>JAPXFY010000035.1:23078538-23123538 GCA_030674185.1 Monoplex corrugatus
GTATTGCTCTCAGTGGTGACTAAAATAGTAGTGAGGGTGGTGGTGGTTGCTATTGTTGTTGTTGATACTACAGTACACATAAAAGTAACGACAGAAATTCAGTAATCCAGCTAGTTTTTTGTTGTTGTTGTTTCGATCATATTTTTGATCATAAACTTAATACGGTGAGACTTCAGCAAAAGATTAGATAAATAAAACATTAGAAATAGTCTGGATACGAGCTGTGAAAATGTTTTATCGTTTATTACACACATGTACATATGTGCATACATACATTCACAAACATACATACCACACATATATCTGTATACATGTATACATCCATGCCAAGTACATGTACATAATGTATATAATGTATGCATGCATTCGTATACATTTATACATCCATGCCAAGTACACGTATATAATGTATGCATCATTCATGTATACTGCTACTTATGAATGCATCTTTGTATCATCATCATTGCCTAGAGTAAAAGAATAATAATAATAAAATAACGAACAACGAACATGCAAACCAACAACCCAACAACAAACAATAAATTTGCGTCTGACCATCTACAAGTCTCAAACGTATTTCCTTCCAGACGAGGTTTTGAGTTGTTTCATAACGATGGTAGTTATGATGGTGGTAGTGATGATAATGATGATGATGATGATGATGATGATGATGATGATAATGACGACGACGACGACGAAGAAGAAGATGATGATGATGATGACGACGACAACGGAGGCATAGAGCAGCAGTCTGCTTTTTCAAAGTATATGCGAAGGAGTCGAGAAGTCCTGAGTTCAGACCGGGAAGGGGGGGGGGGGGGGTCATCAAAAACAGAATGCATAGCTGCACGACTCCCTCCCAAAGAACAAGTGTCTCTAGAATTAATCACCTATCCTACACGAAGACCCACACCAGGCACTGAAATCCATTATACCTGTTCATCCGTTGGACTAACGAAAGAATCCAACCGTAACAACAACAGGTGTTCGTGTCAGGGAATAAAATGTTTCAGCAAAGTCTAAGCTGTTTGTGGACGGTTTTGTTGTTGTTTTGTTAGTTATCATTTGATTTGGTTTGTAATTCCTTTTAATGAATAGTATGCTAGCGAATGTGTGACAACAAAGCCGTCTCACCAAAGCCAGAGAATAGTAGCATAGTTTGATCTCTTGTTAGATATCTCTTTATCAGCCCATGTGGCTGATGTGGTTTGGCTTTACTTGTTTTCTGTTTGATTTTATGGTCGTAACTCGATTACGTAAAATTTGGTGTGACCTCTACTGGACTGGTCTGGTCTGGCTACGCTTTTTTAAAGTCGTTAGAAATGAATACTTGTTTTTATTGTTTCTATTAATTATGTATAAAAAGGGAGATAATAGAATGGCCTAACCATCTTGTTAACTGAACTTTTGGTTCACTTCGGTTTAGTTGTATTTTTGTGAGTCGGTTTTATTGGTTTGTTCATGTCGTGTGAATTTTGTTGTACGCCTGTGAAACATGGACCCCTAAGGACAGCCGCAGAAAAGGATCTCATGCCATGGGCATTTGTGGAGTTTATTCAAAAGGGATTCAGTGCATTCAGACAAGTCCATATTGCGCCCCACTCAAAGTTGCTAGCAGTTATGATGATAAATTGACAGTAACATTTCGAATCAAAACAAATTTGAACGGTGGTAGGGAGACCTAGTTCTGTGATTGTAGATATCTTTGTGTGTGTGTGTGTGTGTGTGTGTGTGTGTGTGTGTGTGTGTGTGTGTGTGTGTGTGTGTGTGTGTGTGTGTGTATCTGTCTGTCTGTGTGTGTCTGTCTGTGTGTGTGTCTGTGTGTGTGTGTGTGTGTCTGTGTGTGTGTGTGTGTGTCTGTGTGTATGTCTGTGTGTGTGTGTGTCTGTGTGTGTGTCTGTGTGTGTGTGTGTGTGTGTGTCTCTGTGTGTGTGTGTGTGTGTGTGTCTGTCTGTGTGTGTGTCTGTGTGTGTGTGTGTGTGTGTGTGTGTGTGTGTGTGTCTGTCTGTCTGTGTGTGTCTGTCTGTCTGTGTGAGAGAGAGAGAGAGAGAGAGAGAGAGAGAGTCTGTGTATGCGTACGTGTGTGTGAGAGAGAGAGAAAGAGAGAGAGAGAGTCTGCATGAGTATGTGTGTGTGTGTGTGCATACGTGTGTGTGTGTGTGTGTGTGTGTGTGTGTGTGTGTGTGTGTGTGTGTGTGTGTGTGTGTGTGTGTGTGTCGGATCGGTTGACAGGTCTAAGGTAATCGTGAAAGTAATTTATTTCACCTGTATCCATTCTGTGTAAAATTTAAAACAAGTGTGACTGCCCACGTTTAAACAAACAGGAACCAGAAAAAAAAAACCACGAAAAAAGAATAAGAACGCGTATTTAATACAACAAGACAAGACAAGCGCAAATTTTCTGTGTAAGTTCTAATTCCAATGATTTTTCCTCAACCGTAACAGGCTTGGACATATAACTCCAACGACCAAGCGCTAAGGTATGTTAATGTCTTCAGTCAGTCCACTCGCAGCTGGGTGGTGAGCAATACCGTTATGCTGGATGGTGCCACCAAGCAATTGAAGTATGCTTACATCGCAAGCGATGGTGACCTTCAAGTGCAAGCTCATCTTCAGTATGTTGACGGCAGTACCAGCAAGTCATCAGGGGGGTAAGCTGTACTGTTGAAATTACTACTGTTGTTGTGGATGATGGTAGTGAGGATGATGAACAAATGAGTGTGCAAGTCTATAAATATTTGATTAAGGCTCTTCCAATCACAGTCTTCTTTCACCCTTTGACTGCCTTAGCCAGTCTACCAGCAGCCTGTATTGTCAACCATGCCTGCAAAGCAAAAGGTTAATCCTTTGACTCCCTGCAGGAAGTTGGTCGATAAGTCGAGGGAGTCACAGGGTTAAGTTTTTGCAGTTGATGGATAGGATGCGGGAGTCAAAAGGTTAAAACCGTTCTGGCCTCAAAATAAATAATAGAATACAGTGTAAAATTGGCTTAGAGCTTAGGCGTTTAAAATGAAATGGCTGTCCTATTTATCATTATTTACAACTGAAACTTGGCACCATTTTCTGTTTATTTGTAATGCACGCGTAATCAAAGTACATCAGAAAGATTAAGAATATGCCTGATTTCTAAGGGAGGAGAGTGGCAGAATAATTCAGACGTTCGCCTACCAATAATTAAACTCAAGGTTCCAGGGTTCGCTCCCCTTAGAGGCCTCGACTTTTCTCCTCAGTTTGACTGGAATATCGAACTGAACGTCTAGTCCTTCGGAAGGGGACGAAAAACGAGTTGGACCCGTGTACCTTCTAGCTGCGCACGCTAAATATCCCACGGCAGTTGAAAATCGTGAAGAGCAGGGCATTTCCCGGCTGCCTTTGTATAAAACATTGAAGAGATAGATTGATTTCCCAGGTCCCATCCCTTGCAGACCAATTAGCCTTCTTACCTTCTGAAATCTTGGTCAAAACAAAATGTGACTATGAATATGAATTTGAAGCGAGGGAGAAGGGATGGGCGCCGCCCTCGTGGTGCTGGTCCCTGGAAAAGTTGAGGTCTATGTCACCTCACTCCCCTACGACCCAAGGTTTATGGAACAATCTAGATAGGACGTCAGAACCTGGCCAGCACAAGGCTTGTGTCGTGATCATTCTGGACCTTCTCCATCACATGGCACCTGTGACGTTGGTGCGTACAGAATTCATTCCGAGCGTGAAGACGTTATCTTGATAAATTGAAACTGAAACTGAAAACTGATTTTTAAATGGCTCTGTATGCGTCTGTTCAACTTTTCATGCTTTGTAGCTGTAGTGTTATACTTTATGCAAGAGTTTATGTCCTGTTAGCAATATGTATATGCATATATGTATGTATGTATATATATATATACATATATATATATATAATATATATATATATATATATATATATATATATATATATATATATATATATTCAAGTTTTACGTCTTTATCGCATATACACTTTGCTCTCATTGTCATGCATTTGTCTGTGGTATATATTTGCACTTTCTATAAAAAGTTATGAAAAATAAGTGTAAAACAAAGAAATAAAAGGAAAAAAAAAACGTGAGTGTAGAAGCCGGTGAGTGCAATCGGATATAAGAACATATGGAGCTATTTTTTCATGTTTCTATTCTGTCTTAGGGAAAAAAGAAAGAAGATCACATCTTCTGAAATCTATGACTTTTCTGTACAGTACAGAACCGCTCAGAGACATCTGACAGTCATTGCTTGTATAGTTTTCTCTACAAACACGAAAACACACACTGGCGCTGTGTGACACTGTTTCGATCCTTCTATCAAATTTTTGTTCATTTGTTAGTTTCTTGTTTTAGTTTTTAGTACCCCTGTTGTTGACAAATTGGAAGTAGTAAAGAAATGTATACTTATCTCTTTTTTTCTGATTCAATTTCTCCACAAGCCACCCCCACCCCCGTGGGGATGCCGGGGGCCCTTTCAGTATAAACAGTATCCCCACCTTCTGGAAATTCTGTGCTAGAAATTTCCTCTTTTCTGCCACTCTCTTTGTTTCTGCCTTATTCCTTTGCTTTCTGTCATTTCTTCCTATCATTTTCTGCCTTGCTGGTCCATTCACCTGTATGTGTTCGATAAAGTCTTACATACTTTCTTTTAGGATTGATAATTGGGTACATGTAATGTATTAAGCGCATTTTTGGCTCTAGAGAAATGAGATGTGCGAAAGCACTGCAGGTCTGCCTTTCGTCCTTTTGCCTCTGTTTTTCTTTGAAAAATGGTTGCCATGAGGTCTGTTTGTGGTGGACATAAAAATGTTGTCGTGGTGGTGGTGGTATTTTTTTCCCATGCTTGTTAGTTTCTTCGTATCGTTTTGCGTTTTGTTTTGTTTTGTTTTGTTTTGGGACTCTTTTTGGGGAGGTGTCATGATTGTGTGTATGTGTGTGTGTGTGTGTGTGTGTGTGCGTGTGTGTGTGTGTGTGTGTGTGTGTGTGTGTGTGTGTGTGTGTGTGTGTGTGTGTGTGTGTGTGTGTGTGTGTGTGTGTGTGTGTGTGTGATTTTATCAGGGGTGGAGAATGGATTGGAGGAGTTGGGATGATGGCGATGATAATTAATCATGATGGGGACAAATGGAGGCTGTGTACCTATCTTATTGTTTTGGGGGCAAATTTATGTGGTGCTATTGTACAGGACGTTAGGAGATCAATTTATACTAGGGAGCTGGAAGTATTTCATCCGTTTCCATCTTTTTTAACACAGGTTGATATTCACCTCACTACGTTGTAGCCTAGATTGTTCCAATGACACATTGATACAAAAATAAGAAACAAAATCCACAGGGCGTATGTGCAGGCTTAAGGCGTATGCCACCATCATTTTGGATCTTTTCTGTCACATGCGTCAGTGCATATGGAATTCATTCTGAGCGAGGAGACATTATCTAGAGAAACCGAAACTGACACGGAATTAGATATGGCAGGCTTGGTTCAGTTTTAACGTCGGCACCCACCTCAGGTGATATGGCCGACGGGGATAATCATCCCAGGAAAGTGGGGGAAGGGGGACTTGTCAAATCCTATACTGACACCACAAGATCAACAATGATGTTAAGATGGGACAGTGAGAAGGTCAGTGTTAATGTAGAGCATCCCGGGATTCGAACCCACAGCCATTAGCGTGTGAATCTGTCGCTCAACCAACTGGGCTACCGAGGCCCGCTTAGAAATGGCAGGCATATGGGCTGGTTTATGTGCCAGTGTCTGAAGCGTTGGGGAAAAAAGATTAATTTCATTTCCTTTTTTATCAGAATGACGGTGTTGCCAACCGCATCTCTGGGGAAAAACTACTTAGTGGCAACTCACTGTGAGACCGGGAACTGCATCATCGTTGTGCTGTCGCTTAAAAATAACGTCAAAGTCAAGGTCAAACTGAGAATCGGCAGTGGTGGAACTGCTCAGTACAACGGACAGAACTACACTGATGGACAGCAATTTACTGAACAGTGAGCGGTGATGATGATTGGTATTGTGTCCATTGTGTGTATGTGTGTGCGTGTGTGTGTGTATATATAATAATAATAATAATAATAAATGGTTATTTATGAGCGCTTTCCACTTGCACAAAGCGCTTTACAACAACAATAAAAAGTAAAACAAGCACACGAACTCACAGACACACACCAACACACACACAAACACGCACAGACACACACACACAAACCACACACACACGCACGCACGCACGCACACAAACACACACGCGCACGCACTCACACCCAAAAACACGCACATCAAGAATACAGAGCGGCAGAAAGAGGGTCTACAAGAAATGTTGCTGGAAGAGAAAAGTCTTCAGACTAGTTTTAAAGGAGGGAAATGAAGGGCTGTGACGGAGATTGTGAGGCAAGGAGTTCCACATCTGCACAGCAGATGATGAAAAAGCTCGACCACCATGCCTCTCTCGTTTATATTTTGGAACGCGGAATGTTCTATCATCGGTAGCAGAGCGAAGAGATCTGGGTGGTACATAGATCGTAAAGATGTCAGAAAGGTATTTAGGCGCAGTGCCAATTATGACTTGGTAGCAGAGACAAGAAGCTTTGTATTTGATTCTTTGTTCAATAGGTAACCAGTGTAACTCTCGTAGAAGGGGTGTACAATGTGCCGATCTTTTTGCTTTGCACACTATTTTGGCTGCCGAGTTCTGTACTTGTTGTAGTGGTCTGATCAGGGTATGTGGAGAACCGACAAGAAGAGAATTGCAGTAGTCTAGTCTAGATAGTACACAAGAACTGACAAGTGTTTTTGTTGCATCAACTGTGAGGTAGCGACGTATAGAGCTGATGCGTCTGAGTTCATGGTAGGCTACTTGACAGGTTTTACTGATATGATGTTTCATGGACATCTCTTTATCAAGGAAAAAGCCAAGGTCACGTACATTGTCTGAAAATGAGACGGGCGTATTTCCTAGGTCAAAAGTAGGAGGTAGGGAAGTGGCATCAACTGATGGAGGAAGGAGTCTAAGAGCTTCAGTCTTGTCATCATTTAGTTTCAGTTTGTTTTCGGTCATCCAATTTTTAACTTCTGTGACACTATCTTGGAGAGATTGAATGAGATTATCGTAGTTTGAAAGCGTATCAGAATGTTCCAGTTGAGTATCATCAGCATACATTTCATGACGAATGGAATGAGTATCAATGAGATGAGTGAGTGGAGTGGTGTAGAGTATGAAAAGAACAGGGCCCAGAACAGAGCCCTGAGGAACGCCGAAAGTGAGAGTAGATTCAGAGGATCTATTTCCGTCTACTAGAACAATTTGCTTTCTGTCAGAGAGATATGATCGAAACCAGTTGAGCACGATATTTGTAATTCCAAATGTTGTATTCAGGCGTGAGAGAAGGATGTCATGATCTATTGTGTCAAAGGCAGCAGAAAGGTCCAAAAGTAGAAGAACAGATATTTTGTCTTGGTCAATAGCATTCAAAAGATCATTTACAATGCGTAAAAGAACAGTTTCTGTAGAATGGCCAGGCCTGTAAGCAGACTGGTGATCGCTGAGAAGTGAATGAGAGGTCAAATGGGAGAAAAGCTGGCGAAGCACAAGTCGTTCAAGAAGTTTAGAGAGGTATGGAAGGTTGGAGATGGGTCGGTAATTTTTCAACTCGTTGGGGTCCAGATTTGATTTTTTCAGAAGGGGTTTTAACACGGCTGTTTTAAATTCAGTTGGAAAGACGCCGGAAATGAGTGATTCGTTCATGATATGAGTAATGCTAGGCAGAAGAAGGTCTAAATGCTGAATTAGAAATTTGGTGGGCATTGGATCTAGTTCACAAGTCTTTGGAGTTGTCTGCATGATCGTTTTTCTCACTAGATCTTCACTAACGGGAACAAAAGCAGACAAAGGGGTGCTAGAGAAGGGCGGGCTGATGTTATGAGACTGTAATGTTGACGGGAAGTTGTTTCGAATGGTTGCAATCTTGTTGCTGAAAAATTCGGCAAACATATTCGGAAGGAGCTTTATATCTGAGACAGAAGGTAGTGAAACGGACTTATTTTTACCAAGAAGGTGTGACATATTTTGGAAGAGCTGCTTGCATGTGCGAGAACCTGACACTAGCGACGAATAGAAGGTCGTTTTTGCAGTGTGCACTATGTCCGTGACATTGCGCTTCGCAGCATCGTAGATTTGTTTGTGAACAGTGAGCTTTGTTTTTTTCCACTCACGCTCTGCACGTCTGCGTGCGGTTTTAGCTTCGCGAAGTGGACCAGAGACAGCGTTGTACCAGTGGCTTGGTTTTCCATCGCGAACTTTTATCTGTCGCATAGGCGCATGCTTGTCAAAAATAGATGAAAGATTTGAGTTTAATTCTGAGATTGACAGATTTGGTGTTAAGAACTGCGCGATGTCGTGTGCAAGTTTATCGTGATCAATTTTTCCGATGGAACGAGTGGAAACATATTTCGGAGGACGTTTAAGTTTAGGTGTAGATAGATGGCACAAAATGGCAAAATGATCAGAAGCAAGATCATGACACACATTGGTGGAATGAATGATATCGTCATCATTTCTATGTATAACTAGGTCAAGAATATGTCCACACTTCTGAGTTGGTTCGGTGACTGTGTGTGTGTGTGTGCGTGTGTGCGTGTATATGTGTGTGTGTGAGCGTGTGTGTGTGTGTGTGTGTGTGTGCGCGTGTGTGTGTGTGTGTGTGTGTGCGTGTGCGTGTGTGTGTGTGTGTGTGTGTGTGTGTGTGTGTGTGTGTGTGTGTGCATGTGTTAATATGTGTTCACGCATGAGTGCATGCATATGAGTGTGTGTGTGTGTGTGTGTGTGTGTGTGTGTGTGTGTGTGTGTGTGTGTGTGTGTGTGTGTTTATGTGTGCATGTGCCCTTGTGCGTTTAATTGCGAGGTTGTATGTGTTGTTCTGTGTGAATGTGTGTATATGTACAATTTTTGTTTTGATGCATGTGTGAATGTACTTGCGTTTGTGTGTGTACATGTGTTAGTCTTTGTTTCAAACTGCACTATATTCTGAATAAAAAAAACCACCCTGGAACTAACCATACCCAACTACTCCATAGCCACAAAACGAAACACAAAGTCCACGTATGATTTGACTGTTGACACCCTCCCTGGAACTAACCATACCCAACTACTCCATAACCACTAAACGAAACACCGGCCACATGATTTGACTGTTGACAAAACCAGACACACTTTTATTTGTTTCCTCCTCTTCCCTTCCCACAAGTAGATGAACGTAAAACATCAATAAACAACATGACGCTATGGACTTAATTAACAAACTAGCACTTACACAGATGCAAAGTCACGGAATTAATCATCCTGCTTGTGGAATGACCGTCTTGATAATTGTATAGATGTAGCAGTGCAACAATACGTTTGTGGCACTGGTACACTCTTACAGTTGAAAATATTGTAAGTCTTTAGCTGATGTTTATCAACTTCCTCAGCAAACCCATGTTTAATTACCAGTGTAACGTCAAGGTTGTGGCCTTGTATGAATGAATGAATCTTTTATTTAATGTCTGTTCACAACAGTGATTTTAGACACACACGCACGCACGCACGCACAACACACACACACACACACACACACACACACACACACACACACACACACACACACACACACAGAAAAGGTGGGATGGAGGATGAGTATGGGGAAGGGTAATAGAAGTTTGAATGTAAGAAGGGGAACAAGTGCAATTAATAATTCAGAACAACGAATTAACAGTGTCAAATAATAACATACAACAATTAATTAACTCTTCATAACAATCTGCCAACAGGGGATCCGAGAATCAGCTGGACTAGCAGGATAATATCATTATTTTTGTTGTAAAGGATATCTCTAGCGTCAGTACATGAAAAAATCAAGATTGTTATTTCTATATGTCGTAAGTAAGATAGGACATTCAAAGAGTAGATGGTGGATTGATAATGTTTTTGAACAAATACATACATTTTGTGTATATTTCGTTTTCCAAGAGTTAAGCCTTAGTTTGTATATCAAGGAAGCTAGCTGTCTGGGGCAGTAAGGTATCAGGCTATGGGTATTGGAGAAATTTGTATAAACTGAACGTTCTAGCACAGAACCAAGTTCATGAACTGAAAGTCGTATATTATGGCATGTTACGGTATTGGCATTTTTGGATGCTCCGTTTCTTGCTAACTGGTCTGAACTTCATTCCAATGAAGTCCGCAATGTGACGGAACCCAGCAAAAATTTATACCAACACCGCTGGATGAAATACAATGTATCAAATGTTTGATTTCAAAGATAATGTCATTTCGTATTACATGTTCTGCTTGTTTCAAGCTACGTAACACAGATTTAGAATCAACATACAATAGTATATCGCAGATATCGTATGAGAGGCTATTGATATAGGTAAGAGCCATCAATATCGCATATAATTCTGATGTAAAAATAGAGTAGAGTCGTGCAGAAGGAAGACACCCAACTACAGGCCCTATAGGAACGACCGAGGCACACTGGGCGGGGGCGTCTTCGTACTTGTACATGAAGACATTGTTGCAACGGAGCACCCCGAATTTGTCACGGAATGTGAAATCAACTGGGCAAAAATCAAAATTAAAGGTAAACGTGACACACACATCGCCTCCTACTACATGCCCCACAGAGAAAAACGTCACCTAGATGGACTTGACGCATCGCTGCAAAAAGTAAGCGACAAAGACAAGGAAATAATTGTGTGTGGGGACTTTAACTGTCCAGACATTGACTGGGAATCTGGATCAGTCCACCCAGGCGCCAGCGACAGAACAGTGCAGGAAAGGCTTGTGGACATAGCCAACAAGTTCCACCTGACCCAAGTCCACGACCAACCAACCCGCATGGAGAGTCGTCTCGACTTAGTTTTTACCACAAATCCATCATTGGTAAAGGCATCCAGTAACATCCCCGGACTGTCAGATCACTCAGCTGTAGTAACAGACATCTGCCTAGAGCCTTTTCGAACAAGACAGAAGCCTAGGAAACGCTCTCACTTTAATAAAACGAATTGGAAGGCCCTAAAGCACGAAGCGGAGGAAATATCTACCAACATTTTATCGTCAGATAACACCAGTGATATAGAAAGCCTGTGGAGCACCTTCAAGAAAGAACTGATATCGGCCATAGAAGCCCATGTTCCCTCTTCAACCACAGGAACTCGACACCGACTTCCCTGGCTTAACCGACACCGACTTCCCTGGCTTAACCGACGTCTACAAAAACTGGTGAAGAAAAAGAAGCGACTATACAGACAAGCCAGAAGAACAAAGAACTGGACAAACTACCGCTTCATTCAGAAAGAATGCCGAAAGCAGTTCAGGCAGGCTGAGTGGACCTTTCTCAGAAACAGCATTGAGGAAGGACTGTCACAAAACAATTCAGAGCCTTTCTGGAGCTATATAAAATCAAAGAAGAGGGACAACATCGGCATAGCTCCACTGAAATCCAGAGGCACACTCTACAGCGATGCCAGATCCAAGGCGGACACCCTCCTAAAACAGTTCTCATCAGTCTTCATCCAAGACACTTCCCAGTCCCCACTACCCAAGCTACACCAGCATAGGCTAATTGCTGACCTGACAATAAGAAAAGAGGGAGTGGAAAAGTTACTTCGAAATATCCGAACCTCAAAGGCCCCTGGACCAGACCAGATACCCAACATGGTACTCAAAGAGTGTGCAGCCGAACTAGCACTAGGTCTATCAAAAATTTTCCAGAAGTCCGTGGACACAGGAACTCTCCCAGCCGACTGGAGGAAAGCTAACATCACCCCAGTCTTCAAAAAGGGAGACAAGCACCAACCAGGAAACTATCGACCGGTCTCCCTAACATCTGTACCATGCAAACTGCTTGAGCATATTATCTGCAAGCACCTCCTCGACCATCTGGAGAAAGAAAAGATATTGACAAACCTCAACCATGGCTTCAGGACTGGTTTCTCATGCGAAACCCAGCTCATCACAATCCTTCACGACCTCTGCAGAAATTTCGACCAGGGGAAACAGACCGACATGGCTATACTTGACTTTTCAAAAGCCTTCGATACAGTCCCCCACTCCAAACTTCTGTACAAACTGAGAAGTTACGGCATTTCTGGGCCCCTGCATAGTTGGTTGGACCATTTCCTAACCAGAAGGCTCATGAAGGTAGTGGTGGATGGTGAAGAGTCAAAGGAAGTGACTGTGGACTCGGGAGTACCTCAAGGTACCGTGCTAGGACCCTTACTGTTCCTCTGTCACTTGAACGACCTTCCAGACTGTGTCAAGTCGCAGGTTCGTTTGCTCGCTGATGACTGCCTCCTGTACCGACCAATCACTTGCCAACAGGACCATCACACCCTGCAGTCTGATCTTAAGGAGCTGGAGAAGTGGGCTCATGTATGGGGCATGAGGTTTAATGCAAAAAAAATGCTACATCCTCAGCATCAGACCCAGGTCATCACACTTCTACATGCTAAACAAAGAGATCCTGCAGCAAGTTCCCTGCAATCCATACCTCGGAGTCACCCTCACTGACGAACTCAAATGGACGGCACACATTGACAACATCGTCAAGAAAGCAAGCTCGACCCTGGGGTTCCTACGAAGGAACCTACGCTGCTGCCCAGCTCAAAGTAGGCGCACAGCGCACATCTCCCTGGTGAGATCAACTCTTGAGTACAGTTCGTCAGTGTGGGACCCGTTCCTCCAGAAGGATGTTGATAGGCTGGAGAGCATCCAGAGGCGTGCGGCTCGCTTCATCACCCAGAATTACAAAGACCGCACCCCTGGATGCATCACAACCATTCTGAAGCAGCAGAATTTACCACCACTGCAGACCAGGAGGAAGGAGCAACGCCTTACCCTGTTCTTCAAGATCGTCAGGGGGGAAATCCCAGCCATACCAGCAGAGCAGTTTCTCAAACCTGTGGCCAAATCAAAAAGGAAAATCATACCACGCTTAGAGAAGGACCACGAAACAACTAATATAGTATCAACCATGGCCAGAAACAACAACAGGTGCTTCGTGGTTGAACGCTCAAACACCACCACCTTTAGGAATTCTTTCTTCCCTCTAACGACAACAGAGTGGAATGGTCTGCCAGACGATATCATCACCTTATCGTCGGCACACCAGTTCAGGATGGCTGTGTCTGGCCTCAGATGCAGCCCAAAACCAGCCTGCTGAACGAGGAGGGGGCCCCAGCGACCATACTAGATGGTGCTGGGGGTCGGCTAGGCCAGCTGATTATACCAACTTTCAGCTGAAGTGAAGCCTGCCGACGGTCAGTCCCCCCAAAAAAAATCTCTTTTTTTTTTTAAAGTTAGGAATCCTGTGTGCTCTCCCCCAGTTTTTCCCCCGTT
The DNA here is from genome assembly GCA_030674185.1 of Monoplex corrugatus. NCBI lineage: Eukaryota > Metazoa > Mollusca > Gastropoda > Littorinimorpha > Ranellidae > Monoplex > Monoplex corrugatus. The sequence continues at coordinate 23,091,916 of JAPXFY010000035.1, forward strand.
GGCGCGTATATCCAGAATTGGATTCTGCCGACGTCTACACATCAAGATCAAGATCAAGGTCTGGTGACGAGATTTCTCTTTCTTTGGTGTCATTTTTTGAGCTGGCGTCAAATCCAGGTTTTGTCGTCGGTGAATTATTGTCCTTTTTGCTGTTATCTTTTTTATTTTTATTTTCGCCTGCTGCCGTTTTCGGTGTTTTTTTTGCAGCTTTCTTAAGCTGGGCGTTTGTTTTGCCGTTGTATCTGTTTTAGCAGCCTCAGCGTAGGTTTTGAGTTGGCCGTGAATGTGAAGACAGTCTGCGTGCCAACGGACACACAGACTGCTTCTGTTTTGATTGGCAATCCCGCTCCGCAGCCCATTGCTTGGATATGGGAGGTAAAAAGAATTTCCAATCTTTCAATATTTTCTGTAAGTGAAAGTCTTGTTACTGCAAGGTCACTTACAGTTGATTGATCGCCAGACTCTGCCACAGCGACGGCGGTGGTAATGGTCGTAACAGAAGATGGAAGTCTGTCACACGCTGTGGGGCCTGGCTTCAGTGCGGTTCCTGTTACTGTTTCGCCGCCTTCAGCAGTAACTCCTGTTGATAATTCAGGATGATCACAGTTTTGACGAGACTGCTGAAGTTGACGTCTCGTTTTTGTCATTTTGTGGACGTTTCCTGCGGCAGCACTCAGAGCACAAAAAATTAGACCTGTGTTGAGTTCGCCATTTTGATGACTTATCCTTGTGGCCTTGTATACTCTCACAAAGGACAATGTATCCCCATAGCCTCATCATCATCATCATGTGCCCTGCCGCACGGCGTTGGTGATCATAGCCCTTCATCTATCCCTTGTCGCTGCAGGTACATCTTCTACCCTCTCTGTCATCAACCACCCTGCAAGTCCGTCCAATATTTTCTCCCTGGGTCTACCTCGTGTTCTTTTTCCCTCCAGCTTTCCCGTTGTGACCAGGTGCTTTAATTCCCCTTTCCTCATAAAATGGCCTATAAATGTTGCTTGTCTTTTCCTATTCTTCTTTATCAATAATCTTCTTGTGTCTGCCTCCATCAAGACTGTCTCGTTTGTTTTCTTTGCTGCCCATGGAACTCTCAACATTCTTCTTAGAAACCATATTTCGGCTGCCTCAATCTTGTTCTGGCTTTTCTTATTGACTTTCCACGCCTCACAACCGTATAACATTATCGGTTCTATATAACATTCAAGAACTCTCTCCCTGATGTTAATTGATTAGCATTTGTTGGTAAGAACGCTTTTCATCTTTTTGAGCCTACGCTCGTTAAATATCAAACTTTGAGCTACCGGTGTAATATCAAGGTTGCGGCACTGGTATATTCAAACCGGGCAGAATACAGACTGGAAGGATGAAGTTTGAATCCTCATCAGTCCCTTCAAAAATAGTGTGGGATTTTCGGCTCTAACAGGCTTCTACCCAACCCAGAGTTGAGCGTGCAGACCACAGAATTACAGGTAGCACACAGGACAACACACGAAACCTGTTCTGTCCTGTCAAACAAACAGCATACCTACACACTGTACAGCCCAGCACGCATGACTCAGAAAACACATCTTACTTGAAATTCTCCCACCTCCCTCATCCAAAGCTGATCTAAAATAGTGGGGAAGTTTCCAAATGGAACAAGGCTTTTTGTCTATGTTAAGCTGTGTGTGTGTGTGTGTGTGTGTGTGTGTGTGTGTGTGTGTGTGTGTGTGTGTGTATGTGTGTGTGTGTGTATGTGTGCGTGTGTGTGTGTGTAAGTGTGTGTGTGTGTGTAAGTGTTTGTGAGTGTGCGTATGTGTGTGTAAGCCTCTGCATAAAGTGAGATGACTTACGGACCATGCCGGTCACGCCGAAGGTTTAAAAAACTAGAATAGAACTCCAAGAGAGAAGATTAGCCTACTCTGCTCATAGTAAACATCACAAATAACTGCATAAGTGTGTGATTATTTCTTTAAATGTGTTTGCGTGTGTTGCAGGTTGGATTATTTATATTCCATGCAAATATTCTGCTTCAAGTGTGACCTCACAGGAACATGGATAGACAGTAACAAGACAGTCGCAGTCTTCTCTGGAGGGGAGTCTACCACAGTCAGTATCATCCATCCTGTCTTTCCCACATATGTATAATAATTTTGTTTACCCCAGATACATTCTTTTAAACTTTTGTCAGTCTTCCTCTATCCTGTCTGTCTGCTCGTCAATTTCTCTCTCTCTGTCTCTCTCTCTCTGTCTCTCTGTCTCTGTCTCTCTCTCTCTCTGCGTCTCTCTCTCTGGCTGAAAGGCTGATTATTTGATTGATCAATTCATAGATTAGTTGATCGATTGGTTAATTGATTGGTTGATTGATTGATTGGTTGGTTGATTGATTGATCGATTGATTAATAGTTTATGTCAAGTAGCTGTGGTTGAATGTATTGATAAACACTATGATCACTGCAGGATACAAGAATCGACAGATCTGTGCACTAATTGAATGATTTATTCGTCTGATAGCCAATTATTGTAAAATTGCCAGTTGGATGAATGATATAGACGTGGTAAATGACAAATATTTGGCTGGCCAATTAAGGAATATGGACTGGAATACAAATGAAATGACTACTGAAACTGCAAAGATGTGTGTATCCCAGCTTCATCATCATCATCAAATGCCTTTCCACATGGCGTCGGCGATCATGGCCCTCTATATGCATCTGTCCTTTGTTGCCGCAAACACATCATCCACCCTCTCTGTCTTCAGCCACTCTGCAAGTCCGTCCAATATTTTTCCCTGGGTCTACCTGGTGCTCTCTTTTCCTCCAGCTTTCCTGTCATGACCAGGTGCTCCAATTCCCCTTTCCTCATAAAATGGCCTATAAATGTTGCCTGCCTTTTCCTAATCTTCCTTATGAATGATCTTCTTGTGTCTGCCTCCATCAAGACTGTCTCAACTCTGGGTAGGAGCCGGTTAGAGCCGAATAATCCCACAATGATTTTTGAAGGTACTGATGGGGATGGAAACCCACAACCTTCCAGTCGGTAGTCCGTTGCATTAACCACTACACCACGGCGACTGGTTGTGAAAAATGTTCATTATTGTCAGAAGTGTCTGGGAAGATGCTGTTCACACACCTCCCTGCAAGCTTGCTGATTTTAGGTGTTTTTAAAAAAATTTTTTTTAAAGAAGAGTGAGAGGGTGGGTCGGCGACTGACCTTCACTTTGGAGACTTATCTTCCTAACTTATGCTCTGGAGACTCCTTCACGGCTCACACTTTTGACTCAAATTCTTGTAAAGATCCGCTCATCAAAAGCTCAGAAAAAAATCTTGTTCATATAGGATGTCTCGCGCGCACGCGCACGCGCACGCGCGCGCACACACACACACGCACGCACACACCGACACACAAACATATACACACAACACATACACAGCGTCATTCAAACAGTTCGAGAAAAACAGAAACGCACGTGCGCGCGTACACACACACACACACACACACACACACACACACACACACACACACACACGCACGCACGCACGCACGCACGCACGCACGCACATGGAGTCATTCAAACAGTCTGAGAAAAACACACACGCACGCGCACACACACACACACACACAGACACAGAGTCATTCAAACAGTTCCTAAAAAATAAAAACACACACACACACACGCGCGTGCGCACACACAGAGTAATTCAAACAGTCCCAGAAACACACACACGCACACACACACACACACGCACAGGCACACACACAAACACAGAGTAATTCAAACAGTCCCAGAAACACACACACGCACACACACACACAAGCACACACACACACACATACACACACACACTCACAACACACACACGCACGCACGCACACACACACACACTCTCACAACACACACACACACACACACACACACAGAGTCACCCCCCAAAAAAAAACACACACACACACACAAAGGAAACTAAAAAATGTGTTCTTGTTTCTTATTCCTACCTCAGGTGATGGGTCTGGGTGGCGGAGATCTGGTCATGGAGCAGATGATGCCCAGGAAATCCTACGGCCGGAAATACGTCCTGGGCTCTGCCGCGCCAGCCACGAAAGAAATCGTTAAAATCGTTCCGCAGGATGCTGGCGATCGCTTCTTCTACGACAACAACTGCTACGAATCTCAAGGTCCCAGGCAGGTGTTCACCTTTGAGCGTAACAGCAGCGTCCTGGCTCAGGTCATCGCTGAAAAACCCGTCTTGGTGGCACAGTTCGTCATCGGTGAGAACGGTGTGCCTGACGCTGTGTTGAACCTTCCGGTGCCTGTTTATCAATGGGTGAGCAGTTACCAGGTGGACGTGCCGGGTGTTTACGTCAGTAATGGCGATGAGGCACTCTACGTGAACGTAGTGGCGGTCAATAATGCTGTCTCCAATCTGCAAGTGTTTGGCAGTGTCTGGGTAAGGGTCTTTAAAGATTCGGTGAAGTGATGTATGTGTTTTCTGTAAGAAAGAAAACAAATTATGTATGAATACCTATATTACACATATATGTACACACACACACACATATATATATATATCAACATACACGTACACACACACACACACACACACACACACACACACACACACACACACACACAATATATATATATATATATAATATATATATATATATATATATATATATATATATATATATATATATATATATATATTATAGATAGTTCGAGAATGTACACTTTAATTTTCGAAGGCACACAACAAGAGCATTGACGGTTTATTTCAATATTTCGGCCCTTGGCCTTCCTCGGGTGAAATGTGTGTTTCTGTGTGAGTGTGTGTGTGTGTGTGTGTTTCTGGGGCTGTTTGAAGGACTGTGTGTGTGTGTGTGTGTACGTGTCACACACACACTTTATTTATTTATGTGAATTGCCCCCCAAAAAATCACTTTTCAGTTTCGATGCCTAACACTTGATGACTGTCTACTCTTTTCCTCATTTGGTTACAATGTTATTTAAAAAATAAACAAACAAAACAAAAACAAAGCACAACTACATCCTGCGCCTTTTATTGTAATTGTCCTTCTAATACCCTTCCTCCCTCTGCTTTCTACCCCGTTCCCTGTCGTCTTCTTGACTCTTTCAGCTTATCTCTTTGTGTGTTCGTTCGTTCCTTGATTTAACGTCTTTTCACTATAAATGATATTAGACGGGTAAAAATGGCATGGAGGATGATTTTTGGGGGGGGGGGGGGGGGGGGGAGGGGGGGGGGGACAAAGGGGAACAGAGTAAGAGACGGAAAAAAATTAAAAGGAATCGGCAAGGTTTTTAGAAAAAGGATATGGATGAACAGAGAAATGAAACTAGAACAACGCTAACATTAAATGTAAAAGAAAACATCGTCATAAAAAAAAAAAAAAAAAATAATAATAATAATTAAAATAATAACCTTAAAGTAACGCATTAACAGGACTGTGAACCAATGATTCTGAAATTTTAACTAACAGAACTTGATCTGATATTACTTCTTTAAAATGCTGTTCAAGATAGTTTCCTTGTGTAAACATCTTTGGTAAGAAATAACGAAGCTTTCTGCAGTAAAACAAACAGTGATACAATGTGAATTGTTCACTGCAAATACATAAAACGTTTTTACAATATTTAGTTTTCAAAGCGTTCAGTTGAATACGAAAATATGTGGTAACAATCAATCTCAAATGATATAACGAAGAATACTGCTTTTTTTTTTACAGATATTTTGAACTGAAAGTTTGATTCTTTTTTGAGACACAAATTTTTCATTTAAATGTTCATGAAATCGAATCCATGATGCTAATTCTAGCGAGTTGTAAGCTTCTTTTACCGAGGTGTTAACATGTAATTCTATGGAATTTTCAGAATGGAGTGCACCGGATTTAGCTGCTCTGTCAACTACGTTGTTGCCGTGAAGACCAACGTGAGAAGGCACCCAGCATAAACTGATTTCCGAGCCATTTATCTTTAAACAGTGTATTAGATGATTTGCCTCAATTATTAAATCAGGTCTTGTGTCTGTATCAAAAGACTGTAAGGCATATAATACAGATTTTGAATCAACAAAGAGAACTACTTTGAAAGACACCGGCCGAAGGCTTATTAAATAATGCAACGCTTCAAACAACAGCGACCAGTTCTGCTGTATATATAGATACATTTGCCCCAATGAAAAAAGACTTTTTAATGTTAAATTTTGGAACATAAAACGCTGCTCCAGCGCTCTCATTTGCTAAGACTGACCCATCGGTAAAAATGTGGAGGTGGGTACGGTACTTTTCATCGATGTGTTCACAAGCTGTGGATAGCGTAATGTTGACATTATCATCTTTTTTAACGTCTGCATAATCGAGATCAAACGTGGCCTTTAGCATTTCCCATGTAGGGATAGGCGTTAACGTTGGTTTCTCGGTTATTTCATCCATAGTTATGCTGGATTGTTTGATCAGATCAGATATGGAAGTTGCGGTTGTAATTTGTGATGAAATGTTTTTTGCTCGTTTTGGAAAGTCAATATCGGACCTGATTTTAATTTCTTTGCTCACAAAATTATTCGCTTGTGAAGTAGTTCTAATTGCAAACTTTGCTGTAGCTAGCTCATGATGGTTGCTTAGAGGTAGAATTCCAGCAACTTTGTACGTTACCAGAGTATTGGCATGAATTGGCACACCTAGTGCAATTTTAAGACTTTTGCAGTCCAAGTTCTGAATTTTTTTAGTGAATATTTAGGTGCATTGAAAAAAACTTCTTGCGCGTAGGATAATTTAGACCTGACCAGCGCTGTTGACAGATGAATCAGTATATTTGTATCCATTCCCCAGGGTAATTTGTTTATTATCTTTAGAAAATTTAAGGTTTTTCGTGCTTTTGTTAAAATATAATCAAAATGTACATTCCAGCTTAATTTCGACGTGATGTAAACTCCCAGAAATTTTACGACCTGTTTGTAATTTAACACTTCACCAAGCAATTTGAAAGTAGGTAAGTTATTTGAGTTACCACCAGGATCAAACAGCATCATGTTAGTTTTTTCTGCCGACAATGACAGACCATTTTCTAACATATAGTTTCCAAGGTTATCAAGATCAATTTGACACAATTTCCTGATGTAATTCCGCGCGTTGTGTGTGTGTGTGTGTGTGTGTGTGTGTGTGTGTGTGTGTGTGGGGTGTGGGCGGTGTGTGTGTGTGTGTGTGGTCGGGTGTGTGTGTGTGTGTGTGTTGTTCGTGTGTGTGTGTGTGTGTGTGTGTGTGTGTGTGTGTGTGTGTGTTGTGTCGCGGCGTGTGTGTGTATGTGTGTGTGTGCGCGCGGCGGTGTTTTGTGTGTGTGTGTGTGTGTGTGTGTGTGTGTGTGTGTGTGTGTGTGGTGTGTGTTCGATAATGTCGAAAACGGACTAGTCACGACCACATCATCCAATCAAGGAGACTACAGACTGGTCACGATGAACTTCAAATCATATGCAGACTTCCTCACCATCTCCTGTGCTGATGGCTTACCCTGTCCACAGTTTTGGGGTTACGTGTCACGAAGCAAAATCTCCAGAGCCTGGAGTGTCACCCTGAGAGATCAGATAAACGATTTCCAATCAGCAAATACAGTATGTTTTAGTAGTAGTAGTTGGTGATTGTTGTGGTAGTAGTATTAGTTGTTGTGGTGGTCGTCGTTGTACTAGTCAGGGTTAAAACGTTCCGCGTCTGGGCGGAATTCCGCGTTTTCGGTTTGTCCAAAAAACAACAACAAACAAACAAACAAAAAAACCCGAAAGGAGCAAGCAAGGCATCCGTGATCGGCTTGCAAGCGTTCATAGCAACGGCGCGCAAGTTATGGCCCTTGATTTGCGCCCCCCCCCCCCCCCCCCCGACCCCCTAGTTTCAGTGGTTTTTTTCCTCCTCCTGTTTGAAGCCCTGACTAGTGCTTTGTTTCGTTGCTGTTTTGGTTGTTGTTGATGACATTGTTGTCGTGGTAGTAGTAACGGTAGGCATGGTGGTAGTGGAGGATGTTGTTGATGTTGTATGCAGTAGTAGTTGTTATGGTGGTGGTTGTTTTTGTTGTATTGGTGGTTTCGTTGCTGGTTTTGGTTGTTGTTGTTGTTGTTGATGACGCTATTGTTGTTGTGGTAGTAGTAATAGTAGGTGTGATGGTAGTGGATGATGTTGTTGATATTGTATGCAGTAGTAGTTGTTATGGTGATGGTTGTGGTGGTTGTACTAGTGGTTTGTTTCGTTGCTGTTTTGGTTGTCGTTGCTGATGCTATTGTTGTTGTGGTGGTAGTAATAGTAGGTGTGGTGGTAATGGAGAATGTTAATATTGTATGTAGTAGTAGTTGTTATGGTTGTTGTTGTTGTTGTTTTGTATTGGTGGTTTCGTTGCTGTTTTTAGTTGTTGCTGATGATATTGTTGTTGTGGTAGTAGTAATAGTAGGTGTGATGGTAGTGGAGGATGTTGTTGATATTGTTTGTAGTTGTAGTTGTTATGGTGGTAGTTGTGGTTGTTGTATTGGCGGTTTCGTTGCTGTTTTTGGTTGTTGTTGTTGATGCTATTGTTGTTGTGGCAGTAGGTTGATATTGTATATAGTAGTAGTTGTTATGGTGATGGTTGTGGTTGTTGTACTAGTGGTTACTTTCGTTGCTGTTTTTGATGGTTGTTGTTGATGCTATTATTGTTGTGGTAGTAGTAATAGTACGTATGATGGTAGTGGAAATGTTGTTGATATTGTATTTGTTGTGGTGGTTGGAATTGTGTTAGCAGCAGGGGCAGTGACAGAAATGAAAGGGACAGTCATACAATAGACCTGGGTACAGCCTGTCGTCATAAGAAAGCCTCAACCCAAATTTGCTTTTTTATTTTGTTTGTTTGTTTTTGTTTTCTTGATTTTTCTGTTAATGTTTAGGGTCTGGAGATTGTTCAAGAAGGATTGATCGCACTCAGACAAAACCATACACGCTCCACCCAAATCTGCCGGCGATTATCTGGCTGTCTCCTTGAGCCTGTGCAAAACCATATGCGCTGGCAAGGTTTTGAGATGAGCAAGGGTGGTAGGTACATGTGGAACAGTATTATGACAACACTGGAATGGTTACAATATATATTTTTTTCGTCTCATTTTCTACACTACCTTAATGGCCACAGAAGCTGGAACAGTTTTTACAATGCAATGATGATGATGTCGATGAGGATGATAATCATGATGCTGTGGAGTTCCATGTAGGATTGAGACTTCGTGACAGGGCTGTACTCTACGCTTACCATCATAATACATCCCTCAATGATGCATCCCCGTGAAGTGGATGAGACTGGACTGTGTGGTCCCATAGCACGCCCAACCATTTTTGAAGTCGGTAGTCTGTTGCGCTAAGCACTACACCACGGCGAATTGGTTACAATATTAAGATGGGCAGCAGACAGGCCACTTGTCATGTTGCGGGCTGGGATTGTACCCGGGTCATTATGTCGTGCGTCCAAGGTTTTATCTGAAGAACCACCATCCGCATTGCTGATAACACAATTTGTTGTTGCCGCTTTTTGTAGGTGACTCAGTGATTTTCTACACAGAGAGCATTTGACAATTAGAGATCGAAAATTTGGAGGATCACATTTATATGACTCTAAATCTGTTCTTATCCTCTGATCTTTTTGGTGAAAACGTCAATGAAAAGAGGAAGGAAATATGGTTGAGAGAAGTGTTATTTTAGATTTGCCTAGAAGCTCACTAGTCATAGAAAAGTTGTTTTCAGGAGGAGCTCGAATATATCTTTTCATTACAGTATTTCAGTTTCTTTGACAGTTCAAATGATAATCATGATGATAATGATTGGAACCAGAGAAGAAAAAAAAACCCGGAAAAAATCAGAACGCGTATTTAACACAACTAGACAAGACAGGTGCAAATTTTCGGCCAACTGGCCTTTGTCAAGCGTAGATCACAATTAAACAAACACCACTGGACGAAGCAGCAGGAAGTTTCAGTCTGTTTCTCTGTTTCTCCTATTTTTTGTATGTTTTGTATTTGGTGTTTGTTCGTTTGTGATCTTACGTCTACACTTGAGTTGGTCTAACATTTGCACTTGTCTTGTCTGGTTGTATTAAATACGCATTCTGATTTTTTGCGTTTTTTTTTTCTGGTTCTTGTTTGCTTGAACGCAAATACATATGTAAACGACATGTACGTACATACACACACACTAAATATATTTTATATATATATATATATATATATATATATATATATATATATATATATATATATATATATATATATATATATATATTGTGTGTGTATGTATGTATTTGTAATTTCTATCTACATCTATCTATCTATCTATCTATCTATCTATCTATCTATCTATTATCTATATATCTATCTATCTATCTATCTATCTATCTATCTATCTATATATCTATCTATCTATCTATCTATATATCTATCTATCTATCCATCTATTTTTCTGTCTGTCTGTCTGTCTGTCTGTCTGTCTATTCATCTGTCTATATGTCTGTCTGTCTTTCTATCTCTCTCTCGCTCTCTTTCTCTCTCTCTCTCTCTATTATATATATATATATATATGTATATATATATATATATATATATATAGAGAGAGAGAGAGAAAGAGAGCGATGAGAGATAGAAAGACAGACAGAATATAGACAATGAATAGACAGACGACAGACAGACAGACAACGAAAAATAGATGATAATAGATAGATATATAGATAATTATATACATATACATACATATATGTACAACACATACATACACACAGACGAATATATATATATGTATATATCAGTGTGTGCGTAGGTTTTTGTTTTGTTTTTTTGTTTGTTTTTTTTTTAGTTTCATGATTTCCCCCCACCATTTTATAGTTTTCATATTCAGTAGTTCATATTATGTAGTTCACCCGTAAGTTTACAGTTTTATGGTTCACTGTGTTCAGCATGGTCTTCCATAATTTTCTAATTCAGTTTTATCATTTCTACTTTTGCAGTTTCTCAGTTTTTACCCCACGTGGTAACACAACTCGTTTTGTCGATTCATGGTTTGTATTTCAGTTTATGATTTTATTTTTATTTTTATGATTTGTTGTTTGTTTTTTCACAAGTTAAAGATTCTTCGTTGGTGATACAATCCATTCTTTTGTCGGTTAACAGTTTGTATTTCGGTTTATGATTTACAGTTCTGTTCTTATGATATGTTTTCACAAGTTTATGATTTATGATTGGCTGCATAACCTAATCTGTGTTTTTGTTTTCTTTTGTTGTTGTTGTTTTTGTTGTTTTTCAGTTAATTAGTTTATGTTTAAGTGTACATGATTTTACGTTTTGTATCTTATTTTTCTCTTTCTTGTAATCTATCCTTTGCACTTTTCCCGGTTTTATAATACATGGACACATAATTGTTCTCCTTTAATTCACAAGTCCACAAAACATTCCCGTAGACCCACACATTAGACACGAATCTTCCACTCACATCAAATTGTTGAATAACACTGAGAGCTCAGATCCATTTGTCAAGACATCATCTAATGCATGGCTTATGGGGATGACACCTAGATGGATTCTGCAGTTGCTCCTTCCTAGCACATGAAATCCCCTCATGCAAAAGAACAGCAAATGGCACAACCTTGACACAGGTTAATAAGTTCAAATACCTGGGAACGGTCATTTCATCAGACGGCAGATGCACATCGGAAATAGCTGGCAGAATCGGCCAAGCCAAAACAGCATTCAGGAAGATGACAAGCATTCTTACCAACAAATGCCTATCAATTAACATCAGAAAAAGAGTCCTTGAATGTTATATATAACCAATACTGTCGTACGGATGCGAGGCGTGGACAGTCAGCAAGCAAAGCCAGAGCAAGATGGAGGCAGCCGAGATGTGGTTTCTCAGAAGAATGTTGAGAGTTCCATGGACAGCAAAGAAAACACGAGACAGTCTTGATGGAGGCAGACACAAGTAGATCACTCATACGGAAGATTAGGAAAAGACAGGCAACTCTTATAGACCATTTTATGAGGAAGGGGGATTGGAGCACCTGGTCACAACGGGAAAGCTGGAGGGAAAGAGAGCACCAGGTAGACCCAGGGAGAGAATGCTGGACGGACTTGCAGAGTGGCTGGGGATGAAGAGGGTGGGGAGGATGCTGGGGGCAATGAGAGATAGAGATGGTTGGAAGTCCATGGTCGCCAACGCCATGCGGCAGGGCACCTGATGATGATGAGCACCCTGCAACATGTGGATGCAGAACTCCAGTGCTCTCACTCAGTACTTTGATAAGTAATGTTTAATGTTTCAGTCATTAGATTTGTATGCATGAGACGTATCAGCCAAAGGAAATTAACTTGACATCATTTAGACAGACTTCTTTGCCATAGCCTGTCACAAACGTTCTGTTGCATTTTTTCCACAACGCTCTGTTTCACATATGCGTATGGGATAAGATTCGATTTGAAACTTTTCGTCTTTAAGATTTTTGTCACTTGATTCATGGCCGTCCAGTTAATTGGTGGCTGCCTGTGCCGCATGGGGCATGTTTAGAGTTGTTTGCTGCGTGTGTTGGTGCGTGTATATGTGTGTGTGTATGGATTATCGTTGTGTATTTATGCCTGGATTCCTGGCCATGTTGGTATTGGAGGCATTGAAAAGGCTGACTGCCTGGCCAAGAACGTCACAAGGGAAAAGATGTCTAAAAACTTCATTCCTTACACAGATGTGAAATCCAAACTACACGGTTATGTGAAAAATCTCTGGCAGGGGGATATGAATAAGCAGACAGATAACAAATTTTCCAAATCTGCCCCAACCTGAAAGAAATTCTCCCACCTGCTGCAGGGAACCGTAAGAAAATGACAGTGTTATGTAGATCACACATGGGTTACACATCCTACATTCAATCCTACCTTTTAAAAAATGAAGAAGCACCGTGGTGTATACCATGTGACGAGCCGTTGAGCATCAGACACCTTCTTGATTGCTGGGACTTGTACAATGTGAGACATAAGTACTACACGGCGGACTCCTTAAAGAACCTCTTCCGAGATGTCCCTCCATATGCAATTTTCAAGTTTTTACGAGAGATCAATAGATTTCATCTGATATAATTTTACATACGAGTATTTTATTCTATTCTTTAAAAAACGTATTTTAGACTTGCAAGAATAACGATGAGCATGATTTTTTAACTGTTGTCTTTATACTTTAACCTGGATGTCGTTTTTAACGTGTTAGCCTTGATACGTCTCTAGTAGTCAGCTGGGCTATAAGCAATATGCACTGACCTGAACAGATAAGAGGTCGGAAAGCCAAGGTTAGGAAGCAAACCACAGTGCCACGGACATCCATGCTGATGGCTCAGACGAGGACTTTTGTACAGGCTCTTGAAGTAAGCGCCAGAAATTCAACTTGCCACTCGCAAGTGCCTAAGAGGATAAGTGAGGCTGGATAAAGAAATAGTGCAAAAATTAAATGCGCTGCTGGGAAGAAGCACCCTGGAGCACAAAGTAGCACATTCGGAGATATTGTACATGCAACAAACATGGATGCCTACGGAGTAAAACAGCCAAAAGGGAAAACACCACCCCAGAAATCCAGACGTCACATCAGATGGAGGATATCTCACGGAAGAAAAGGATTCTAAAGAAAACAAATGAAGGCTGCTTCAGAATTTGAGAAGCAAGTGTTAGAAAAACTATGCAAAGACCTAAAAGAGAAACATAGCGCCCTCAGCAAAGCAGGGTCAGCAAAGAGAAGGAACAAAAAGAAGATGACCCAAGATTACTTCTTCAGAGAAAGAAGAACCAAAATGATGGAGACTGTAAACTATGACAAATAATAAGATAAAACCTCAAACATTATAAACTGAAATATAAACGGGAAATTATAACGTTATATTGTGCATCGAGTCGTAAAGGCATACACTTAGAGGGAAACCCAAATAATGAACAGAAAACCTTAAAAGACTTAAACTAATGTATAAACTGTAAATTATAAAATGTACTTGGTAGCGAGTCATAAAAGCATAAACTCGTGGAGAAAATGAATAATAAAAAGAAAAAACAACAACATAAAACGGTGAAAATCATAAACTAGAATACAAACTAGAAGTTATAAAATGTACTGTGTGGCAAAACTCTTAAACTTGTGGGGAAAAAACTGTAAAAATAGCATAGGCCTATGATCTGCAGACTAGAAATTATGAAATACACCGTGTAGCGAATCACACAAACATAACTTATTGGAGGTGGGTAAACAATGAAACGCAAATCATCAACTTGAAAAAAAAGAAAACATACATGTAGTGGGACGTGTTAATGTGTTGCATGGGACTGAGAAACTGTAAGGGAAGAGAAGTAGTTTATCCTATCGATTGAAACTGAAACTGAAACTTGACACTGTGGAAGTTCATGTGGGTAAAAGCATACGTATATTGAATGACGCTTTTAAGCATACATATATTGAATGACGCATTTAAGCATACGTACAATGAATGACGTATTTAAGCATACGTACATTGAATGACGTATTTAAGCATACGTATATTGAATGACGTATTTAAGCATACGTACATTGAATGACGCATTTAAGCATACGTACATTGAATGACGTATTTAAGCATACGTATGTTGAATGACGCATTTGTTTTCATCTTTTTTTTAGTGTATATGAGATATTATCCATCAGTGAAAAATATCGGACACCACCTATTGGTTGCTCTGATATTTGATGAATTGATTTACATATTTATCCAGAAATTTTTCCTTGTGTTTGGATATATTTGAACAAAATTTGTACAAGGGAGAAGATCAGGAACACCACTTGGTGGCTGATCTATAATCTAATAAATCAAATTATTCATTTATCCTTTTTTTATTATTATTGTAGTGCATTTATTTTTTACATACGTGTTTATATGAATAGTATTTGGAGCCAGTAGCGTAATGGGAAACCAATTTGTTCACTTGACAGTTTATGGAAATGGGGCTGACCATCTAGCGAAGTGTATAAAACGTCATATCGTTTGTTTTTTCTTTTTATGTAGAAATTCATTACCAAAACCTGTCAATCTTGTTACTGTCAAGAGCAACCTTTTGGTTCTCCATAGCAGAATCTAAACTAGCGACTTCTCTTATCTTGTCTCGTATTGGTAATTCAAACTCTCTGCTCTCTGGCGTGTCTGCTGTTTCCGGCGCATGCTTCCAACAAATTCATAATTCTGTGACCGTCTAATCCTTCGTAAAAAGACGCGTGATCATGTCACTCCCTGTCTTTATTTTCTACGCTGATTGCCAGTTTCTCAAAGAATTTCATACAAAGTCAACACTTTATGCTACAAGTGTATTAATGGTGTTGCACTTACTTATCTTTGTCCCCTCGTGGGGATGCGGGGACTCTTTCAGTATAAATAGTGTCCCCACCTTCTGGAAATTCTGTGCTTGAAATTTCCTCTTTTCTGTCACTCTCTATGTTTCTTTCTTCTTCCTTTGCTTTCTGTCATTTCTTTCTTTCATTTTCTACCTTGTTGGTCCATTCACCTGTATGTGTTCCATAAAGTCTGACGTACTTTTTCCAAGTATTGATAAATGTATTAAGAGCATTTTTAGTTCTAGGGAGGTGAGATATACGGAAGCAACTTTAGGTAATTTAGACCCGTTTTTAATGTATGTTTTGGTGTCCTTAGTATGCTTAAATTTGTATTCAGGAGTACTCTTTAAATCCCCTGTGCGATAAATTGGACGGAGTGGTCACCGTCGAGACATCTCCTTAGATTGTGTGTTCGAATACATTGCTATGTGTACTTAATTTTCTTTTTTTTTCCCTGTTGAAGTTTTGTATGTTTTCAAACAGTTTTAGCCTTGATATGGCTGTACGCAGTCGGCTTGGCTTTAAACAACAATAACAATAACAATAACAATAACTGATTTTTGTGACTACCTCTGAACGCACACCCCTGCCCCACCTCCCGGCTCTGCGTCTGAAACTATTTATTTACAGATTTCCCTTATACAGATGTTCCACACTCGGTCACCAGTCATTTTCTGTGTCTGGTCCGTATGACTGGAATGAGCTTCCCCTGTTTATTTCACAGTTACATATCCCCCCACCCCCCACCCCATCCCTTCGTGTCACCACCTTTGTGTCCTTCCCCCTCCCGGTGTCACCACTTTTGTGTCCTTCCCCCTCCTGGTGTCACCACTTTTGTGTCCTTCCCCCTCCTGGTGTCACCACCTTTGTGTCCTTCCCCCTCCCGGTGTCACCACTTTTGTGTCCTTCCCCCTCCTGGTGTCACCACTTTTGTGTCCTTCCCCCTCCTGGTGTCACCACTTTTGTGTCCTTCCCCCTCCTGGTGTCACCACCTTTGTGTCCTTCCCCCTCCTGGTGTCACCACCTTTGTGTCCTTCCCCCTCCCGGTGTCACCACTTTTGTGTCCTTCCCCCTCCTGGTGTCACCACCTTTGTGTCCTTCCCCCTCCTGGTGTCACCACCTTTGTGTCCTTCCCCCTCCTGGTGTCACCACTTTTGTGTCCTTCCCCCTCCTGGTGTCACCACCTTTGTGTCCTTCCCCCTCCCGGTGTCACCACTTTTGTGTCCTTCCCCCTCCTGGTGTCACCACTTTTGTGTCCTTCCCCCTCCTGGTGTCACCACTTTTGTGTCCTTCCCCCTCCTGGTGTCACCACCTTTGTGTCCTTCCCCCTCCTGGTGTCACCACCTTTGTGTCCTTCCCCCTCCCGGTGTCACCACTTTTGTGTCCTTCCCCCTCCTGGTGTCACCACCTTTGTGTCCTTCCCCCTCCTGGTGTCACCACCTTTGTGTCCTTCCCCCGCCTGGTGTCACCATCTTTGTGTCCTTCCCCCTCCTGGTGTCACCACGTTTGTGTCCTTCCCCTCCCGGTGTCACCACCTTTGTGTCCTTCCCCCTCCTGGTGTCACCACCTTTGTGTCCTTCCCCCTCCTGGTGTCACCACCTTTGTGTCCTTCCCCCTCCTGGTGTCACCACCTTTCTGTCCTTTTCCCTCCTGGTGTCACCATCTTTCTGTCCTTCCCTCCTGGTGTCACCACCTTTCTGTCCTTTCCCTCCTGGTGTCACCACCTTTCTGTCCTTTTCCCTCCTGGTGTCACCACCTTTCTGTCCTTCCCCCTCCTGGTGTCACCACCTTTCTGTCCTTTTCCCTCCTGGTGTCACCACCTTTTGTCCTTTCCCTCCTTGGTGTCACCACCTTTCTGTCCTTTCCTCCCTCCTGGTGTCACCACCTTTCTGTCCTTTTCCCTCCTGGTGTCACCACCTTTTGTCCTTCCCCTCCTGGTGTCACCACCTTTCTGTCCTTTTCCCCCTGGTGTCACCACCTTTCTGTCCTTTTCCCCTCCTGGTGTCACCACCTTTCTGTCCTTTTCCCTCCTGGTGTCACCACCTTTCTGTCCTTTCCCCTCCTGGTGTCACCACCTTTCTGTCCTTTTCCCTCCTGGTGTCACCACCTTTCTGTCCTTTTCCCTCCTGGTGTCACCACCTTTCTGTCCTTTTCCCTCCTGGTGTCACCACCTTTCTGTCCTTTTCCCCTCCTGGTGTCACCACCTTTCTGTCCTTTTCCCTCCCTGGTGTCACCACCTTTTGTCCTTTTTCCCTCCTGGTGTCACCACCTTTGTGTCCTTTTCCCCTCCTGGTGTCACCACCTTTCTGTCCTTTTCCCTCCTGGTGTCACCACCTTTGTGTCCTTTTCCCTCCTTGTGTCACCCACCTTTCTGTCCTTTTCCCTCCTGGTGTCACCACTTTCTGTCCTTTTCCCTCCTGGTGTCACCACCTTTGTGTCCTTTTCCCCTCCTGGTGTCACCACCTTTGTGTCCTTTCCCCCTCCTGGTGTCACCACCTTTCTGTCCTTTTCACTTCCTGGTGTCACCACCTTTCTGTCATTCCCCCTCCTGGTGTCACCACCTTTCTGTCCTTTTCCCTCCTGTGTCACCACCTTTCTGTCCTTTTCCCTCCTGGTGTCACCATCTTTCTGTCCTTTTCCCTCCTGGTGTCACCACCTTTCTGTCCTTTTCCCTCCTGGTGTCACCACCTCTTCTGTCCTTTTCCCTCCTGGTGTCACCACCTTTCTGTCCTTTTCCCTCCTGGTGTCACCACCTTTTGTCCTTTTCCCTCCTGGTGTCACCACCTTTCTGTCCTTCCCCTCCTGGTGTCACCACCTTTCTGTCCTTTTCCCTCCTGGTGTCACCACCTTTCTGTCCTTCCCCCCTCCTGGTGTCACCACCTTTCTGTCCTTTCCCTCCTGGTGTCACCACCTTTCTGTCCTTTTCCCTCCTGGTGTCACCACCTTCTGTCCTTTTCCCCTCCTGGTGTCACCACCTTTCTGTCCTTTTCCCTCCTGGTGTCACCACCTTTCTGTCCTTCCCCCTCCTGGTGTCACCACCTTTCTGTCCTTTCCCCCTCCTGGTGTCACCACCTTTCTGTCCTTTTCCCTCCTGGTGTCACCACCTTTTGTCCTTCCCCCTCCTGGTGTCACCACCTTTCTGTCCTTTTCCCTCCTGGTGTCACCACCTTTCTGTCCTTTTCCCTCCTGGTGTCACCACCTTTCTGTCCTTTTCCCTCCTGGTGTCACCACCTTTTGTCCTTTCCCCTCCTGGTGTCACCACCTTTCTGTCCTTTTCCCTCCTGGTGTCACCACCTTTCTGTCCTTTTCCCTCCTGGTGTCACCACCTTTCTGTCCTTTTCCCCCCTGGTGTCACCACCTTTTGTCCTTTTCCCTCCTGGTGTCACCACCTTTCTGTCTTTCCCTCCTGGTGTCACCACCTTTCTGGTCCTTTCCCTCCTGGTGTCACCACCTTTCTGTCCTTTTCCCTCCTGGTGTCACCACTTTCTGTCCTTTTCCCTCCTGGTGTCACCACCTTTTGTCCTTTTCCTCCTGGTGTCACCACCTTTCTGTCCTTTTCCCTCCTGGTGTCACCACCTTTGTGTCCTTTTCCCTCCTGGTGTCACCACCTTTGTGTCCTTTCCCCTCCTGGTGTCACCACCTTTCTGTCTTTCCCCTCCTGTGTCACCACCTTTTGTCCTTTCCCTCCTGGTGTCACCACCTTTCTGTCTTCCCCTCCTGGTGTCACCACCTTTTGTCCTTCTTCCCCTCCTGGTGTCACCACCTTTGTGTCCTTTTCCCTCCTGGTGTCACCATCTTTGTGTCCTTTCCCTCCTGGTGTCACCACTTTCTGTCCTTTCCCCTCCTGGTGTCACCACCTTTGTGTCCTTTTCCCTCCTGGTGTCACCACCTTTTGTCCTTTCCCCTCCTGGTGTCACCACCTTTGTGTCCTTCCCCTCCTGGTGTCACCACCTTTTGTCCTTCCCCTCCTGGTGTCACCACCTTTTGTCCTTCCCCCTCCTGGTGTCACCACCTTTCTGTGTTTCCCCCTGGTGTCACCACCTTTGTGTCCTTCCCCTCCTGGTGTCACCACCTTTGTGTCTTCCCCTCCTGGTGTCACCACCTTTGTGTCCTTTTCCCTCCTGGTGTCACCATCTTTGTGTCCTTCCCCCTCCTGGTGTCACCACCTTTTGTCCTTCCCCTCCTGGTGTCACCACCTTGTGTCCTTCCCCCTCCTGGTGTCACCACTTCTGTCCTTCCCCTCCTGGTGTCACCACCTTTTGTCCTTTCCCTCCTGGTGTCACCACCTTTGTGTCCTTTCCCTCCTGGTGTCACCACTTTCTGGTCTTTTCCCTCCTGGTGTCACCACTTTGTGTCCTTTCCCTCCTGGTGTCACCACCTTTCTGTCCTTTCCCTCCTGGTGTCACCACCTTTCTGTCCTTTTCCCTCCTGGTGTCACCACCTTTCTGTCCTTCCCCTCCTGGTGTCACCACCTTTCTGTCCTTTTCCCTCCTGGTGTCACCACCTTTCTGTCCTTTTCCCTCCTGGTGTCACCACCTTTTGTCCTTCCCCCTGGTGTCACCACCTTTTGTCCTTTTCCCTCCTGGTGTCACCACCTTTTGTCCTTCCCCCTCCTGGTGTCACCACCTTTCTGTTCCTTCCCCTCCTGGTGTCACCACCTTTTGTCCTTTTCCCCCTCCTGGTGTCACCACTTTGTGTCCTTCCCCCTCCTGGTGTCACCACCTTTCTGTCCTTTCCCCTCCTGGTGTCACCACCTTTTGTCCTTTTCCCTCCTGGTGTCACCACCTTTCTGTCCTTTTCCCCTTGGTGTCACCACCTTTCTGTCCTTTTCCCTCCTGGTGTCACCACCTTTGTCTCCTTTCCCTCCTGGTGTCACCACCTTTCTGTCCTTTTCCCTCCTGGTGTCACCACCTTTCTGTCCTTTTCCCCTCCTGGTGTCACCACCTTTGTGTCCTTTTCCCTCCTGGTGTAACCACCTTTGTGTCCTTTTCCCTCCTGGTGTCACCACCTTTCTGTCCTTTTCCCTCCTGGTGTCACCACCTTTGTGTCCTTTTCCCTCCTGGTGTCACCACCTTTGTGTCCTTTTCCTTCCTGGTGTCACCACCTTTCTGTCATTCCCCCTCCTGGTGTCACCACCTTTCTGTCCTTTTCCCTCCTGGTGTCACCACATTTCTGTCCTTTTCCTTCCTGGTGTCACCACCTTTCTGTCCTTTTCCCTCCTGGTGTCACCACCTTTGTGTCCTTTTCCCTCCTGGTGTCACCACCTTTGTGTCCTTTTCCCTCCTGGTGTCACCACCTTTCTGTCATTCCCCCTCCTGGTGTCACCACCTTTCTGTCCTTTTCCCTCCTGGTGTCACCACCCTTCTGTCCTTTTCCCTCCTGGTGTCACCACCTTTCTGTCCTTTTCCCTCCTGGTGTCACCACCCTTCTGTCCTTTTCCCTCCTGGTGTCACCACCCTTCTGTCCTTTTCCCTCCTGGTGTCACCACCTTTCTGTCCTTTTCCCTCCCGGTGTGCGTTTACTTTGTGCCCTTTCGTTTTTGTCATTGTGATTTAGTGAATGATAAGAGTGTGATATGTGTTCAGTCAATCTAATTTTGCACAATTCGAGATTTCTTCAATCCTTCTTCAGAATCGTTTCATTTGTAAACAGTTCCAAAATATGTGATCATTATCGTCTTTTGTTTCCAAACAAAAGTCACAGCGAAAGTTGTTAACAAGCCTCATTTCTTTCAGTTTGGCATTTGTTGCACTAATTCTATGTTCAATACCCGTCTGAAGCCATTTCAATTTAATTTGTGTATTTTATATATATTTTCGTAAATAGTTTTTTCCCTTGAAACATCTGTTACCAGTGTTCTTGATCATTTAGAACGAGATTTTGGAAGTGTGTCATGTTGTGTTAAGATTTCATAGTACAGCTGTGCTCCTCTCGGTAGAGAGTAAATTGCTTTCAGTGTTGTGGGAATATCATGTGTATCTCATTTGATATGTTCAAACTGTCGAATTCACGATGTCATAGAAATGATCCATTGTCATTCAAAACGTGTGCAATACAGTAGACTCCATTTTGAATCCATCTGTTATTTGACATCTGATTGAAGTCGAGGAGTTAAGTAGCTCTGACATACCTTGATGTCGCTTGACGGTTGCTAGGTGGGGGCCTTTTGATGTCTAGTGTACAAAGTAAAACACAGCGGTCAGGATAGTCTTGTGCACGGTCGAAAGACAAAGATATTTATCCTCTTTGTGGACAGCCACTCAGTCCAGTGTATCGCCAAGTCTTTGTGTTGGTACATTGACTAGCTGAGTTTTCTGAGAATTGTTCTAAATTGGATGACATGTTTACCAGGGATGACATCCAAATGAAAGTTGAAGTCACCCATGAAAGACACACGGTAAAGCAAGGTAGCATAGCCAGACAGCTTGTCAGGAAATTCCTGGGAAAAAATGTTGAACCTGATAATTTTTTTACGCTTCGAGTTTCTTATATCATATTGTATTATTTTATTCAATTGTAGGATGCCACCGAGGTGGCAGACGCATGCAACTCGGTAGAGACCACAACGACCATGGCAGAAACTACGACAGCACAGAACGGTATCATCACAGAAAGTCCCACCGCCACGTCCGGTACAGGTGTTGACGTCACCACGATGACTGACGTCACCACAGGTGCTGACGTCACAACACCTGGTCACGTCTCCACAACCAACGCTGGTGCTGTCGCCACGACAGCGGCACCAACAGCCGCACCCCTTGTCAGAGTCAACATCACTTGCTGCCCTTGCGTTAAAAACCCGCCCCCCTCCAGTGAAAACGTCACCCAGGAAGAAAAGGAGAAAATCACGGAAGAGCTAGTGACCGTGATCAAAACCAAGCTGACCGAGGATAAGAAACAATTGTCGTCCTACGTTCGCACCAAAGAATCGTCCCCGGACGACCGGCAATCGTCCAAAATGGTGGCAATGGTTGGTGTTGCCCTGTTCGTCCTCGTCTTCGGTTTTATCATAGGGCTTGACGTTATCAACTTCGTGCGATACGTCATGGAGTGTCGAGACCGTCAGCTAGAAAAGAGAAAGAAGAAAGTCGACTTAGAAACTAGAAACACATGAAAATACAATGACAACGGATAGTAACGAAACAAGACAGGGGCAGATTTATTTCCTTGGAAATACAAAAGACAACAAAAGTTCATGTGTAATTTCAGTTTTATTTGTCCACAACCTTCATTGCCTGGTTTCAAATAATGACTTTTTTTTTCAAAATAACAATATGATTGAAAAGTTATATTTCTGACAAACGCAGACAACGCTGGTGTAAAGCGGTGACTAAATATAAAAAGCAAAGGAAATGTGTAAGAACTAGAGAGAGAGAAAAAACATTTCAGCTGAAATAGAGAGCAACATACCCCCAAAAATAATAATAACAAATAAATAAATTAATAAATGAAATAAATAAATAAATAAGAAAAACCAAGAAACAAAAACAAAACAACAAACAAAACGAAAACGAAAACAAACAAAAAAACAAACCGAAAAACCCACCACCGAAATCCAAACAAACAACAACTACAAACCAGGACAGTTAATGCCTACAAATAAACGAGAGAATGTGGCCAACACTAAATTTAAGAATGAAAGAATTATAAAACTGACGGGGAGAGTCAGGAAGTGGAATATGAAAGCAGGAATAGCGTAAGCAAAAAAAAAAAAATTGAAAAAAAAAAAAAAAAGCAAGATGTCAGGATCACCACTGTCAAGTATTTACGCTTGTTTGCATGTGTGTGTAGCTTCCCTTTGTCTCATACATACACGTACAATCTCCTTTCTAACTTGGGCATTCACGACCATTGGAGGAGACATCCGATGGGTCTTAGCAACACTCTTTTATTACAACAAAACAAGTTACTCTAATAGGAACTTGAAAAACACGAAAATAAAATCAGAACGCGTATTTAATAAAACCAGACAGGACAGGCGCAAATTTTCGGCCAACTGAACTTTGTCAAGCCAACTGGCCTTTGACGAAGCAGCCGGGAAGTTTCAGTCTTTTTTCCCAGTATTTGTACGTGGTGTTTGTTTGAATCGGCCAAGCCAAAACAGCATTCAAGAAGATGAAAAGCGTTCTTACCAACAAATGCCTATCAATTAACAGAATGAAGAGAATTCTTGAATGTTATATAGAACCGATAATGTTATACGGTTGTGAGGCGTGGACAGTCAACAAGCAAAGCCAGACCAGGATTGAGGCAGCTGAGATGTGGTTTCTAAGAAGAATGTTGAGAGTTCCATGGGCAACAAAGAAAATAAACGAGACAGTCTTGATGGAGGCAGACACAAGAAGATCATAAGGAAGATTAGGAAAAGACAGGCAACATTTATAGGTCATTTTATGAGGAAAAGGGAATTAGAGCAACTGGTCACAACAGAAAAGCTGGAGGAAAATAGAGCACCACGTAGACCAGGGAAAAAATATTGGACGGACTTGCACAGTGGCTGATGACAGAGAGGGTGGAAGATGTGCTTGCGGCTACAAAGGACAGAAAGATATGGAGGGCCATGGTCGCCAACGCCATGTGGCAAGGCACTTGATGATGATGATGATGTTAGTTTCTTGTGATCTTACATTCATGCTTGACAAGTTCAGTTGGCCGAAAATTTGCGCCTGTCTTGTCTGGTTGTAGTAAATACGCTTCTGATTCTATTTTCGTGTTTTTCTGGTTCCTGTTTGCTTGAACGCAGGCAGTCGTACTTGTTCTGGATTTCAAACCACTCTACCATTCTTTGGGAGCGGGTGTAGACCTTGCATACCACAATTATCAAAGAAAAACCCTGACTCCTGAGCGCCCACTCCACTCTCAGTACATATGGAATTCATTCCGAACGCGGAGACGTTATCTTGAGAAACTAAAACTATATGCAGCTGTCCATATTTATATCTCCGACGAAGCTTCCAAGTTCGTCCGACAACCTGTGGAAATGAAGAGGGGCTCTTTCAGTATGAATAGCATCCCTATCTTCTGGAAATTCTGTGCCAGAAATTTCCTTTCTGTCACTCTTTTTGTTTTGGCCGTGTTCCTCTGCTTTCTGTCATTTCTTCTTATCATTTTATGTTTGCTGGTCCGTTCACCTGTATGTGTTCGATAAAGTCTGAAGTATTTTCTTTTAGGATTGGGTATATGTGTTAATGTATTTTTGGTACTAGGGAAATGAGATATGCGGAAGCAAATTCAAGTAATTTAGGCTCTTTTTTAAAAATGTTCTTTTCATATTTTTGGTGTCCTCAGTTATGTTTGAATTTGCATTCATGTTTATTTTTTAAATCCCCTCTGTGATAAATTGGATGGAGTGGTCAACAACTGGGGCATGTCCTTAGATTATGTGCGCGAATGCATTGATATGTGTACTTAATTTTGTATTCCTTTTTTGTCCTGTTGAAGTATTGTGTATGTTTTGAAACGGTTATGGCCCTGTTATGACTTACCAGTCGGCTGGGCTTTAAACAAAAATAAAGTAACAATAGCGATTTGATTTTTCAAAAATCGTTTTCATTTAGCTTAACATGTAAGAAAATGTAAAGTAATATTTCTTTGTATCTTATAATCCCAAAATACACGAGAATAGAATCCGAACGTGTATTCAATTCGCAACTCTAGACAGACACACATTTTCAACCAACTGACCTTTGTCAGGCGCACACAAAAGATAAATAAAGAAATACATAAAACACATGACGAAAACAACAATGAGCTGGACGAAACGTCAGGAAAGTCGTCTTGTTTTTGTCCTAACCTTTAACGAAGTTTGGGTGTTGTCGTTTTTTGTCCTCATTAGTGTTGGATCTTGTTGTTTTGTCTCAATTTAGTGTTTTGGATTCCTTGTTGTTTTTGTCCTCAATTAGTGTTGGATTCCTTGTCGTTTTGTCTCAATAGTGTTTGGATTCCTGTTGTTTCTTGTGAACGCCTGACAAAAGACAGTTGGCCAAACATTTGCGTCTGTCTTGTGTTGTGAAGTAAGTGCATTGTGTTTCTGTGTGTTTCTGATTTCTCTTTGCTGTCACATTGGCAGTTGCTTTCATTCAGATTTGATATCTTTGAAGTGGCTTAATTGAAAACATATTGTCGCCATGTAGTTAAATGCTCAGTCATTGTTAAATGTTTCTGCACACACACACACACACACCACACACACACACACACACACATAACACACACACACACACACACACACACACACACACACAACCACGCACGCACGCACGCACGCACGCACACACACATAATACATAGATACATACATACACACACACACACATAACAGAGAGAGAGACTGACTTACATGTACATACGCGCACACACACATGCGCACGCGCGCGCCACACACACACACACACACACACACATACACACACATCCGCATATATACGCACACACGCATGCATGCATCTGATTAATTTGTGTACACACTTTTATGTATTTGTTAAAAAGCCTTTATTTTATTTTCGTGTGTGTATTTTGTTTGTTTGTTTGTTTGTTTGTTTGTTTGTTTGTTTGTTTTTTTGGGGAGGAGTCTCTTTTAGATTGTATTATTATTATTCTTTTTGCAGCATTCTACTTTTTGTATATTTGTTTTAATACAAATAGATCAGCAACGGTAGATGTATACATCGGCATACGTGTGTGCTAATAACTGTTCTGTTGGAAAATAAAGTTTTATTTCATTTGCTGTCTTGTGGAGGGCTGAATGAATGTGGGTGATTGTTTCAAGAGGAAAGACAAGACAAGACAAGACATCATCATCATCATCACCATCAAGTGCCTAGCCACATGGCGTTGGCGATCATGGCCTTCCATTTGTTTCTATCCCTTTTTGCCTCAAGCACCTCTTCCACCCTCTCTGCGGCTGGCAGATAAGCTCCTTTCTGGAAGTGCACATTCCTTTCTGGAAGTGCACAGTCCTTTCTGGAAGTGCACAGTCCTTTCTGGAAGTGCACAGTCCTTTCTGGAAGTGAACAATCCTTTCTGGAAGTGCACAGTCCTTTCTGGAAGTGCACAGTCCTTTCTGGAAGTGCACAGTCCTTTCTGGAAGTGCACAGTCTTTTGTGGAAATGCACAGTCTTTTGAGGAAGTGCAAGTCCTTTCTGGAAGTGCACAGTCCTTTCTGGAAGTGCACCGTCCTTTCTGGAAGTGCAAGTCCTTTCTGGAAGTGCACCGTCCTTTCTGGAAGTGCACAGGCCTTTCTGGAAGTGCACAATCCTTTCTGGAAGTGCACAGTCCTTTCTGGAAGTGCACAGTCTTTTCTGGAAGTGCACAGACCTTTCTGGAAGTGCACAGTCCTTTCTGGAAGTGCACAATCCTTTCTGGAAGTGCACAGTGCACAATCCTTTCTGGAAGTGCACAGTCCTTTCTGGAAGTGCACAATCCTTTCTGGAAGTTCACAAATCTCGCTGACAGTGAGGGTATGGTAAACACTGTTGTGAAAGCAGTTTCTGGTATCTGACATCATTAACATTGTCCTACCTTCTGCTTTTATCGGAGGAATTTTGGTGTGGGAATTCCCTCAATCGCAGGATTTTTGGTTGATTTTTTTTTTTTACAAAAATTTCCAAAAATCAGTCATGCAACACAGAAACAAACGACAGACATGTGCATAAAGAACAAAATTTACTGAACACAGTCAGACTCGCCCTAGATGGTGGTTTATTCCTACTTCAGTCCAAATAAGGTATCCAAAACAGCTTTTTCAGGACAAAGTGAAATGTCAGCACACAGGTATGCACAACGGGATCATTGTCTTGAATCTGGTTCCTCCAAGTCCTCATTATTTGCATTTTATGCTTCATAAATGCGAAATATAACAATCTGGATATCCCAAATGTAAACAAAAAGCACACAGTGAGAACAGCTCTTGCGTACGACGTGGTCGACTGGACACCATTATAAAAAGTATCGGCAAAGCTCCGTCAACACGGTGTCCGCACAAAGCACTTAATTAATGAAAGACTAATATTACGGTCTGTCATCATCAAGTGCCCTGCCACATGGCATTGGCGATCTTGGTCCTCCATATGCATGTCCCTTGTTGCCGCAAGCACATCTTCCACCCTCTGTAAGTCCGTCAAACATTTTTTCCCTGGGTCTACCTGGTGCTCTCTTTCCCTAAAGCTTTCCTGTTGTGACCATGTGCTCCAATTCCCCTTTCCTCATAAAATGGCCTATAAATATTCGCGCGCGCACACACACACACACACACACACACACACACACACACACACACACACACACACACACACACACACACACACACACACACACACACACACACACAAACACAGAGTCTAAGGGAGGAAATCGCTTGAAGGACTTTTTAGCTTTATAAATCAGTGATTATTTCCCTTGGACGAGCCTTTCATTTTCCCGGGGGAAAAAGTTTTTTGTTTTTTTTTAAACTATTAGATCTACCCGTCAAGACTTGGAATCGTTGACGCCCTCGACGAAAAGAATAACCCGTTAAGACTTCAATGAGTTTTAAGGTTGGAACAGGCCTTTCTTGTCACAGCACGCCCGTTTCTTTTCTTTTGTAATTAAAGATCCAAGCCTCGTATCCGAAGCCAAAGGACATCCCTATTTCGTACACTCATGAACGTCACTTAATTAACTTCCTGTTACGGTCAGTTGGTTAAAGTATGGTCTTTATGTACAATCAGAGTGAATTCTTTTCAGAGATCCTTGGTTACTGATCCGAGCATTCACTGTGAGAGAAACTTTTGGAAGTAATTCATTGTTTGATTTTTGTTTAATTCACAATCTTCTCCCCAGCGGGGAAGCCGGGGGTCCTTTCAGCATAAATAGTATCCCTCCCTCATTCAGATTCTGTGCTAGAAATTACCTCTTTTCTGTCACTCTCTTTGTTTCTGCCTTGTTTCTGTCATTTCTTCCTATTATTTTCTGCCTTGCTGGTCCATTCATCTGATGTGTTCGATAAGTTTATGTATTTCTCCTAGGATTGATAAGTGCATTTTTGGTTCTAGGGAAATAAGATATGCGGAAGCAATTTTAGATAATTTAGGCCTGTTTTATGTATGTTTTAGAGTCCTTAGTTATGTTTAAATTTGCATTCCGGTATGTTTTAAATCCCGTGTGTGATCAATTGGACGGAGTGGTCAACGCCAGGGGCATGTCCTTGGATTATGTGCACGAATGCACTGATATGTGAACTCTCTCTCCCTCCCACTCTCTCTCCCTCCCACTCTCTCTCCCTCCCACTCTCCCTCCTCCCACTCTCCCTCCCTTTCTATCCCTCTCCCTCCCATCCTCCCTCTTTCTCTGTCTGTCTCTCTTCCTCTTTCTAGTTCATTTGCGCTCTCTCTCTCTCTCTCTCTCTCTCTCTCTCTCTCTCTCTCTCTCTCTCTCTCTCCCCTCCCTCCCTCTGTGTATGTGTGTGCGTGCATGATGTCTTCTTCGTTTCCTTTTCTACCCTCTCATTTGAGAAGATGAACAAAAACAACAGCAAGAAGAAAAAAGAAAAAAAGAAGAAAAGTAAGAAAATGAAAGAACAAACCAATAACAAGAAAAACAAGAACAATAAGAACAAGAACAACAATAATAATAATAGCAAGAACAAGACGATCCAGAACAAAAACACAAAGATGAAAAAGAAGAAGAAAAGCAACTGAAAAGAAGCCGAAGAACAACAAGAACCCCAACAAAAACAAGGACGAAGATGACGATGGCGATGACAGCGCAAGAAGAGCAAGAACGAGAAGAAAAAAACAAGAAGAACAAGAACAACGAGATCACGAACAACAAGAACAAGAGCAGCACAAGGACAAGAACAAAACACAAGAACAGAAAGAACGAGAAGAACAAAAACAAGAAGAACAAGAACAACGAGATCACAACAACAAAAACACGAACAAGAAGAACACGAACAACAAGAACAAGAGAAGAACAACAAGAACAAGGACAAGATCAAAAACCAAGAACAGGAAGAACAAGAGTGAACAAAAACAAACGCAAGAAGAAAAAGAGCAAAAAACAAAACAAAAACCAACAACAACAACAAAAGAAAAAATGGTTAAACACAATAACTAGAAAAACAAGAACAATAAAAACAAAAACAATAAGAAGAAGACCAAAAACAAGAACAAGAACATAATGATAATAGCAAGAACAAGACGAAGAAACGCAACATGAAAAGAACCTGAAGAACAACAAGAACACCAACAAAAACAAGGACGAAGATGACGATAATGACAGCGGTCAAGAAGAGCAAGAACGAGAAGAACAAAAACAAGAATAACGAGATCATGCACGACAAGAACACGAAAAACAAGAACACGAACAACAAGAACACGAACAACAAGAACACGAAAAACAAGAACACGAACAACAAGAACACGAAAAACAAGAACACGAAAAACAAGAACACGAACAACAAGAACACGAAAAAGAACACGAAAACAAGAACACGAACAACAAGACACGAACACAAGAACACGAACAACAAGACACGAAAAACAAGAACAAAAACAAGAAACATGAACAACAAGAACACGAAAACAAGAACACGAACAACAAGAACACGAACAACAAGAACACGAAAAACAAGAACACAAAAACAAGAACACGAAAACAAGAACACGAAAACAAGAACACGAAAAACAAGAACACGAACAACAAGAACACGAAAAACAAGAACACGAACAACAAGAAACGAAAAACAAGAACACAAAAACAAGAACACGAAAAACAAGAACACGAAAACAAGAACACGAAAAACAAGAACACGAAAACAAGAACACGAACAACAGAACACGAAGAACAAGAGAACACGAAAAACAAGACACGAACAACAAGAACACGAAAAACAAGAACACGAACAACAAGAACACGAACAACAAGAACACGAAAACAAGAACACGAACAACAAGAACACGAACAACAAGAACACGAACAACAAGAACACGAAAAACAAGAACACGAACAACAAGAACACGAAAAACAAGAACACGAAAAACAAGAACACGAACAACAAGAACACGAAAAACAAGAACACGAACAACAAGAACACGAACAACAAGAACACGAACAACAAGACCAAGAGCAGAACAACAAGAAGAAGGACAAGAACAAAAACCAAGAACAGGATGAACGAAAAGATGAACAAAAACAACAGCAAGAAGAAAGAGAGAGAGAGGAGAGAGAGAGAGAGAGAGAGAAAAGAAAAAGAATAAGAAAAAGAAAACAAAAACAAGAACAAGAAAAACAAGAATAATAAGAACAAGAACAACAATAAGAAGAAGACGGATCTTCAATTGGGAGGGGGGGGGGGGGGAGAAAAGGAGGGAACTCCAGGTGCAGATGAAACAGTGGGAGGGAATTCTAATTGAAGAGGAAAACAAAGGGAAAGAACTCTGGTTGAAGGGGAAAACAGAGGAAGGGAACTCCAGGTGGGGGAAAACAGAAGAAGGGAACTCTGGGTGGGGGAACAGAGGTAGCGAACTCTAAATAGTGGGAAACAAATGGAGGGACATTAGGGTGGGGGAACAAAAGTCAAAACTCGTATGGCGATTAAAAGGAAAAACAAAAAGAGGGAACTTGGAGGGAAGTTGGCGGAAGGAAGTCTGGGAGAAGCAATGGAGTAGGAGGGGGACAAATGAGAGGGAAATTCAAAGGGAAACAAGGGGAGGGAACTTCAGGCAGGGAGGATACGGCAAGGTTCTTCCAGGGGTACAAATGGAAAAGAACTTCAGGGGGAACGACGGTGGGGTGGAGATTTGGGAGAGAACCAAAGGGATGGACTCAGGGTGGAGAAACAAAGGGGAATTCGGGTGGAACCAATTGGAGGGAACTTTGGTGGGAATCAGTAGAATGAAACCCGCCATTGGAATCGTCCCTCACATGTCCCTCCCATTTCCCCGGGATGGGCGAACCAAACGGAGGAGAGTGAGGAGGAGTAAGCATCTATTTTAATGTAGCAGTTTACCTCCATCTTGGAGACGTAAACACTCTAATCTCCATGGGTTGGTCTCCAACGCATTATTTGTTGTCTATGAAAACGGACGCGAAGGTAACCAATAGGCCTTTGAGGTCGTGTAGGTTGGCTTTTACTCTGTTGTTTTGTTTCGCTTACATCGGTATTGTTGTGAAGATCTTTCTACCACACAGGGTTTACGTACGTGAAGGATTCGATATCAAGTGCCGTGTGCGTGCGTGTAGTGTGTGCGTGCGTGTGTGTGTGTGTGCATGGTA
>JAPXFY010000035.1:23136038-23138538 GCA_030674185.1 Monoplex corrugatus
GGATAGCTTCTGTCTTGTCGTCATTAAGCTGAAGTTTGTTGAACGTCATCCAGTTCTTAATGTCCGAGTAACACTCAGTGGTGCGAGTCAACAGGCGCTGTATATTATCAGGTGAGTCACTGTCTTGAAGTTGGGTGTCATCAGCATAGAAGTGGTGTTTTATAGAGTGGGAGTTGATGATGATGGACAGGGAGGAGGTGTAAAGAGTGAAAAGAACAGGGCCAAGGACAGATCCTTGTGGAACACCACAGGTCAGGTATGCAGGTTGAGAGTAAGTGCCATTGATGAGAACAGTTTGTTTTCTGTTTGATAAATACGAAGTGAAAAAGGAGAGAGCAATGTCAGAGATGCCAAAAGTATGATGAAGTCTTGAGAGGAGAATACCATGGTCAATGGTATCAAAGGCTGCAGACAGATCAAGGAGTGTGAGGAGAGAGACTTTGCCAGTATCAGTTGCAAGGAGGAGATTGTTGAGAATGTGTAGTA
Source organism: Monoplex corrugatus (assembly GCA_030674185.1). NCBI lineage: Eukaryota > Metazoa > Mollusca > Gastropoda > Littorinimorpha > Ranellidae > Monoplex > Monoplex corrugatus. The sequence continues at coordinate 23,136,525 of JAPXFY010000035.1, forward strand.
GGGCAGTTTCAGTGCTATGGCACTGGCGGTAGGCTAACTGAAAGGATTGAGGAGATTGTTGGCAGACAGGTGAGAGTTCAGCTGGTTGAGGACGACTTTTTCAAGGAGTTTTGACAAGAAAGAGAGATTAGAGATAGGCCGGTAATTTTTCAGTTCATTTGGGTCTAAATTGTGTTTCTTGAGGAGAGGGTGAACAATAGCAGACTTGAAAGAATCTGGGACAGTTCCAGTTTGAAGAGAAGTGTTGATGATGTCAGTGATGAATGGGAGGAGAGTAGGGAGACAGTCGGAGTAGAGAGAACCTGGAAGAGGATCCAGTTCGCAGGTTTTGAACGACATGGATCTGATTGTGTTGAAAATTTCTTCTTGTGAGACTGGGGTAAAAGTAGTAAAAGGTGTGCCAGAGAAGGAAGGGTCAGGTGGGCATGGTTGACAGGGTGTCCTGTCAAGTCTGTCACGAAGAGTTTGTATTTTGGTGGTGAAATACTTGGAGAATACAGATGGGAGTTCTTCATTTGTGTGTTTTGTTGGGAGAGGTAAATCTTTTCGTGTGCCAAGGAGATGATTCATGGTTGTAAAGAGTTCTTTTGAAGAAGAGGCATTCAGGATTTTGGTTTGGAAATAGCTTGTTTTTGCTGATGCAATGAGGGTGGATACTTTTGTTTTAGAGGATTGGAAAACTTGCCTGTGTACAGTGAGTTTGAATTTGCGCCAACGGCGCTCTGCTCTGCGGCGGGCACGTTTTGCACAGGCGATCTCATGAGTGAGCCAGGGGGTAGGGGTAAAAGACGGGTTGTGGCTGGAGCATGAGTGTCCAGAAGATGGTGGAGAGTAGTATAGAATTCATCGGCAAGGTTATGTGACTTTTCAGAAAGGAGACGGGAGGCATCAGATGAAAATGTGGAGAGGTCGATAGATTTGAGATTGCGTCGAATCACTGTGCGCATGGTACGGGAAAGAGGAGAAATGTCGAGAGAATAGAGAATTGCAGAGTGGTCAGATGGAAGAGCTGAAGTTAGACGGGTAGAAAGAACTAAGCAGTTGTCAGTAGCGGAATTGTGGTGATCACGAGAAATGATCCAGTCAAGAATGTGACCTTTTTGATGGGTTGGTTCAGAAATGTGTTGAGTCATATTGTGATTGGACAGAGAGTTGATGATATGTCTTGTGTCATAACGGTGAGTGTTGTCATAGTGGACATTGATGTCACCTAGAATGATGAGATTTCCAGGTAAGAGGCAGTAGTGGTCAAGCAATTGGTCAAAGTCAGAGAGAAACGTGGATGTGGTGAGTTTGTTGGCAGAGCTAGGTGGGGGTCGATAGACACAGGAGAAGGTGATGGGGTGAGGGGTGGATTGGAAGGATACTTCAACGTGCTCGAAAGAAGGATGGGAGAAAGGCAGAGACTGCGAGAAAGATAGGCGGGAATGGAGTGAGTCGTTGTAGAGGATGGCGATACCGCCACCTCGGGATGAGCGATGGAAAGAAGCAAGCCTGTAACCACTCGGAGTGAGGCTAGCATGTATAGGTTCGTGACAAAGGGGGTTAAGCCATGTCTCTGTGATAAAAGCAATGTCAACATGCTCATCTGCGATAAAATCAGCAAAGACTTCGGCTTTGCCATCCTTGCATGTTGACTGAGCATTAAAAAGGCATAATTTTAGTTTATCACAGTCATATGGTGGTGGCCGGGGTGGCGACGAAGGCGGCACCGACGGGACAGAAGGTGAAGGCGGCACCAGCGGGACAGAAGGTGAAGGCGGTACTATCCGGACAGAAGGCGAAGACGAAGACGGCAGAGGAGGAGACGAAGTTTTTGCAGCAGCGAGGTCGAGGGCAGGGGCAGTGGAGGAGACGAAGAAGCAGGAAACGAAAAGCGGCGTCGGGCAGGAGGCAGGTTGTGCCAAAGACGGTGGAGATGTCCACCACGACAGGATCGCGCAGTCATTGCACCTTCGGTATTGGCGAGTCTTACTCAAGCTCTTGCTACACCGCTGAAAGTGATTATGTTCAC
>JAPXFY010000035.1:23143538-23158538 GCA_030674185.1 Monoplex corrugatus
CACACACAGACACATACACACACACACACACACACACACATAACACACACACACACACACACACACACACGATTATCACACGGCCCCTACTGATTATCAAAACACACATCACGACGGACGCAACATACTGTCACGCACTGTCGCACACACACACTACACACACACACACACACACACACACACACACAACATACACACACACACACACACACACACACACACACACACACACACACACACACACACACACACACACACAGTGAAAGAGATAGCGAGGGAGATTCAGAGAGAGAAGGATGTAAAAGGCAGAGAGAAACATAAGACTTTTTCAAGGTCACAGTGACCTTGAGAAATACGAAATTTGGATTTTCTGTAATAATTGTAATGTATGATGATGATGATGATGATGACGACGACGACGACGATGATGATAATGATGATAATATAATAATAATAGTTACAAATAATAGATAGATAGATAGATAGATAGATAGATAGATAGATAGATAGATAGATAGATAGACAGATGGATCGAGATAGATGATAGATGATAATAGAAAAATAATGATAATAATAGATAGATAGAGATAGATAGACAGATAGAAGACAGACAGACAGAATAGATAGATAGATAGAAGATAGATATAGATCTATAGATAGTATATATAGGAAAAAACAGACAGATAAATAGATAGATCTAGATAGGATCAGATAGATAATGATAGTATAGATAGATCTATAGATAATAATAGATAGATAGATAGATAGATAGATAGACGGAGACAGACGGACAGACAGACTGACAGATAGATAGATAGGTAGATGAGAGAGAAAGAGAGTTGTCAAAAATGGTTAGTTGGACCACCTTGTTTTATTCTTATTCTTACTTACCTTTAATTTGTTTTGTTTTGTTTTGTTTTTCTTGTTTGTTTGTTTGTTTTTACGTGAAGGTTGTTGAAAAACAGGTTAGCGAACAACACAATTCGTTTTAACTGACGTTGTACCTGCCTGCTGCGGCTGGCGACCCGATTATGAATCGACAAGGAAACTGAACCAGACAGCGCCGCGAACCGGATGAGTATCAAGTGGAGACACAGACATAGATAGGGAGAGAGACAGGCAACTCACACATTGTGATGATTATGATCTTCTCCTCGTTTAGCCGTGGGGTTCGAGAGAGCATTCAGAGCTAAGTAACGTTGTTGTGTCTTTTCAGCTGACTTCAGTTCATTTGCATTGTCTCCCTTGCTTGCTTGCTTCCCGACGATCTGTTGTTCACAAAGCTGGTGATTAGTTTAGAGTTCTCTCAGTCATGAGACAATTACCTCCTTCCCCTTCCCTTTCCCCTCTGAGTAGAAAATGGAAAAAAAAGAAAAAAGAAGAAGAAAAAAAGGAGAAGAAGAAGAAGAAGAAAAGAGAAGGAAGAGAAGAAAAAGGAGAAAAAGAAAAAAGAAAAGAAGAGAAGGTGCAGAAAAGAGAAGAGAAGAAGAAAAGAAAGAGAAGATGAAGAAAAAAGAAGAAAGAAAGAAAAGAAAGAAAAAGAAGAAAAAAGAGAAGAAGAAGAAGAAGAAAAGAAAAAAGAGAAGAGAAGAAAAAGAGAAGAAGAAAAGAGAAGAAGAAGAAGAAAGAGAAGAAAGAGAGAAAAAGAAAAAAAGAAGAAAAGAAAAATATTGAGAGAAAGAAGGAGAGAAAGAAAAAGAATCTGTCTGCAATTTGTTCAAATGTTGCCAAGACTGAACAGAAAGTGAAAGTACTTGGAAAAAAAAAGCCCACAGAAAACGATAGATTGTGAAAAAAAAAACTATCCATCTTGGTCAGTAATGTTCTAAGGGATACCAGTACAGTATAGGTCTCTTTCCCACCTGTAATGGTGCAGTTTGTCTCTTTCCCACCTGTAATGGAGCAGTTTTGTCTCTTTCCCACCTGTAATGGTGCAGTTTGTCTCTTTCCCACCTGTAATGGAGCAGTGTGTCTCTTTCCCACCTGTAATGGTGCAGTGTGTCTCTTTCCCACCTGTAATGGAGCAGTGTGTCTCTTTCCCACCTGTAATGGACAGTTTGTCTCTTTCCCACCTGTAATGGAGCAGTTTAGATCTCTTTCCCACCTGTAATGGACCAGTTTGTCTCCTTTCCCACCTGTAATGGAGCAGTGTGTCTCTTTCCCACCTATAATGGGCAGTGTGTCTCTTTCCCACCTGTAATGGAGCAGTGTGTCTCTTTCCCACCTGTAATGGTGCAGTGTTTCTCTTTCCCACCTGTAATGGAGCAGTGTGTCTCTTTCCCACCTGTAATGGAGCAGTGTGTCTCTTTCCCACCTGTAATAGTGCAGTTTGTCTCTTTCCCACCTGTAATGGAGCAGTGTGTCTCTTTCCCACCTGTAATGGAGCAGTTTGTCTCTTTCCCACCTGTAATAGTGCAGTTTAGATCTCTTTCACACATGTAATGGTGCAGTTGAAATCTCTTTCCCACCTGTAATGCAGTTTAGGTCTCTCCCATCTGTAATGGGGCAGTTTAGATCCCTTTCACACTTGAAATAGTGCAGTTTATGTCTCTTTCATTCCTGAAATAGTGCAGTTTATGTCTCTTTCATTCCCGTAATAGTGCAGTTTAGATCTCTTTCACACCTGTCGTGGTGCAGGTTAGATCTCTTTCCCACCTGTAATGGTGCAGTTTAGATCTCTTTCACACCTGTAATAGTGCGGTTTAGGTCTCTTTCACACCTGTCATGTGCAATTTAGATCTCTTTCACACCTGCAATGGTGCAGTTTGGATCTCTTTCACACCTGTAATAGTGTTGTTTAAATATCTTTTGCACCTGTAATAGTGTGGTTTAGATCTCTTTCACGCCTGTAATGGTGCAGTTTAGGTTCCTTTCACACCTGTAATAGTGCAGTAGATCTCTTTCACACCTGTAATGGTGCAGTTTTGGTCTCTTTCACACCTTAATAGTGCAATTTAGGTCTCTTTCACATCTGTAATGGTGCAGTTTAATCTCTTTCACATTCTGTAATAGTGTGCAGTTTAGGTCTCTTTCACACCTGTAATGTGCAGTTTATCTCTTTTTCACCTGTAATGTGACAGTTGAAGTCTCTTTCACATCTGTAATGAGTGCGTTTAGGTCTCTTTCACACCTGTAATGGTGCGGTTTAAAACTCTTTTACATCCTGTAATAGTACAGTTTAGGTCTCTTTCACATCTGTAATGGTGCAGTTTAGATCTCTTTCACACCTGTGATAGTGCGGTTTAAATCTCTTTTGCACCTGTAATGTGTGGTTTAGATATCTTTTACGCCTGTAATGGTGCAGTTAAGATCTCTTTCACACCTGTAATGCAATTAAGATCTCTTTCACTCCTGTAATGGTGCAGGTTAGATATCTTTCGCACCTGTAAAGGTGCAGTTTTGGTTTCTTTCACACCTGTAATGGTGCAGGTTAGGTCGCTGTCACACCTGTAATGGTGCAGTTTAGGTCGCTCTCACACCTGTATGGTGCAGTTTAGGTCGCTTTCACACTCTGTAGTGGTGCAGTTTAGGTCTCTTTCACATCTGTAATGATGAGTTTAGATATCTTTCACACCTGTAATAGTGAAGTTTAGATATCTTTCACATCTGTAATAGATGAACGTTATTAATGATTTGATCTTTCACACCTGTAATTTGTGAAGTTTAGATATCTTTCACACCTGTAGTAGTGAAGTTAGTATCTTTCATCACTGAAAAGTGGATAAAATGTTACACATCTTATAGATTTTAATATTTACCCAAGAAGTAATCTCTACAACCTGTAATAGTGAAGTTTAGATATCTTTCACACCTGTAGAGGTGTAATTAGGTCTCTGTCATTCCTGCAGTGGATAAAATGTAACAACCATCTTATAATATAATCATTTACCAAGCAACAATCTCTAACAGACCTGACCAAGATCCCACCCCACGCATCTCTGGCGTGTGATGTTGACATAGACATTTCCTCAGGTCAGATAAGACTTGGTGAGAGCACTGCAAGTACACCATAATTATATGCAAGCCATTACGTTGATTTATGCAGATATTGTAACTTTGTGTCATTACCACTGATCTACATCCCCATCCCCGAAATTCGCTTCGCGTGTCAAAGGCCCTGGGTTCGATCCCCGGCATCTCCACTTTTTTTTCCCCTGTCGGGGCAAATTGTTTTGTTCCGAGCGCAAGACTCATCTTGAGAAACTGAAACTGAAACTGAAACTGTGCCATTACACGTGGAAATGTATCAGCTTGTCACAACGTTATGTCGAGGGCTTACATAATTGTTTTAAAAGCATTCCGAATTTTCCTAGACGCGTATATGCATGTTGTTTTTGCCCACACTGTGCAGGCGATATGTTGCTGCACAGTCTGCATACTCCCTCCTTGGTCAGCGTGACTGTTGGGTGTTTTTGTCAATTCATACGCCAGCCACTGACATGACTCACAGGATCTTTAACGTGCATATTTGATATTCTGCATGCATGTATACACAATATGATGATAGAACCTGCTCCAAAGACATCAGAATCAGAATGGAATGGCAAAGCAAAAAATGTCCAACTCAACAACATCTAGAAAGACATAAGCACACCAAATGGCCTGAAAATTAGACTTTTAAAATGTTTGATCGGCCAGTCATGATTTATGGCTGCGAAGCCTGGACTCTGGGAACAACTGATTGCAGAAGAACTGAGATGTGGTTTTATCGGAGACTGCTATGTGTCAAATGGACAGATAGAAGAACTAATGAAAGTGTCCTGGAAGAACTTGTTACCACCAGAAAACTGCCAGCAGACATCAACAAAACTCATACACTGGCCATGTGTCACACAACAAGAACACGGACCTCATGGCAGCCATCCTTCAAGGAAAAACAGTGGCAAAAAGGAAGAAAAGGCAGACCTCCAATCTCATACATGGAGAACATAACCAACATCTGTGGCCTAAATATTCAAGAAACTGTCCACAAAAGACAGAGCAGCCTGGAGGGAGATGGTGGTGTCTAAGTGTGCAGCGGCCAACACCGAACCCGGTGACGCCAACAGGTGAGACAGGTGAGACATAGGAAAAGGATTTAGGCACCAGCAGGTCTGCACACATATTGACCAGGAAGATCAGAAAAACCTCCGCCCTTTACCCACCAGGCAGGAGGTTCTTAGGCAGGATCGACCCCAGAACCTTCCGACTGGAAAAGTCCGATGTCTAACCCACTTGACCGTCGCATCCGTCATTTCGAAGTCTAAACCGAACGCGTTAATCCGGCAAAGCAAATGGAAATCGGTGCTGAGGCTTTCCACAGACCCGGCGTTTCCCCTGTGGGGGTGCCGGGGGCTCTTTCAGTATAAATAGTATCCTCACCTTCTGGAAATTCTATGCTAGAAATGTCCTCTTTTCTGTCACTCTCTTTGTTTCTGCCTTGTTCCTTTGCTTTGTCATTTCTACCTATCATTTTCTGCCTTAATGGTCCAGTCACCTGTATGTGTTCGATGAAGTCTTACGTACTTTTTCTTAGGATTGATAATTGGTACATGTATTAAGTGCATTTTCGGCTCTAGAGAGGTGAAATAAAATATGCGGCAGCAATTTTAGTTAGTTTATGACTGTTTTTATATATGTTTTTGTGTCCATAAGTATGCTTATATTTGTATTCAGGTGTGTGTTTTAAACCTCCCCTCGGCGATAAATTGGACGGAGTGGTCAACGCCGGGGCATGTCCTTAGATTATGTGCACGAATGCATTGATATGTGTACTTGATTTTCTTTTCTTTTCTTTTCGTTTCTTTTTCTTTTCATTTTCCCTCCTGTTGAAGTTTTGTATGTTTTGAAGTTGTTTTTGCCCTGATGTGGCTCTACGCAGTCGGCTGGGCTTTAAACAACAATAACAACAACAATGACAAGATCCGGCGTTCGCTGAGCTTGCCAATCCATTGTCACTGTTGATATCTCTGGTGGGGGGGGGGGGGGGGGGGGTAAACAGGTAAACAAACAAACCAGGAGGGCGAGAACGAAGCGGAAACAAACAGTGACCAAATCAGACAGCTGTCTGCTCGTCTGCTCGTCGCCCCTTCCCCCCCGCCGTTACAGGCGCGACAACTCCCCGTGCTCTGTGCTTGGCTTTCGCTCCCTTTGCATATCCTGGCCAAGTGCAACGCACTTTCCTGCACTTGAAAGGGTCCTGTTCCGTAACTTATCGTGCATTTCAAATTAATACAGGAAGAACAACGTTATTGTTATTGTTATTGTTGTTTAAGGCCCAGCCGACTGCGTAGGGCTTACACCGTTTCAAAACATACAAAACTTCAACAAGCAAAAAATAAAATAATAATAATAAATAAATAAATGAATAAATAAATGAATAAATAAATAGAAATAAAAGAAAAGAAACTTGAGTACACATATCAATGCATTCGCGCACATAGTTTAAGGACAAGCCCCTGGCGTTGACTACTCCGTCCAATTTATCGCACAGGGGATTTCAACAACAACAAAAAACATACCTGAATACAAATTTAAACATATCTTAAGGACGCTAAAAACATATACAACAACGTGCCTAAGTTATCTAAAATTGCTTCCGTATATCTCACATCCCTAGAGCCAAAAATGCATTTTAGTACATGTACCCAATTATCAGTCCTAAGAAAAAAGCCTTTATCGAACACATACAGGTGAATGGACCAGCAAGGCAGAAAATGATAGAAAGAAATGACAGAAAGAAAAGGAAAAAAAAGAGGTAGAAACAAAGAGAATGACTGAAAAGAGTAAATTTCTAGCACAGAATTTCTGGAAGGTGGGGATACTATTTATATTGAAAGAGTCCCCGGCATCCCCAGGATGGGGTGGGGGTGGGGGGTGGAAGGAAGATCAACGAAAGAAATTAAAAAGTTGTGAAAAAAGTAATAAATAAAATAGCAATAAAATAAATGATATGAGAACAGAAAAATCAATGAATAAATTTTTTTTAAAAAACGTGATCTGTGAGCCAAGAACTACATGTAGAAAATAAAGAAATGCATAACACGTAAACAAACAGTGAACAAATAAATAATGTTAGAAAATGAAATTCAAACATTCAAGGAAAAGAAGAAAACAAATGCATCAAACAACAACAACAAACAAACAAAAACCAAAAAACAAAAAAGGGAGGGAGGAACATGAAGGGACAACGAGCAATCAAACAGAAACAAAACGGTAAAGCCATTTAAAGAATCTCTAAGTTTACGGTTTATTTTTCATACAACAGAGCAATCAAACAGAAACAAAACGGTAAAGCCATTTAAAGAATCTCTAAGTTTACGGTTTATTTTTCATACAACAGAGCAATCAAACAGAAACAAAACGGTAAAGCCATTTAAAGAATCTCCAGGTTATCGGTTTATTTTTCATACAACAGAGCAAGCAAACAGAAACAAAACGGTAAAGCCATTTAAAGAATCTCCAGGTTATCGGTTTATTTTTCATACAACAGAGCAACGGTCACGCCATTTGAACAATCTCCATGTTAACGGTTTACGTTTCACACAAGGGGATCACAGAGATAGAGATTACTTTGAAAATCATCAACAGTTAACCAACCCAGATGTTTTCATTTGATTAAAAAAAGCCATCTAGACATGGTTTTAGTCAGCTAAAAATGTATGATAACTGTAACATGAAAAAAACATATTTCAACAAACTTTTGTTTGTGACCTTGAAGTTACGCGTGTACGATGATAACCTTCGTTTGCTTTGGATCGGGCTGGGTTAGATTAAGTTGGTTTGGTTTGGTTTGGTTTGGTTTGGTTTGGTTTGGTTTGGTTTAGGTTGGTTTGGTTTGGTTTGTTGGTTTGGTTTGGTTTGGTTTGGTTTAGGTTGGTTTGGTTTGGTTTTGGTTTAGGTTGGTTTGGTTTGGTTTATTTTGGTTTGGTTTGGTTTGGTTTGGTTTAGGTTGGTTTGGTTTGGTTTGGTTTGGTTTAGGTTGGTTTGGTTTGGTTTGGTTTGGTTTGGTTTAGGTTGGTTTGGTTTGGTTTGGTTTAGGTTGGTTTGGTTTGGTTTATTTTGGTTTGGTTTGGTTTAGGTTGGTTTGGTTTGGTTTGGTTTGGTTTAGGTTGGTTTGGTTTGGTTTATTTTGGTTTGGTTTGGTTTGGTTTGGTTTGGTTTAGGTTGGTTTGGTTTGGTTTGGTTTGGTTGTTAGGTTGGTTTGGTTTGGTTTGGTTTGGTTTGGTTTGGTTTGGTTTAGGTTGGTTTGGTTTATTTTGGTTTGGTTTGGTTTGGTTTATTTTGGTTTGGTTTGGTTTGGTTTGGTTTATTTTGGTTTGGTTTGGTTTGGTTTATTTTGGTTTGGTTTGGTTTGGTTTGGTTTATTTTGGTTTGGTTTGGTTTGGTTTGGTTTGGTTTGGTTTATTTTGGTTTGGTTTGGTTTGGTATATTTTTGTTTGGTTTGGTTTATTTTGGTTTGGTTTGGTTTAGTTTGGTTTGGCTTGGTTTGGTTTGGTTTATTTTGGTTTGGTTTGGTTTGGTTTGGTTTGGTTTGGTTTGGTTTGGTTTAGTTTGGTTTGGTTTGGTTTAGGTTGGTTTGGTTATAAGTGTTGGTAGTTTTTGTCACACACAGAGAAGAGTGGCAGAATGGTTCGGACGTTCGCCTGCCAATAACTAAACTCGAAGTTTCAGGGTTGGCTCCCTGTAGAGGCCTCGACTTTTCTCCTCAATTAGACCGAAAAATCGAACTGAACGTCTAGTCTATCGAAACGGGACGAAAAACGAGTCGGACCAGTGTGCCTTCTGGCTGCGCACGCTAAAGATCCCACGGCAGTTGAAAATCATGAAGAGGAGGACATTGCCCGGCTGCCTTGGTATAAAACATTGGAGAGATAGGTTGATTTCCCAGGTTCCATCACTTGAAGACCAATTCGGGTGAGGGGATGGGCGGTGCCCTCGTGGTGCTGGCCTCAGGAAAAGTTGAAGTCTCTGCCACCTCACTCCTCTACGACCGCAGCCGGGAAATGCCCTGCTCTTCATGATTTTCAACTGCCGTGGGATTTTTTAGCGTGCTCAACCAGAAGGCACACAAGTCCGACTCGTTTTTCGTCCCCTTCCGAAGGACTAAGAATAATGTTGAGAGTTCCATGGACAGCAAAGAAAACAAACGAGACAGTCTTTATGGAGGCAGACACAAGTAGATCACTCATAAAGAAGATTAGGAAAAGACAGGCAACGTTTATAGGCCATGTTATGAGGAAGGGGGAATTTGGAGCACCTAGTCACAACGGGAAAGCTGGAGGGAAAGAGAGCACCAGGTAGACCCAGGGAGAGAATGCTGGACGGACTTGCAGAGTGGCTGGGGATGAGGAGGGTGGGGGAGATGCTAGGGACAACGAGAGATAGAGATGGATGGAAGTCCATGGTCGCCAACGCCATGCGGCAGGGCACCTGATGATGATGATGATGATTCCGAAGGACTAGACGTTCAGTTCGATTTTCCAGTCAAACTGAGGAGAAAAGTCGATACCTCTACGGGGGAGCAAACCCTGGAACCTTGAGTTTAGTTATTGGCCGGCGAACGTCTGAACCATTCTGCCACTCTTCTCCAGATACCACAGGGAAAGTCCTGGTGATGTCTCGGAAAGACAGCAGACTAGGGATCCCTTTCGGGGGCATATCAGACCCAACTGAAAAGCAAAAATGGACTGTGTCTGGAGCATCCTGTCTGGCTACTTTTGCAGCTGTACGCACACCCCCTGTGGTTGTGGTAAGGCAACGTTGGGAACTTCCGACCGCTAAGTATCGAAACTATAGTGAGGGGAGAAGAGCTGGCAGCTATGCGCGTTAGCGGCTGGGTAGGTTGTCCAATAGGCAGAAGCAGGCTCAGAGTAAGGCGAGAAAGAACTCTTCCATTTCTATTTTGGTCTGAATGCTAGGCTGGACCTGGTTGGTGCGCGTGGTGTGGCTGTATCCCCGGGTTTGTCATCACCCCACCTCGCCATTCAGTTTTAAACAAGGTAACTGATGACTGGATCCGATTCTACTTACTTACTTACTTACTTACTCACTCGCTCACTTAGTTACCTATGATTAAGACAATATTGGCTTCACCTAGTTGATAGACAACTGAGCATTTTTTTTTTTGGGGGGGGGGGTCTGTCATGTGAGACGAGTTTATACAGAATAGTTTGTTGTGTTGTGATTCAGACCTTTAATGATTTATTTATTAACTTTATATATATGTTCCTTTTTTCGGAGGTAAGATACACACATACACATGTCGTTTACATGTAACCAAGATTATTCCAGTGATAGACTGATAAAATACCAGTATAAAATATAGACTAGGTAAAACATAGTCTAGGTAGGGCCTCAGGACCTGGCCAGCTCATGGGTTTATGTGCAGGCTTAAGGCTTGTGCCATGATCACCATACACGTGGTACCTGTGACGTTAGTGCATATGGAATTCGTGCCGAGCGCGGAGACGTCATCTTACAGAAACTGAAACTGGATCCGAATGGGTCATGCAGCGCATGGACAGCCCCCCCCCCCCCTCCCCAAACCCGATTTGCTTGATGAAATGGCTACGCCGTAGCATCGGGAGCTGAGATCGGTTACGGGAAAGTGTTGAGGCGCGGCATTGTTGCTCTGGGTCTAGTTCTAGCACCCTGGGTTGTTTCTTGTTCACACTCGTTATCCATACGCACTAGCCCCCTTCCTTTTCTTCACAAAACTCTCAACAATTATGATCCTTTCTTCTGTGCACACAAGCGTCAGCAGGCGCCACTGCGGCTTAGTGTCGGCACGTGCGATTTCAGGTAATAAAGTGATGTGATTTATGTCTAGGAAGAGTGTCTTCCACGTGACCAGGATGGCGTGATTTATGTCTGTAGGTGATGGGAAGCCGCTGGGGGGGGGGGGGGGGGGGGGGGGAAGGGGGGAAAGGGGGGTGGCGAAGGGAGGAGTGTGTGGTTGATTCAACTGTTCTGGATTTATAATGGAGAGATGGGTTTTAAAAAAAAGTACTGGGATTTATAATGGGGAGATGGAATTAAAAAAAAGTACTGGGATTTAAAAAAAAGTACTGGGATTTATAATGGGGAGATGGATTTTAAAAAAAAGTACTGGGATTTATAATGGGGAGATGGAATTAAAAAAAAGTACTGGGATTTATAATGGGGAGATGGAATTAAAAACAAACAAACAAAAAACAAAACAAAACACACTCACACACACACACAAACACACACAACACACACACACACACACACACACACACACACACACACACACACACACACACACACACAGAGAAACCCCAATCGTCATTACATGGAAAATCTTACACAGGAAAAACTGTGAGACCGGCCCCTATCCAGACCACCACCCAGCTGTAGATTGGTGCCTGACCCTGTTAAGTCAAGGAAGGGGAGCAGTGAAAGACAGGAGATGGGCACCGCCCTCATAAATGTAAGGCAAAAGTGTATGATACATATTCAACAGCTCGAACCATTCCACCAAAGATATCTACACACACCAGTCGCCGTGGTGTAGTGGTCAACGCAATGGACTACTGACTGGAAGGTTGTGGGTTCGAATCCCCATCAGTCCTTTCAAAAATCATTGTGGGATTTTTCGGCTCTGACTGGCTCCTACCCAGAGTTGGGCGTGCTATGGGCTCATTGGGAAGACTGGAATCACACAGTCGAATCTCATCCACTTCACGGATGCGTCATTGAGAGTGTTGCTCAAATATTCTGACCAGCACCGCAGGTGTCTGTATCTCTCAGGCCTGGTTGACGCCAGGATATATTATGATAGTAAGCGTAGAGTGCAGCCCTGTCACGCAGTCTCAATCCTAGATGAAACTCCATAGCATCATGATTATCACCCTCATCGACTTCATCATCATCGCATTGTAAAAAAAATAATGCCCCAGCTTCTATGGCCATTAAGGTGGCGTAGAAAATGGGACGGGAAAAAAAGGGCGAGTACAAAGGTAACCTCCCTGGGTGCGATGATCCTAAAGAAAAAAAAAAGATATCTACACACAAGACCTGCAACATCAGGGAGCAAAATCGAGTATCCAATCGCCCAGTTCTGAAGACATTCGTTCGTTATTTCTTTTAACGTCTATTCACATATGTGCCATCAGACGAAAAAGGCAGATAATTAATAAATAAGTAATTAAATGAATAAATGAATAAATAAATAAATAAACAGTAAATAAATAAGTAGATAAATAAATCGATAAATAAATTAATAAATAAACAAGATAAGATAAAGAGGTGTTCTGAAGAAGTGTGGCTTCCTAAGTATGCCTACGCATCAAATGCCGTCTTCATTGAGCAGGACATGTTGTCTATATGGAAGACATCCGCGTCTCAAGTATGCTCCCGTTCGGAGAGCTGAAGCGAGGACACCATGACAAGGGAAGACCTCCTAAACAAGTGCAAGAAAACTTTGAAGGCCAACTTCATTGGCTGCGGCATCAACACCGCCAATTCTGACGACACTGTCTTCAACAGAATAAGCTTGTGACAGCAGCGCACACAGGACACGCTCACATTGTGAACAGCGCAGAACAGCAGTTATTCAGTGAGAAGAAGGACCAGTGGAAACAGAACCCAAGGCTGCCAGACTCCTTCCCATGTATTTCTTCAGTTTCAGTTTCAGTTTCAATTTCTCAAGATGACGTCTCCGCGCTTTCCATGAATTCCGTATACACTAACGTCACAGGTGCCATGTGATGGAGAAGATGCAGAATGATCACGGCGCTGGCCAGGTCTGACGTCCTATCTAGATAGTTCCATAACCCTGGGGTCGTAGGGGAGTGAGGTGGCAGAGACCTCAACTTTTCCCGGGGCCAGGATCACGAGGGCCGGCGCCCATGCCTTCTCCCTCGCTTCAAGTTCATGCTAATATTCACATTTTTTAACAATACTTCAGAAACGCAAGAAGGCTAATTGGTTTTCAAGGGGTAGGACCTGGGAAATCAACCTGTCTCTTCAATGTTTTATACCAAGGCAGCCGAACAAAGCCCTGCTCTTCACGATTTTCAACCTCTGTTGGATCTTAAGCGTGCGCAGCCATAAGGCACACGGGTCCGACTCGTTTTTTGTCCCTTTCCGAAGGATTAGACGTTCAGTTCGATTTTCCGCTCAAATTGAGGAGAAAAGTCGAGGCCTCTACGGGTAGTGAACCCTGGAACCTCGAGTGTAGTTATTGGCCGGCAAACGTCTGAACCATTCTGCCACTGTTCTCTCTTGTATTTCCAGGATCGGTCTTATGTCTCACATGAAGAACCATACCAAATGGAAGAGAATCAGTATACATGTACGTCGTCATGCATTGAATCAACAGGCGAGTTCATCATCATCATCATCATCATCATCATCATCATCATCATCATCATCATCATCATCATGTTATGTTATATACACACGATCGTGTCGATAGTGATAATCACCATAATTTGGGTCTGGGTCTGGGTCTGGGTCTGGGTTTGGTTAGAAGGATTGGTAGTTTATGTGGTATAGGAGCTTAGGGAATGATAGCGTAAAACTCTGGATAGAGCTGGACAGTAGAAGGTCCCCAGAGGAGATACTTCCCTTTAGCAAGCGCCTTGGCCCTAAACTCCTTACACTCTGAGGGATAAAGGAATAAAGAGGCGTGATGGAGGAGAGAACACCTAAAAAGTAATAAAAGCAAAAGAATAAAACGGTCCTAGGTATAAATCCGTGCTAATTGCAGAAAATGAACAAAATCTACAAAACCTTCTGGATATAATCGAAATAGAAAGCAAACATAAAGGGCTGGAGCTAAATAGCGAGAAGACCGAAGTCATGGCAATCAGTAAAAAACAAGAAACCCCTTCATGCAAAATAACAGCAAATGGCACAACTTTGAGACAGGTTGATAAGTTTAAATACCTGGGAACGGTCATCTCACCAGATGGTACATCAGAAATAGCCAGCAGAATCGGCCAAGCCCAGACAGCATTCAAGAAAATGAAAAGCGTTCTTACCAACAAATGCCTATTAATTAACATCAGGAAGAGAGTTCTTGAATGTTATGTAGAACGGATACTGTTGTACGGTTGTAAGACGTGGACAGTCAACACGCAAAGTCAGAATAAAATTGAGGCAACTGAAATATGGTTTCTAAGAAGAACGTTGAGAGCTCCATAGACAACAAAGAAAACAAAGGAGACAGTCTTGATGGAGGCAGACACAAAAAGATCATCAATAAAGGAGAGCAGAAAAAGACAAGCAACATTCATAGGACACTTTATGAGGAAAGGGGATTTAGAGCACCTGGTCACAACAGGAAAGCTAGAGGGAAAGAGAAGACCAGGTAGACCCAGGGAGAAAATATTGGACGGATGTTCAGGGTGGCTGAGGACAGACAGGGTGGGAGATGTACTTGTGGCGACAGGGATAGATCTGTATGGAGAGCCATGATCGCCAACACCATGCGGCAGGGCACATGATGATGATGATGATGATGATGATGATGATGATGATGATGATGATGATGAGGTAGAAGTCCACAGAATGGACTAGCCTAGGACACAGGCAACAGCCAAGTGATCAGGACGTTGATCAGGACGTCGACCTTCTAGTCAAAAAGTTTGAGATCGACCTTGCCTAATAGCGCCTGGTGGGTATCATCATCACCAGGTGCCTTGCCGCATGGCGTTGGCGATCATGGACTTCCATCTGTCTCTATCTCTTGTTGCCTCAAGCATCTCTTCCACCCTCCTTGTCTTCAGCCACTCTGCAAGTCCATCTAGTATCTTCTCCCTTGGTCTACCCGGTGCTCTCTTTCCTTCCAGTTTTCCCGTTGTGACCAGGTGAGTAACGGTGGAAATTCCTTTTCCACCCCATCTCCAAGATCAACGTACGCTCAGACCGGCTGGTGCCTGAATCCCTTTCGTGTGTAATTTGTTTATGGAGAACATCAAATATGCGCGTTAAAGATCCTGTAAGTTTTGTCAGTGTTCGGTGGTTATGTAAGATCGAAACAATCGACAG
>JAPXFY010000035.1:23161038-23173538 GCA_030674185.1 Monoplex corrugatus
TCCTATTTGCACCTCTTGTCACATAACACTTTGATTCTCTCAGCCTGTCCTATTTGCACCTCTTGTCACATAACACTTCGATTCTCTCAGCCTGTCCTATTTGCACCTCTTGTCACATAACACTTTGATTCTCTCAGCCTGTCCTATTTGCACCTCTTGTCACATAACACTTTGATTCTCTCAGCCTGTCCTATTTGCACCTCTTGTCACATAACCCTTTGATTCTCTTGGCCTGCATAACTCATCACCTCTTGTCACATAACCCTTTGATTCTCTTGGCCTGCATAACTCATCACCTCTTGTCACATAACCCTTTGATTCTCTTGGCCTGCATAACTCATCACCTCTTGTCACATAACCCTTTGATTCTCTTGGCCTGCATAACTCATCACCTCTTGTCACATAACCCTTTGATTCTCTTGGCCTGCATAACTCATCACCTCTTGCCATAACCCTTTCATTCTCTCACCCTGTCGAGCAAGCTTACACAAGCTTCCTGCAGGAAGGCAGTGGAAGCTGGTGGATAGGCTGAGGGAGTCAAATACAGTAATGGTCCATTTAGCTTAGTCTTTAGAGCGCCATGATCTTAACGTCGGGGTTGTGGGTTCAACTCCCCCGCAGGCCACAACTTTCTAAGTTACTGTTGTTTTTACTGTTCTGTTTGTTGACTCGCTTGCGTGCTTGCTTACTTACTTGCTTGATTACTTGCTTACTTACTTACTTACTTACTTACTTAATTAATTAATTAATTACCTATCCATGATTAAGAAAATATTGGCTTCACCTAGTTGATAGATGGCTGAGCATGTGGGCATTCATTAGGTGGTGGGGGAGGGGGAGACTGGTTCTGTCATGTGAGACGAGTTTATACAGAATAGCTAGTTGTGTTGTGAGTCAGACCTTTAATTATTTACTTTATATGTATGCTCCTTTTTTGAAGACAAGATACACACATGTCATTTACATGTAGCCAAGATTATTCCATTGGTAGGCTGATAAAATACCAGTATAAAATATAGACTAGGTAAAACATAGTCTAGGTAGGGCCTCAGGACCCGGCCAGCTCATTGGTTTATGTGCAGGCTTAAGGTTTGTGCCATGATCACCATACGCGTGGCACCTGTGCATATGGAATTCGGAGACGTCATCTTGAGAAACTGAAACTGAAACAGATCTGTTTGTGTAAAGTCCAGGGCTAGTACAGTTTCAAATCAAACACAATACTTCAGCAGGGAAAAAAAGGAAAGAAATTAGGTACACGCATTTGCGCACATCTAAGGAGATGCCCCTGGCGTTCACCACTCCGTCCAATTTATCGCACAGGGGATTTAAAAAACCACACCTGAATACAAATTTAAACATAGCTAAGGACACTAAAACATATGTTAAAACAGGCCTAAATTGCCTAAAATTGCTTCCGCATATCTCACTGCCTAGAGCCAAAAATGCACTTCATATACGTACCCAATTACAATAATAATAATAATTACAATATTTATATAGCGCAAAATCTTGATAAAATCAAATCTAAGCGCTGAAACACACACACACGCACGCAGACACACACACGCACGCACGCACGCACACACACGCACCCACGCACACACACACACACACACCACACACACACACACACCACACACACACACACACACACACACACACGGCTATAAATGGGGAGAAAGAATAAAAACAATGGAAAATTATAGAGAGAAAGTATGTAAGACTTTATTGAACACATACAGGTGAATGGACCAGCAAAGCAGAAAGCAGAAAATGATAGGAAGAAATGACAGAAAACAAAGGAACAAGGCAGAAACAAAGAGAGTGACAGAAAAGAGGAAATTTCTAGCGCAGAATTTCCAGAAGGTGGGGATACTGTTTATATTGAAAGATCCCCCGTATCCCCACAGGGGGAACACTTTTTGAAGTTAAAATCCCAGCCTGCGAACGCTAATAAGTGGCTAAGTTCATTTGAATGCTTTAATCATTCTTGTTGTGTCCTCTTAGTGTTTTCTACGTCACTTTACATACACACGCACACACACGCGTGCGCGCACCACACACACACACACACGCACAGACACACATAGGCACACAAACATACGCGCGCACGCGCGCGCACACACACACACACACACACATAGCTACACACATACGCACACAAACACCACACAGACACACACACGCACACTCACAGCACACACACACACTCACACACACACACACACACACTCACACTCACACACACACACACACACACACCCCACACACACACACACACACACACACACACGACACATATATATGCACACACTCACACACACACACACATACTCGCACAAGTCACACCACCCTGCACACACCACACACACACACACACACACACACACACACCACACACACACGCACACGGACACACACATGCACACACAAGCACACATACCCGCACACACCCACACGCACACCCACCTACTCACCCACCCCGCACACACACATACACACACACATACACAAACACACACGCACGCATACACCACCACACACACACACACACACTAACACGGACACACACATGCACACACAATCACACACATACCCGCACACACACACGCGCACACACACCTACTCACCCACCCCGCACACACACACACACACACTCACACACACGCACGCACACACACACACACACACAAACACCACACACACACACCACACACACAACACACACACACACACATTCACACACACACTTCACACACACACACACACACACACACACACACACACACACACACACACACACACACACACACACACACACACACACACACACCCCACACACACACACACACACACACACACCACACACACACACACCACACAAAACACACACACACACACACACACCACATCGTCACATTTCAAGACCTTGCCAGCGCATAGGGTTTTATGCAGCCTCAAGGAATCTGTCATATGATCGCTAGCAAATTTGGGCGGAGCATATAAGGGACTATCCGTATACGAGAAATTTGTCTTAAAGAAACTGCAAACCCTAAAGGGTTAAGTAAACTTCTTGGCTGGTCGGTCAGTTGGTTCATGGTTAATGTGTGCTTGCGTGCGTGTGTGCGTGCGTGCGTGTGTGTGTGTGTGTGTGTGTGTGTGTGTGTGTGTGTATGTGTGTGCGCGCGTGCGCGTATGTGTGTTTCTTAGACTTCTCTCTCTCTGTCCCTCTCTCTGCCCCTCTCTCTCTTTCTCTCTCTCTGTGTCCCCCCCTCTCTCTCTCTCTCTCTCTCTCTGTCCCCCCCCTCTCTCTCTGTGTGTCTCTGTCTCTCTTTTCTTATCTGGGGAGTCATGCGAGTGCGAGCAAGAAGACAAGGAGTCTAGACGGTACCGTCATTTGCAGAACTAATTATTGAAATCAACCTCGTCCCTGTGTGTGTGGGTGTGTTGGGTGGGATGGGGGCTAGGGTAGTTTGTGCGTGTGTGTGTGTGTGTGTGTGTGTGTGTGTGTGTGTGTGTGTGTGTTCGTGTGTGTGTGTGTGTCCGTGTGTGTGTGTGCGTGCGTTTGTGTGTGTGGGTGTGTGTGTGCGTGCGCGCGTGTATGTGTGTCCGCGTGGAAAGGGCATTGTTGGAAAGAGGATTGGGTATATTCTCGGTGGGGAGTGTGTGTGTGTGTTCGTGCATGCATGCGTGCGTGCGTGCGTGCGTGCGTGCGTGCGTGTGTGTGTGTGTGTGTGTGTGTGTGGTTCTCGGTGGGGAGTGTGTGTGTGTGTGTGTGTGTGTGTGTGTGTGTGTGTGTGTGTATGTGTGTGTGTGTGTGTGTGTGTGTGTGAGTAAGCTTATGGTTGAATAGATTACCACGCGCGGGCGCACTTGCGTGTTTGTGTGAGTGTATGTGTGTATGAATTTATGTGTCTGTCTGTATGTGATGTGTGTGTATGTGCGTGCGTGTGTGTGTGCGTTGTGCGTGTGTGTGTGTAGGCGCGTGAGTGGGTGGGTGGGAGGATGTGTGTGCAGAAAGAGAGAGAGAGAGAGAGAGAGAGAGAGAGAAAGAGAGAGAGAGAGAGCCATCAACGGAAAGCCTATGATTGTTTTCTGAGAGTCAGAAACGTCCTGTATTTTTCCTTTATAACCACTTATCAGAGCTGTGAACCATTACTTGAAGAAACGGTAATACGAGGAGAAATAGAAAAGGGCATGAGACATCTGAAAACAGGAATATGTCCATGAGCGTGGCGGAGATGTTGAAAGATGTCGTAGGGGAGATGTTGAAAGATGTTGTAGGGGAGATGTTGAAAGATGTTGTAGGGGAGATGTTGAAAGATGTCGTAGGGGAGATATTGAAAGATGTTGTAGGGGAGATATTGAAAGATGTCAATGGAACGGTAATCACTTTTCTTGTTAAAATTTTTAACAAATTGTTTGACGAAGGAATTTTTCCAGACAATGGGGTTAATCCAGCATTGCTCTTGTGTACAAAAAGGTGACATTAATCAACGTGATTATAAGCGTGGAATTGCTCTAACTGGTACAATAAGCCAGGATTACACACATATTCTGAACACAAGATTGACAACATGGGCAAAACAAGAAAACATAATATGCTGGTTTTAGGGCAGGCTACAGTACTGTAGACCATATCATTACAGTGTATGCTATCGTTGAGAAATGTATTCTGAAAGAATCAAACTTACATCTTGCGTTTGTGGACTATAACAAGGCTTTCGACTATGTGAACAGAAATGTGCTATGGGCAATACTTCGAAAGCCTGGTCTAAGTGGAATATTTTATTTTGCACTGAGAGGAATGTATAGTTTAGTACTTGCTTTCATTTGTGGTAAGTGCTCTTATTCTAATAACTTCAATTGTTCACGTGGTGTAAAGCAGGGATGTTTGCTTAATCCTCTGATGTTTTCTTTTTTCTTTCCATAAACTACCTATCAGTAGAACTGTCAAAAGCTGGGAAGCAAGGCATTTACCTAATTCCAGATGTTTAAGAAATGTTTTTAATGTTATTCTCTGATAATGTGGTAGACTACTTCTTTCAGACTGTCACAGGTTTACAAAGGCAATTCAATAATTTCAAAAGGGAAGTAGACAGGTTTTCTCTTTCAGTTGATCCTACAGAACCAATGCAACGGTCTTTGGAAAGGGTGGGCATCCCAGTAATTCAGACAAAAATGGTTCTATGATTCAGATGAGGTTAGAGTAACTAGTTCATTCAAGTACTTTGACATTATTTTTTTATCTAATAGCTTAGTTCTAATAGTATGCAAAAAGGCAAGAGTGAATTTTGAAATATAAAAATCATTGCAAAACTTGAAAGTAACAGATCTGTTAATATTTATCAAATTATTTAACATCCAAATTGAGCTGATCCTGACATATGCCTCTGTGGCTGGAGGTCTACATTTTGAAAAAAAAAGTGGTAGAATGTTATTTATGTCTACACCGTGTGTTAGATTACGGCCTAAAACTTTTGTTCGTTAAAACATTTTCGTGCTCTCTCTCTCTCTCTCTCTCTCTCTCCTCTCTCTCTCTCTCTCTCTCTCTCTCTCTCTCTCTCCTCTCTCTCTCTCTTCTCTCTCTCTCTCTCTCTCTCTCTCTCTCTCTCTCTCTTCCCTTCCTCTCTCTTTTTTGTCTCTTTCTCTCACACCACTATCCTGACATACGCTTGTGAAATTCGGGGCCTACGTTGTGTGATGAAATGTGATAGAACGTTATATGTCCATGATTGGTATGACACAGCGACTACGTCTGCATCGTATTCATGTCTTAGTTTATGGCCTAAAGCCAATGCTCAGTAGAACACTTTCGTGCTCTCCCTCTCTCTCTCTCTCTGTCTCTCTCCTCTCTGTCTCTGTCTCTCTCTGTCTCTCTTCTCTCTGTCTCTGTCTCTCTCTGTCACGCACACACACACACACACACACACACACTCTCTCTCTCTCTCTCTCTCTCACACACACACACACACACACACACACACAACACCACATACACACACACAAATAGTACGTTTTAATTTTTAGGTTTAATATTTCTAATCATGTTTTGTCAATATTTGTTCGTAACGACACGTGGACAAGTACTATGTTTTGATACTTACTTGGTTAGATTAGACATTTGAGTCCTCTGTGGGGCAAGGACTAGGTGAGAACAAGCACGTATAACTTTTATCTATTACCCTTGTGAGTAAAGTTTGATCCTCTCACTCTCTCTCTCTCTCTCTCTCTCTCTCTCTATTTATTAATCTATCTATCTATCTATCTATCTATCTATCTGTCTGTTTATCTCTCTATTTGTCTGTCTGTCTGTCTGTCTCTGTCTGTCTGTCGCTCTCTCTCTCTCTCTCTCCTCTCTCACGCTCTGTCTGTCTGTCTTTCTCGCTCTGTCTGTATGTCTGTCTGTCTGTCTGTCTCTCTCTCTCTCTCGCTCTCTCTCTCTCTCTCTGAAACAAGATGTGTCAAAGTGATACAGAGGAGACTGGAGACTGCCGATCAAGAGCCGGCAAGAGGACTGTTGAAGAAAATTGACAGGAAGGCGTGGTGGGGGTGGGTGGGTGGGTGTTGGCAGTGTCCAGTGATCACAACGAAACACGTGTTGATATATCAGTGGGTGAACTAAATATTGGCTAATCTTCAAATCAAAAAAAAATCCAAACATTTGGACCAGTACTGTGGACAGTTTCGTCCAGAGCTCCTAGTCAGCTCAGATACCATGGCTGGTCAGAATGGAAACCCTCAGTTCCCATTCCCATTCTGAAGGCCACAGGTGTTGGCTACCGTCCACACTACAACACATGTGTCTAGAGCTACAGGTGTTGGCTACCCCGTCCACACTACAACACATGTGTCTAGAGCTACAGGTGTTGGCTACCGTCCAACACTACAATAAATGTGTATAGAGCTACAGGTGTTGGCTACCGCCCAACACTACAATAAATGTGTATAGAGCTACAGGTGTTGGCTACCGTCCAACACTACAACACATGTGTATAGAGCTACAGGTGTTGGCTACCGTCCAACACTACAATAAATGTGTATAGAGCTACAGGTGTTGGCTACCGTCCACATTACAACAAATGTGTATAGAGCTATAGGTGTTGGCTACCGTCCAACACTACAACAAATGTGTATAGAGCTACAGGTGTTGGCTACCGTCCAACACTACAACAAATGTATCTACTAAGTGTAGCATACACAGGCCTGGAGGTCCACTTGGGTGGATATTGGCACTTCCATCATCATCATGTGCCCTGCCACATGACGTTGGCGATCATGGCCCTCCACACAAATCTATCCCCTTGTCGCTGCAAGTACATCTTCCACCCTCTCTGTCCTCAGCCACCCTGCAAGTCCGTCCAATATTTTCTCCCTGGGTCTGCCTGGTGTTCTCTTTCCCTCCAGTTTTCCTGTTGTGACCAGGTGTTCTAATTCCCTTTTGGCACAATGGACTTGAATATTGCCGTGGTTTGGTGTCTGTGTTGAAGAGTGCCTGTCAATGTGCCGTGTATGGACAGTGTGTCGCTTGTTCTGCGTACCGACCCAAATTATAGAGGGCAGGGTTGGGCTTAGTTCGAGACATGCGATCCTGAATCCACGGCTTTTTCACAGACACCCCTCAGGTAGAAACAGGCCCATACCTGCCATAGTCAGCTAACATAAACAAAAACCAAACAAGATTTTGAAAAATGAATGTATGACCGGTACGCCCTGCGGGCCTCAATTACTCAGTTGGTTGAGCATCGGATTCACACGCTAATGGTTGTGGGTTCGAATCCCGGGGTGCGCTATATTAAAACTGGCCTTCTCACGGTCCCGTCTTAATATCATTATTGTTCTGGTGGTGCCAGTATAGGATTAGATAAGTTCCCCTTCCCTCACTTCCTTGGGATGGTTATCCCCGTCGGCCATATCACCTGAGGTGGGTGCCGACGTAAAAACTAAATCCAACCGAACCGACTCGAGTACGCTCTGCGTTTTCGTGTACTGCCATTTAGATCAACTGCTATTAATGAATTGAGTCCGTGGTTTTACAAGACAGTCTATCACCAGATCAGTCTGTTTATGAGAGATATGAACAAGAGTTTAGTTACTGGCAGGCGAACGTCTTAACCATTCTGCCACTCTTCCCCTACTACAACCATAGTCTGGGCTGGATGAATAATTTCGGTATGCGGCTGCGTGGTTCCTGCAGTACAAAGTGCCACCAAATCCAAACTCTTTCAAAAGTTTTCAGGAGTCGGTGTTTGTTTAATAGTCCTTCCACGAAGGCTCATGAATATACAACAGATTAATCCCTTGTACTGCAGACTGTCATCAGGGCCGTCCGCCATGCACCTTCACGCCTAGTTTTCATCTCTTCCATTGTCTGGCATCAGCTGCCGCCATTAATTTGAAATCTATCTTTCCCCAAAGCAGCGGACGAGGCCGCGCGGAAAACCAAGATGGCGTCAGATTGGTATGACGTCTGCTCACGTGACAGCCAGCGGGCCACGGGGCCAGTCATTAAAGTGTGAATAATACATGACAAGAGGGAGGTCTCCCTGATATCGATAGGAGGCGGTGCGGTGCCAAGTTTGTGCCCCTTACGGGGGAATTTCGCCCCGTTCTGTCAAGTGTACCAGTGTGAAGGTGGCTTGGTTGACTGACTGACTGACTGACTGACTGATTGACAGACTGATTGACTGACTGACTGACGGACTGACTGACTGATTGAGTCAAATGGACTGACTGTCTGATAGATCGACTAATGAATGATAGACTGACAGAATGGATTTGTGGATGAAGGTTTATACTTTGGTTGTTTGACGTTTGAACTGGCTGCTTGAGTGAGTGAGTGAGTGAGTGAGTGAGTGAGTGACTGAGTGAGTGAGTGACTGAGTGAGTGAGTGACTGAGTGAGTGAGTGACTGAGTGAGTGAGTGACTGAGTGAGTGAGTGAGTGACTGACTGACTGCTTGACTGAGTGAGTGAGTGAGTAAATGAGTGAGTGAGTGAGTGACTGAGTGAATGAGTGAGTGAGTGAGTGACTGAGTGACTGACTGATTAGACGAGTGGCTGTGTTTCAGGGTGTGTCATCATCCGACCTTGCCATTCGGCTTGTAAACAAGGTAACTGATGACTGGGTCCGAATGGAGGTCCATGATCGCCAATGCTAGCGGCAGGGCACATGATGATGATGATCCGTGTCTTGTCAGTAAAAGTAGGAACAAGCTAGCAAATGAAAACAACAGCTTCAGGGTCAGTTATTCAGTCGGGTTTCATGACTTGAAGTCTCAGTTGGGATCTCCAAAATACCGCCAGGCCAGGCCTACCGACACTGAGGTCAACATGAGCATGGCATGAAGGACCACAAAAGTGGGACACATTATCACAAGGCCTCCACGAAAACAGGGCTGACTGTCTTCTTCCTGGTCAGGTGGCCTCTTCAACGTACGCTCTTAATCCAAAACAAGTGTAACCGCCCGCGTTCAAGCAAACAGGAACGAGAAAAAATATATAAAAATTCGAAAAAAGAATCAGAACGCGTATTTTATACAACCAGACAAGACAGGCGCAAATTTTCGGCCAACTGGTCTTTGTCAAGCGTAAACGTAAGATAATAATAATTAATAGTAATTACAATATTTATACGGCGCCAAATCTTGGCGATTCAAATCAAAGCGCACTCACGCACCAGGCATACGCACACAATCGACAGAGACCACCTTACAATATTTAATACACAGACTGAGGGAGAGAAGTAGTTGTAGAATTCATTGTTGGGAAAAGAGTTGGGTTTTTAAATTGGATTCAAGTTCACAAACGAACAAACACCACATACAAAAATTAGGAGGACAAGACTGAAACTTCCCTGCTGCTTCGTCCAGTGGGAGAGGACTATTAAATACGTGTTCTGATTCTATTTTCGTGTTGTTGTTTTTTTCTTTCTGGTTCACGATTGCTCTTGTGAAGGCCACCGCCATGGTGTTCCTCTCAGTGGCTCTGAAGCCTGACCATCTGGTGCTGTAGCCGAAGTGCTGACCGGTAGACTGGCTGGCATCCTGGTCAGCTGGCCTTTGTCATGCACGCATGCTTTTGTGAAGCGCTTCTGGCCCGTGTGAGATGAGGGGCTGTACAAGAGGTCATTTATTAATCATTATTATATAGTATAGTATAGTAGTATATTAGTTTAGTTATTATTATATATTATATTACTATTATTATTATTATTATTATTATTATTATTATTATTATTATTATTATTATTATTACTATTATTATTATTATATTATTTTTATTATACTATTATTATTATTATTATTATTATTATTATTATTATTATATACCATCTTCATCGTCGTCGTCGTCGTCGTCATCATCATCATCATCATTGTCGTCATCGTCGTCGCCTTTGGTGTTGTTCAGGGCTCCCAATTTTCCGATTTTTCTCGAAAATCCGAGAAAATCCACAGGCTGTTTCCGAGAAAAATGTGCTTTCCGAGAAAATGGAAAAATATGACTGATAATTTTTTCTTCTGCGAAACAGTCGGCTGTTTGTCAGTCTGTTGAGCTCTTTTAGCAGACGACGAAACGTCGAGAAGGGGCATAAATCCGGTATCAGTTTCCGCTAAAGTCACTTCCGCTGTTTTTTGTTTATCAGGCGCGGCTTGTTTTCAGAACCGACTGCAAAACTTTTGAAGATTGTGACCATCTCTTGAGCTGATATTGTGGAGAGAGGGTCTGCCACAGCAAAAAGGGTTGACGAAGACTGCAAAAATAAGTGGTGTTGGGAGAGCATTTCACGGAAAATTGATGTCATGGAAATGAGCACATGGCTTTCAAAAACAGAGAGGCTGGCTTGGCGTACTGTGTCTTGTGCCGCTGTGAAGTCAATTAAAATAACTATAACTGAGCAGGTATCAACAAACTTTCAGACAATTTCAAGTCAAAGAAACATGAAATGAGGCAGAAAACTGCAAAGAACCTTGAAGCTGTTCAATGTAGGTTGTTTAATGTTTGTTGGAGCATGTATTAGGAAAATACCAAATTATTTTTCTTGAAATCTGACACCAGTGTGTATAAATTATTTGCTTCATACAAAGGATCATAAACAAGCCTTAAGTTGTGCCAGATAGTGTCAGATTGCACTATTCTGCATTTGTATTAAAGAAAAAAATTCCGGGACAGCATGCCCCTGGGCCCCCAGATTTTCAGATTTTTTTTTTCATTTGGCATTGGGAGGCCTGGTTGTTATGGGTCAAATTAATAGTTGTAGTTGTAGTTGTTTTTGTTGTTGTTATGGGTCAAATTAAGTAGTTGTAGTTGTTGTTTGTTGTTGTTATGGGTCAAATTAAGTCGTAGTAGTATTTTGTATGGCAAATAAGTGTAGTATGTTGCTGTTAGTCAAATTAAGTAGTACTTGTTGTTATGGGTCAAATTAAGTAGTAGTAGTAGTAGTTGTGTTGTTGTTGTTATGGGTCAAATTAAGAAGTAGTTGTGTTGTTGTTGTTGTTGTTATGGGTCAAGTTAAGTAGTAGTGTTGTTGTTGTTGTTATGGGTCAAGTTAAGTTGTAGTAGTTGTTGTTGTTATGGGTCAAGTTAAGTATATAGTAGTTGTTGTTGTTGTTGTTATGGGTCAAGTTAATAGTAGGTTTAGGTAAGTATGTATAGTTGTTGTTGTTGTTATGGGTCAAGTTAAGTAGTAAGTTGTTGTTGTTGTTATGGGTCAAGTTTAAGTAGTGTAGTAGTTAGTAGTGTGTTGTTGTGTTATGGGTCAAGTTAAGATAGTAGTTGTTAGTTGTTGTTTGTATGTGTCAAGTTAAGTAGTAGTAGTTGTTGTTGTTGTTATGGGTCAAGTTAAGTAATAGTAGTAGTTGTTGTTATGGTCAAGTTAAGTAGTAGTAGTTTGTTGTTGTTGTTATGGGTCAAGTTAAGTAGTATAGTTGTTGTTGTTGTTATGGGTCAAGTTAAGTAGTAGTAGTAGTTGTTGTTGTTATGGGTCAAGTTAAGTAGTAGTAGTTGTTGTTGTTATGGGTCAAGTTAAGTAGTAGTTGTTGTTGTTGTTATGGGTCAAGTTAAGTAGTATGTTGTTGTTATGGGTCAAGTTAAGTAGTAGTAGTAGTATGTTGTTGTTGTTATGGGTCAAGTTAAGTAGTAGTTGTTGTTGTTGTTATGGGTCAAGTTAAGTAGTAGTTGTTGTTGTTATGGGTCAAGTTAAGTAGTAGTAGTAGTTAGTTGTTGTTTTATGGGTCAAGTTAAGTAGTAGTAGTAGTTGTTGTTGTTATGGGTAAAGTTAAGTAGTAGTAGTAGTTGTTATTGTTGTTGTCTTGGTAGTTAAGTAGTAGTAGTTGTTGTTGTTATGGGTCAAGTTAAGTAGTAGTAGTAGTAGTTGTTGTTGTTGTTGTTGTTATGGGTCAAGTTAAGTAGTAGTAGTTGTTGTTGTTATGGGTCAAGTTAAGTAGTAGTTGTTGTTGTTATGGGTCAGGTTAAGTAGTAGTAGTTGTTGTTGTTATG
>JAPXFY010000035.1:23181038-23188538 GCA_030674185.1 Monoplex corrugatus
AAGTCTGAATGAGATCGAACTCGGTGGCCTGTTTGGCAGCCGTTCCGATCATTGGGTCATGATTGCATATTCAGTTAAGAACAATGGCTAAACAATTAATCAGCTCGGAATCACCGGCAGTTTATGGATATTTTACACCATGGGGAGAGTCGGCGGGCCAGTTAATAAAGAATTGTGATTGAATGCATTTGAATAATCACAGCCTTTCATTTGGCTTGCAAGGTTACAGTGGCACCACTTTTCAGCACTTGTCTCCCCCTTAGTTTTTTTTTATTTGTTTGTTATTTTGTTTGTTTTGTGTGTTTGTTTGTTTGTTGTTTGCTTGTTTGTGAGTTTGTATGTTTGTGTGTTTGTTTGTTTGTGTGTGTTTGTGTGTGTGTTTCGTTTGCGTGTGTGTTTGTTTGTATGTGTGTTTGTTTGTTTGTGCGTGTGTGTGTTTGAGTGTGTGTTTTTGTTTGTGTGTTTGTATGTGTTTGTGTGTGTTTTTTGTGTGTGTGTTGTGTTGTGTGTTTGTGTGTGCTTGTTTGTGTGTTTGCTTGTGTGTCTTTGGTATTGTGTGTGTGTGTTGTGTTGTGTTTGTTTGTGTGCGCTTTTTGTGTTTGCTTGTTTGTTTGTTTGTGTGTGTTGTGTGTGTTGTTTGTGTGTTTGTTTGAGTGTTGTTTGCTTGTATGTTTATTGTTTGTGTTTTGTTTGTTTGTTTGTTTGTTTAGTCATTGATTTATTTTCAAACCATACCTCCGATCTAGTGAGACCAGACTGCATTTGCAAGGATCCCACTACAGGTGGATTCTTGGGAGACACGAAAGTCCCACAACTGTTCAGCTGAGTCAATGAATCCGGCAATTTTTTTAACCCTTTGACTCCCACACCCCGCATTGTCAATTATGCAATCAAAGCAAAACAATTAACCCTTTGACTCCCTCATACTATCCGCCAGGTTCCTGGTGAGGGGGTCAAAGGGTTATGTTTTTGTAGTTGGTGGATACGGTGAGGGAATCAAATTTTTTGCAGTTGGTGGGGGATAGGGTATGGGAGCCAAAGGGTTAAAGGGGGGTTGTTTTGTTTTGTTATGGTTTGTTGTGGTGGTTCATTGCTGATTTTGGTTAACCCCCATTGATTTTAGTTGGCCAGAACGCTAATGCTGGAGAGAGAGAGAGAGAGAGAGAGAGAGAGAGAGAGAGAGAGAGAGAGAGAGAGAGGAGGAGGTCGTGGATTGAACTTTATCGCTATCCCTACGAAGTTTGAACCACATGATACTTCTTTTCTTCTGCATCAGATGTGTCTTTCATCTCTGTGTGAGAGGACAGGGGTTTGTGAGTAGGGGGAAGGGATTTTATGCGTGGTGCATATGCCATGATTACTGGTCGCTTGACCAGTCGCTGTGGTGTAGTGGTTAGCGCAACGGTCTACCGACTGGAAAGGTGTTGGTTCGAAGCCCCATATGTCCCTTCAAAAATCATTGTGGGATTTTTTCGGCTCTAACCGTCTCCTACCCAAAGTTGGGCGTGCTATGAGCTCATTCGGAACACTGGGACCACACACAGTCGAGTCTCATCCACTTCACGGATACGTCATTGAGGGTGTTGCTCAAATCTTCTGACCAGCAACGCAGGTTCTGTATCTCTCGGGCCGGTTGATGCCAGGGTATATTGTGATAGTAAGCGTAGAGTACAGCCTTGTCAGGCAGTCTCAATCCTAGATGGAACTCCATAGCATCATGCATGATTATCATCCTCATCGACATTATCATCATCATCGCATTGTTAAAACTGTGCCAGCTTCTGTGACCATTAAGGTGGACTAGAAAATGGACAAAAACAAAAAAAAAAAGAATATGAGCACAAAGGTAACCTCCCTGAGTGCGATGATCCTAAAAAACAACAACAACAGATTATTGGTTACCGTATTTTGAGGATGATTTGATCTGCTCAAGGGTTTTTATTTTTATGTTTTATGACAGAATTTTGGTTGTAAGTACTTTCAGTTTCAGTTTCAATTTCTCCAGGTGGCGTTTCCGCGCTCGGAATGAATTCCATATGCACTAATGTCACAGGTGCCATGTGATGGAGAAGATCCAGAAAGATCACACACAAGCCTTAAGCCTGCACATAAATCCATGAGCTAACCAGGTCCTGAGGTCCTACCTAGATAGTTCCATAGCCCTGAGATCGTAGGGGAGTGAGGTGGCAGAGACCTCAACTTTTCCCGTGGTCAGCACCACGAAGGCGGCGCCCATCCCCTCTCCCTCGCTTCAAATTCTCATTCATAGTCACAGATGTTGTTTTTTTTTAACCAAGACTTCAGAAAGGCAAGAAGGCTAATTGGTCTTCAAGGGGTGGGACCTGGGAAATCAACCTATCTCTCAGTGATTTTTACCAAGGCAGCCGGGCAATGCCCTGTTCTTCACGATTTTCAACAGCCGAGGGATCTTTAGCGTGCGCATCCAGAAAGCACACGGGTCCTACTCGTTTTTCATCCCTTTCCAAAGGCCCAGACGT
The DNA here is from genome assembly GCA_030674185.1 of Monoplex corrugatus. Classification (NCBI taxonomy): domain Eukaryota; kingdom Metazoa; phylum Mollusca; class Gastropoda; order Littorinimorpha; family Ranellidae; genus Monoplex; species Monoplex corrugatus. The sequence continues at coordinate 23,183,537 of JAPXFY010000035.1, forward strand.
TCAGTTGGAATTTCCGGTTAAATTGAGGAGAAAAGTCGAGGTCTCTTCGGGGAGCGAACCCTGGAACCTCGAGTGTAGTTATTGGCAGGCGAACGTCTGAACCATTCTGCCACTCTTCTCCTTGTGTTTTAAGAAGACGTGAGAATAGTATTGCGCCTTTTAATGTCTAAATTCAGGTTAATGAAGGAGTATTGCATTGAGTTGAATTGACAGGCGTAACATGTGTAAAAAGATAAGGAGGGGGACTGTAACCGTCATTGAGAGACAAGGTTATGCATTTCTAAATTAAAAAAAAAATCATAAAAAAAAAGAAAAAAGAAAATTTAAATGAATCAAAAATTTACATTCATAAATGTCTCCAGAGATGGACATCTTTGACAGCGGAGAACAAAAAGTGATAATAATAAATGTCTCTGGAGATAATTCAGATAAAAACAAACCAGACGCAGGCGTACTCAAACATGTAAATTCCAACACGAAGACACAGAGAAAGAAGACAGCGAGAGAGACAGAGACAGAGAGAAGACAGAGACAGAGACAGAGAGACAACAGACAGAGACAGACAGAGACAGAGACATACAGACAGAGAGAGGAGAGGAGAGAGAGACAGAGAGACAGAAAGGAGAGGAGACAGACAGACAGACAGAATGACAGAGAGGAGAGAGGGAGAGACAGAGAAAAGAGGGGGGGGGGGAGACAGAGAGACAGACAGAGAGAGGAGAGGAGAGAAAGGGCAGAGACCAGAGACGAGACAAAGAGACAGAGGCAGAGAGACAGAGAGAGGAGATAGATAGGTAGATAGATAGATAGACAGACAGACAGATAGTAGATAGATAGACAGACAGATAGATAGATAGATAGAAGACAGATAGATAGATAGGTAGATAGATAGATAGATAGACAGATAGATAGATAGATAGATAGATAGATAGATAGATAGATGGATAGATAGAGACAGAGAGACAGAGAGAGGAGATAGAGAGACAGAGAGAGAGAGTGTGTGTGTGTGAGAGAGCGAGAAACAGAGAAAGAGAGAAACAGACAGATAGACAGAGACAGAGAGAGGGGAGAGAGAAAGAAAGAGAGAGAGAGAGAGAGAGAGCATCAGAGTTAAAGAACAACAACAACAACAAAAGAACTCTCTGTATTCATTAGTACGGCTCGGCCTGGTCAATAATAAACCAGATCTTCCCAGCGGAACCCCAGCGGACTAATTTTCCTCGCGCAGGTAGACGCTAGGTCGCGCCATCCGCCCTCCGAGTGCGTAGACACGAAGTCTCTGGGCCAGTTATTCCCCTTCGTTGTATCGTTCCGTGATCATTTTGATGAATGAAACATGCTTCATGGGAGAGAAAAAAAGGGCGAGGAATGAAGTAAAACAAATCCTGAAAAAATTAGATAAAATTGGGCTACAGTTGGAAAGTTGGAATGCAGAGATAGAATTTTCTTTCTTCATTTCTTTTTCTTTTTCTGTTCTTTCTTTCTTTCTTCTTTCTTCTCTTTCTTCTTCTTTCTTTCTTTTCTTTTGTTTTGTTTTCTTTCTTTTTCTTTTTTTTTTGTGTTGTCCCTTTCTTTCTCTCTTTTGTTTCTTTCTTTTTAATCTCTCTTTCTCTTTTCTTCCTCTTCTTCTTCTTCTCCTCTTTCTTTTTCTTCTCTTCTCTCACTCGCTGTCTTTCTATCTGTTCCTCTGTCTCTTATGGTCTTTCATGTGACTATACAACAAAAATCAGTTACAACCCTTCTCACACATACATATGTACATACGCACACACACACACACACACACACACACATACACACACGCACGCACGCACGCAGGCACACGCACGCACGCACGCACACACACACATACACACACGCACGCACGCACGCAGGCACACACACACACAACACACAGTGCATGCATGTGCATGTGTACACACACTGAAAACGCACACAAATACGAAAAAATGCACACACGCAATCAAACACTTGCACAAATGCATACGTGCGTGCACGCACACATCCGTGGATGCTGGCGCTCACACTGTTGTCCAACTTTGTTTTTGACGGTTTGACGCATGCATGCACAACATACACGGACACACACACACGCGTGCGCACACACACACACACACACGTGTACACACATATAACGGCTTGAGTCACGCATGCACAAACACATACACACACACACACATAACCACACGCATGCTCACACAATCACTGTACACACACACAAACACACACACACACGCGCACACGCACGCACAACCACACACACACACACAGCCACACACACACTGTCTCTCACACTCACACATATACACACTTACACAGACACAGACAGACACAGACACAGACACACAGACACACACACACACACACACAACACACACACACACACACACACACCAAATCTGTCTGTCTCTCTCTATATATATATATATATATGTTGTGTGTGTGTGTGTGTGTGTGTGTGTTGTGTGTGTGTGTGTGTGTATAATTAATCTGTCTCTATCTGTCTGTCTGTCTGTCTCTCTCTTCTCTCTCTCTCTCTCTCTATATCTATCTGTCCTATCTGTCTGTCTTACTCTATCTATTCTCTCTGTCTATCTATCTATCTATCTATATTTATATTGTCTATCTATCTACCTATCTATCTATCTTCTTCTATCTATCTATTTATATTGTCTATCTATCTCTACCTATCTATCTATCTATCTATCTGTCTGTCTATCTGTCTATCATATTTATAGCTATCTATCTACCTACTATCTATCTATCTTCTTCTATCTGTCTGTCTGTCTGTCGTCTACCTATTCTTATCACAGAAACATAGCCAATGTCTGAAGCAGACATCAGCGCCACCTCTCCTCTCTTCCACGTTCCCCAACTCGTCAGCGCAGCTCGGCAACCTCATTTCCGATTCCTTCATCAACACAGCAGCTCCTCCCCCATTTCCTACCAACCACCACCGCCACCCCACCACCACCACACCACCACCCTCTTCCTCACTCTCAGAGCCTCTTCCCCTAACGCCCTTTCACTAATATTACACACACACACACACACACACACACACACACACACACACACCACGCACGCACACACACACACACACACACACACACACTCATGTATATTATATATATATGCGTGTGTGTGTGTGGAGGGTCGAGCCATACCAACCGTTCCCCCCCTCTCTCTCTCTCTCTTTTGTTGTGTGTGTGTGTGTGTGTGTGTGTGTGTGTGTGTGTGTGTGTGTGTGTGTGTGTGTGTGTGGTGTGTGTGTGTGTGTGTGTGTGTGTGTGTGTTTATTGTTTGTCGTTGTTTGTTTTGTTTTTAAATCAGTCGACATATTGTCTTGTAATATTTTCTTTAAAAATCCGATTGACAGCCAAAAACAAACTTCTCAGATCTAAATCAGATCGTTTTATGAATACGTAAGAGAAAGGGAAAAAACTTAAGAGAGAGAGAGAGAGGCAGAGACAGAGACAGAGACAAAGACAGAGACAGAGACAGAGACAGAGACAGACAGACAGAGACAGAGAGTGAAAATATAAATGAATTATGAAAACAAGAGGAAACGTATTTCATTTGACTCGAAATGTTTATAAATGAGTTTTAACAAAAATGACCACAGGTGATATGAAATGTTTTTATGCCCTGCTGAAGACCCAGAAAGCTGAAACCGGTGGGCGTCTTATCTGTTGTTATTGTTGGGTCAAGTGGCTAATAGAATACTATATAAAAATGTAGACTAGGTAAAACATAGGCTAGGTAGGGCCTCAGGACCTGGTCAGCTCATGGGTTTATGTGCAGGCTTAAGGCTTGTGCCATGATCACTTTACACGTGGCACTTATGACATTAGTGCTATGGAATTCGTTCCGAGCGCGGAGACGTCAACTTTAGAAACTGAAACTGAAACTGTGTCAGTCCTTAAAGTAAATACGGTACATTTGAGGAATCGTCGTTTCCTACTAGCAGTCCAGATTATGGACCACGTTTATTTGAACCCTTGTATTTTGAGGACTATGCTCTGGACTGGTTGAAAGATGTAATACACTCATAGGTCAAAATCAGTTGATAAACGATCGACTAATCTTTGCTAGCTCTTGTCAACATAGTTTGCACAATTCTGACTTTAAACTCTGGACCAGTGTCACGGAAAGTTTTTGAATAAAACGTTTGTAAAGCAACACACCACCTTCACCGACTTGGGTGAAAATAATATGCAATCAGGTGGCCAAGATATCTTCATATTAGGATGACGACTTTCAATAATTTTCAAGTGTCCTTGTTTACTAGAGAAAATAGGAAACAATCATTAAGAGATATAACTTTAACCCTTTGACTCCCGCACCCTGTTCACCAGCATCCTGCCTGTCAACCAAGTCAACAAAGCAAAAACTTAACCCTCTGACTCCCTCACCCTATCCACCAGCTTCCTGCAGGAAGCTGATGGATAGAATGAGTGAGTCAAAGGGTTAAGTTTTTGCAGTTGGTAGATAGGGTGCGGGGGTCAAAGGGTTAGTATTACCAACCCCAATGGGGATGCCGGGGGCTATTTCAGTATAAAAATAAAATAGTATCCTCACCTGATGAAAATTCTGTGCTAGAAATTTCCTCTTTTCGGTCACTTTCTTTGTTTCGCCTTGTCTTTGCTTTCTGTCGTTTGTTCCTATCTTTCTGCCTTCTGTCATTCCTGTAGTGTTGGTACCTTTACATCGTTCTGTTAGGATTTGTAATGGATACTTGTGTTAAGTGCATTTTGACTGGAAATGAAATTGATGTGGAAGTAATTTTATAATTCGGTCATACTATTAAGTGCATTTCTATCTATCTATTCCTATTAATCTACTATTCTATCTATCTTCTATCAAATCTATCCTATTATCTGTTATCTATCTATCTATCTTATATCTATCTATCTATCTATCTATCTATCTTCTATCTATCTTCTATCTATCTATCTATCTTATCTATCTATCTATCTATCTTATCTATCTATCTATCTAT
>JAPXFY010000035.1:23201038-23226038 GCA_030674185.1 Monoplex corrugatus
GGCTGCAGAGGGGGGGGGGGGGGTTGAGTGAGGTTAGGATTTTATGCGGAGGAGAAAAGGTGAGTTTTGAGAGCGGACTTGAAGGAGACAAAAGTAGGTTGCTGACGGACTGAGAGAGGAAGTTTGTTCCAGGAGAGTGGACCAGAAACAGAGAAGGCTCGTGGACCATAGGTATTGAGCTTAGTGCGTGGAAAGCGAAAAGTCAGAGGATCAGAGGCAGAGCGGAGGGTACGTGAGGGAACATAGATCTCAAGTAGGCTTGACAGGTAATCGGGGGCTGCGTTATTGAGGCTTTTGTAGCACATGGTGTCTAGTTTGTACTGTATGCGCTTTGATACAGGGAGCCAGTGAAGTTGTGCCAGGAGAGGAGATATGTGGTCAGCTTTTTTCTTTTTGAGTACAAGGCGTGCAGCATTGTTTTGAATGCGCTGTAGGATGTGAATGGTGGAGGCAGGAAGACCAGACAGGAGTGAATTGCAATAGTCAATGCGAGACATTATGAAGGAGAGAACGAGTTTTGCAGTTGTTTCGACAGAGAGATACTTCCTGATCAGCCTTATACGATGGAGATGATAGTAGCAGGATCTGGCAGTTTGAGAAACAAAGTTGTTCATGGAGAGGGTAGAGTCAATGCAGACACCAAGGTTTTTAGCTGAATCAGAAATTGGGACTGATGTGTTACATAATGGGAGAGAAAGAGGAGGCAGCTGAGAAAGTTTCTGACGGGTGCCAATGAGGATAGCTTCTGTTTTGTCATCATTAAGCTAAAGTCTATTGTGTGTCATCCAGTTCTTAATGTCCGAGTAACACTCATCACCACCATCGTCCTCAGTTGCCCACTTTAATCGTTGACTCCCGCACCCTGCCTTCCAACTGCTAAAACTTAACTGTTTGATTCCCTCACCCTATCCGCCAGCTTTCTACAGGAAGATGGTGGATAGGGTGAGGGAATCGAACGGTTAAGGTTTTGCTTTAGTAGCATGCTTGACAACGTCGGATGCTAATGGACAGGGTGCGGGAGTCAAAGAGTTAATCCCTCCAGCTCTCTACTCCTCCTCTCAATCAAACCACACCCCCTTCATGTCATTACGGGGTCTACGTCATTTGTTGCAAAGCAAAAGGCAGGCAGGCAGGCAGGCGTGTGGAAAAAAACTTAATTTTGAGCAGGGGAGACAGACTTGGTTAAAGGCGAGGAGGCCGCTATCTGATTGCCTGACATGCTGGCTCCGTCTGGCACAAGTCACTAATCCTATTCCCTGTCCAGCTTTTTTTCCCTCCAGTCGTCTGACGCGACATGGTCTCTCCATTGCTTCTTCTCTAGAGGTATGGTACACTTTTTGTGATGAAGGAAACAAGTTAAATTTTGTCCAAGCAAAAAATAGTGGGGGTGTGTGTCCAGCTTTTTCCCTCCAGTCGTTTGACGCGACAGTCTCTCCATTTGCCTTATTTTTCCCCTTATGGTAAACCTTTTGCACACATAACACACAAATCTTTTAAAATAAATTTTAAGAAAATGAAAAAAAAAAAAAAAAAAAACCAGGCTACTACTGTTCAGTTATAAGTGGGAACCCAAAACACACTGAAAACAAAAAGAATAAGAACATATGTTTAAACCTTTGACTCCCGCACCCCACCCACCAACCGCAAAAAATCTTAACCCTTTGACTCCCTCACCTTATCCACCAGCTTCCTGGAGGAAGTTGGTGGACAGGGTGAGGGAATCAAAGGGTTAAGTTTTTGCTTTGCTAGCATGGTTGACAGTGCAGGATGCTGGTGTACAGAGTCAAAGGGTTAAATGACAAAGCAACGTTGGTGGCAGGTGTTTTTTTTTTTCAATCAACTGGTCTTTGTCAAATATAGTAAAAGAACAATAGAGAAACAAGATCACAATGGTTACTATGCTTAGGATGAGGTCATCATCATCATCATCATCATCATGTGCCCTGCCACATGGCGTTAGCGATCATGGCCCTCTATATGTATCTATCCCTAGCTGCCGCAAGCACATCTTCCACCCTGTCTGTCCTCAGCCACCCTGCAAGTCCGTCAAATATTTTCTCCCTGGGACTACTTGGTGTTCTCTGTCCCTCCAGCTTTCCTATTGTGACTAGGTGGACAGCAAAATATACCTTAATTTCCATAGAGAACTGGGAAAGACTACTTCCAATATGGTAGTGGGATGGCTGTCCCAAATCCCAGTAGGTTTCAGTCGGTGGATGATGGATGGCCCTCAGGTTAAGGATTGCTTCAAAACAAGCCAGGTTCATACAATCGAATCACCTTTTCCAGACTGACGGGCATTGGCTTCTCTCAGGATGGGGTTGGGTAGCACTTGGCAAAATCATACCTAGAAAATACCATGTATGTCCTATAGCAGAACCATAGGGTGGATAAGTATCGCCAAAAGCCCTAGTTCTTACGCTAACAGGGTAGGTCTTTTGTTTCAGTTTCAGTTTCAATTTCTCAAGCTGACGTCTCCGCGCTTGGAATGATTTCCATATGCATTAACATCACAGGTGCCACGTGATAGAGAAGATCCAGAATGATCACGGCACATACCTTAAGCCTGCAAATAAACCCACGAACTGGCCAGGTCCTGAGGTCTTACCTAGATTCAGGTCTTTGGCCATGAGCTAAGGGCAGGGTAACCTCTACAGAAAACCTAGAGAGCTGAAGTCAGAGGTACCAGGCCTGCAGGCACTTTCTGACAAACCATGGTACCGTGCAGTACACTGCATATGTGAAGTGGGCGAGTCTCTACTGTGTGGTCCTAGTTAAATTTCAGACTTCAAAAAACTTTATTACTCAAAGATAGTGGCATTAGCTCCTAGTGGACCTGTTGTCTTATAGGTAGTCCTTACGACTCTACACATGTAATAGCAGCATATTGCAAAACAGATGAACCCTTACACACACACACACACACACACACACACACACACACACACACACACACACACACACACACACACACACACACACACACACACACACACACACACACACACAGAGTGTCAAAGAAGTTATATAGAAATGAGTAATGCTAAAATATTGACCCATATGTCAGTTGGTCAAATGCTTGACAAAAGCATGGGAGACAAAGGCAGACACATGTAAATCAAACACATACCAACCCCCACCAATAACAACAAGGACAACAATGATAACATAACAATGGCAGTACTAATAGCAATAATGTACGTTTTGTTAAAGAAAAATTAAATTAGTACATTACAGACAAAGAAACCAAGGAAAAGAAGAAAACAAAATAAACATCAAGACCAAGCAAGGGAGAGGTGGGAGACATGTCAAGTAATGCTATGATGAAAAAAAAAGATGAAATATATGCAACGTCAAAGTAGTTGTGGACACGGATTAAATCATACTATAGCACCGATTTTCTTATGTTAGTCAGGCATGAGAGATAAAGACAGACACTTGTCATGCCTTCAACAGTTTAACCATTGGGCAGGCCATTTTGGGTTATTTTTCTGTTGTTGTCGTTTCATTGGCTCAGTTGTGAGAGCAGCATGCTCATAATACAGGGGTTGTGGGTACAACTGTCGGGTGGGCCACAACTGTCGGGTGGACCACAACTGTCGGTGGACCACAACTGTCGGTGGGCCACAACTGTCGGGTGGGCCACAACTGTGGGGTGGCCACAACTGTCGGGTGGGCCACAACTGTCGGGTGGGCCACAACTGTCGGTGGGCCACAACTGTCGGGTGGGCCACAACTGTCGGGTGGGCCACAACTGTCGGGTGGGCCACGGTTTTTCGTGGGCCGGTTGGTTCTTTTGATAGAGCCATGGATTCAACATCTGACAACTCGAGTTCAGTACCAGTCCGCAAGTGTAAAACCTTCCCATCTTAACAATGCTTGAACCATTCTCGTTTCTTATGTCCCTTTACCCCATCCACCACCCCTACAGGGTTAAGTTTTTGCAGCTTATGGATAGGCTGCAGGAGTGAAAAGGTTAATGATAACCCAAAGGAATGGTCTAGGTGCTAGTTTTCTGCATGAGAAAATAGTTGTTGTTTTTTTGTTTGTTTGTTTTTTTACCGTAAATCCTGCATATATGCCTTTAACCACAGGAAAAGAATTACGGCAACAGTGGAGTTCTTCCTAGCATTTGCTCGAAAAAATTTATGTCATCAAACACACATACACACACACACACGCATTCACTCACACACACACACACACACACACACACACACACACACACACACACACACACACACACACACACACACACACACATACACACACACAAACACGCACACACAACACACACACACACACACACACACACACACACACACACACACACACACACACGCACGCACACACACATACATACATACACACACTAGCCTGAGTTAATCTGAATCTATTTCTGTGTCGATCTCTAAGCAAAGCTCTCCTTTCTTTGAAAGCAGATGGCAACAGCAATATCAAACTGGACAAGCCATACAGAACAGTTACCTTGGTAGCGATGAACAAAAATAAGATGGCTAAACTATACCAATGATTCTCATTTTGCAAAACATTTATCATCAAAAATAGTTCATCTCAGTTAGCCCTTTTGGTTGTTGTTGTTGTTGTTGTTGTTGTTGTGTTTTAAGTTATAAGTTTCCCAGTAGAATCAACTGTGTGACTGTATAAACACAGCTTAGAAGTAAGTCCATAATCATTTTTTACAGTTCAGCTACAGTGGTCCAGATACGTTAATGTGGACCTTATGCAACTGAGGCCGTACATTATCCTGGATCCGTCTTCAAAAGTGTGTCAAGATGTGTATCAGTACATGATGACTGATGAACTATCACTGACACTCTTCAGTATCCCGTCTTAGACCAGACCATCTCTTGACCCTTTGACTGCTGCACTCTATCCACGGGCCCCAGTAGCTCAGTTGGTTTGAGCGTCGGTTTCACATGCTAGTGATTGTGGGTTCGAATCCTGGGGTGCGCTATATTAAAACTGGCCTTCTCACTGTCCCATCTTAACATTACTGTTGATCTGGTGGTGTCAGTATAGGATTAGATAAGCCCCCCTTGCCCCACTTCCCTGGGATGGTTATCCCTGTCGACCATATCACCTGAGGTGGGTGTTGTCGTAAAAACTGAACCCTATCCACCAGCTTCCCAAACCGTCGGACTCCCTCAACCTATCCACCAGCTTCCTGAACCCTTCGAATCCCTCACCCTATCCACCAGCTTCCTGAACCCCTTTGATTCCCTCACCTATCCACAGCTTCCTGAACCCTTCGAATCCCTCACTCTATCCACCAGCTTCCTGAACCCTTCGAATCCTTACTCTATCCACCAGCTTCCTGAACCCTTCGAATCCCTCACCTATCCACCAGCTTCTTGAACCCTTCGAATCCCTCACTCTATCCACCAGCTTCCTGAACCCTTCGAATCCCTCACTCTATCCACCAGCTTCCTGAACCCTTCGAATCCCTCACTCTATCCACCAGCTTCCTAAACCCTTCGAATCCCTCACCCTATCCACCAGCTTCCTGAACCCTTCGAATCCCTCACCCTATCCACCAGCTTCATAACCCTTCGAATCCCTCACTCTATCCACCAGCTTCCTGAACCCTTCGAATCCCTCACTCTATCCACCAGCTTCCTGAACCCTTCGATTCCCTCACCCTATCCACCAGCTTCCAGGCAGTCCAAGGGAAGTTCTGTAAGGTGTGGGAGGCAAAGGGTTAAACAGGCCCCAGAAGAATCACTGTCTTGTGATTGGGGGACTTTGCTGACACTTTGTGTAGGTCTGACTGTACAGAAGGAAGAGAGAGAGAGAGAGAGAGAGAGAGAGAGAGAGAGAGAGAGAGAGAGAGAGAGAGAGAGAGAGAGAGAGAAAATAGAAATGAATTATGAAAAAAAAAAAGGAAATGTATTTCATCTGACTCGAAATGTTTATAAATGAGTTTTAGAAAAATGACCACAGGTGATATGAAATGTTGTTTTATGCCCTGCTGAAGACCCAGAAAGCTGAAACCGGTGGGCGTCTTATCTGTTGTTATTGCTGTGTCAATTGGCTGATAAAATACTAGTATAAAAATGTAGAGAAGAAGAAGAAGAAGAAGAAGAAGAAGAAGAAGAAGAAGAAGAAGAAGAAGAAGAAGAAGAAGAAGAAGAAGAAAAAGAAGAAGAAGAAGGAGAAGAAGAAAGAGAAGAAGAAGAAGAAGAAGAAGAAAGAAAGAAAGAAAGAGAGAAAAAGAAGAAGAAGAAGAAGAAAGAAGAAGAAGAGGATGGAGGAGCAGAAGAAGAAGGAGGAGGAGGAGAACAACAAGAACAAGAAGTAGAAGAAGGAGATGCAGAAGAAGAAGAAAGAAGAAGAATAAGAAGAAGAAGAAGAAGGAGATGCAGAAGAAGAAGAAAGAAGAAGAATAAGAAGAAGAAGAAGAAGAAGAAGGAGAAGGAGGAGGAGGAGAAAAAGAAGAAGAAAAAGAAAAGACGAGAAAATCGAGAGGAAAATAGATCTAGTTTCTACATGTTGATCTGAATCGACCTTCCCCCATTTCTGATACAGAGATTGAAACAGGAAGATTAGAGCGAAAAAAATAGAAAAACAAAAACAAAAAGAAAGAAAGAAATGGGCAGCATGATTCATACACAAAATAACAAATCCGCTTGCTAGTCCAGCTTTTTCCTTGTGGCTGACGCCACGTGCTGAGGTTTGCCAGGAAGCAAGGAAGCAAAGGGGGAAGGGCAATGGCTGCTGTCGCGTCACATGACTGGAGGACTAAGAGGGATCTAAATCAATGGTAACCTGCTAGTCGTCATCAGTGGAAAATTCGAAAATTGGTTTGTTCTCTCTGTCTCTGTTTCTCTCTGTCTGTCTCTGTCTCTGCCTCTGTCTGTCTGTCTGTCTGTCTGTCTGTCTGTCTGTCTCTCTCTCTCTCTCTCTCTCTCTCTCTCTCTCTCTCTCTCTCACTCACTCACTCAGGACCTGGCCAGCTCGTGGTTTTATGTGCAGGCTTAAGGCGTGTGCCGTGATCATTCTGGATCTTCTCCATCACATGGCACCTGTGACGTTAGCACATATGGAATTCATTCTGAGGGCGGAGATGTCATCATGAGAAACTGAAACTGAAACACTCTCCCTGCTTTACCTTCCCCATTCCTAAAAAGGCATGTGATCATACCGGTACAAAACTCAACGATTTTCAGACAAAACCAATCTCATTCAATGACAGTTTCAAAAGTAACATTCATCACTGACATCATCAACACTTCTCTTCAAACTGGAACTGTCCCAGATTCTTTCAAGTCTGCTATTGTTCACCCTCTCCTCAAGAAACACAATTTAGATCCAAATGAACTGAAAAATTACCGGCCTATCTCTAATCTCTCTTTCTTGTCAAAACTCCTTGAAAAAGTCGTCCTCAACCAGCTGAACTCTCACCTGTCTGCCAACAATCTCCTCAATCCTTTCCAGTCAGCCTACCGCCAGTGCCATAGCACTGAAACTGCCCTACTACACATTCTCAACAATCTCCTCCTTGCAACTGATACTGGCAAAGTCTCTCTCCTCACACTCCTTGATCTGTCTGCAGCCTTTGATACCATTGATCATGGTATTCTCCTTTCTAGACTTCATCATACTTTTGGCATCTCTGACATTGCTCTGTCTTGGTTCACTTCATACCTATCAAACAGAAAACAAACCGTTCTCATCAATGGCACTTACTCTCAACCTGCATACCTGACCTGTGGTGTTCCACAAGGATCTGTCCTTGGCCCTGTTCTTTTCACTCTTTACACCTCCCCCCTGTCCACCATCACCAACTCCCATTCTATAAAACACCACTTCTATGCTGATGACACCCAACTTCAAGACAGTGACTCACCTGATATATACAACGCCTGTTGACTCGCACCACTGAGTGTTACTCGGACATTAAGAACTGGATGACACACAATAGACTTCAGCTTAATGACGACAAAACAGAAGCTATCCTCATTGGCACCCGTCAGAAACTTTCTCAGCTGCCTCCTCTTTCTCTCCCATTATGTAACACATCAGTCCCAATTTCTGATTCAGCTAAAAACCTTGGTGTCTGCATTGACTCTACCCTCTCCATGAACAACTTTGTTTCTCAAACTGCCAGATCCTGCTACTATCATCTCCATCGTATAAAGCTGATCAGGAAGTATCTCTCTGTCGAAACAACTGCAAAACTCGTTCTCTCCTTCATAATGTCTCGCATTGACTATTGCAATTCACTCCTGTCTGGTCTTCCTGCCTCCACCATTCACATCCTACAGCGCATTCAAAACAATGCTGCACGCCTTGTACTCAAAAAGAAAAAAGCTGACCACATATCTCCTCTCCTGGCACAACTTCACTGGCTCCCTGTATCAAAGCGCATACAGTACAAACTAGACACCATGTGCTACAAAAGCCTCAATAACGCAGCCCCCGATTACCTGTCAAGCCTACTTGAGATCTATGTTCCCTCACTTACCCTCCGCTCTGCCTCTGATCCTCTGACTCTTCGCTTTCCACGCACTAAGCTCAATACCTATGGTCCACGAGCCTTCTCTGTTTCTGGTCCACTCTCCTGGAACAAACTTCCTCTCTCAGTCCGTCAGCAACCTACTTTTGTCTCCTTCAAGTCCGCTCTCAAAACTCACCTTTTCTCTCCTGCATAAAATCCTAACCTCACTCAACCCTCCCCTCTGCAGCCTGTCTCCGCTCGGAGGGAATCACATGGTTATAATATATAATTGTATGCTATGCTCTCTATAATTTTCCATTGCTTTTATTCTTGCTTTTATTGCTTTTATTCTTTCTCCAGCTCCCCATTTATAGCCATGCGTGTGTGTGGGTGTGTGTGTGTGTGTGTGTGTGTGTGTGTGTGTCTGTATGTGTGCGTGCGTGTGTGTGCGAGCGTGCGTGCCTGCGTGTGTGTCTGCTTCAGCGCTTAGATTTGATTTTATCAAGATTTTGCGCTATATAAATATTGTAATTATTATTATTAACATGACGATTTTCAAGATGCAAGAACCAAAGCCTTCGTATTTATCTTTTTGTATACTTTCTGGGGATAGCTATTTGTTCTGCCTTTGAGTGGCATAATAATAATGACAATGATGATAATGCAGTTGGCTTGTTTACCCTAGCTGGATTTAGGAACGTCTGAAAATGGAACGAGAACGCGTATTTAATTACTGAAAGAAGACAGGCACAAATTGTCGGCCAATTAGCCTTAATGAAACGTACACAAAAGACACAAAACCAAATTCACTCGATTTAGGACAAAAACGGTGGATCAGCTAACTAGCCTTGATGTTTTGTTTAGCTGGAAATGATTCTGGTTATTGCCCTACTTGAATCGTTGGGGGTAGGCTTGTTTTTGGTTTTTTGTTTGTTTGTTTGTTTGTTTGTTCATTTTCAGTTTAACTTTTCCAGGATATGACATGCTACAAACATTTGATGCTCTGTCTGTTCTCTTATTATTTTTTCCTGCTCTTTTCAATCTTTCTCATGACGGTTTCTATCTAATGGACTAATCACGTGTAGTTGTTTTTCAGCAATTTCTCTCTACACAGTTCAAAAGTTTGTTAAAATATGGTTGTACTCGTGATATGGTAGGAAGTGACTTTTTAAATACTAGGATGGACGCTTTCTGTCTCATCTGCAATGATATTTGCCTGTATAGGTTTTGTCAATGATTTATCACAGTAAACGTGCGCTCACTTTTCAAAACAGATATATCCAATACTTCAACAGGGGAAAAAAAGGAAAATTAAGTACATATATCAATGCATATGTGCACAGAATCTAAGGAGATGCCCCTGGATTGACCACTCTGCCCAATTTATCTCACAGGGGATTTAAAAAACAAACCTGAATACAAATTTAAACATAATTAAGAACACTAAAACATGTATAAAAACCATCCTAAATTACCTAGAATTGCTTCCGCATATCTCACCTTCCTAGGGCCAAAAATGCTCTCAGTACAATGTACCCAATCATCAATCCTAAAGAAAGTACGTAAGACCTTATCGAACACATGCAGGTGAATGGACCAGCAAGGTAGAAAGTTATAGGAAGAAATGACACGAAGCAAAGGATTAAAGACAGTGACAGAAAAGAGGAAATTTCTAGCAGAGAATTTTCAGAAGGTGGAAATACTATTTATACAGCCCCCGGCATCTCCACGGAGGACTCCTTAAAGTGTTCGGCTAATCTGCAATAAATGTAAACATGACAATTGTTGTTTTGTGTTCTTTTTTCTTTATTTGTACCCGTGATTTATATCATACCTCACAAATAGCAACGACTGAAAAGTAGTGTTCGTTATAAAGTGACAAAAATTTCCCTCTTTTGTCAGAGTCAAAAGAAGTAAAATATCAAATTGTCAGGATAATGACAACATACGCCGTTCTAATGCCGTAAAATAATCACTAGTTTGCTCATATCAAGAGGGAGAGCTGTAATTATCTCTACACTTTTGAATTAAAATTTTCCACTCTCAAAAGGCATGTAAATAGTGAAAATTGTCAACATTTATTTTGTTTGTATATGACTTCATGAATTTAAACACACACACATGCACGCACGCACGGACGCACACACGTACGCATGCACGCGCGCACACACACAAACACATGTATCTATACATGCATAATATATATCATACATATATATATGTATATATGTATGTACACACACACACACACACACACACACACACACACACACACACACACACACACACACACACACACACACACACACACACACCACATATTTTGTTTTTTCTCAGAGAATTTTTAGATCTAACTTGTTTCCTTTATCATAAAAGAGTGTGCCATACCTCTAAAGAAGAGGCAATGGAGAGACTGTCGCGGCAGATGACTGGAGGGGAAAAGCTGGACACACACACACACACACACACACACACAACACAACAACACACACATACACAACATGCACGCACGCGCACGCACAATACACACACACAAAACACACACACACACACACACACACACACACACACACACACACACACACACACACACACACACACACACACACACTATTTTTTCTCAGAGAAATTTTAACTTGTTTCCTCTATCATAAAAAAGTGTGCCATACCTTTAGAGAAGAGGCAATGGAGAGGACGACTGGAGGGGAAAGGTTGGACACACACACACACACACACACACACACACACACACACACACACACAACACACACACACACACACAACACACACACACACACACCCACACACACACACACAACACACACACACACACACACAACACACACACACACACACACACACACACACAACACACACACACACACACACACACACACACACACACTCACACACATACATAGCAAAATTACAATCTACACACATATATACACTCACACTCAACATTATAATAGCTCTCATATCTTATTTAATTCGTTACATAGGTCAAAGTTACAGTACTGTGGTTTACTGCTTCATGTAGTTTTTATAAACGCTTCTTCTTTGTTATCTTTTCTTTCAATGCTTGTAATTCGTTACACTCTCTGTTCACAGTTACAGTTAACTTGTGGTTTACTGTTTACATAGTAGTTTAGTACACTGCTTCGTTTGTTATCTTTTCGCTCCCCTCTTCCTCTGCCCTCCTGATCTACATTCCCTTCCCCACATCGTTTTCTTTTCTTTCTTTTTTTTCTGTATCATTTCATTTTTGTGTGTGTGTGTGTTTTGTCTAAAATTACTTAATGAATAGACATTAAACCAATGACCACACCACTATTTTTTTTTCTTGGAGAAATTTTAACTTGTTTTCCTCTATCACAAAAAAGTGTGCCATACCTCAAGAGAAGAGGCAATGGAGAGACTATGTCGCGTCAGATGACTGGAGGGAAAAACCGCTGGAAACACATACACACACACGCACGCGCGCGCGCACACACACACACACATACACACACTCACTCACCCACACACACACACACACACACACACACATCACACACACACACACACACACACACACACTCAACACACACACACACACACACACACACACACACACACACACACACACACACACACACACACACACACATACATACACAAACTATTTTTTTCTGAGAGAAAATTTAACTTGTTTCCTTCATCACAAAAAAGTGTGCCATACCTCTAGAGAAGAAGCAATGGAGAGACCATGTCGCGTCAGACGACTGGAGGGAAAAAAAGCTGGACAGGGAATAGGATTAGTGACTTGTGCCAGACGGAGCCAGCATTTCAGGCAATCAGATAGCGGCCTCCTCGCCTTTAACCAAGTCTGTCTCCCCTGCTCAAAATTAAGTTTTTTTCCACACGCCTGCCTGCCTGCCTGCCTTTTGCTTTGCAACAAATGACGTAGACCTGTGATGACGTGAAGGAGAGTGGGCTTTGATTGGAGGGTAGGGTTGGGAAGTGGGGGTATGGAGGGAGGGGGTAGGCATGGGTGTATGGGTGGATGGGTAGACTTAGAATGGGTAAAGGGGTGGCTGGGTGTTAGTTTTGGAATGGGGGTAGGAGATATTCGAAGGTGAGCGTTGTGTAACCCTTTTGACTCGCGCACCCTATCCACCTTCAGCAAAAACCAGGAACTGGTGGGTAGGGTGAGAGAATCAAAGGGTTAAGTATTCGTTTTTGTTAGCGTGGTTGACAATGTACGAAGCTGGACTACAGGATGGGGGAGTCAAAGGGTTGTGGGGGAGTCAAAGGGTTGTGGGGGAGTCAAAGGGTTGCAGGGGAATCAAAGGGTTGTGGGGGAGTCAAAGGGTTATGGGGGAATCAAAGGGTTATGGGGGAGTCAAAGGGTAGTGGGGGAGTCAAAGGATTGTGGGGGGAGCCAAAAGGGTTGTGGGGGAGTCAAAGGGTTGTGGGGGGTCAAAGGGTTAAATATAACCACGAGAGTTGAGACAAATTTTATGGTGCTGTAATGATAAGATGACGATGGGGATGATTATCATGATGCTGTAGGATTCTATCTAGGATTGAGAGTGTGTGACAGCGCTGTACCATACTTGTGCGCGTCCATAATTATATCCTGGCGTCGACCAGGCTCGAGAGGTGCAGACATATGCGGTGTTGTTCACGACATTTGAACAACGCCCTCAGTGACGCGTCCGTAAAGTGGATGAGACTCCACTGTGTGATCCCAGTCTTTCCCAGTGAGAGCCAACTAACTCCCCACTAACACACACACACACACACACACACACACACACATACACACACACACACACACACACACACTACTCTTCTCTCTCTCACATACACACATACACACACACACACACACCACACACACCACACAACCAACACACACACACACACACACACACACACACACACACACACACACACACACACACACACACACACACACACGTACGTGTTCCACATCAGTATAAAACATCAACACAAACCAAAAACCAATCACGATTCAGCAATAGTTTGTTTTTTTTAAAAGTAAAATGTCATGTCTCAGTAAAACCATCCATTAATATTGTTATCAAATTTCAGAGAAAGATTTCCCACAAGGTCATCATCATCATCAGGTGCACTGCCGCATGGCGTTGGCGACCATGGACTTCTATCCATCTCTATCTCTCGTTGCCCCTAGCATCTCCCCCACCCTCCTCATCCCAAGCCACTCTGCAAGTCCGTCAAGCATTCTCTCCCTGGGTCTACCTGGTGCTCTCTTTCCCTCCAGGTTTCCCGTTGTGACCAGGTGCTCCGAATCCCCCTTCCTCATAAAATGGCCTATATATGTTGCCTGTCTTTTCCTAATCTTCCTTATGAGTGATCTACTTGTGTCTACCTCCATCAAGACTGTCTCATTTGTTTTCTTTGCTGTCCATGGAACTCTCAACATTCTTCTAGAAACCACATTTCGGCTGCCTCAATCTTGCTCTGGCTTTGCTTGCTGACTGTCCACGCCTCGCATCCGTACAACAGTATTGGTTCTACATAACATTCAAGGACTCTCTTTCTGATGTTAATTGATAGGCATTTGTTGGTAAGAATGCTTGTCATCTTCTTGAATGCTGTTTTGGCTTGGCCGATTCTGCCAGCTATTTCCGATGTGCATCTGCCGTCTGATGAAACGACCGTTCCCAGGTATTTGAACTTATTAACCTGTGTCAAGGTTGTGCCATTTGCTGTTGTTTTGCATGAGCGGATTTCATGTTTTTTACTGATCACCATGACTTCAGTCTTCCTGCTGTTTAGTTCTATTTCCAGTATATTCACAAGGTTTTGTAGGTCCCTTTCGTTTTCTGCAATTAACACCGTGTCATCTGCGTACCGAATGTTGTTTATCATTTTCCCTTCAACTTTAATCCAGGGTCTTCTTCTAGGTTTCTCATGATGTTTTCGCTGTATGGTGAAAACAGATCTGGTGACAAAACACAACCCTGTCTGACTCCTCTTTTGATGTTTTGGAAAGAGCTTATATTGTTTTCTATTTCATTGCAGCTGTTTGTTCCCAGTACATATTCTGATTATTCGTAGATCTTTTCCATCAACATTGAGTCTCTCCAGTTGGTTGATTAATTCTTCATGTCGTACCCGATCGAAAGCCTTGGTATAGTCAACAAAGCATAAATACAAATCCTTATTCATCTCAATTGACCTCTCTATGATAGTTCTTAGGATGTATATGGCATTAATAGTTCCTTTCCCCTTCACAAATCCACACTGTTCTTCTGCTATTTCTCTTTTGATTCTATTCCTTGTCCTCATCATGATTATTCTTAACAGGATTTTTGTTACATGACTCATCAAACTGATTGTGCGATGGAGTTCGCATTCTATAGCCCCTGTCTTCTTTGGAAGTGCAATGAAAATTGATTTTGACATATCTTTGGGGATTTTTCCAGTGTCATAAATTTCATTTAGGAGGACTGTTATTTTTTCTATGCCAAATTCCTCCAGGGCTTCAATCATCTCTGTAGTAATGTTGTCTGGTCCTGGGGCTTTTCCTGGTTTCATCTTTTTCAGTGCTGCTCTAACTTCATCTTTCATTATGGGTGGTCCTTCAAAGTTCTTTTTTATGATGTGTTCTTCGTTTCTGTCATCCTCAAAAAGGTCTTTAATATACTCTCCCCATCTGTCCAGTATTTTGTCTTTTTCCATGATAAGTGCCACTTCGATTTTAAGCAACCAGTTGATGTGCAAGGTGTAAGAAACAAATGTTTGAAATGATTTTAAATGAAAATAAAGTAATTAAAAAATGAAAAAAAAATGTTCGCCTCCCCTTCCCACACACACACACCTACAATTGTTTAAAGGGAGGAAAGGGTTCAAAAGGCATTTTCACTTTCATTTTCACAAAGACACACACACACACACACACACACACACACACACACACACACACACACACACACACACACACACACACACACACACACACACACACACCACTCACGCACAACAGAACACACATACACACACACACACACACACACACACACACACACACACACACACACACACACACACCACACACACACACACACACACACACACACACACACACAAAACTATCTCACTTTCCCCTCAACCTCAGCTTCTCACTTGTCTACAGCTTTGTTGTTGCTGTTGTTGTCAAAGGTTGTTGTTGGTGGTTGTGGTGATGATGGTAGTTTTTGTTTGTTTGTTGTTAGTGTTCCCATTTTTCTCGGATGCACGTTACCACGTAGTTTTGCCCACACTATGCAGGCGATATGTTGCTGCACAGTCTGCATATTCCGTTTCATCAGTGGGTATACACGCTGGACTTTTTTGTTTGGTTGGTTGGTAGGTTTGTTTTTGTTTTTTGTTGTTGTTGTTTTGTTTGTTTTTTGTTGTTGTTGTTTTGTTTTTTGTTTTTTGTTTGTTTGTTTGTTGTTTTTTTGTTTGGTTGGCTTTTTGTTTTGTTTTTGTTTTTGTTTTTTGTGTTGTTGTTGTTTTTGGGTTTTTTTTGCTGTTTTAGACACTGGATACTTAATTAAGTCTCACACAAGATGTGAACACACACTGAAGTGGAAAATATCTTCCGGTCTGTAAAACCTGTAATATTTGACCAAAAACGTGTATAAAAATAATACACCCTCAAAATCGTCGTTACAAGACCAGCACACTAGTACCACTATCAATGGGAACCGCACAGTGCTTTTCTAAAGGTACCATCCAGAACCAAGAGAATCTAGCAGTACGTGTTCACGATCGTGAGCGAGATCACTCCCCTCCACTGGACACTGGCTTGACGGATCAGGACCTTCAGCCTGCTCTTTCGACGCCGTCCCCGCCTAAACACACGAAAGGGGATTTAGGCACTTAACACAGAGAGGTCTGCATACATTTTTGACCTGGCAGATCGGAAAAATCTCCACCTTTTACCGGCTCACTATACCTATTGTTATTGTTATCATTGTTTGAAGCCAACCGACTGCGTTGAGTCATATCAGGGCTATAACCAGTTCAAAACATACACAAAACTTCAACAGGAAAAAAAAAAGAAAAGAAACTTAAATACAAATAGCAATGCAATCACGCACATAATCTAAGGACATGCCCCTGGCATTGATCCACTCCGTCGAATTTATCGCACAGGGGGTTTAAAAAAACATGCCTGAATACAAATTCAAACATAACTAAGGACACTAAAAATGCATAGAAACGGGCCTGAATTATCTAAAATTGCTTCTGCATATCACATTTCCCTAGAGCCAAAAATGCACTTAATACGCGCACCCAGTTATTAATCCTAAGAGAAAGTACGTAAGATTTTAACGAACACATACAGATGAATGGACCAGCAAGGCAGAAAATGATAGGGAAGAAATGACAGAATGCAAAGGAACAAGAAAGAACGAAGAGAATGACAGAAAAGAGGAAATTTCTAGCACCGAATTTCTATTTATACTGAAAGAACCCTCGGCATCCCCACGGGGGAGGGGGCTCACCAGACGAGGGGAGGAGGACGTAGTAGCCAGGTAAGGATCGAACCCCAGACCCGGCTTTCAAAGGTTGAGAAAGTCTGACAGTCTTACTTACGGCTGTCTTGTTAGTTTGTTTGTCTGTCTGTCTGTCTCCGTCTGTTCTGTATTAGTTTTTGACAGAGCAGTAACCAAGATTATTCCAGTGATAGGCTGATAAAATGCCAGTATGAAACATAGACTAGGTAAAACATAGTCTGGGTAGGGCCTCAGGACCTGGCCAGCTGATGGGTTTATGTGCAGGCTTAAGGCTTGTGCCATGATCGCCATAAACATGCACCTGTGACGTTTGTGTATATGGAATTCATTCCGAGCGCGGAGACCTTCATCTTGAGAAACTGAAACTGAAACTTTTGATGGAGCATTGGATTCATGTTGAGAGTTCCATGGACAGCGAAGAAAACAAAACGAGACAGTCTTGAAGGAGGCAGACACAAGAAGATCATTAATAAAGAAGATTAGGAAAAAGACAAGCAACATTTGTAGGACATATTATGAGGAAAGGGAAATTAAAACACCTGGTCACAACAGGAAAGCTGGAGGGAAAGAGAACACCAGTTGGACCCAGGGAGAAAATATCGGACGGACTTGCAGGGTGGCTGAGGACAGACAGAGTGGAAGATGTACTTGCAGCGACAGGAGATAGATTCGTATGGAGGGCCATGATCGCCAACGCCATGCGGCAGGGCACGTGATGATGATGATGATGATGGTTGGATTCAAGATCTGATATCTTGAGTTCAATCCCAGCCGGCAGCAATAAAAACTGGCGGCATCGTTGCCCATACCTTAGTGTTTCCATTAGCTCTTCCTGTCCGACGAGCCGCTGTGATCGACTCGGCTGACTTTCAAAATGGCCGCCGAGCTGATCACAGCGGCTCGGCACGGTTCGTCACTTTCTGCTTTCGGTTCTTCCCCATTTAACGACATACAACCGCATGACAGCAGATAACGACAGTCGGATATTTCCTCTTCCTTTTCAGCCATTTTCCCACGTGTTTTCTTTGTGTGTACGCTTCGTTTGTTGATATGTTTTCAGTTTCCTAAGTTGAGTTGCCATGGCGTCAGGCAGTCAGCGTTCAGTTAGGCTCACTGCTGCTCAGGCTGTCGCACTTTTTCAGAAATTTTTGACAAAACTGATGATGAAATAGCTGCCAGTGACAGTGATGATAGCTTTGTTGAGAGTGCATCAAGTGCAGAGTCAGAAGAAGCGAGTGTTGACGATCGTGAAGGGCCTTCTTGTTCTGCAAAGAGACCACGCCTATCCCGTTCTGTTTCTTTTACATCATAATGAAAATTATCATAATGTTATTACCTGTATGTTGTTTGGAATTCAATTCTTCACAACCCAATACCAACATTTTGTTCTATGTTCAACACAAACAATCTACAAGTGTTTCACTGACCTTATAGATCCATCTATCCTGTTCCAAAATAGGTCGCAGATGAACCCTGCGTCCAGTCTGAAAACCCTTAATGTACAAAAGAGCTTTAGTCCTGGGTGTAGCGCATATGGAATTGTCTGAGTGGTGATAGATCCTTCTCGACCTCCAGACTGACTCTGTTTGCGCCCGTCCTCAAGTCTCTCTCTTCTCTCTCTCTCTCTCTCTCTCTCCTCTCTCTCTCTCTCTCTCTCTCTCTCTCTCTCTCTCTCTCTATCCGTGTCTCACTCTGTCTGTCTGTCTCTCTCTCTGTGAGGTATTGTGTACATTTTGAAAGTTATAGCCTTGATCTCTCTCTCTCTCTCTCTCTCTCTCTCCTCTCTCTCTCTCTCTCTTCCTCTCTATCCTGTGTCTCACTCTGTCCTGTCTGTCTCTCTCTCTCTGAGTATTGTGTACATTTTGAAAGTTATAGCCTTGATCTCTCTCTCTCTCTCTCTCTCTCTCTCTCTCTCTCTCTCTCTCTCTTCTGTCCCTCCCTCCTTCCCCCCCAAGCCGATACAACCCACAGAACCTAAAGACTTGACTGCCCCGACTGACTGACTGAGTGGACAAGGACTGAACAGATACAGAGTAGAGAAAGAGAGCTTGCCAAAAGTTTGCATGGCAGGGGGGAAAAAACTCCACAGCCAGCCGATCTCTATCAGGAACACCGGAGGCAGACTGTACGGAGCGAGTGCCGGCAGACGTATGCCGCGCCGAAGTCGGCGATTGCTCCGGTTCTGCTACTTGGGCCGAGGCGTCCGTAGGACTGGAAGTTAGGAGGAGCTAGTGGGGAGGGAGGATGGTAAAGGGGAGAGAGGAGGGAAGGAGGGTGGTAAGAGAAAGGCTATTAGGGTGGAGAAAGAGAGAGGAGGGCGGGGGTGGGTGTGTGTGTGTGTGTGTAGGGAGAGCGAGAGAGAGAGAGAGAGAAGAGAGCATTTGTTGAATAGTGAACGTTACGTGAGACAGAGAGAGAGAGAGAGAGAGGGGGGGGGGGCGGCTGACACTGTTGTAAGACAGAGAGGAAGAGTGAATGAAAGAGACAACAGAGAAAGTGGAAAGCAAATAACAGAGAGAGAGGTGTGTGTGAGAGAGAGAGAGAGAGGGAGAAAGAGAGAGAGAGAGAGAGAGAAAAGAGAGAGAGTGTGTGTGTGTGTGTGAGAGAGAGAGAGAGAGAGAGGGAGAGAGTGTGTGTGTGAGAGAGAGAGAGAGAGAGGAGAAAAGAGAGTGTGTGTGTGTGGTGTGGTGTGAGACACGGAGAAAGAGAGAGATGGTGGAATTAAGGATATGAAAGGGAAATCAATGGACGGAGAGAGGGAGAGAGAGAGACGGGGGATCAAGGATATAACAGAGAGAGAGAGAAAGAGAGAGAGACAGAGAGAGAGATGGGAGTATCAAGGATGTAAAAGGAGAGAAAGAGAGGAGAACGGATATACTCAACTGAGAGAGAGGGGGGGGGGGGGGGGGGAGGAGAGAGAGAGAGAAAATGGGAGAATCAAGGATGTAAAAGGAAATAGAGAGGAGAACGGATATGCTTATCTGAGAGAGAGAGAGAGAGAGAGAGAGAAGAAGGAGAAAGACAGAAATGCAAGAATCAAGGATATATAAAGGAAAGAGAGAGAGTGAGAGAGAGAGAGGAGAACGGATATACTCAACTGAGAGAGAGAGAGGGAGAGAGAGAGAGAAATGGGAGATTCAAGGGTGTAAAAGGAAAGAGAGAGAGTGAGAGAGAGAGAGAGAGAGAGAGAGAGGAGAACGGATATATTCAACTGAGAGAGAGAGAGAGAATGAGGGGGAGAGAAATGGAAGAATCAAGGATGTAAAGGAGAGAGAGACAGATGGTGAAGTCAAGGATGAGAGAGAAAGTAAAAAAGAGAAAGGGGAGTGAAAGAGAGAGAGTGAAAGAGAGAGAGTGAAGAGAGAGAGAGAGAGAAGAGAGTGAAAGAAGAGAGGAGAGAGAGAGTGAAAGAGAGAGTGAAAGAGAGAGTGAGAGGAAAGAGAGAGAGAGAGAGAGAAGATGGGGGAATCTAGGATATGAAAGGGAAACAGAGAGAAAATCGATGGACAGAGAGACAGACAGACAGACAGACAACAGATGGGGGATAGGGGAATCAAGGATATGAGAGAGAGAGATTGGGGAATCAAGGATAAGACAGAGAAAGAAATCGATGGACAGGGAGTGAGAGAGACAGGAGGACGGAAAACTACTATGAGAGAGAGACGAAGAGAGAGAGACACAGAGAGAGAGAGACAGAGAGAGAGAGAGACAGAGAGAGAGAGACAGAGACACAGAGAGACAGACACAGAGAGAGAGGCACACAGTCAGAGACACAGAGAGACAGACACAGAGAGAGAGGCACACAGTCAGAGACACAGAGAGACAGACACAGAGAGAGAGGCACACAGTCAGAGACACAGAGAGACAGACACAGAGAGAGAGGCACACAGTCAGAGACAGAGAGAGACAGACACAGAGAGAGAGGCACACAGTCAGAGACACAGAGAGACAGACAGAGAGAGAGAGGCACACAGTCAGAGACACAGAGAGACAGACAGAGAAGAGGCACACAGTCAGAGACACAGAGAGACAGACAAGGAGAGAGAGCACACAGTCAGAGACACAGAGAGACAGACACAGAGAGAGAGAGGCACACAGTCAGAGACAGAGAGAGACAGACACAGAGAGAGAGGCACACAGTCAGAGACAGAGAGAGACAGACAGAGAGAGAGAGGCACACAGTCAGAGACAGAGAGAGACAGACACAGAGAAAGAGGCACACAGTCAGAGAAGAGACAGACAGACACAGAGAGAGAGAGGCACACAGTCAGAGACAGAGAGAGACAGACACAGAGAGAGAGAGCACACAGTCAGAGACAGAGAGAGACAGACACAGAGAGAGAGAGGCACACAGTCAGAGACAGAGAGAGACAGACACAGAGAGAGAGAGGCACACAGTCAGAGACAGAGAGAGACAGACAGAGAGAGAGAGGCACACAGTCAACAAAGATCGACAGAGAGAGAGGCACACATCAAGACAGAGAGAGAACAGACGAGAGAGGCACACAGTCAGAGACAGAGAGAGACAGACAGAGAGAGAGAGGCACACAGTCAGAGACAGAGAGAGACAGACAGAAGAGAGGCACAGTCAGAGAAGAGAGAGACAGACAGAGGAGAGAGCCACAGTCAGAGACAGAGAAGACAGACAGAGAGAGAGAGGCACACAGTCAGAGACAGAGACAGACAGACAGAGAGAGAGAGGCACACAGTCAGAGACAGAGAGAGACAGACAGAGAGAGAGAGGCACATGTCAGAGACAGAGAGAAAGGAACAGAGTTAAATGTTCCGATTTTATCGGATAGGCGTACGCGCGTTGTTTTGCCCACACTACGCAGGTGGTATGTTTCTGCACAGTCTGCAAACCCCGTCCTCGGTGGGTGTGCATGCTGGGTGATTTTCATGTTAACCGGAAAGCCAGTGGACACTGACACGACTCATTGTTATTTCGTTGTTATTTTTGTTTAAAGCCCAGCCGTCTGCGTAGAGCCGTACCAGGGCTATAACCATTTCAATACATACACCATACTTCAACAGGAAAAAGGAAAAAAGAAAATTATGTCACTTATCAATGCATTCGCGCACATAACCTAAGGAGAAGCCCGGCCCCTGGCGTTGACCATTCCGTCCAATTTATCGCACAGGGGATTTAAAAACATAGCTGAATACAAATTTAAACATAATTAAGGACACAAACATATATAAAAACGGGCATAAATTACCTAAAATTGCTACTCTACATCTCACCTCCCTACAGTCAAAAATGCACTTAATACATGTACCCAGTTATCAATCCTAAGAAAAAGTGCGTAAGACTTTATCGAAAACATACAGATGAAAGGCCAGCAAGGCAGAAAATGAAAGGAAGAAATGACAGAGAGCAAAGGAGGAAGAAAGAAAGAAAGAGAGAGTGACAGAAAAGAGGAAATTTCTAGCACAGAATTTCCAGAAGGTGTGGATACTATTTACACTGAAAGAGCCCCCGGCATCCCTATGGGGGAACTGACATGACTTGCAGGATGTTTAACGTGCATATCCGACGTTCTGCCTGCGTATACATACGAAAGCGGTTTTAGGCAATGGCAAGTCTGCACTCAGGTTAACCGGAGAGATAGGAAAAATGTCCACCTTTACCCACCAGGCGGGAGGTACCCAGGTAAGATTGAACCCACATTTTCCGAATGGGAGTCTGACATCTTATCCACTGTGACTTTCGCATCCACCGTTTCTGTGTCTTTTCACTTCCGTACCTTTATTTACACGCAAAGCCAGAACAAGATTGAGGCAGCCAAAATGTGGTTTCTAAGAAGAATGGTGAGATTTCCATGGACAGCCAAGAAAACAGACGAGACCGTCTTGATGGAGGCAGACACAAGAAGATCATTGATAAGGAAGATTAGGAAAAGACAAGCAACATTTATAGGTCATTTTATGAGCAAAAGAGGAATTAGAGCACCTGGTCACAACAGGAAAGCTGGAGGAAAAGAGAACACCGGGTAGACTCAGGGAGAAAATATTGGACGGACTTGCAGGGTGGCTGAGGACAGAGAGGATGGAAGATGTGCTTGCAGCAACAAGGGATAGATGCATATGGAGGGCCATGATCGCCAATGCCATGTGGCAAGGCACTTGATGATGACTTTTATTTCTTGATTTCTTTTTCTCGTTTCTGTTTTTCATTTTTCTATTTTTCTTTTTATGTCTTTTTCTCGTTTCTGTTTTTCATTTTTCTATTTTTCTTTTTATGTCTTTTTCTTGCTTCTGTTCTTTGTTTTTCTAATTCGTTTTATGCCTTTTTCTCGTTTCCGTTCTTCGTTTTTCTTTTCTTTTTTTTTCGTGTCTCTTTTTCTCGTTTCTGTTCTTCATTTTTCTATTTCTCTGTCATCCTATTTTTCAATCTCTCTTTGAATTGAAAAACAAAATAAATAAACAAACTTGAGAGGAAAGAAAAAGGGAGATTATTTCATACCGACCAGAAAATGGTATATATATATATATATATATATATATATATATACCATAATATATATATATATGTGTGTGTGTGTGTGTGTGTGTGTGTGTGTGTGTGTGTGTGTGTGTGTGTGTGTGTGCTTTGTCTGTCTGTCTGTCTGCCTGTCTGTCTGTCTGTCTTTGACAAAACTGTGTTGGCAAGATCTCATCTGTTCCTGGATGGATCTCTACCAAATGTAGGTCAGAGGTGAACACCGTTGAGCACATGCCAATGTGTAAGCTTGGGAGTCATGGCACCGAGGTCAAGGTCACCAAATTCTGTCTAAAATCAGAGTTTTTTTATGAACAGCACATTCTCGGACACTTCTGATAATATTTACATTCTGTTTTCACTCTTGTGACAGTCTGCCATTGCCCGCGCTTCATGATTGATTGATTGATTGATTGATTGATTGATTGATTGATTGATTGATTGATTTGGTTCAGTTTTTACGTCGATACCCACCTCAGATTATACGGCCGACGGGGATAACCATCCCAGGAAAGTGGGGGAAGGGGGACTTATCTATTCCTATACTGACACCCCAGAACAATAATGATGTTAAGATGGGACAGTGAGAAGGCCAGTTTTAATGTAGCACACTCCGGGATTCGAACCCACAACCGTTACGATGTGAATCCGACGCTCAGTCCACTGAGCTACTAAGGATCGCGCCTCGCTTCATGTCAAGGTTTGTTTCTTTTTATGCTTGTTCAAGGTCACAGTGACCTTGAGCAGTTACAAAATCTGGATTTCTCGGAGGGAAACATAAAAACCGCAGTTGGTTTTTCTCAACTGTTTGTGACTATACAAAATCGATATTTGTCATCGTTATTGCACATGCATAAGCGATTAAAGCCATTATAACGGAAATGGTCAAGTCATATAGATACAGTGCTTTTATTTTGTGGGTTACGATAACATTAGTGTCAACACCAACATCACAACTAAAGCATGAGCGAACGTAATCGTTTTTCTTCTCATTTTAGTAGCGCCTTAGGCGAGACTCGCGAATGACAAAAAAGCTTGGATGGCCTTCCTTTGTTTGATCACAAGGTAACACTACCATAAGATCGTTGAAATATGCGTTTGATGTTACAGCTAACTCTCTTACTGTTTAACTGACAGCAGTCCCCCTGCGGGGATGCCGGGTGCTTTTTCAGTATAAATGAAATTTTCTTCTGAAAATATCTTCTTTTCTGTCAGTAGCTTTGTTTTTGCCTTGTTAATGTTTTTTTCTGTCAGTCTCTTTGTTTCTGCCTTGTTCCTTTGCTTTCTGTCATTTCTACCTATCATTTTCTGCCTTGCTGGGCCATTCACCTGTATGTGTTCAATAAAGTCTTGTATACTTTTTTCTTAGGATTGGTACATGTATTAAATGTATTTTTGGCTCTAGGGAGGTGAGATATGCGGAAGCAATTTTAGGTAATTTGTGCCTGTTTTCTATGTATGTTTTGGTGTCCTTGGGTATGCTTAGATTTGTATCCAGGTGTGTTTTTTAAATCCCCT
>JAPXFY010000035.1:23241038-23246038 GCA_030674185.1 Monoplex corrugatus
CATGAAAAAAGACAAAATATTAGACAGATGGGGAGAGTACATTAAAGACCTTTTTGAGGATGACAGAAACGAAGAACACATTATAAAAAAGAACTTTGAAGGACCACCCATAATGAAAGATGAAGTTAGAGCGGCACTGAAAAAGATGAAACCAGGAAAAACCCCAGGACCAGACAACATTACTACAGAGATGATTGAAGCCCTGGAGGAATTTGGCATAGAAAAAATAACAGTCCTCCTAAATGAAATTTATGACACTGGAAAAATCCCCAAAGATATGTCAAAATCAATTTTCATTGCACTTTCAAAGAAGAAAGGGGCTATAGAATGCGAACTCCATCGCACAATCAGTTTGATGAGTCACGTTACAAAAATCCTGTTAAGAATAATCATGATGAGGACAAGGAATAGAATCAAAAGAGAAATAGCAGAAGAACAGTGTGGATTTGTGGAGGGTAAAGGAACTATTAATGCCATATACATCCTAAGAACTATCATAGAGAGGTCAATTGAGATGAATAAGGATTTGTATTTATGCTTTGTTGACTATACCAAGGCTTTCGATCAGGTACGACATGAAGAATTGATCAACCAACTGGAGAGACTCAATGTTGATGGAAAAGATCTACGAATAATCAGGAATATGTACTGGGAACAAACAGCTGCAATGAGAATAGAAAACAATATAAGCTCTTTTCAAAACATCAAAAGAGGAGTCAGACAGGGTTGTGTTTTGTCACCAGATCTATATAGCGAAAACATCATGAGAAACCTAGAAGAAGACCCTGGATTAAAGGTTGGAGGGAAAATGATAAACAACATTCGGTACGCAGATGACACCGTGCTAATTGCAGAAAATGAAAGGGACCTACAAAACCTTGTGAATATACTAGAAACAGAAAGCAAAGGTAAGGGGCTGGAACTAAACAGCAGGAAGACTGAAGTCATGGTGATCAGTAAAAAACATGAAATCCCCTCATGCAAAATAACAGCAAATGGCACAACCTTGACACAGGTTAATAGGTTCAAATACCTGGGAACGGTCATTTCATCAGACGGCAGATGCACATCGGAAATAGCTGGCAGAATCGGCCAAGCCAAAACAGCATTCAAGAAGATGACAAGCATTCTTACCAACAAATGCCTATCAGTTAACATCAGAAAGAGAGTCCTGAATGTTATATAGAACCAATACTGTTGTACGGATGCGAGGCGTGGACAGTCAGCAAGCAAAGCCAGAGCAGGATCGAGGCAGCCGGGCAAAGGAGTTTTTGTTAGGAGAAGGTATAGGGTCAAAAGAGTTGGCATGAGTCTTAAAAAGTTCTTTGCGTGGCTGGGTGACACTATGGAAAGACTGGTAATGACTGTGTCTGTTATTTGTAAAATTACTTGATTTCCTTCAGTGATGGTCTGAGTGTTAGCGTTTCGGTCGAACGAGACGATACATCGGGGGGGGGGGGGGGGTATGTGCAGTATGCACTTAGCGCTATTAACCCTTTGACTCCCGCACCCTCTCCACCAGCTTCCTGCAGAAAGATGGTGGATAGGGGTGCGAGTCAAAGGGTTAAGCTGGTGGATACGGTGAGGGAGTCAAAGGGCTAAGTGTTTGAAGTTGGTGGATAGGGTGCAGGAGTCAAAGGGTTAAACAAACAGTCAAAAGAAAACAAAAAAACCGGCAACAGAGAGAATGTGCCCGACAAAACTTCTGCAGAAAAACAATCCACATCGAGGAAGGAAGACAACAAAAACAAACACAAACACGTCAAGGCACAAGGGTAGGCAGTGATGATGAACAAAGTGTGATAGTAGTTTACTGTCAAACGAAAACTGAGGGAGGGCTATTTTTTCCCACTGGACGAAGCAGCAGGGAAGTTTGTTTCATGGAGAGCTATTTTCTCCACTGGACAAAGCAGCAGGGAAGTTTGTTTCAGGGAGAGCTATTTTCTCCACTGGACAAAGCAGCAGGGAAGTGTGTTTAAGGGAGGGCTCATTTCTCCCACTGGACGAAGCAGCAGGGACGTTTGTTACAGGGAGAGCTCTTTTCTCTTACTGGACGAAGCAGCAGGGAAAGTTTCAGTCTTTTTCTCCTAATTTTTTGTATTTGGTGTTCGCACGTTTGTGATCTTACGTTTACGCTTGACAAAGGTCAGTTCGCCGAAAATTTGCGCCTGATTTGATTTGGTTCAGGTTTTATGTCGACACCCACTTCAGGTGATACGGCCGACGGGGATAACCATCCCATGGAAGAAGGGGAAGGGGGATTTATCTAATCCTATACTGACACCACCAGAACAACGATGATGTTAAGATGGGACAGTGAGAATGTGCAGTTTTTAATGTAGCGCATCCCGGGATTCGAACCCACAACCGTTAGCGTGTGAATCCGTCGCTCAAACCAACAGCTACAGGGCCTGCAATTTGCGCGTCTTGTCTGGTTGTATTAAATACACGTTCTGATTCTATTTTCGTGTTGTTGTCTTGTTTTTTGTTTTTTATTTTTTTACTTTTCTTTTTGTCTTTTTTTGTTTGTTCCTATTTGGTTTGAACGCAGGCAGTCACACTTGTTTTGAAAAACTGAAAAACTGAGGTGTTCTTACTCACCAAAGACGGAGATTAGAGACTGCACAGAACGTAAGTTGTCTGCGCAGCGTGGGCCAGACCACCAGTACAGGGTCAGCTGTAGCGTGTCACCGTGTCTACGTCCCCATGTCTATGTATCTATGTGTCTATTTAGGCAGACCCGTGTGCCTTCTGGCTGCGCACGCTAATGATCCCACGGCAGTTGAAAATCGTGAAGAGCAGGGCATTGCCCGGCTGCCTTGGTAAAAACCATTGGCGAGGAAAGTGGATTTCCCAGGTCCCACCCCTTGACGACCAATTAGCCTTCTTGCTTTTCTGAAGTCTTGGTAAAAAGAAATGTGAATACGAATTTGAAATTGGAATGAGGGTGAGGGGATGGGCGCCACTCTCGTGGTGCTGGCCCCGGGAAAAGTTATGGTCTCTGTCACCTCGCTCCCATACGACCTCAGGGTTATGGAACTATCTAGGTTGGACCTCAGGACCTGGCCAGCTACTGGATTTATGTGCAGGCTTAAGGCTTATGCCGTGATCATTCTGGACCTTCTCCATCACATGGCACCTGTGACGATAGTGCATATGGAGTTCATTCCGAGCGCGGAGACGTCATCTTAAAAAATTGAAACTGAAACTGAAATTGAAGCTATATGCCATCTTTAGTTTCGTGGAGGGATCTTTGTGTCTATATGCCATCTTTTCCTCTTTCGCTCTTTGACTCCCGCACCCCATCCACCGACTAAAACTTCCTTGCTGCTTCGTCCAGTGGGAGAAAATGCCTAACATGAGATCATCATGACGAAGCAGCCGGGAAGATTAGATTATGTGCGCGAATGCATTGACATGTGTACTTAGTTTTTTGTTCCTCTTGGAGTTTTGTATGTGTTTTGAAACGGTTACAGCCCTGATATGGCTCTACGCAGTCGGCTGGGCTTTAATTTTTAACCTTTGACTCCCGCACCTTGTCCATCAGCATCCTGCAATGTCAACAATGCCAGCAAAGCGAAAACTTTTTGCAGTTTGGGGATAGCGTGCGGGATTCAAAGGGTTAAATTAAACAACAATAAACAATAAAGATCTCTCCTGTGTCAACCTCAACACCCACGCAGCTCATTTCGGCTGGCGAATGCTGAGGTCAACCATGAGGCCATGGCACGAAGGGCCACGGGATATGGGACGACTTTTCACACTGTTGTGGCGACGATAAGAACGGGGGGAGTCTGGTGATGATGCTATAAAGTTCAAGCAGACTACGTGACAGGGCTGTGCTCTCTTCGCTCTCTTTCATAACGTGTCCTGGCGTCAACCAGGCCCAAGAGATACAGGAAATGTGATCAGTGATCACACGAAATTTCAGCAACACCATGAAATGACACATCGGGTAAAGTGGATGACGAGTCTCCACTGTGTGGTCCCAGCTTTCCCAACACCGCTGTGTGGGTGTCGGCTTTCCAGAGGAGTCCACAGCACGCTCTGCTCTGCGTTAAGAGCTAGTCAGGGGGTGGGGTGGGGGTGGGGGGTGGAGTCCGCAATGACTGTTGGGACTGGGTATTCGAACCCATGGCCGTCCAGTTTGCACAGACCACTTCGCCAGTTGATTGCTTGAACTTTGTCTCTTTATTCCTGGTCGCAGATGGCATGAACTAAGTCGTGCATGGAGGTTTTTTTATTTATTTATTTGTTTGTTTGTTTGTTTGTTTGTTTATTTGTTTATCTATTTTTTAAGGATCATCGCACTCAGCGAGATTTACTTTTTACTCACCTTTTCTTTTAATATAATATATATATATATATATTATATATATATATATATATATATGTATTGTGTGTGTGTGTGTGTGTGTGTGTGTGTGTGTGTGTGTGTGTGTGTGTGTGTGTGTGTGCGTGCGTGTGTGTGAGCGCACGCATCGTATGTGTCTGCGCTTCTGCTCTTATGATTGAAAAGTAATGAAAAAAGTAACGAATCAATACGATCAGTAAGATTGCAACCTTGCCGTCTCTCTGTCTCTGTCTCTGTCTCTGTCTCTCTGTCTGTCTCTCTCTCTCTCTCTCTCTCTCTCTCTCTCTCTCTCTCTCTCTCCCCCTCTCTCCTATCTTTCTCTCTCTCCCCCCCCTCTTACTCTCTCTCTCTCTCTCTCTCTCTCCTCATGAAATATATATGTGTCCCAGCAGTGGTTTGTGTGTGTGCGAGTATGTGTGTACACGCACGTGCGATGTATAGGAGTGTGGGCGCACACGCCTGCCTACATGCACGTACGCGGACTTACGAATGTTTCAGAGTCTTGACCGACTGACTCCGCTTGCTCGAAAGTCTTCTTCCTTTATAACTAAACCCACAATGATGATGATGGTGATGGTAACGATGATGATGATTACGATGATGGTGATGGTAACGATGATGATGAGGAGGATGACGACGACGATGA
>JAPXFY010000035.1:23248538-23256038 GCA_030674185.1 Monoplex corrugatus
CCTTGACCTTTTGACTCCCGTACCCTATCCAATCACTGCAAAAACTTAACCCTTTGAGTGTGTGTGTGTGTTTGAGGTGTGTGTGTGTGTGATGTGTTTGATGTGTGTGTGTGTGTGATGTGTTTACGTGTGTGTGTTTGATGTGTTTGTGTGTGTGATGTGTTTATTTGTATGTGTGTGTGTGTGATAGAGAGTGAGAGGGAGAGAGACGGGAGAGAGAGACAGAGACAGAAACAGAGAACGAGACAGAGACAGAGAGACAGAGACAAAGACAGATGTATTCATTGATTTTGTAATGTTTTTTTTTGTTTGTTTGTTTGGTTTGTGTTTGTTGTTGCATGACCGATTGACTCAACGAAGTAGACATTTTATTGCTGCTTTAACAT
This sequence comes from Monoplex corrugatus, assembly GCA_030674185.1. Classification (NCBI taxonomy): domain Eukaryota; kingdom Metazoa; phylum Mollusca; class Gastropoda; order Littorinimorpha; family Ranellidae; genus Monoplex; species Monoplex corrugatus. The sequence goes on from JAPXFY010000035.1 coordinate 23,248,925, forward strand.
CGTATGAATTATATTCATACGTCAGATCTGAAACCCAAAATATAAACTTACGTGAAAAATCTATGGCAAGAGGAAAGGAGCAACCAAACAGATAACAAACTTTTCAAAATCCCCCCTGACCCTAAACACTTCTTCATTTAGGTTGTTGAGTAAGACACAGTGTTGTACAGGTTATACAGGGGTTAGACATTCTACACTCACTCAGACATTTAAAAAAAATGAAGAAGCACCATGCTATATACCGCGTGATGGGCCATTCAACATCAAACACCTTGTTGAACGCTGGAACCTGCATGATATGAGACAGGAGCAGTATGCAGCAGACTCCTTATTTTACCCTTTGACCCTCGCACCCTCCCCACCAACTGCAAAAACATTAACCCTTTGACTCCTTCACCTATCCATCAGCTTCCTGCAGGAAGCTGGTAGATAGTATGAAGGAATAAAAGGGTTTAGGTTTTGCTTTGCTAGCGTGGTTGACAATGCAGGATGCTGGTGGACAGGATGCGGGAGTCAAAGGGTTAAATTAAAGAACTTCTTCAGAGATGTTCTTCCAGACATAATTTTCAAGTTTTTACAAGAGATCAATGGATTTCACCCTATAAGATCATAATATGTACGGGAAAGATGTTTTTAATGTATTTTAGACTTGGAAGAGTAATCTCGTGTGCTTCGTTTTTAACTGTTGGCTTTTTAACCTTTTGACTCCTGCACCTGTTAACCAGCATCGTGCATTGTCAACCATGCTAACAAAGCAAAAACTTAACCCTTCGATTCCCTCACCTGTCCACCAGCTTCCTGCAGAAAGCTTGTGGATAGGGTGAGGGAGTCAAAGGGTTAAGTTTTACAGTATGGTGGGATCAGGGTAGGATTGATAGGTGAACATTCTAAGTGGGGTAAGGTTATTTTCAGTTTGGTGGACACAGTGAGGGAGTCAAAAGGTTAAGTTTTGCAGTTGGTGGATAGGGTGCGGGAGTCAAAGGGTTAAATTTATCCGACTTGGAATTAATTGTTTTTTAACGTGGTGTCAGCCCCTGATATGGGCTCCATTGACCGGCTGGGGTTTTAGCAACACGATTCGATTCGATTTGTTGTCATCATAGCGTATGGGTTGACATGCATCAAAATCTCGCTTTTTGTGCGTCTGCCTTTGTCTCTTGTGCTTTCATGGAGCGCTTGGGGCTCTTGTAAGGTGAAACGCTGTAAATGTAGTCATCATATTGTTATTATTGAATGTTAACGACTGGGAAAAAACTGAAGAAATTAAACATTATTAAACACAGGCAGTTCAGTGTCTTCAGATGGGCCCCGCTTGAAGAAGACAGTTTTATTTCAACATGCTTTTTTATATATATATATATATATTTTTTTTTTTTAATAAAATGAAACTGGGGAAATGGTTTCACATCGACAAGAACAGTGAGTCTCTCTCTGTGTCTGTCTCTGTCTCTGTCTCTTCTTCTCTCTCTCTGTGTCTCTCTCTCCCTCTCTCTCTTTCTCCCTGTCTAGCTCTGTTTCTCTCTCTCTGTCTCTGCTCTCTGTCTCTGTCTGTCTGTTTTGTCTCTCCCCGTCCCTCTCTCTTTCTGTCTCTCTCTCTCTCTCTGCCTCGTCTCTTTCTGTCTGTCTGTCTCTTTCTGTCGTCTGTCTCTCTGTTTCTCTCTGTCTGTCTGTCTCTCTCTCTCTCTTTCTCTCTCTGTCTGTCTGTCTTGTGTGTGTGTGTGTGTTGTGCTCCTTCTGTCTCTCTTCTTTCTGTCTCTCTGTCTGCTCTGTCTGTCTTCTCTCTCTCTCTCTCTCTCTCTCTCTCTCCTCTCTCTCTCTCTCTCTCCGATAAAACCGTGTTACCGAGACTTTGATCATAGACACGGATAGGAAGACAGGCAACTAGGTCTGTGACACTCTGTGATATGACTGTAGACATGAATAGAAAGACAGACAGCTCTCTTGCACTCTGTGATAAGATCATAGAAATGGGCAACTAGCTCTGTTACACACAGCGATATGATCGCCTGGCTATGGGGGCTGGTAAGCTTTTGTTTGTTTGTTTGAAGTATGTTTTCTTAAGCTAGAATGCCTGAAGAGGATGAATGCCGTGTGACGTCAGCGTCTCTTTAACCCTTTGACTACCGCACCCTGTCCACCAGCATTCTGTATTGTCAACCATGCTAACAAAACAGACTTTACCCTTTGATTCCCTCACCCTATCCAACAGCTTCCTGCAGGAAGCTGGTGGATAGGGTGAGGAAGTCAAAGGGTTACGTTTTTGCAGTCGGTGGATAGGGTGTGGGAGTCAAAGGGTTAAAGTCTTCCTCAGTCAGCCACTCGCTTTAGCTCCATAGTGTCTTTTTGTTACATGCTTGTTGAGCTACGTAGATGGTGAAGTTGCATTCTAATCAGATGACCAGACCACTTAATTCTCACTTGATGAATATGACGGTGGAATGGTGTTGTTCCCACCATCTCTCTGATCTTGGTGTTTTTGATCATATTAACTTATTTATTTTATACATGTTCCCCCCCTTTTTTTAAGGTAAGATACACATGTCATTTACATGTAACTAAGATTATTCCAATGGTAAACTGATACAATGTCAATATAAAATACAGGCTAGATAAAACATAAGCTAGGTAGGGCCTCAGGACCTGGCCAGTTCATGGGTTTATGTGCAGGCTTAAGGCTTGTGCCATGATCACCATACACATGGCATCTACGACTTTAGTGCATATGGAAATCGTTCCGAGCATGGAGACGTCGTCTTGAGAAACTGAAACTGAAACTGATCATGTCACGTCTGGTCTTGTGGACAGCTACTGTCAAACACCACATCTGACCGATGGTAACTTTGTGCTCTGGGGGTTTGGTGCGGGTCTGGGTTCGGGTCCAGCACTGGTATTTTAGGAGAAGGGGAAAAAAATGATGATAAATCAGCACACAAATTATTTTAAACGGAAAAGTTATTATAAGAAAGAAAAGATTGAAACAGAAATCAGAAGAGACGAGTAAAAACTCCCATTTTTGGTTACTAATGTACGCACACACAAAAAAAACAAAGTACGCCCACATAATCTGCTCACTGCAAAGCGTGTCCACGTTGTTTCAAGGCTGATCGAAAAAAAAAAGTAACAGTCTGTGCTGAGGCGGAAATATGGTGTCACGAGCTCTGAGTAGCAGATCTAGGTTTTTTTTTTTTTTATATGTTTGTGTGTTTAAAGATCTGTGACGCTACTAAATCAACGGACGAATGTCTGCGCCGAACTGTCGCCACTATATTAAATACTGACGATCTCGATCTCAAAAGAGATCAAACGACATGAAATGCACTTCAGCGTCGCTAGGTACTTGAGGGAGATCGGTTTTATAGTCTGGTAAACCGTACAGGGGAAACATGATTTCGAGGGGGAAAAGAAGAAGTAAGAACAGGCCAAGATCTGATGAATACTTTCGAAAGAAAAGCACACTTGATGTTACTGTTGTTTCCAATGATCAGTGTTCGAGGTCCACCTTACTCTTTCTCCTTCTCTGCTTTGTTTTAGGCTGTAAATCAGTAAATGTTAATGTAGATTTTAACTTTGGCACATATGCAGCATGTGATCAAGCATTTCTGTAACATGTATTTATCATAACGATCAGTTACTCTCTCAAGCCTCAACTCCAAACCCACCCACCCACCACCCACTCTCACCACACACACACACACACACACACAATCACATAATGTACGCCTTTTCCGCCTAGCATTGTGTTAGTCGCCGTATAGATTAGGACTCGAGTCTGCCCGCATACACCGTAGCGCATTGACTGGTAATTAGAATTAGCTTACGATTACGACGCTCAAGGGGGGTTCGGCGCCCCTGAATGGCGCGCAGGCGAGTTTGTGTCGTCTGCTGTGTTTGGACGAGTCCATTTCTCTCGTGACGTCATGCACTCCACGGGAGATACTATCATGTATGGTAACCTTCGCTTGCCAAACAATTTCATCTTTTCATTATATTTCGCTTTGTTCTCGATCTGCTTTACACGTATTCTGATCTCTTCTATTCCACTGGTAACATGTCTTCAGCCATTTTCTTAAGCTTACGGGTTGATTAACTGACTGATTTATTTTGATCTGATTTTTAAACTGATAACGCCTCAACCACTTCTCCAAGCAAAAACTGTGTATTAGTTGAGCGTTTACATTCATGACATACATATTGTTATCATTGATCGACTGCTCGAAAGAAAGTGCAGTCCGTTTCTCTATTTGTTTTACATTTTTGATGACATTGAAGGCATGTGCCAAGTGCCTAGCTGAACAAGGTGTCTGCAGAATCAATTTTCCATTTCAGTTCCCTTTCTTTAAAAAAAATTAGGTTTTTTTGTTTTGTTTTGTTTGTTTGCTATTGTTGTTGTTGAGTTTTTTTTGTTTGTTTTTTGTTTGTTAAAACGGGCACGATAGTCAAATGACTAAAGGTCGGAATTCCATTCAGTGTCCTTAGTACAGGAAAGCTGGAGGGAAAGATCAGAGAACACCAGGTAGACCCAGGGAGAAAATATTGGACGGACTTGCAGGGTGGCTGAAGACAGAGAGGGTGGGAGATGTACTTGCAGCGACAGGGATAGATTCGTGTGGAGGGAGGGCCATGATCGCCAACGCCATGCGGCAGGGCACATGATGATGATGATGATGATGATGATGATGATGATCCTTGGTTAGATCCACCTGGATCGCCACTTCCACCTTGTGTGTAAAGGATTGGAGATTTAAAATTTTTTAGGATCATGGTATTCAGGGATTTCCTTTAGTGTTTTTTTTTCCCTGTCCCATTTCTTATGCCATTTTAATGGCCACAGAAGCTGGACCAGTTTTTACAATGCGATGATGATGATGAGATGTCGATGAGGGTGATCATCATGATGCTGTGGAGTTTCCTCTGGATTGAGACTGCGTGACAAGGCTGTACTCTACGCTTACTACCATAATATGTCCTGGCGTCAACCAGGCCCAAGAGATATAGACACATGCGGTGTTGCTCAGAAGATTTGAGCAACACCCTCAACGATGCATCCGTGAAGTGGATGAGGCTCGACAAAGTGGTCCCAGTTTTCCCAATGAGCCCATAGCAGCCAGCTCTGTAGGAGCCGGTTAGAGTCGAAAAAGCCCACAACAGGAAGCTGGTGGATAGGGTGAGGGAGTCAAAGGGTTAAGTTTTTGCAGTTGGTGGATAGGGTGCTGGAGTCAAAGGGTTAAAGACACTCCGAGGAAAGAGAAAGATTGGAGTGTCTTTAACACTTTGACTCCCTACTCTATCCAGCAGCATCCTGCATCGTGATCAATGATAGCAAAACAAAAGGGTTAAAAAATGTTTGCAGCTGGGGGATAAGGTGCGGGAGTCAAAGGTAATAAACTGGATCAAAACAGGCACTGTTGAACTCCACCAAAGTGACTAAGCGATAGTGCTGAGTCTCTTTTGGTGGGTGGTGCGGCAGCATGATTTCCCTAGATTCTGCGGCCTTCCCTGGCATCGGGTGTCGATGGTGTGTTAAGAAGTCGGAATGCGTGGCTCGCGATCAGTGTAAAGAGGCAGCGCAAGCTCTGGGTCAAAGTAACAACAACGATCAGTGTTCATTATTATCAGACAGCTTCTAAAGCAAAAATAAAAGTGCAGTTTGAAACAGCCAGAAGCAGACCTGTGAATACTTTCGTGAGAGCTGAACATGAAAGAAAGGAATCCCTGACACAGGAAGGGTAACCATGTGATAGCGAGGAAGAGACTTCTCTCCCCTGAGGGTTTGTTTCCCTCTACGTCTCGATTTGAAGGCGCCAGATATTATCTCTCATTCTGTTCCAAAAGTGGGTCATATTCATCAAGTCATGCAGTTATCCGTTCGTTCGGTGGTCTGTTTGCTTTCGGTTTGTGCGAGCGTGCGTGCGTGTTGTGGTGTGTGTGTGTGTGTGTGTGTGTGTGTGTTTGTGTTGGTGTTTTGTGTGTGTGTGTGTGTGTGTGTGTTGTGTGTGTGTGTGTGTGTGTGTGTGTGTGTCTTGCTCTGTGCTTGTCTTTTGTCTGTCCTGTCTCTGTGTCTCTGTCTTCTCTCCCTTTTCTTCTCTTCTCTCTCCTGACACTCGCTTGCTCACTCTCTCTCTCTCTCTCGCTCTCTCTCTCTTATATATATACACACACACACATATATATATATATATGTCTGTGCGTGCATGCATGTGTGCGTGCAGTGTGTGTGTGTGTGTGTGGTGTGGTGTGTGTGTGTGTGTGTGTGTGTGTGCATGTGTGTGTGTGTGTTCCGGGAGAAGGTTAGATAACTAACGCTGTACAGGGAGGGGTGAACATAGTCAATGCTCCGTAGGATGCTGTGTCTGCCTTGTTTTAGCATCTCACGACCTGATGACACACAGTGCTGCAAGACACTGACTGGGCTGTTGTCAAGTCTGAGACGTGTTACGCACCCCGCAGACAGACCGTTACCCATCGATCAGGTGAGACCGTGATCCACAACGAAATCACGTATCCCGTCGGTCTCTTAGCCCACGTCACTGGTCATGAACTTTATTTTTCTTCTTTTTTAGCTCCTACCCTTTATTTTTTGCTTTCTATTTCTATTATATTCACAAGGTTCTGTAGGTACCTGTCATTTTCTGCAATTAGCACCGTGTCATCTGCGTAACGAATGTTGTTTATCATTTTTCCTCCAAACCTTTAATCCAGGGTATTCTTCTATGTTCTCATGAAAGATACACCGCAACCGAAACCCGGGTTAGGGAGAAGGGGAAGTGTATAACAAGGTATCTGGTTTTGATTAATTGATTGATTTGGTTCAGTTTTTACGTCAACTTCCACCTCAGGTGATTTGCCGACGGGGATAACCATCCCAGGGAAGTTGGAGAGGTACTTATCTAATCCTGTACTGGCACCACCAGAACAACAATGACGTTAAGATGGGACAGTAAGAAGGCCAGTTTTAATGGGGGGAATTATCTAATCCTTTTCTGATACCACCAGAACAACAATGATGTTAAGATGGGACAGTAAGAAGGCCAGTTTTAATGGGGGGAATTATCTAATCCTACACCGACACCACCAGAACAACAATGATGTTAAGATGGGACAGTGAGAGGGCCAG
>JAPXFY010000035.1:23261038-23278538 GCA_030674185.1 Monoplex corrugatus
ACACACACACACACACACACACACACACACACACACGTGCACACACAGAAACTGAAAGTCATCGACAACCTGAAGGATTGAAGAGATTAATATTAATGGTTGTTCGCTTAGAGAACGATCTCTGTAATGACAACTTGTAAATTACAGACGATAAAGAGTCAAACTGTTAATGAAGCGAAAACACAAAACATAAAACAGAAACCTGAACTGTATTCCTCCAGGAGCATTTGCATGTTTAATGGGGCAGTTGCCAGTCATGAATGTGTAGCCGATTTCCTCTCTCGATCTCATCCACAAATTAAAACTCTGGCAACGTACATCTTTTATGGAAGAGAAGAGAGACAGCTTTGTCTTAACCCTTTGACTCCTGCTCCGTGTCCACCAGCATTCTGCATTGTCAACCATGCTAGCAAAACAAAAATTTAACCATTTGACTCCTTCACCCTATCCACCAGATTCCTACAGAAAGCTGGTGGATAGGGTGAGGGGGTCAAAGGATTAAGATTTTTGCAGTTAGTGTAATGGGTGCGGGAGTCAAAGGGTTAAAGTTGGCATCGGCACATTTGTGACAAAAACCAGTACGACCAAGCTGTATGCTTTTATTGAGATTTTGAAGAATGACTGTGTGGCCTATACTGTGTTTCCGTGATGCTCGAAATAGGTGTGCATTATCGAAGAAAGATTATATAATTTGTTGTGTTCTCGTAATGTTTATAACATGTCCACACTCTTTCAAATGGAGCTTTGGCCTTTAGGGGAAGATTTTCTGATTCTGAATCTGGCCTTGATCTTGTCCACAAGTGACATCTTCTTCTCCTCCTTCTAGGCTCTAGGACAAAAGTCTATCAACAACAAAGCTCTGTCAGAAAAATCTAATAAATGTTAGTCTGGTTAACGAACCACTCGTGCGACTCAACTGCACACGAATAGGACTTACGATCAAGCAACGATACAACATGGCCAGCAAAGTTTTTATTTTATTTTATTTTTTTAAGGATCATTGCACTCAGGGAGGTTACCTTTGTGCTCATAATCCTTCAAAAGGGCAACCGATCTCATTGACGCATACACGCATACGCACACGCACACGACACCACACGCACACGCACACGCACACGCACACGCACACGCACACGCACACGCACAACTGACTGAGTTGTGGTCTGGGCGCTAGTCTTTCAGGTGCGACTATGAATAAGAATATCCAATGTGCAGCCTGCTCTCAGAATATGCACTGGTAAGATCTAGAAATAGGGAACAAGGGGTTGGGAGAGAACAAGACACGTAGAAGGTGTTCATTTTTTTTTTATTATTATTTTATTATTTTTAAAGGTATTTATTTTTTCTTATTACATTATTTTCTTTTAGGATCATCACACTCAGGGAGGTTACCTTTGTGCTCACCTTTTTTTTTCGTCCCATTTTCTACGCCACCTTAATGGCCACAGAAGCTGGCACAGTTGTTTTTTTCAATACGATGATGACCATAACGATGAGGATGATGACTACGATGCTATGGAGTTCCATCTAGGATTGAGACAACGTGACAGGGTTGTACTCTATGCTTATTATCATAATATTTCCTGGCGTCAACCAGGCCCGAGAGATACAGACACATGCGGTGCTGGTCAGAAGATTTGAGCAACAGTCTCAATGATGCATTCGTGAAGCGGATGAAGTCGACTGTGTGGTCCCAGTCTTCCCAATGAGCCCACAGCACGCCCAACTCTGGGTATGAGCCGGTTAGAGCCGACAAAAATCCCACAGTGATTTTTGAAGCGACTGATGGGGATTCGAACCCACAACCTTCCAGTCGGTAGTCAGCTGCGTTAGCCACTACATTACAGCGACTGGTTCGTATAAAAGTATTAAAACACTGGGCTGACACGACCGATTGATTGGCACATGAAAATGTGCAACATTTGTTCTTGTCCTCTCTGTCTGTTTCTCCCCTTCCCTCGCAACAAAAAACGTGGAGGATTGAGAGCGAGAGAGAGAGAGAGAGAGAGAGAGAGAGAGACAGACGAGACAGACAGACAGACAGACAGACAGACAGACAGACAGACAGAGACAGAGAAGGAGGGAGATGGAGAGAGAAAGAGACAGACACAGAGGCAGACACAGAGGCAGAGATAGACAGTCACAGACAGACACAGACAGAGAGCGAGTACACTCAAGAACTCAAAAATGTTTTTCATGTTTATCGACCTTAGGCCACAATACAACAGTCAATGAGGTCGGGGGGGGGGGGGGGGGGGATAGGGCTTTTGTGATTTATACAAATTTTGTAACACATATAATCATATCATCAAAACTTGATACTTTCAGTGCTTTCCTCAGTGTATACTTCATCAATGTAACAGTCGATAGATCGAGTGAGAGAGAGAGACAGAGAGAGAGAGAGAGAAAGAGAGAGAGAGAGAGGGAGGGAGAGAGAGAGAGAGAGAGAGAGAGAGAGAAAGAAAGAGAGAGAGAGAGAGAGAGAGGCAGGCATAAACATACACGGCTTTTTTACTATGAAGGTCACCGACTCCCACCACCCACACACTAACCAGGGGTGGACAAAGGCAAATGGGGCGGCATTGGTCATAAAGATGAAATAATTCTTCATACATCGTTAACTTGGTCATAAGCAGACACGCAAAGTACCGAGGCAAGACATGCGAGGAGAGCGAGAGAGAGAGAGAGAGAGAGAGAGAGACAGACAGACAGACAGACAGACAGACAGAGAGACACAGACAGACAGACAGACAGACAGAGACAGACAGACACTGACAGAGAGTGAGACAGAGGGAGAGACAGACAGGCAGACAGACAGGTAGACAGATGGCAAACGAAGTAATTGAGAGAGAAATAAAACTTGGAAAGAAGGAAAAGCGCAGTCACGTACTATGGCTTTAATTACGTTTCAAAGATACTTTTGTCACAAATAATGCGGTTAATTATGTCTCAAAAATATGTTTCGTGACAAATCTTCTTGATTACGTTTTAAACTATTTCCGTCACAAATCATTGAGTTAAGTATGTCTCACAGATAATTTTGTCAGAGACCAAAGAGTTAAATTCATGTGTAAAAGACATTTTTGTCACACATTATGGAGTTCCTCATAATCATATCTGAAAGATTTTGTCGTTTTTTTTTTTTTTTTTTTTGGGGTTTTTTTTGTCAGACACTATGGAGTTAACCCTTTGACCCCGCATCCTGTCCACCATCATCCTGCATTGTCAACCGTGCTAGTAAAGCAAAAAACCTTAACCATTTGATTCCCTCACCCTATCCACCAGCTTCCTGCGGAAAGCTGATGGATACGGTGAGGTGGCGAGAGAATGAAAGGGTTAAGGTTTTGCAGTTGGCGGATAGGGTGCGGGAATCTAATGGTTAATAGTGTCTTATTAAAGGTTTTTTGTTTGTTTTTTGCCCTGGCGTTAAAAGACATTGGAGAGACAGGTTTACTTCCCAGGTAGCTCACCCTGGGGCCCAGTTTGGCTTCTTGTCTTTCTGAGGTCTTGGTAAAACAGCAACAACAACAACAACAACAAATAAATAAATAAATAAATAAATAAATAAATAAATAAATAAAACATAAAAGGAGTGAGTGAAAGAGAAAATGAGCAACAGAGGGAAGTGAAAACAAGAGAAAAAGAGAGAATGTATTGGAACAGTGTGTGTGCGTGCGTGCGTGCATGCTGTGTGTGTGTGTGGTGTTTGTGTGTGTGTGTGTGTGCACGCGTGTGTGCGACAGAGAGGATGACAGCTTGGGTCAAGGGTCACAGCATCTTACAGGCTTAAGCGTACCCTGGCTCAGCGTCTTGTGTGTGTGTGTGTGTGTGTGTGTGTGTGTGTGTGTGTGTGTGTGTGTGTGTGTGTGTGTGTGTGTGTGTGTGTGTGTGTGTGTGTGTGTGTATGTGTGTGTGTGTGTGTGAGACAGAGGGAGGATGACTGCTTGGGTCAGGGGTCACACTCATCAGTCCCTCCTGTCTTCCCCTCTCAGTCTGCGTGTGCTTTTATTTGTGCCCTGGAGATTTTGGGGTTTTTGGGTGATTGGTTTGGTGAATGATGAGAGTGCGCTCCTCGTTTTGATTCATGAATCACTATTTGGCGCCTGATAAATGCCAGTATTATCATCATCATCATCAGCAGCAGCAGCAGCAGCAACAGCAACATCATTATCACTATTATCGTTATTGTTATTGTTGCTGTTATTGTTATTATTATTATTATTGCTGTTGTTGTTGTTATTTTGTCAGAGACTAAGAAGTTGATTATGTCTCATAGATATTTTTGTTACAGCCTATGGCGTTACTTGTGTTTTTACCAATTTTTGTTGTTGTTGTTGTTGCCACAAATCAAAGAGTTTATTATGCCTTAAAGTATTTTTATCAGGTACCATGGAGTTAATTACATGTATGTCTGAAACATAATTTATGGCAGAGACCATCGAGTTATTATGTCTTACAGATATTTTTATCACAAATCATGGTGTTAATTATGTCCCAAAGATATTTTTGTCAGAGACCATCATCATCATTATCGAGTGCCTTGCCACATGGCGTTGGCGATCATAGCCCTCCATATGCTTCTGTCCCTCGTTGCCGCAAGCACATCTTCCACCCTCTCTGTCTCAGCCACTCTGCAAGTCCGTCCAATATTTTTTCCCTGGGTCTACCTGGTGTTCCCTTTCCCTCCACCTTTCCTGTTGTGACCGGGTGCTTCAATTCCCAATTCCTCGTAAAATGGCCTATTTGCCTGTCTTTTCCTTATCTTCCTTATGAATGATCTTCTTGTGTCTGTCTTCATCAAGACTGTCTCTTTTGTTTTCTTTGCTGTCCATGGAACTCTCAACATTCTTCTTAGAAACCACATCTAGGTTGCCTCAATCTTGTTCTGGCTTTGCTTGTTGACTGTCCACGCCTCATAACATTATCGGTTCTGTACAACATTCAAGAACTCTCTTCCTGACGTTAAATGATAGGCATTTGTTGGTAAGAATGCTTTTCATCTTTTTGAATGCTGTTTTGGCTTGGCCGATTCTGATGGCTATTACTGATGTGCATCCGCCGTCTGGTGAAATGATCGTTCCCAGATAGTTGATTATATCTTAAAGACAGTTTAGTGCAGAGATGATTGAGTAATCATGTCTTAAAGATATTTTTGTCGAGAGACCATGGAGCTGATTATATCTTAAAGACAGTTTAGTGCAGAGATGATTGAGTAATTATTTCTTAAAGGTAGCCTACTTTCGTCACAAATCATGAGTTAGTTGTATCTCAAAGATTTTTGTTGTTGTTTTTTTTGGCCAGATTATGGAGTTACTTATGTCTTAAAGATACTTTGGGGCAAGAACCATGGAGTTAAGTCTCAAAGATATTTTTGCCAGAAACCATAGAATTGTCTCAAAGATTTTTTTTGTTTTGTTTTTTTGTTTTGTTACAGATCATGGACTTACTATGTCTCGAAGATATTTCTCATGGAGTTCATCATGTCTTGAACATGTTTGGTCAGATACCATGGAGTTGGTAATGTTTTAAATCTCTTATAATCAGGGACCATGGGATTAAGTATGTCTCAAACGTCTTTTTTGTCGGGGACTATATGATAAAATACATCTTAAAGGTCTTTTTTTGTGTGTTAGAGACCGCCTTTTATGTCAGGGAACATGGACTTTATTATGACTTAAAGGCCTGTTTTGTCAGGGAACATGGACTTTATTATGTCTTAAAGGCCTGTTTTGTCAGGGAACATGGACTTTATTATGACTTAAAGGCCTGTTTTGTCAGGGAACATGGACTTTATTATGCCTTAAAGTCCTTTCTTAGTCAGGGAACACGGACTTTATTATGCCTTAAAGGCCTTTCTTAGTCAGGGAACATGGACTTTATTGTTCCTTTTTTCAGGGAAAATGGGCTTTATTATGTCTTGAACGCCTTTTTTTGTCAGGGAACATGGACTTTATTATGCCTTAAAGGCCTTTCTTAGTCAGGGAACACGGACTTTATTATGTCTTGAACGCCTTTTTTTGTCAGGGAACATGGACTTTATTATGCCTTAAAGGCCTTTCTTAGTCAGGGAACATGGGCTTTATTATGTCTTGAACGCCTTTTTTTGTCAGGGAACATGGACTTTATTATGTCTTAAAGGCCTTTTTTGTCCGGGAACATGGACTTTATTATGTCTTAAAGGCCTTTTTTGTCCGGGAACATGGACTTTATTATGTCTTAAAGGCCTTTTTTGTCCGGGAACATGGACTTTATTATGTCTTAAAGGCCTTTTTTGTCCGGGAACATGGACTTTATGTCTTAAAGGCCTTTTTTGTCCGGGAACATGGACTTTATTATGCCTTAAAGGCCTTTCTTAGTCAGGGAGCATGGACTTTATTGTTCCTTTTTTCAGGGAACATGGGCTTTATTATGTCTTGAACGACTTTTTTTGTCAGGGAACATGGACTTTATTATGCCTTAAAGTCCTTTCTTAGTCAGGGAACACGGACTTTATTATGCCTTAAAGGCCTTTCTTAGTTATGGAACATGGACTTTATTGTTCCTTTTTTCAGGGAACATGGACTTTATTATGACTTAAAGGCCTTTCTTAGTCAGGGAACATGGACTTTATTATGCCTTTTTTCAGGGAACATGGTCTTTATGTTTTAAAGGCATTTTTTTGTCGGAGAATATGGACTTTATTATGTCTTAAAGGCCTTTTCTGTCGGGGAACATGGAATTTATTATGACTTAAGACCTGTTTTGTCAGGGAACATGGACTTTATTATGCCTTTTTTCAGGGAACATGGACTTTATTGTGCCTTTTTTCAGGGAACATGGACTTTATTATGTCTTGAACGCCTTTTTTGTCAGGGAGCATGGACTTTATTATGTCTCAAAGGCCTGTTTTGTCAGGGACCATGGACCTTATTATGCGTTAAAGGCCTTTTAGTCAGGGAACAGACGTTATTATGTCATCAAGGCCTTTTTTGTCAGGGACTATCACGTTAATTATATCTTACAGGCCTTTTCAGTCAGGGACCATGGAGTTAATTATATTTTAAAGGTCCTTTTTCAGGAACAGTGGAATTAGATATGCTTTAATTCCTGTTTCTGTCAGATAGCATGGGGCTGATTATGTCTTAAAGGCCTTTTTCGTCAGAGGCTATAAAGTTAATTATGTCTTCAAGGCCTTTTTTGCTTGTTAGTTTTCTCTAAATCCAGGCAGTTAACTGTGTGGCACTTTTTTCCCTCTAGTTGAACAGTTGAAGGGCGCTTGAGACCATAAACCTTGTTGTTCATTTTTATACCTCTATCATCAATATTACTACTAATAATAACTTCTAGTAAGCACTCAGCTCTGTATACGCACACAAGCACAAAATGTGCCAGCGAGTCGCCCACCGGCAATTTCGGGGTATTTCTATCTGTTCACGAGGTTTAGTTGTTTATTGACTGCCTCAAAATATCGAGCATATCAGATTTATGTATTAATGAATTAAAGCATCATAACATCATTGTTGGTCTGGTGATGTCAGTAAAGCATTAGATAAGCCCCTCTTCCATGGGATGGTTATCCCCGTCGGCCATATCACCCGAAGTGAGTGCCGACTTTAAAACGGAACCAAATCAATCAATCAATCAGTCAGTCAGTCAGTCAGTCAGTCAAGTTTGAGAAAAATTGTTTATCAATGACACATTCGAAAAAAAATCGATACATTGTATGAAAATATACCGTTTTATGAATTCATTATTTGGTTCAGGGAAGTGTTACAAATTAACAAAAGAAACCAACGAATAAATAGATAAATAACCCAAGCAAACAGGACTTAAAGACACATACTTACGTAATAAAAAAAATTTTTTTTCTGTTGGGTTTGTTCGTCACTGCATGACACACAGCGCCGAACACAAAACACGTCTGTGCTGCGCCAGTATAACGTCACTTAATTTAGTTCTTGCGTCTGCTCCCTTCCATTTTTAACCTGTTTCTTTATTCTTAAATGCTCGCTATATTATTTTGTTTGTGATTGCGGCAAACCGAAAGCGATATTAACAGCGGAATGTTGACGTAGATAGCGCGTGGGACAGACGAGCCTTTCTTTGTCAACACCCCTCCCCTTGATAATAGACTCTCCGGACTGGCGCCGTGAGTACTGTGCCGTCTGCTACTGCAGACAACATCTCCTGGCCTCTCTTCGCCCTGTCGAAACCGAACTGCGCCCACAACAAATATCATAAGCAGGCTAGGCCTAGCGATTATCAATCTGCTTCAAAAATCAAAACATATTTGTACCTACTGAATCTAAACAAAAATTTTGTGTTACAATGTTTAGAAGGAAGGTATAAGGGGAGTAACTCGATACCTTATTTGCGCAACCATCTTTTAGACACCACGCCGCGCCAAAAAGTCTAGACAATCACGTGACAGCTTTTGGCCAATGGCGATAGGAGTTGATGGAACACCATCAAGACTTGGGCGACTAACCTGTACATTCTGCAGGGGAGATAGGATGTGCTATACCAATGAATGGGACACTGTTTACAACATGAAATGAAAAAGTAATGCTTGATCTGAGAAAACAAGTAGATATGTTAAAGTTGCAGAAACAAACACTCTTTCTTTACTAAAGTAAACCGATCAGCTGTTTGCCATTCTTCACCGCAGTTTCTCCAACAACCTTACACCCCCATGGAAAAATAGCTTCTCACCTGCGGCTCCAAGCTGGCGAGGAAGGGGCAGTGTTTTGAAGTGGGTATACGCATGCCGCCTGCTCGAAGAAGCGATTTTTAACCCGACGGCCCAAAGCGGAGAAGCTCAGGCATTTTCACATAGTCTGTACGTGATGGGAAAAGGCATGTAGACGTGCCAAAAGTGATCGAGCTTTGTTTTGTGGAATGATTCTTGTGTGATCGCCACCTCCTATTTGGATTTCTCCGTGTGTGCTACGGGAGGGGTTACGGAAAGCAGCCAAGGGATGTTACTCTTTACCTCCATTGCTTTCTTCTTCGCTCAACTGTCTTATGGCAGGATGTACGCTACTGTGTGAATATTTTGGTCGCCAGCTACACGGATTCACCTTCAGCCACACATCTTCAAAGTTACGGGAAAACGTGTTACTTCGCCGGGAGGCAGGACACACCTCAAGTCGTTAGTGGTGACAGTGCCTGAAGACAAACGAATTGTCGTCTGCTTCGGGTCGGTGGATGGGAACGTTACGTGCGATCTGTCATTGTGTGTGCCAGTGTTGCAAGGTGAAGTGGCTATTGTGTTTCGCTAACCAACCCTGATCGAGTTTGTCTTTTTGGTGTTGGTGTGTTTCTGACAGCTTGTCGTCCGCTCGCGGACTGTCCCTGTCCTGGTCGCTTGAGGTCGACCAACCGTCCCTTTGGCCCCACGTTGGGGATCAAGGCTTCCGTTTATCACTGGTAACCAACTTCACATGCGCGGCTGCTGTTCCCACACAGTGACACTGAAAGTGAAAGGAGGGGGAGTTGCAGTCGCACGCGTTTGCATGTATACATCGTATTTTGAAAACTGCTTGCTTTTTTGATCCCATTTAGTCAACATAGTGTAATTATTTTGTGTGTTAATTGTTATGTTTGAATTGACAAATCTTTCTTTGCTTTGAAATCAGGAACTTTAAACTGTGTGTATGTGCACAGAAAGACAACACCTACAAACAGTAAGCAAACTGTCCATCAGGTTTCATCTAGGTACTGCCCGCTTCAGATCATCTCTTCGACCAACGCCCCCAGCTACAGGCGGCTATGCCTATGTGCATGGCCGCAGCGCGACTGCCCCCGATGCTGCATGTTTCGGTCTAAACGCTCTTCCCTCGTGAAGCGCTTGTGGAAGCTCCGCGCTGCGCAGCATGAAAGCCACGGTGCGCATGAAAAGGAGAGCCCTGAAGATCTTGAAGTGAAGTCCGTGGCGCAGTCCATGCTGAAGCGTCTCAAAGAGTCACAGCTAGAAATGCTCCTCCAGGCCCTGGAAAGTAAAGGAGGGGAGACCACCGAGTGTGTCCTCTTGCCCAAAGGGGATCTGCGCTTGGGTCGAAGGACAGTGGCCCCACATGTGTTGTGTTGTCAGCTGTTCCGCTGGCCTGGGACTTTGAAGTCGGAGACGCAGATGAAGCGCCTAGCTTGCTGTGGAACTTTGGAGGCAGATCCAGCTTATGTTTGTTGCAATCCGCACCATTGGAGTCTTCTTCTAGACCCAGGTCAGTATGCTCGGTAGCAAAGCCTTGTGTGCGGTCTAATTCATATGATCGAATGCGGTCTGATTCTAGTGTAATGTTCTAGATCCACTATATAATGACATCGTGTTTACATTTGTTGTGTATGTATGTGTTTGTAATATGTGTGTGAATCTGTCCATGTAGGTATACTACCTCAAAGTTCATGAATGAAAGCATTTGGCTGAGATTTCTCAGAATCAGATGTGGATGTAGATTTCTATCAGTCTTAGACTAAAGGTCCTGCCAAGTAGGAAAACTTGTAGACAAAATTTACTGTTTCCACAAGTTTACACCAGCTTCACCTATTTTAGAATCATTTGACTCTGAATATGAAAAGTTTTAAACTGGCAACAAGGATTTTTTTTACCAAGATCAGTACACATCTTAGTTCAGCATATGAATTTAATGGGTCTCTCTGTTCTTAAACTTTGGAAAAAAGATGTGTTGTTTTCATGTTACTTGCAAGTTGTTTTTTCCCCTCAAGTGTTTTTTTTACCTTATCTCAATATTTCCTTCAGGTGACCCATGTAAAGATAATGAATCAGTTCTATTACTATTACCTGAGTTACCTGAGTAGTATTATGCAAATTTCATGTTACGCTACATGTTATGTATTTATAATCTCTAGGACATTACTTTGTTTGGCTGTCTTATAGTCTTGATGTATCAGTTCTGATTGGTGTTAACTATTCAGTCTTGAGTCTGGTTACTTGTTAAGAATGTAAACTTAAGGAAGGTTGCTATGATTAAGCAATTTCTAAGAGACCTGCTAATGATTCCTTTAAAAAGATCACTAAGGATTGTCCATGTTCTCTCAGAAATATGACAAAAGCAGGGCAGAAGGGAAATAACTCCCTGAACAGCTAGGGGTGTAACACTAAGGGTCTTCAGGTTTGGGTAGCTGTCTTCATACTTGTTCTGCTGTTGTGTTATATTTGTGTATTGTCTTACAATAAAAGAAAAAAAAAATATATATAAAAAGAAAAAAGGGGAAAAAACACTCTTTGTTATGGCTTTACCATTTGCTCGTGTTGGAAAGGGTGGGTGTGGGTGGGTTAGGACCTACTTGGGGAGAGGTGGAGGGGTCATGAGGCTTCGGCTGTCTGTCTGGGCTTTGGACCATCACCATGCAGAGCACAACCAATTCAAAGGGAAAGGACTCTTTCAGAGATAGAGAGAGAGTGTGTGTGTGTGTGTGTATGTGTGTGTGTGTTCTTGTTGTTGATGTCATGTGTTGATGTTGTTTTTGTATTCTTGTTGTTGTTGTTGGTGGTGGTAGTGATGGTTTTGTTTACTTTTGGTCTTATGTATGCAGATTGTTGATTGTAGTCCAATCGATCTTTCCTTTTACTAGTTTAGTTTTAGGATAAAAAAAAAAACATAGTAAAAGGAAGTTTGCTAGCATTTGTGTGTTGTTTGTTTTACGTGATATTGATAATCATAATGTAGTTGTTATACATTAAACTATAAGTATATCATATGTATGATGCACTGGCTAATAGTAATACTAATAGACACATGCATATATAGGCTATATACAATCTGTCCCTTACTGGTTGAGTGGTTCCATTATTTTCTGAATGAGTGGTGGGGGAGTGGCCTTGGGGAAGTTAGGGGAGTGTCCTTTAATGTCTGCCTGTAGACAAAAATTGTGTCAGCTGATTTCAACTGATCCTAGATGTTTACCACTTTAAGCAGTTTGTTGATTGTGTGTGTGTGTGTGTGTCTGTGTGTGTGTCTGTGTGTGTGTGTGTGTGTGTGTGTGTGTGTGTGTGTGTGTGTGTGTTTGTTTTCCAAGTCTTGGTATAGTTGCATGGACAAAGTTTACTGTTTCACTTTCAGCTCTGTGACCCATTATATGAATAACATGATTTTAGATATTAAAGAAAATCTCAAAAGTCTGAAATATTTTTATTTTGCTTATGTTTGGTTTTTGGGATGTATGTATTCTATGGTTTTGCAGTTTTCATAAAAATCATTTCTTAAAAAATTAAATAAAAAAACAAAAACAAAAAAAAAAAACAATGAAAAATGTTGAACAGACCATTATTACTCTCACTTGCTAAGATGAATAGTGACAATGAGGGAGTTCAGGAGAGGAAAAGTATGCACTTTTTATAGGTGTGTGTGCACGTGCATTCTTTAGAAAAGACAAAAACATAACACTTGCGTTCTCTGAAGACCTTGTCTCTAAGGCCCTGTAGAGTGGCAGTGCAATATAGATATTTTGAAGTACATATAAAACAGTTTATCATAGAATGTGGCTCTTACAGTCTTAGATAATATAGGAGTTTGACGGAGCCATAGAATTTAGAATTTGCTGTGATTGTGACCCAGATTATCCTTCGCGTTATACAAGCAGTGTGTGTGTGTGTGTGTGTGTGTGTGTGTGTGTGTGTGTGTGTGCACCTGTGCATATGTGTGTGAGTGTATGCGCCTGTGCATGTGTGTGTGTGTGTGTACTCTTTAACCCTTTGACTCCCAACTCCTGTCCACCCACATCTTGCATTGTCAACCATGTTAGCATGGCAAAAATTTAACCCTTTCACTCCATCATCCTATCCACCTGCTTCCTGCAGATAGGGTGGGGGAGTCAAAGGGTTAAGTTTTTGCAGGTGGTGGCTAAGGTGCGGGAATCGATGGGTTAAATCTGTTTATTTTTTAAAGCTTACATTACAAAAAAGTTTGTATTCTGATCAGTAATACTAATCTGTTTGTTGCTAACATTCTGTTCAGAAGTTAATACTAATAATAGTGGATCAAGCTGGCAAGCATCGTTGTTTGTTTCTAAGATAATGTAAAGTTACTTGTGAACTATAAAAGCATCATTGTCATGATTCTGCTGACATTGCAGAGTTCCCTCCAATCCCTGGATTAGACTGTCTAGATATGGATGACCATCCTCTTCAACGGGTACAGAAATCATCAGGTAAATGACTTATTTGAATATTCATACTTAAAACTGCATTGGACAGGGATCCCCCCACCGCACCTCCACTAGATCTTAAGTGGTGATGTAGGTGTTAGTCTTTCAGGTGAGACAATAAACCAAAGTTCCATGTGTAGCACGCACTCACTGCATGTTAAAGATCTCACAGCAAGAAAAGGAGTTGTTCCTGGCAAAATTCTGTTGAAAAGTCCACTTTGATAAATAAACACTAAAACAGAAATACGGGGCAGAGGAAAAAGGGTGGAACTATACAGAAACAGCATGTTCTTCCCAGGGAGAACAACCTGAATGTCACTTGATTATAGTTGATACTTACAACAAAAGAAGAAGTACAAAATACAGATTTTGTTAATTGTCAATGAGTTTGTACAACTACAAGTGTACAAACAAATATGTATATTTTTGTGTGACAGTGTGTGTGCGCGTGTGCATGTGCTTGTGCATGTGTGTATGTGTGTGTGTGTGTGTGTGTGTGTGTGTGTGTGTGTGTGTGTGTGTGTGTGAAGTAAATTACAATAATATGTGATCATTCCTTGAAGAGAAAATTGTACATTTGTTCAGTCCAGAATCAGATTGAGTATAACTTATAAAGAACTTTTGACGGCTTTGAACAGAAAATCTTTTTAGTTGTTTTAGCTCACTGTCTGCCTGTCTGTCTCATGGCATCTGTCAGGAACTCTAGTTCTCTGTTGTTCTCTCTCTCTCTCTCACTACTTTCACTGTCTTTAGAAATTAATACTTGTTGCGATGTCATGAACCCTGGTGATACCTGTGGTTATGATGCAGATTTGTTTTAATTTGTTATGCTGTTGTGTGTTCAGAGTTTTTTTTTTTCTTTGTCAGCTTGTATAGTAAATAACTCCACCATTACCACCCCTCTTTTGTTCCTTTCCCTCTTGAAACACACAAACACACACACACACACACACACACACACACACACACACACACACACACACACACACACACACACACACACACACACACACACACACACACGCACACTCATCCCCTTTCCTGATGCATCAGACTCTGAGACTGCATTTGATTTATTGTGTTGATGAAATAGATTAGAATGTGGGGATGCTATACATTAATTATTAATTGCCCCAGCTATTGCATTGTGGTTGTCTTTTCAACTAGTTCTCTGCCGCTGTCTGTCTCAGTCCCTGATGACTGGTTCAGTGGTTGGTTTAATTTCAGTGTTTGTATGTGTAGTCTCTGTGTGCCTTGATTAGGTGATGTCTCTGTGCCAGTGTCTTCCTGTCTCATTGTCTTTCTGCCTGCCTGTATGTTATATATATATATACATGTGCCTGTTTGTGTATGTGTATATTTGTCTTGAGTAATCTCCTCAGGATTGCTAGTTTCTGTCTGTCTTGTCTGTAATGTCTAATTGTCTTGTCTGTAATGTCTAATTGTCTATCTGTTTGCTCTTTCCCTGTCTGTCTGTCTCTCTTTTTTTTTTTTTTGTCTCAATTTGAATTCATTTATTTCTTCTTCTGGTGTGTGTGTGTGTGTGTGTGTGTGTGTGTGTGTGTGTGTGTTGTGTGTGTGTGTGTGTGTGTGTGTGTGTGTTCATGGCACGCTATGTGTGCAACTATGCATGTGTGTGCGTGCGTGAGCTGTATGTGAGATTCTGTGTGTGTGTGTGTGTGCGTGTGTGTGTGTGCATGCGTGCACACACATGATGCATGTGTGCGATCATGGCACGCTGTGTGTTAGACTATGCATGTGTGTGTGTGCGTACGCTGTATGTGAGAGACTGTGTGTGTGTGTGTGTGTATGTGTGTGTGTGCGCGCGCGCACGCGCGTGTGTGCATGCATCGATTTCACACTGAATGTGAGACTGTGTGTGTGTGTGTATGTATGTGTGTTTGTGTGTGTTTAGCACATTATGTATACTATAGTGGTGAGCATTATTCATTTTTCATAGCCATGACGTTGTGATTGTATCAATTGAATATATTATACTAATATACTGTTGATCATAATTCTTATGTAAAGGAGTGGAATTTTTGGAATCTGTACACAAACATATAGATTTGTCAGTTCCTTATGTGATAACTGATAATGATATTGATGGCATCTGCAGTTGTGCTGTGGTTTTACACAGGTGGTCAGCTTCATCAGGAGACAGTGTCCACAGAAACGGGTTTAACTCCAACTCATTATCGACAGGACTCATATGGTAAGTAGATCTGTAGACTATTTCTATCTGTTTTGTTCTATCTCTGTCTGTCTGTTTTTTTCAATCAGTATCTTGTTAAAAATTTCATGACGGTGTGTGTGTGTGTGTGTGTGTGTGTGTGTTGTCTCTTTTTCTTTTGGCATAAATTTTTTGCTTTAGTCTGTCATTTGTTGTTGTTATATTTGATTCATTAGTGCTAAACACGTCGTATCTGAATTCTCACTCACTTCTGGGAGGGAGAAAACAATTCTGATCATTCTGCTGGATGTATTGTTGTATGTGTATGCATGCGGGTGCCTGTTGTTTACTTTACCAAGTGTCAACAAGAACTGAATGGGTCGTTTTATCATTAACTACCTGGATGTCATTATTAGCTGCTTTTCTTGCTGTTGTTGTTATTGCCAGGTCTGAATCAGCCAGGTTACATTATCAGGAATTGTACTATTACTTTGAACAGTCATTTTCGCATATTTCTCCCGAAGTCTTTCTCAGTTTCTTATTTTCTCTAGTCTGTGTGTGTCTGTTTCAGTTTGTCTTGTCATGCTCTGTCTTCTACAGGTCTTGCATTGCCTTTCATTTGAACGTTGTCATATATCTCCCTTATCTCTGTTCCCTGTGTTTTTGTTTGTTTTTTTCTTGTTTTTATGAATATCTCTTTAGCTTGAACCATTCCCATTTGACAAAATTATGCATTTATTGAGATGTGCACGTTTTTATGTCAACTACAATGCAGTGCAACTGTTGGTTAGATAACCCCCCCCCCCCCCTTTTCCATCTGTCTGTCTCTTTTACACGCACCACGCACACAAATATGCACATTCTCTTCTCTCTCTCTCTCTCTCTTTCTCTCTCTCTCTTCCTTTCTCTCTTTCTCTCTCTCTCTCTCTGTCTCTCTCGCTCCCCCCCCCCTTCCCCCTCCTCCCGTATGCTATCGATTGCAGGCCTTTGTCAGTGACCCATGTTCGCCTGCGTTAAATAGGTAGTGTCTGTGTGTGTGTTGTGTTGCGTTGTGTAGTCACTCAGCCGATACTAACTTGCACGATAGCGGTAAGGGTTGTAATACCAACCGCTACCAGTGTGTAGTACTAATATGGTGGAGAAGGTTTGGGGGGTGGGGGTGGGCAGAAACTAAGCTGGGATGGGCAGAAAAAATGAATGAATGTGTGAGTGAATGAACTGGGTAAATTAGGCCTAATGAATGAATAGTCTTATTTTTCGGCTGACGGTTGGGATAGTCGAGTGGGTAAAGATGTAGGAATTCTAAACGGAAGGTCTGGTTAACGGTTATCTTCTGCCAGGTGGATAAAGGGTGGAGAGTTTTCCAGTCTCCCAGATCAATGTGTGTGCAGTTTCCGTTTGCATCTGAGCTCCCATTGTGTGTATATATGCAGGCAGAACATCAAATATGTCCATTGAAAATCCTGTAAGTCATGTCAGTTCTGGTGGCTGATGGAAACATGAAAAACCCAGCATATGCATCCACTGAAGACATAGTATGTAGACTGTCTAGCAGCCTACCGCCTGCACAGTGAGGTTTAACACTGTGGATTTATATATGAAAAATGGGAACACAGGAAAAAAAAAAGTTCCTTTTTACCTTAGCTGTAGTAGTGCCTGTGTGAGTGTGTGTGTGTGTGTGTTTATGCGTGTGTATGTGTGTGTGTACGTTTGTGTGTGTTTGAAATTAGGTATGGTTTAAATAAACATCAACCATAAATGAAAAGGAGGGAGGGGGCAGGGGGAGAGAGAGATTGGAGGGTTGATTGTGCATCTGGTTGTATACAAAATATCGTAAATGGGAGGTGGTTTTAAATCAGATCCTGAGGAGCAGTCATAAAACAAAGACTTTCATATTACATAATCATTATCGTACATATGATCAGAGAAATACATTTTGAGACAGTATAAAAAAAACTTTGCCTTACATATTATTATGAGAGTGGAGATTTTACTGTTACTGTTAACCCTTTGACTCCCGCACCCTGTCCGCCAGCATCCTGTATTGTTAACCATGCTAGTAAAGCAAATACTTAACCCCTTGACTCCCTCATCCTGTCCACCAGCTTCCTGCAGAAAGCTGGTGGATAGGGTGAGGGATTCAAAAACTCTCAGAAAGTCAAGCAGAGCATATGTGGAAAT
>JAPXFY010000035.1:23283538-23308538 GCA_030674185.1 Monoplex corrugatus
GGTGGGTGGGGTGGTAGGTGTATTGTGCAACAGTGTATTAGATTATGTCACTTGTGATGGATGATCGCTGAGATCTGATTTCTTTTGTGGACTGATGGATCTTAGTGGACTGGTCAGCTTTCTGAGCTAGAACTAGTGCTAGCAGAAGTCATGGGTTTAAGTGCTTGAAAAATTGAAAGAGCTGCAGACATGCTCATGCATGCACCACTGTTCATTCTATTCATTCGCATGTACACAGTAAAACACACACACACACACACCTACACACACACACACACACACACACACACACACACACACACACACACACACACACACACATTCTCTGTCTCTCTCTCACTCACACACACACACACACACACACACACACACACACACACACACACACACACACACACACACACACACACACACACATCAGAGTCTCTCTCTCTCTGTCTGTCTGTCTGTCTCTCTCTCACACACACACAGAGGTGACCTGTTGGTGGGAATACACAGTTCTGGTTCAAGGGGTCCCAGGTTCAGTTCCACAGAACATGGGTTTGGCATATTGTAAAAATCTTAAAGTCTTCCCAAATGCAGGCAATTATAGACATAATCTACAACATTGGTAAGCTGTCTTCAGTGAGTATGGATTTGGTAAACTGTGTCATGTATGTGCTGTCCTTGACTAAGTGGTGTAGAGGGACAAAATCTGCTTCATCGCCTAAACAAAAAAGACATGCTAGGGTGGAAGATGATTGAGGAGTGGTGTCACATTGTGGTGAAGAGCAATCTGCATAGGGTAACAGCCCAAGTTTTAAAACAAAAGTCAGTTGTGACCAAAGTAAGTAGTTATCAATAAAATTTGAGTACCACAAAAAGATGTATATGTATCAATATAATTTGAGTGCCATAAAAAGATGTAATGCGAGAGGCCTGGTGTGTGTGGTGGAGGCAGAGCTCCACTGGGATTTGTAGTGTATGGGTTTGAGTCTCTCTCATGAAAAAAAAATGTGCTCTTGACTTTTAGTCCATCACCTGTGAATGGATGATACCTATCATGTTCACAATTGAGAAAGTTAGAGTAGGAAGAGAAAGGAGATGGGTTCTGCTCTCTTTGTTCAGATAAAGCATAGAGGAGATGGACATTGCCCTCATGATGCTTCAAGGAAATTTTAGCTATTTGTTGTAGGTCTACTGCTTCGTTCCCCTTTACGGCACAGCTTTTTTTGTTGTTGCTTTTTAAAAAATATTTTGCAGCATAATACTGTACTGATGAAGAAATGTTAAGGGGGGAGGGGGGGGGGAGAGAGAGAGAGAGGACGAAAATGCAGTGCACGAGATCCGGCTCTCCATCTCCTACAAACCGTCAAACGCACACATACGCACGCACGTGCGCGCGCGCACGCACGCACACACACACACACACACACACACACACACACACACACACACACACACACACACACACACACACACACACACACTCTCCCGCCCTCCTGCCTTCCCCCACTCCCCCCAAAAAAAGGTCGACCCCCCCCCCCACGTCCCCTCCCCCTCGCTAACTCCATCCTCGCGTGTAGTACTGTCCCCTCTCTCTGTCCCTCCCTCGACCCGTCCTGTCTCCCCTCCCCCCTACAGTGCGGGGAGGTGGACCAGTCCTTTGTGGAGAGGAAACAATAGTGGTGTTCTGTTGTCTGCCGCCTATCGGCGCTGGCATCAGTCGGGACACTGAGGGGAGGCACTTCCACAAAAGCGACTGGAGTGGAGAAGCGGGAGGGAGGAAGACGGGTGGGGGGATAGGCTTAGGGAGAGACGGATGGTTAGGAAAAAACAAGAAGACCGCCCTCCCCTTAAAAAAAATGTTAGAGAGAGAGAAAGAGAGAGAGAGTCGCCCTCCCCTTGCTAAAGAATGTTGGAGAGAGAGGATGAAGAAAGCCTTCATCGAACAAGTACAAGAAAGAACACATTTTCGAGGGTAGTGTCATAAACGCATACGCTTGTGTATGGTCTGCACTGTAATACAGACACTACATTCTCAATACTCTGATAATCTGTAATAATGATATATGAGAGAGAGAGAGAGAGAGAGAGAGAGAGAGAGTCGGTTTACAACAAAGAGTGAGAGAGACAAGGGAACATGAAAGCATTCATGATAAAAATTAAAAGACTGTCAAGCCTGATTTGGAGGGGTGGGTTTACATACGGACTGGTTACATGGTGTAATTATAATGAAAACGCACATTCACTTCATACTTTGATAATAAAATACTGAGACCATAATGATAATAATGATGCTGATAATGCTGATGATGTGACCTGCTTGCATTAATATTCACAAACACACACACACACACACACACACACACACACACACACACACACACACACACACACACACACACACACACACACACACACACACAGCACAACGCGCGCAACAGAGTCGAGTGGCGGTACAAAATTAAGTAATAAGGAGATGTATGCGCGCGCGCGCACTTACACACACAACACACACACACACACAACACACACACACACACACACACACACACACACACACACACAACACACACACACACACACACACACACACACACACACACACACACACACACACACACACACACACACACACACGTGTTGGTGTACCGATGTACGGAAAGAGAGATGAAAGAGAGAGGGTAGCCTGGGGAAAGAGAGAGAAGGGGGGATACCCTTGATGGTAAAAGGAAGGGGGGGGGGGGGCACACATTCACATTTTGTGGGGAGGAAGAAGGAAGAGGATCGAATGAGAAGCGAATTTCAGACACTTCTTCCCCCTAGAGGAGAGAAGGGAAGGACGCTTCACGGAGAGGGTGGGTGAGATGGGGGGGCGGGGGGGGCAATTTATTTTGTTCTTGCTGAAGAGCCGTTGAATGTTGTAAGGTAAATGTTCCCGTTGCAGTTACTGGGGAGAGCCTGTTGATGTTATTCCTTGCCTCGTGATCTGTTGACTTGCAGTTGTCTGAGCAGGAAAGGGGGTGGGGGGGGGGGGGAGAGAGAGTTTCAGTTCTTTTGCGTCTCCTCCAGCCCTCGGCGGTAAGCCAGATTATGCATGTATGAATAGATATGATAGATCGGAGGAAACACGGAGCAATTGGCTTATTCAGGAAACATTGGTCAGTCAAAATAAGACTCGTAGTTTTTTTCGCTTTGCGACCACTTACAGACGAGACAATGGCAGACAACGAACGACGAAGTCAGGCCACAGTGCCCATGGCATGTTAAAATTTTGTGTTGTCCCTCAGAAGAAAAAATCTCTCCAATAAGGCATTTTGTTTAATTCAACATTGCTGTTCAGGAGTTGAATGCTCTCTTCATCAACTTTGAGGAGATGCTGACTGAAAATGGATGTGATCTTGGTACAGCAAGGAAGATGGGTGGGTGGGAGAAGTGGCCGAGGCTGAAGACAGAGCTCTGTGAAAAAGGCTGCCACTGAGGTCCCAGAAGGCAGAAATATGGGAGCAATTCCTGATAAATGAGGAAGACTAAACAGACTTTAGAAATTATAGAAATTAATCATCCTTGTGCTGCTAATATCCACAGCAGCAGTCAACGAGGCTTTTCAGCATTGAAAAGGATCACCAATAATGACTGGAGGAGCAAGCTTAATACTAGTGCTTGGTCCAAACTTATGTGTGTATCCATTGAGGACCCAGACATGAGTACAGCTGTCTGTATGTAATTCAAAGATAATGGGATGATATACTGAGAAGCATAAGCAGAAAGGCTGGAACTGAGCTTGCCTGTTCAGCCAAGTTATTGACTCACAGTTTGGAAGATGCTTGGGCCACAGGTTTGTAGGAACAGTGGTTCACAACTTTGAAAAAAAATGGCTTGTAAACTAGCTAATGCATTACGATTCAATAAACACACCTGAGAGTTAATCCTCAGTGTGAGTGGATCTGTATGAGCACAACTTTGAAAGTGTTTAGAGGTTATACAGGGAAAGAGTCATTGCAATCAATTTGAACGTTTTCATATGCGCTTCACCCTTTTTGCCATCTGTTATCTGGCACACTCCTTGAGCCTGTGCAAAATCCTGTGCGTGGCAAGATCTTGAAATGGACAGGAATGAGGGGATGGAAGTGGGGGACCCATGAAACACTAAGCTGACACCACAGTGAACGGTCACTTTTTATGTTTCGGGCAGGATTAGGTCTTGAGATAACAAATGTTATGCCAAAAGAAGCATGCAAGCTTGCTGAGTTGTGTTTGAGGGGGGGGGGGGGGTTCCTACTCTTCTCTCAAAATTTTATGAAATTGTTGATGAGCAAGTGGGTTTCTTGTGGGGCAAGTAGAAATTTTGTCTGTTTGTGCACAGGGCAAGTCAGGAAAAAAAGTTATTGTCCTAATCTGCCTAGGTTAGAACCTGTGCATCCAAGGTGGTCAGGCGTCTCTGGGCCAAGTCACTGATGTTTTCCTAAGGTGCTGTTCCAGAGCTTCTTTGTCCACCACTGTGAATGTCCCGGATTTCGGCTGTTGAAACTACTTCCTGGTGAACTGGAAGGGATGTCTGAAGAAGCAGTCTGGGGTCTTGTTCTTCTTTTCTGTTTTTTGTTTGCTTGGTTGGTTGTTTTTTTCTCTCATTGTTTTGCTTGCTGATTCTGCTTTACAAAGGGCACATTGTTTTGTGTATATATTTAAATAGATAAAGACATTTGTCCTCAACCTGGGTTTGAACCTGGCGTTCAAAGTGGTCAGGTGTCCCAAGGTTATGTCACCCTTTCGACAGAAGTGTTAACTACTTAGTTATCAGATACTGGCACCAGAAAGAAGACTCTTAAGTCTTACGAAGTTCAAGTTGTCTGTCTGTCTCTCTCGTTACGAAGTTCAAGTTGGCTGTCTGTCTCTCTCGTTACGAAGTTCAAGTTGGTGTTCTGTCTCTCTCGTTACGAAGTTCAAGTTGACTGTCTGTCTCTCTCGTTACGAAGTTCAAGTTGACTGTCTGTCTCTCTCGTTACGAAGTTCAAGTTGGCTGTCTGTCTCTCTCGTTACGAAGTTCAAGTTGGCTGTCTGTCTCTCTCGTTACGAAGTTCAAGTTGGCTGTCTGTCTCTCTCGTTACGAAGTTCAAGTTGGCTGTCTGTCTCTCTCGTTACGAAGTTCAAGTTGGCTGTCTGTCTCTCTCGTTACGAAGTTCAAGTTGGCTGTCTGTCTCTCTCGTTACGAAGTTCAAGTTGGTGTTCTGTCTCTCTCGTTTCGAAGTTCAAGTTGACTGTCTGTCTCTCTCGTTACGAAGTTCAAGTTGACTGTCTGTCTCTCTCGTTACGAAGTTCAAGTTGGTGTCTGTCTCTCTCGTTACGAAGTTCAAGTTGCTGTCTGTCTCTCGTTACGAAGTTCAAGTTGACTGTCTGTCTCTCTCGTTACGAAGTTCAAGTTGGCTGTCTGTCTCTCTCATTACGAAGTTCAAGTTGGCTGTCTGTCTCTCTCGTTACGAAGTTCAAGTTGACTGTCTGTCTCTCTTGTTACGAAGTTCAAGTTGGCTGTCTGTCTCTTGTTACGAAGTTCAAGTTGGCTGTCTGTCTCGTTACGAAGTTCAAGTTGGCTGTCTGTCTCTTGTTACGAAGTTCAAGTTGGCTGTCTGTCTCGTTACGAAGTTCAAGTTGGCTGTCTGTCTCGTTACGAAGTTCAAGTTGGCTGTCTGTCTCTCTCGTTACGAAGTTCAAGTTGGCTGTCTGTCTCGTTACGAAGTTCAAGTTGGCTGTCTGTCTCGTTACGAAGTTCAAGTTGGCTGTCTGTCTCTTGTTACGAAGTTCAAGTTGGCTGTCTGTCTCGTTACGAAGTTCAAGTTGGCTGTCTCTCTCGTGTGTAGTTCCCTCTCTCCTGTGATTTCGTTTTCATGAGATCATCCTATTCCCTCTGTTCCCTTGTGAATAGGTCAAACCCATTTTGTGTTCTTGGTATTATCTCTCTGTCTGTCCTTCTCTCTCTCTCTCTCTCTCTCTCTCTCTCTCTCTCTCTCTCTCTCTCCTCTCTCTCTCTCTCTCTCTCTCTTTGTTTTAACAGCTTTCCATTTATCTGTGTAAAGCAATTAACTTCAGGATCTGATGAATTACTTGACTATTCCAATTTTGTTGTTGTTGCTTTTTATAATTTTCATGCTTGAACAATATATAGTTTATATGTTATGTGTACTTATTTCACCCTTCAAGAGAGGCCATGGCCTTTATTGAATAAATCATATCATTTAAATTTGACTCTCCCTTCCCCCTCTCTCTCTGTCTCACTCTGTTTCTGTGTGGGTTTGTGTCTCTCTGTCTGTCTCTCCTCTCTTTTTCTCTCTCTCCTGTCTCTCTCCCCCTCTCCCTCTTCCTTTTTCTCCTTCCTCTCCTAGTGTGAATGTGAATCTTTCCCCCCCTCTCTCTCTCTCTCTCTCATACACACACACACACACACACACACACTCACTCTCTCACTCTCTCTCTCTCTCTCTCTCTCTCTCTCTCTCTCTCTCATTAACACACAAACACACAAGCTCAAGCGTGCGTATGTAGCCTTACGCCCTACCTACCCCACACCCCCTCCTCCCAAAGTCAGATAGTAAAATGGAAACGTGGTGGGAGCGGTAGTAGTTAATAAGTTGGGGAGAAAAATATGTGTGTTTGGGGTGTGTGTGGGAGGGGTGATGTCTCCCCCCCCCCCCCCACTCCTTGTCCTGTCCTCGGCCCGTCCCCAGAAGTACAGTGTACACACAGACTGACCTCCTCAGGCCCTACACAACCACCCAACACGCCGAGTGAGAGAGACCCCTACCTTTAAACGTAGAGGACCTCAATGTCTCTTGACTTGGCGTCTTAACTCTTCAGTGACGAGAGAAGGACCCGAGATGACTTTATTGCCTGCTTAACCTCTTCACCCCGCTAGAGCACAAGGCTGGGCCCGACTAGCTTGGGTCCCAGGAGTGTCTATAGTCTTCTCATTTCTTGTCTAGATTGGAGCTTGCAAACACACCCCCTCCACTGTCCCCTTGTTTTTGTTTGTTTGTTGTTCTCTGTCTCTCTAAGTTTCCATCTGAGTCTCTGTCCAAGGAATGCTTAGTTTACAGTTTTAGTCTCTCAGTTAGTTCTAGACTGTGTTTCTTCTGTTTCTGTTTCTGTCTGTCTGTCTGTGTGTCTCTCTCTGTTTCTCTGTCTCTCTCTGTCTCTCTCTCTCTCCTCCCTCCCTCCCTCCCTCTCCCCCTCTCTCTCTCTGCGTCTGTCTGGTGTGTTTACGATGTGGCATACTTTAATATTTAATATATTGCTTAGAACCCTTCAGATGGTGCGATGGCCCCTTTTTTTTTTATTGAATAAATTTCCGTATTCTCTTCCACCGCCCCCTTACCCCCCACCCCCACCGCACCCCGCCTGCCTTCCGCGGGTTGTGTTTGTACTCCTGTACTCCGCAAGAATGTGAATTGGTTCGGTGTTAACTGCCTTGGCAAGTTGGCTGGTAGGAAGAAAATAGGTTTTCTTGGATGGGAAGAAGGGGAAGGGAAGGGGGAAGAGGGTTGAAGGGGTTGTTGTAAAACCGACAATTAAGCCCTCAGAGGCATCTGTATCCACCGTAAATTCAGAATAGAAACTGAACCGTGAACGTAAGCCAGCTGATGGAGGTGAAATTGAACAACTTTGGGGTGAGATGGGGGTGGGTGAAGGTGAGAAACCTTTTTATATATATGTATTTTATGTGTGGTAGGTATTCGCCAGTACAAACATTCCTGGCCAAAGGAGAAAGGGGGCTCGTCACCTCCATAACAAAACTCTTAGCTCCCCACCACGGTTTTATCTCTCCTATTTGGATTTGTTGCCAAGTTTCCATCCTCTTCCAGCAACGTCTGAAAGTTCTCGTTATTATTGTCTTAAGAGTGGGTAGCCCAGCTCAGTTCACCTCGGCAGCAAAAATGATTTCTTGAAGCATAAATTGAGGTTTAGAAGTAACGTTCCAGTATTTTACCTAGTAACCAGTTTACCATAGCGCGCTGTTTTCCAAAAAAAAACGAAAGTGTGTGTGTTCGTTCGTTATTTCTTTTAACGTCTATTCACATACGTGCTTTTAGACGATAAATAAATAAATAAGGTAAAGGGATGACTATGGGGTCAGTGAATCTATGAGATCATGAAGGTATGGTGTCATATAAAGTAACATCAATTTGATAAACAAGAAAAAAAATCAGAACATACTCGGGGTTGTGTGTATGTATGTAAGCTTGTGTGCATGCATGCATGCATACATGCATGCGTGTGTGTGTGTGTGCGTGTGTGTGTGAGAGAGAGTAGAGAGAGAGAGAGAGAGAGAGAGAGAGAGAGAGAGAGAGAGATGCACACTCCTATTGCATGAGAACATTGTATTGTTTACTCTTTCTTTTCCATGTGGCATGGTTTTGTTGATATGTAGTTTCGCTCAGTTACTAAAAAAATCAAAGACTGCAAGTCGTATGTCTGGAAGTCATTCCCCGCCCTTGACATGGAAGTTGGCATGTTTACTGCTCAAGTTCACACATTAGATATTGTGATTGTGGTAATATCAACTAAATGTCTGATACAAAGTGAAATAGAATCTAAATCAACCCCCAACTGCAAGCTGTGCATCAGGTTTTGTTCACGTGTGGGGTTTCTTCTAAACTGAAGGCCTTTCACTTGGGATGGAGCACATGTGGAAGTGATGGACACTTAAGATCTATAATTGCATCACTTTGACCGTTTGAAGCTTGACAGTGTTCGAGAAAAAAAAATGTATTTGAAAAAAAATGTATTTAGTATTCGTCATTTCAGGGAGTAGGGTGAGTCAATCAGCATGTATAATTCTTTCAGATTTTTCAATTTTTAAGGGCTGTATTGAAATAGGTCTGTCGTCACCCGGATTCTGTACCCATCTGAGAAACTGAAAACTGTGAAACAAAGGGACATAATGACTACAAAAAAGTGGGTCACATATAACTAATTTAACTAGTTTTGTCAGGCATAAGACACAGGAGAGGGTGCCTGTCACAGTATATAAGAAAAAAGTGGAGCAGTCCAAAGTTGGCAGACATGAACAACTTCGGCAGCTTTATTCCGTAGGAATATTATCCCTGAAAAAGATCAACCACACGCATGCACGTAAACACAGACACACACACAGAGACACAAAACACACACGCGCGCGCGCGCGCGCGCAGACACACACACACACACATACACACGCACGCACTCCTTCCTTCCTTCCCACCTCCTCTTCCCACACATACGAAGTCACGCACACAAAGTACGCTAAGTAATACAGAGGGCAAAGAAAAAATGTTCAGTTCTTCCCCCAAGACAGCATACATTTATGTATGATGTGTAACTGGACACCCCACGTCTTTGCCAACTCGGAGTGGCCTTAGGAACTCAGCACGAAACAAGACTAAAGAGGAAAGAAAAAAAAAAGAGGGGTTGGGGAGGGGGGAGACAGGAGAGAGAGAGAGAGGGAGACAGAAGAGAGAGAGAGAGAGAGAGGGTTGGCCGTGTCACTCAGAAACGCACAGCTCCCCTTCTCTTACCTGTCTACCTTACCTGATCTTTATCTTTCTGACCTCTGCGCTCTGAGGGTCTGACAGGGAGGGAAGGTTTAGAAGGCTTTTTTTTCACCTTTCTTTACCCCATCATTTTTCTTTTCTTTTCGCCCCCCCCCCCCACCCCTTTTCCCCCATCCCTCTCTCCCGCTCTTGCCCGGGGATTATTATCAGTGGAAAGAGTATTATTAGGATGATGTTTCACTGTTGAGTTGTTGCCTACTTGAAATCCATTACAATACACTGCCCCCAGTGTTTGTGACTGCTCTGAAACTTCTGGTAAAAGAGGAGCCTCTCTGCCCCCGAAAACAAACAAATAAAAACAAAATGAAGCAAGAAAACCAAACAAACAGCAACCAAAGACACACGGGAAGAAAAGGGAAACGAAAAGGTGGGGATGCCGGGGACTCTTTCAGTATAAATAGTATCCCCACCTTCTGGCAAGTCTGTGCTGGAAATTTCCTATTTTCTGTCACTCTCTTTGTATCTGCCGTGTTCCTCGGCTTTCTGTCATTTCATTCTATCATTTTCCTCCTTGCTGATCCTTTCATCTGTATCACATGTGTCCTTACTTTCTCTTAGGATTGCTAGTTGGATACACTGTTAAGTGCATCTTTGGCTTTAGGGAAATGTGATATGGGGAAGCAGTTTTAGGTAATTTAGACCCATAACAATGGGAGAGGGCCCTCGAATGGAATCAGATTCAAAATTGTTCAGTTGAGCAGTATCAGTAAAAAGTTTGTACTTCTCATTTTTCAGTATGTGGATGTATTAAACCGACTTGCTTTTCACAAAGAGAGCGACTGCCAGGGGCTACATTATTAAGGAGAGAGAAATTAAATGCAG
Organism: Monoplex corrugatus; assembly: GCA_030674185.1. NCBI lineage: Eukaryota > Metazoa > Mollusca > Gastropoda > Littorinimorpha > Ranellidae > Monoplex > Monoplex corrugatus. The sequence continues at coordinate 23,293,924 of JAPXFY010000035.1, forward strand.
AAATGTATTTTCAGCCCAAAGAGGGAAAGTAGGATTGTTTTTAATGCATTCAAAAAACAACCAAAAAAAGTCGCTTGCATTCTCTTTTTTTGCAGAATGTGAACATGACATTTTTATTACAGCCGATAAAAACACTAAGCAGAATACAACAGTGAAACACCTTTTATCATGTTCAAAGATTTATGCAAGAATAGTGTCAAGTCTTTCCATTCTTCTTCGTTTCCTGCTTAGAATAAGCTTATAAGCTTTGTGGGTAAGACCCCAGTATGTTCGTGGAATGAAGGTTTTGTGGGTTTTTTTTATAGGTCAGCAAGAGCAGGATATCCCCCAAAAATATGTACTACATCTTCAATGGCACAGTTATGCAATTTATCTGTCAAAACAGTAATTGAAAAGAAATTGAAAGAAAACACGCTAAGAATCTAAAATGTGTGGCTCAGGAATAATATGTACTGTGTGAATGCAAATTAAGTTGTATTCTTTACGTATAATGTGTTTTCTTTTTTTTTTTCCTTATCTGCACATTTATACATCGATGTACATATTCTGTAGTGTGACTTTTGTTGTTGTTGTTGTTTGTGTGTGTGTGGTGTGGTGTGTGTGTGTGTGTGTGTGTGTGTGTGGTGTGTGTGTGTGTGTGTGTGTGATTACTATAAAGCACTCTGAGCTCATTTCTGGGGGGGGGGGGAGCATCGCTCAGTGAAGGAGTTATTATTCTTATTGGTCGTATTATTAATTATGATGTTGCCCTCTGTTGATTTTGCCTTGACTTTGGGAAACAATGGGGAACAACATAAAAGAAACAGAACAGAACCATTGACTGACTCTCTGGCATTTGAGCCGACATAGGTTTGTTTTTTGTTGGTTTTTTTTGTTTGTTTTGTTTTTCTCTCGAAACGAATTTTTCGTCGAGGTAAAATTAAGCCTTTTTGTCATTTACTTTGATTGTATCCCATGAAATCTCTCTCTCTCTCTCTCTCTCCTCTCTCTCCTCTCTCTCTCTCTCTCTCTCTCTCTCTCTCTCTCTCTCTCTCTCTCTCTCTCTTCATTAATTTGTAATTCTGTGCCATATCTTTTCGTCCTTCAAATTTTATTACCGCCCACCCACCCTGTCTCCCCCACCCCACCCTCCTGCCTCTGACTCCAGGCCAAATACGCATCCCCACACACTGATGTATTGCGAGTTAAATCCTAGTCCGCAACATTAAATAAACTGCGCTGGTCGGTGCCTGTCTAATATTCTCATCATTCTGGTTGTGTCATCTTCATGTTTCAGAGGTCCCTTCTCCGCACCGCCCCCCCCCCCCCCCCACATACACATCGCCCCTTCCCTGTTTTAGGATCTTGCCAGCGCATATGGTTTTGCGCAGGCTCAGGGAGTTTGTCAAATAATTGGCGGCAGATTTGGGTGAAACGCAGATGGGCTTGTACCGGTGCGATGAATCCCTCTTGAATAAACTCGTGTTTTCCTCCAGCTACGAGGAAACGAAATAACGGGGCCCAGAAAAACGAAATTGTTTAGCTCTTGGTCGAGATGAGTGGAGTGCGAGCGACGTGAGAGAGTGGGGGTGGGGGTGGAGGAAGAGTAGGAAAGTGTGTGTGTGTGTGTGTTGTGTGTGTGTGGTGTGTGTGTGTGTGTGTGTGTCGGCGGATGGCATATTGACTTTTAAACCCCGAAATGAAAGAAACGCTAAGTCGTTGGCAAATGACAAGGGCTTTTCACCCGCGTTTACTTTTTGCTGGGAAAAGCCAGTGAGAGTTCAGTTGGGTTTCCTTCTTGCTGCAACCGCCATCCTCCTCCACCCCCCCCCCACCCCCCCCCCCCCCCCCCCCGGGCCATCATCCTTTCGAATCCCCTTCAGCCTTCACCACCACCACCAGGACCCGACCGGCCTTTTGCTGTTGTGTCGATGGGGGGATCTGGCTGGCTTGCTGCTTCCGACTCGTAGGAATTTGTTGTGCGTGTGTGTGTGTGCGCGCGAGCGTGGTGGTGTGTGTTTGTGTGTGTGTGTTGTGTGTGTGTGTGTGTGTGTGTGTGTGTGAAAAGAGACATGTCCCTCGGGTTTTTCTTTCGCTTTCCCTTTTCCCTTTCCTCATTTCCACCTTTCTGTGTGTCCGAATGAATGAATGTCCGCTAGTCACAGTGCCAATCAGTCTGTCTGTCCGCCACACCACCACCACCCGCTCTTTCTCTCTCTTTTGTCTGTAAAAGCCGATAAAGGCGTCCAGGTTGCTGATAGTGGTGGTGGTGTATGTGGTGGTTGCGGTCCATACGTGCGCGCATGTGCGTGTGCATGCGTGTGTGCTTGCGTGCGCGAGGAGGAGAGAGAGAGAGGAGAGAGGAGTGTGTGTGTGTGTGTGTGTGGTGTGTGTGTGTGTGTGTGTGTGTGTGTGTGATTACATCGTTACATTGTCACCTGCTTTTTTTTTGCTTTTTTTTGTTGGTTATAAGTTTCTGTGGTTGCGCCATATTGTCTAATAATCAGCAGCAGAGCATAAAATGTCCTTGGTATACAATCCATGTCGCTTGTGGCATAAACACTGTACATAGTGATCAGACTGACCATGCATGAGGGGACCAAATTAAGCGGAAGGGCTGGCGCCTCCAGCACGGTCTAGGTTTATTTTTGTCCTTGTGGGCTTGGGTGTGTGTGTGATGGATTCGATAATATCACTGATTGAATGTGACTTTTTTTATGTGGAGTTGTGTTGATATTAATCAAAGAGTTAGTTTGTTTAGTTTGAGAAGGCAGACTTGAGAACCACAAGAAAATCTTAGCACAATGTCCTGGCTTATGATATGTTAAGTTGAGACAGTGTTGCAGTCATTTGAATAGGTCAAAATGTCATACACAGAAGGAGATTTATGAAATAAATTGCTTGGTAAAGGTAAGAATAATATTGAAGCTTTATAGAGCTTAGAGTTTTGGGAAGCAAGCTCCTCAGCACTTTGCTATTTACAGAGAATGATATACATGAAAACATGATGCACATAATAAGTCAGAATAACTGAATCATATAAGCATGATATGACAGAACAAGAATAGAAAGTAGCGTGAATTGTGAGAATCGTGTGTGTGTGTGCGCGCGCGCATGTGTGTGTGTGTGTAGGGCACATGATGATGATGATGATGATGATGATGATGTGTGTGTGCGCGCACACATGCGTGTGTATGTGTGTGTAATGTTTGTGTGTGTGAGAAGAGAGAGGGAGAGAAAGAGAAGAGAGGGGGGGGGGGACGGAGAGAGACAGATAAGATTGATCTTGTGTGTGGTGTGATGTGTGTGTGTGTTGTGTGTGTGTGTGTGTGTGTGTGTGTGTGTGTGGTGTGTGTGTGTGTAGGTTTTAATTAGTTGATGCTTTGTATTGTTGAGTCAGTAGAACTCACTCAAATTAAACTGAGTAGGGCGTCTGCGGTTCTGGGCCATTTGCATATCATACAGATCTGGAAATTGTACAGTTATTATTGTCGTTGTTATCGTTAAACGGGTTGGTAACTTGATAGATGACTGCATGCTCCATACTTTTTCCTATGATATACTGAACAATTCATTATGTCGAATGAAACCACCTCTGCTAGCCTGTCTTTACGTTTTCGTGTTAGTTCTTTCCACTGGGAGGGGAGACAGTCCTGCTGCCCTCTCTTGGGGGCTGATGATACGGACCTGTATTTACTGTCCTTAGAAATGCAGCACAGGGCAGTCATTTTCTCTTTTTGTACGTGTACACATACATGTATACTGCAAGTCAGCAAGACCACACAGTATCGATATTGAAGCGGAGGGGATTCGATACAGTACAGTACTTACACAAGGGTGGGGTTGGGGGTGGGAGTGGCGGAGGAGGGGTGGGTGGGTTGAGGTGGAGGTTGCTGATTGTACATTTCGGCACAGCCGCTCTAATGTTTCGTGATCTGCTTCCAATGGCCTGACAAGAGACCAGTGTCGTCTCTCTCGGCTGATTTATCACTACTGGGAGGTGACAGGGGTTGGTGGGTGGGGTAGAGGGAGGGGCTGAGTGGGTTGTTGAGGTGTGGGGTGGGGGGCGAGTAGTGGGAGGGGGCAGGGGGAGGAGGAGAGAGTAGGAGAGGAGACTTCGCGTGCCAGCAACCGGTGAGAGACGGTGGAGGTTGATCGGTTGGTTGGTTGGGTCAGGTCAGCAGCCCCTTCCCCCTACCCCCTCTTCTTTTCCCTCCTTCTTCCCTTCAAGGTCAGAATATGTTTTTTTTGTTGTGTTTTTTTTTTGTTTTTTTTTTTGGGGGGGGGGGGGGGTTGTCATATGGGAGAGGAAGGAGGAAGAGAGAGAGAGAGAGAGCCACACACAAAATAAGATTGCCATGTGACCTGGATACCAGATCACAAGATGCCTGAAATTCGTTATGTCACTGAACACTCAGTCATCGATTATTGTATTCTTCGTACTACTGTGGTGGTGGTGGGGGGGGGGGGGTTGCTCTTCCAGTATAAACTGTATTCCCACCTTTATCTTAGGATTGATAATTAGGTACATTAAGTGCATTTTTGGCTCTGAGGAAATTGATGTGCAGAAGCAATTTTAGGTAATTTAGGCCCACTCTTATGTATGTGTTAGTGTCCTTATTTTTGTTTAAATTTGTAATCAGGCCTTGTTTTTCTTTTAAATCTCCTGGTGCTTAGTTGGACAGAGTGGTCAACATCAGGAGCATACCCTTAGATTATGTGCGCGAATGTATTGATATGTGTTAATTTTTTCCCCAATGTTTTTCCCGGTGAGGTATAGTGTACGTTTTGAGATGATATTATCCCTTATGTGACTGTGTACAGTCGGCATGTCTTTAAACACAAATAACAATAATTACAACAATTCTTCACTCTATATACAGTGAGAGAGAGGCTTGGTAGGGTGTTGTCATGAATGAACATTTAGTGAGTATTTGGACAAAGGAAAACATGCAAAATAATGACCACTGATAGCGCTAGGCGCAGTAGTGAAAAGGTTAGATGTCAGACTTCGATTGGGAATGTCCTGGGTTCGATCTGCTTGGTGGGCACAGGGTGGACATTTCCGATCTCTCAGATCAGCATATACATGTGCAGACCTGCCAAGTGTTCCTGAACCTGTTTTATTTGTATATGCATTCAGAATGTCGAAGTATGCACGTTAAAGACCCTGTGGGTAATGCCAGTAACATGAAAACACCCTGTATGCATGTCCATCAAAGACACAATCTGCAGACTGTGCAGAAGCATTGCCTGCACAGTGTGGGCAAAACCACGTGCACACACACGTCCCAGGAAAATTGGTACTCTAGAAAGAAACCAGCAACAGCAAATGACCACCGCCGTAAACCAGTGGGCCTGTATTCCACAGAAATTCATTGTATTACACATAAGCAAGTCACACACACACACACACACACACACACACACACACACACACACACACACACACACACACACACACACACACACACACACACACACACACACACACAACATTCACACAGAAATAGATGTGGGGCAGGGGTATGGTGCAGCTGTCAAAGACAGATAGATAGATAGATAGATAGATAGATAGATAGATAGATAGATAGATAGATAGATAGATAGATAGATAGATAGATAGATAGATGGATGGATGTACACGTCTCCTGTCAACAGGCAGACAAGTAGACAGATAGATTGATCGGTTGGTCGATAGATAGATATATATATACACGTCTCCAGTTAACGGACAGGTAGATAGATAGGTAGATAGACAGATAGATATACACGTCTCCAGTCAACAAACAGGTGGATAGATAGGTAGATAGACAGATAGGTTGATGGATGTCTGGGTGGATAGATGGATGGATGGATAGATGGATGGATGGATAGATATACATACACCTCTCCAGTCGAGTCCACTCTGTACGAGATAGCAAACACACAGCTTATTGGTTATACAGTCTTACAGCTTAGGAGGGGAAAGGGATGGGGAATTCAGGCTTGCACTGCACACACAAATAAACACACTCCACCATCCTAAAACAGCAAAAGCAGCAACACTAGCCAACTGAACCTTGGAAGAAAGGGGGGTGGGGGTTAAGTAAACGTAACCTGTGGGCACCCACCCATCCACACACACACACACACACACACACACACACACACACACACACACACACACACACACACACACACACACACACACACACACACACACACATTGAGGCAAACCAGCCAGCCACTCGAAGGAAGAAGCATCTCCCGACAGAGTCAAGTAGCCATTAAGCCTCATTTCCTATGCATGTGACCCTCTGACCTGCCGGGTTCCGACTGCTACTACTAATAATAGGCAGGCTCTCCCTTCTGAAAATAACACTGCCACAATCGAGAGAGAGAGAGAGAGGGGGGGGGGGGAAGTGAGTCGTTACGTTACTGCTGCTGCTCTTTTCAGTCATTGATGAATTTGATGCCTTGTCGGTTGCGGGGTTGCATCACACACGGCGTTTTATTTATAACAGGGGCGGTGTTGGGAGAAAGAATGGAGAGGATGTTGGTATCGTGCTATGCTGCATGTACACATGACGATTTTTTCTTCCTTCCCCACCCCCCGAAAACCAGGAGGAAGGTGGAAAAGTGAGAGATGGGGAAAGGGGGTTAAGTAATTAATAAGTACTATTGTATGTGGTCGAGCTGGTTGAATGAGTCTGGGAGCGCACTAGTTACGTATTGTGTGTGAGGCCACGGCACGGCATACGCCACTTATTGTGCGCTTTTATACATGTCAAAATGTCATTCTTACTTTCAAAATGTCAATTCTTCGTCTTTTTAATCTCTCTCTCTCTCTCTCTCTCTCTCTCCCTGACAGTCTCTTTTTCTGAGAATACGCGCTGATACGGTGTACATTTGGAAAATAACGTTTCTCATGCGATGTGAATCCATTCGAGCAAAAAGATCGTGCAGAACACTTTTTTTTTTTAATGTTTTAAAGTAAACTTAAAATTCCATTTTCTGTACTGATGTATAGTGACTGTTAAGTACGTGTGCCCAAATTTTAATCCCTGTCTTGATGTGTTGTTTGAATAAATATCTATTTTTGATTTGGCTGTGTTTTGAAAATTCAGTTGATGTGATTGAACACCGGATGTTAGATCGATTCAAATTATATAACAGAAGAGACGAGAGAAGAATGGTTTCCCTCCAACAAGATAAGATAGCCTCTTAAGTGTGTAGGAAAGATAAGCGGGGAAGAAAGATAGCTTGTTGCTGATGATGAATGATGATGATGATGAATCTTGGGGATTTTTGTTGTTGTTTTCTCCTTCAGACTTCTGTTCGAGCATGGTGTGGTACAAATGGCCTTTACTTATTCAAGTCCTCTCTGTTGCCCCACAGTTTTTCTGCCAGAGTTGCACTGTTTGTCCGCTTGCTCATTTTATTTGTGAACATTGGCCAAAACTGTACAGTCTGAATGTGCCCTGGAGGCCTTGGCCTTCTCTGCCATGGACATTCATCTGTGTGGGACAGGTCTGCACAGCACATATGCTGGAGTATGCAGCGGTGTCCAGTTCTCTGGCAGAGGATTGTGGTTTGTTGTTGTCGGTCAAGGAGTAATGGATGGGATAATTTGTTGTGTTCAGGGTAGCGCAGTGTTCAGTTACTGAGCTAGAAACGAAACAAAGACATAAAGATATATACCAGTTTCAGTGACACTGGTCTGTTTGCAAAGTTACAGTTTCACAGAACGGAGCATGCGGTGGATTTTCTCGTAACGTTAATGTTGTTCTGTGATTGGGGGTTAGTTTTGAGTTTCTAGGGATGTGCTGTACCTTCCACAACCGTGGAGAGGGTTGGGTATACCTTCGCAGCGGGGTTGAATTGGAGGCCGCATGCACTTTTTGTTTGTTTGTTTCTTTGTTTTTGCCGGCCAAGCTCAGAAGATATCAAAGGGAGGTCATTGTGTCATATTGGCTCTTTTTCTTGCATGGACCATGGTTTGTTAGAACTGCACTGGCCCTCTCATTTCATCCCTCTGGGTTTATTTAGGAGTTACCCCACCCATAAATCGTGGCCAAAAGACAGCACAGGGGTCTAGGGCATTTTCGGTGGCTCTCATCCGCCAGATGGCACCACTGTAACTTGCGATTACATCTCAAACCCAACCGGTAGTGATTGGTTGATACTTTGAGTCATGCGGCAGACATCTTGCTTATGCGTATGTATCAACCATGACCTGAAGAAACAGAGTTGCACGATCAAAAGAGACATGTTGAACATTTCTTTACCGTCACTCTGGACAAAACTGCTGGGGAAATAGTGCGAAAAAATATGGGATAGAACTAGCCGTTGGAACAACCGGACGCAATCACGCGGGAAAGATGCGCTCCCTAAGACAAAGGCGCACACGTGGTGGATATTAGTTTTAGGTTTTCAATCGTTTGACTCCTTTCTCTCAGGTCATGGTTGATACGTATGCATAAGCAAGATGTCTGCTGCATCAACCAAAATATCAACCAAACACTGGCCGGTTTAGTTTGAGATGTAGTCGCATGTCACCACTGTAGGACATGTATCTGTTAGGTGTAGCATTGCCAGGTTCCACACTATCCCATCCGATAGTAACCATCACCAGTTGGTCGGGGAACGCCTATTCGTTCAGGCAAGCCTGGCTTATTTCGCAGCTAACCTTCGTATCTGAAGGCCGTCTGCTATCAACCAAAGAGAGTAAGCAGCAGGTACAATTCTCTTTGTATCATCCACCTGCGACCCGCTGTTACTCCTTCCCAGAAAGGGAGGCCTATTCCGAAGCTTTAACGTGTCTATAGACGCAGAAACAGAACTGTGAACGTAGATTGACCTTGGAGATAAGTCTTGAAGGTCACAACAAAACCCAAAACGTTTAATAAGTGTTGGACTTTGGCGATAGACAATTTATTGTCTATCAGTGGTCTTGAAGGTCACGGCGAGTCAAAACATTTCATAGACGTTGGACTTTGAAGATAGACATTGTCTATTAGTGGTCTTCAAGGTCACGGCAACGACCCAAAACATTTCATAGGCGTTAGACCTTGAAGACAAGACAATTGTCTATCAGTTGGTCAGTCTTGAAAGGCACAAACAGCGACGCAAGACAGGTCATACACGTTTGAGGCTGATACAACCCGTCAGTATGTCTTGACCATTTTCAGACATATCTTTTAATTTCCTGGTAATTACCCTTGCTTCGTGAAGGTACGCTACATCATTGCAATCATAACGACCCTCCCCAGACACCCCGACCACTGGCATTCCGCATTATCATTCTTGGGCATGGTTTTTATTGAGGTCGGGGGGGGGGGGGGGGGGGGGCTCTTTAGTCACGACGAACAGGCGAAGGACGGTGAACTGGGGGGGGAGGACGGGTGGGGTGACGTGAAGGGACCAGACCAGTGTGCTGTCCTGGACTCGACGCGGTGGTTAGAGTGGGGAGGAGGGGAGGGGTTGGGTTGTTTTTTTTTCTGCCCTGCTTCTTTCCCCTGTGGCACCTGTCAACTTTAATCAAGACTGTCGTTTTGTAGACCGTAATTGTTGCGTTTCGTCAAGGACACCCACCCCCACTCACCCCCTTTCTGCCATCTTCCATTCCCACTACCACCCCTCACCCCCTACCCCCTGAGTAGGCATACAGCTCCAGATTTTCTAATCTGCTTGCACAGGTTCAAGTCTGGCTTGTGTCTACGGCTTCATTGCATTCACCTGTGAATGGGTACCTGACCTTTCCATGGTTGGGGAAGGTAAAGTAGCGAAGGAAGGGATGAAAAGTTGGTCTGGACGGCCTCTCTCCCCCGGCCCTGCGACCTCAGGGAGGTGAAGCAAATTATAGCTTTTTTCCCCCGAGCCCCCATTTTGAGAAGCAGGAGAAATACGGTTTATTCTGTTAAGGTTTTTTCTAAACCAGAAAAGGCTTTAAATTAACAGATCTATATGGGGTGATGTTGCTCTCTGTGTCTGTCTGTCTGTCAGTCTATGTCTATCTGTCTCTGTCTATATGTCTCTCTCTCTCTCTCTCTCTGAAACTACAAGTAGAGAGTTTCAGGAGTCAAGACCCTAAAGATAGGAGGGGTGTGAACAAAGCTGCAGTGTTTCATAGATTATGTAGGTATTTTGTTTTGCCAGATGCTTTGTACGCAAATTTAGTTCAACTTTCATGAGAGAGAGAGAGAGGAGTGGTGGTGGTGGTGGTGGTGGTGGAGATAAAATGAGAGTTCCAACGGTTTGCCGTATAGACAAATCAATGCATGGGTCCGGTCCGCTGACATATCTGCTGTAGCAGTTGTGTAAATCATTATTTTTTTTTTTTACTGTATTCCGACAACAGAAACTAGCATACATCAAAGCAGAGATGATATTGAATTTTAAACAAATTAGACGAACAGTAAGAAAGAGAATAGAGAGAGAGAGGGAGGGAGAATGTCGTATGAGCTTATGTGCATCTTTATCGAGACTGTGCGCGCGCACGCGCGTGCACTGTGATCGTTCGTGTCGTTGCGCGCAGTCAAGAATAGACCCCTGTAAAAATGGCCAAGCAAAGCGAGTGCAGGCTTGTCATCTTCCTTCTCCTCGCCTGTCTTCTCTCAGTTTACTTTTGGCCGTGCAAGCACGTGCGCTAGGACAACGGAGGAGATAAATTGGCAATTTCCGGACAGCTCTGGAAGAACTGTTTCTTGCGGTTACCTCCTTTATCGATTCGGAACCCCCTCCCTCTCCCCCCTCCACCCCCATTTTTCTTCACCCCTTTTCCTTGTGGACTTTAAGACTCCCCAAGTTGAGAGAAAGAGAGGGGAGGGGGATAGGGAGGAGCTTAGGAGAGAATGCATATGGGGGTTGGTGGGTTGGAGCGTGTGTGTTTGTGGATGTATGGGTTTAAAAAGGTGGAGGAGGGGTGTCGACCTTAAAAATCTTGAAAGATCACTTCGACATCTGTGTGTGTGTGTGTCTGTGTGTGTGTCTGTGTGTGTGTGTGAGAGAGAGAGAGAGAGAGAGGAGTGTGTGTGTGTGAGTGAGAGAGAGGGGGGGGGAGAGGAGTGGGTGTTGGGATGGAAGGGACCAGGAAGGAGTGGTTCAGGGGACCAAGGGTTAGGCGTATGACGGATGCGGTGGTCTGAAAATCTTGAAATATCGCTTCGACTCCAGAAAGTGCTCCCAGGGTGGCCGTCCTCCCCCTCCCGTCTGGTTTGACAAGGGCGAGCAAGATGGAGTGTTGTTGCACGGTGGCTCGTTTGTCTTTCTGGGTTTTTTTTTTTTTTTTTGGACGTTGGGTCATTGTGTGTGTTTGTGTATGCGTACGCGTGCATGATTGTGCGTGCGTTTCCTTAAGTTGTCATTCTCTGTGTTTGTTTGACTCTCTCACACCCCATCCCACCCCACCCCACCCCATTCCACTCCCACCTCACCCCGTCAGTCGTTCGTACCTTTGCCTTCTTGACTCTGCGTCAAGAATGCATACGATCTTCATCGTGGCTATAAACTAAAGATGAACAACAACCCATGATTTAACCCTTTGACTCCTGCACCCTATCCACCAACTGCGAAATCTCATCTCTTTGATTCATTTACCCTGTCCACCATGTTCCTTCAGTAAGCTGGAGGACAGGGTGAGGGAGACAAAGGGTTAAGTTTTAGCTTTGCTAGCTTAGTTGGCGATGCAGGATGCTGGTGGACAGGGTGCGAGTCTCAAAGGGTTATTTTTTTTTCAAAATCAAACTTAAGGATAGGATGTAAATAGCGTGCAGATCGATATATGTAGACATGACAACAGGACATCCCAAGAGCGGGCCAGTCCTCTTCGGGTGAAATGAGTTTCAGGCCGAAACGTTTGCTTGAGAGCCATCTGCTGTTCAGCTCGCCCCCCCCCCCCCCACACACGCACGCACGCACCACACACACACACACACACACACACACACACACACACACACACACACACACACACACACACACACACACACACACGCACGCACGCACACAGAGGGAGGGAGAGAGAGCGAGAGAGGGAGAGAGACACACACACATACACACACACATACAGAGACACACACACACGCACGCATACAGAGTACACAAACACACACACACATACACACACACACATACACACATTATAAATAGAATTACATGTTAACACCTCGGTAAAAGAAGCTTACAACTCGCTAGAATTAGCATCATGGATTCGATTTCATGAAGATTTAAATGAAAAATTTGTGTCTCAAAAAAGAATCAAACTTTCAGTTCAAAATATCTGTAAAAAAATGCAGTATTCTTCGATATATCATTTGAGATTAATTGTTACCACATATTTTCGTATTCAACTGAACGCTTTGAAAACAAAATATTGTAAAAACGTTTTATGTATTTGCGGTGAACAATTCACATTGTATCACTGTTTGTTTTACTGCAGAAAGCTTCGTTATTTTTTACCAAAGATGTTTACCCAAGGAAACTATCTTGAAAAGCATTTTAAAGAAGTGATATCAGATCAAGTTCTGTTAGTTAAAATTTCAGAATCATTGGTTCACAGTCCTGTTAATGCGTTACTTTAAGGTTATTATTTTAATTATCATTATCTTATTTTGTTTTGTTTTGCTTTTTATGACGATTTTTCTTTCACATTTGATGTTAGCGTTGTTCTAGTTTCATTTCTCTGATCATCCATATCATTTTTCTAAAGACCTTGCCGGTTCCTTTTAATTTTTTTTCCGTCACTTACTCTGTTCCCTTCTTTCCCCTCCTCCCTCCCCCCCCCAAAAAAAAAATTTTAAAAAATCATCCTCCATGCCATTTTTATCCGTCTAATATCACTTATAGTGAAAAGACATTAAATCAAGGAACGAACACATACACACACGTACACGTACACACACGCACACACACACAGAGTACACACACATACACACACATACACACACACACACACACACACGTACACGCACGCACGCACACACACAGAGTACACACACACACACTTACACACACACACACACGCAACACGCACGCACACACACACGTGCGCGCACGTTTCGTTTTCTTGCCTGTTTTCACATGGCACGGGAATAGGTAGTACTTACTGTTTTACCATTGTACATCAAAAGGTGGCTTTGTATGTGTTTTCCGCGTCCATAGAACAAAATGCTTGTTGTTTTATAAAGCTTGACCATCTTCCTTTCTTTCTTAATTCTTCATTTCTTTCCTTCCAAAGCCCTTCCCCTCATCCTCCTTCGCAAACTGCCAGCCGCTTTTTGCTAGTTCCGTAACGCTGCTGACTCGTGTGATCGATTTTTGTGTAACCTCCGTCATCACTTCCTTCGTCTCCCCCGTCCGTTGCTGTCGTCGTTTTTGTCGTGTCAGATAGCAATCTGTTGTTTCTGTTACTGTTTGTGGGGTTTGCGGTTTGGCGTGCAGGTGCTACGATGATGATTTGTGTAATAGTACAGTGGTGGTATAACCCGCCTCACTTCTTTGTGTGTGTGTGTGTGTGTGTGTGTGTGTGTATCTCCATATATATATGTATGTATGTATATATATATATACTCCTAATCATAATTTAAGGGCCACTTCTTCCTTCCTCTCTAATTTTAAGTTGAAATAATTGACAATGTTTAGAATTGATTCTATGTTTTATTTCATCATTTCCACACCTGTTTTGGAAAAAGAAATTAGCACAATGACCCATTAGTGAACAGCACATGCATTTAAAGGAACATCCCCCCCTTTTCAAAAAACAGAAAGTGTCAGATTTGGCCAATCTGTTTTCAATATCGCGTGTGTCCGCCCCGAGCCTGGATGCATGCTTCACAGCGCCGATGCATCGACCCCACAAGGGTACGGAGTGTGTCCCGAGGGATGGCCGCCCACTCGATCTGCAGGATGTCGACCAGCCTGGCCAGGGTGCCCGGTGGGGGGTGGTTGTCCCTGATGCGCCTCCCGAGCACATCCCAGAGGTGTTCAATTGGGTTCAGGTCAGGCGAGCACGCTGGCCAGGCCATACGGACGACTTCATGCTGCTCCAGGAAGTCGGTCACAAGGCGTGCTCGATGCGCAGGTGCATTGTTGTCCTGGAAGATGGCGCTTTGACCAAGGTCCACAAGCGCAGGCAGTGCCACGGCCGCCAGAACCTCGTCCGGTACCGGACCCCGTTCAGGATGCCGTCAATGGGGAGCAGGGGGGTCCGGGTACCACGGCTCATGCCACCCCACACCATCACCGACCCGCCGCCGTACCGGTTATGCTCTTGGACAGTGGCGTCAGCGAACCTCTCCCTTGACGTCGCCACACCCGAGCCCGGCCATCGTTAAAGGTCAGGGTGAACCTGGACTCATCCGAAAACAAGACCCGGGCCCACTGTTGCCTTGTCCAGGTCACGTGCTCCCTGGCCCAGGTCATGCGGCGCACTCTGTTGACCGGTGACAGCACGGGTCGGACGGCCGGTCTCCGTGACCTCAAGTTTGCCTCATGTAGCCGTCTTCTCACCGTGCTGCAGCTGATGTTAGCACCTGTTGCGTCCCTCAGCTGACCCCTCAAGGTCACCGCAGTGGATGCCCTTTCCCTCAGGACGGAGAGGGCAAGGTAGCGGTCTTGCTGTCTTGTCGTTACTCTGGGTCGACCCGTGTGACGCC
>JAPXFY010000035.1:23313538-23353538 GCA_030674185.1 Monoplex corrugatus
CCCATCCCGTGTAATGTTTTTGTTTTGTTTTGTTTTTGTTTTTTGTGGGGGGTTTTTTGGGGGGAGGAAGGGGGGGTCCGAGATATCTGAGGCGGAAACATTCTCTCTCTCTCTCTCTCTTGCTTGTGTGCTTGCTCGCTCGCTCGCTCCATTGCTTAGCACAGTAGATACATAAGGTGGCTTATGTGCTAATTAGTATACCGTTGGAAAATTTCATCAGATTTCTCCCTCTGTCTCCAACCACACTTCTCCGCTATTTGTGTAAATGTTATTTTTCACTACAGAGAGGATTTTCCTACAGTTTTTCCCCCCAGCTACAACTCCCTGCTGCCATGAATGAGTATGCTTGAACCTCCATCACATGTGTATTCTCCCCCACTCTCCCCACCGTGGGGATGCCGAGGATTTTTTTTTCAGTATAAGTAGTATCCCTACCTGGAAATTCTTTGCAAGAAATTTCCTTTTTTTCTAAAACACCCTTTATGTTTCTGCTTGGCTCCTTTGCTTTCTGTGTGTGTGTTCAATAAAGAAAAAAAACATTTACATAGTTTCTGCTAGGATTGATAATTGGGTATGTGTTTACTGCATTTTTGGCTGTAAGAAAAAGATTGTATGTAGAAGCTGGTTTTGGTAATTTAGGATAGTTTTTATATATTTGTATGTTTATAAGCATCTGGTGATAAATTGGGCGAAATGGCAACGCCAGCTGATGTGCGCGAAAGCAATGATGTACTTAGTTTTCTTACCCGGGTATTTTTTCACAGCCAACGAGGTGTGTTTTGAGATTGTTGTAACTCCGATATGCATTAAATAACAGCAACAGTAATAGTAATATATTATAACAACAACAACACCTTTGTCCACAGACACTACTCTCGACGAAATCGGTGAAGGTAACAAAAGACTTAAAAGTGGAACAGACAAAAACTGCAAGCAAACAAACAAACAAACAAAGAAAACAAACAAAAAAGCAGATGGAACCTGTGCGAAAAGTAAGCTTATCAGTAACGTCTCTGCGTTCTCTCTCTGTTCTTGCTCTTGCTCTCTCTCTCTCTCTCTCTCTCTCTCTCTCTCTCTCTCTCTCTCTCTCTCTCTCTCCTCTCTCTCTCTCTCTCTCTCTATGGCCCCGACCTTTCTCCTCCACTTTTTTTTTTTTTTTTTTTGCCATCTCGCTTCGACTCTCGTTTGAAGATGCCACCAGGAATGCCTTTTTTCTTTTTTGTGTGTGTTGTTTTGTTTTGTTTAGTCCTTCGACCCCACCCAACCCTGGTTTTCTGTCGCTGTCTTTCCCCCTTCTTCCCCCCACCCCCATCCCCACCCCCCAGTCTTGAGCGTTTTAACTAGGGTGTTTTTTTTGTTTTGTTTTGTTTTGTTTTGCTTTTTTTTTTTAACAGGGAAAGCAAGCCGCAAAGTTGCATACATTCGGAAGCCATTTCACATGCTTCTTTTTTTTTTTTTTTTTTTTTTTTTTTTTTTTTTCTTTTTTTTTTTTTTTTTTTTTTTTTTTTGTATTTGAAATGGGTGGAGGTAGGGAGAGGGTTAGGAGGGCAAATTCGCTGCCCATTGAAAGTTGGCTTTTTATGAACTGAGTACAATTTGTAGGGGACTTCTCGCACAACCGTCTTACCGTTTTCCTCACCGCGTTCTATTCAAACATTTTTCGTCGCCGAACCCCCACTCCCCTGGCCCTCCTCCCTTCTCCATTCTACAACCTCTTTTCTTTTTCCTCCCAACCTCTGCTTTCTTTTTATCCCCCCCCCCCCCCCCCCCAAAGTGGGTTTGGTTAGAGCTGAGACGATTCACTCCCCTCGTTGTCATTCCGGCTGTTTTGGTTTGTTGGGTGGGAGTCGTGGGTTGTTTGTTGGTTTTGTGTGTGTATGTGCAAAGTGTGTGTGTGTGGTGGTGGTGGTCTTTGATTTAATGTCTATTCACTAAAGTGATTTTAGACAAAGTGTGTGTGTGTGTGTGTGTGTGTGTGTGTGTGTGTGTGTGTGTGTGTGTGCGTGAATGGGTTTTTAGGTCTGTATGGTTCTGTGTCTTCTATCTGTGACTGTGATAAATTTATGCGTGCACCCTGCATTCTCCACATCTGTCTGCAGTCTTTCTGTCTCTTGTCTCTTTACATCCTCTGCAGTCTGTCTCTTGTCTCTTTACATCCTCTGCAGTCTGTCTCTTATTTCTTTACATCCTCTGCAGTCTGTCTCTTATTTCTTTACATCCTCTGCAGTCTGTCTCTTATTTCTTTACATCCTCTGCAGTCTGTCTCTTGTCTCTTTGCATCCTCTGCAGTCTGTCTCTTGTCTCTTTACATCCTCTGCAGTCTGTCTCTTATTTCTTTACATCCTCTGCAGTCTGTCTCTTGTCTCTTTGTATCCTCTGCAGTCTGTCTCTTATTTCTTTAACTCTCTCTGCATCTGTCTCTTATTTCTTTACATCCTCTGCAGTCTGTCTCTTGTCTCTTTACATCCTCTGCAGTCTGTCTCTTGTCTCTTTGTATCCTCTGCAGTCTGTCTCTTGTCTCTTTGATCCTCTGCAGTCTGTCTCTTGTCTCTTTACATCCTCTGCAGTCTGTCTCTTATTTCTTTACATCCTCTGCAGTCTGTCTCTTGTCTCTTTACATTCCTCTGCAGTCTGTCTTCTTGTCTCTTTACATCCTCTGCAGTCTGTCTCTTGTCTCTTTGTATCCTCTGCAGTCTGTCTCTTGTCTCTTTACATCCTCTGCAGTCTGTCTCTTATTTCTTTACATCCTCTGCAGTGTGTCTCTTGTCTCTTTACATCCTCTGCAGTCTGTCTCTTATTTCTTTACATCCTCTGCATCTGTCTCTTATTTCTTTACATCCTCTGCATCTGTCTCTTATTTCTTTACATCCTCTGCATCTGTCTCTTTTCTTTACATCCTCTGCATCTGTCTCTTGTCTCTTTGCATCCTCGGCAGTCTGTCTCTTGTCTCTTTACATCCTCTGCAGTCTGTCTCTTGTCTCTTTACATCCTCTGCAGTCTGTCTCTTGTCTCTTTGTATCCTCTGCAGTTTGTCTCTTGTCTCTTTGCATCCTCTGCAGTCTGTCTGTTGTCTCTTTGCATCCTCTGCAGTCTGTCTCTTGTCTCTTTACATCCTCTGCAGTCTGTCTCTTGTCTCTTTGTATCCTCTGCAGTCTGTCTCTTGTCTCTTTGCATCCTCTGCAGTCTGTCTCTTGTTTCTTTACATCCTCTGCAGTCTGTCTCTTATTCTCTTTACATCCTCTGCAGTCTGTCTCTTGTCTCTTTGCATCCTCTGCAGTCTGTCTCTTGTCTCTTTACATCCTCTGCAGTCTGTCTCTTGTCTCTTTACATCCTCTGCAGTCTGTCTCTTGTCTCTTTACATCCTCTGCTCTGTCTCTTGTCTCTTTGCATCCTCTGCAGTTCTGTCTCTTGATTTTTTTTACATCCTCTGCAGTCTGTCTCTTGTCTCTTTACATCCTCTGCATCTGTCTCTTGTCCTCTTTCATCCTCTGCATCTGTCTCTTGTCTCTTTCATCCTCTGCAGTCTGTCTCTTGTCTCTTTACATCCTCTGCAGTCTGTCTCTTGTCTCTTTACATCCTCTGCTCTGTCTCTTGTCTCTTTACATCCTCTGCATCTGTCTCTTGTCTCTTTACATCCTCTGCATCTGTCTTGTCTCTTTACATCCTCTGCAGTCTGTCTTTGTCTCTTTTCATCCTCTGCAGTCTGTCTCTTGTCTCTTTACTCTCTGCGTCTCTTTTTTATCTCTCTTGTCTTTCTTTACATCCTCTGCTCTGTCCTTGTCTCTTTTTTCCTCTGCAGTCTGTCTCTTGTCTCTTTACATCCTCTGAGTCTGTCTCTTGTTCTTTACATCCTCCTGCTTGCTCTGTCTCTTGTTTTCTTTACATCCTCTGCATTGTCCTTGTCTCTTTGTCTCTGCTTGCTTTCTCTTCATCCTCTCAGTCTTCTCTTTCTTGTCTCCTCTGCATCTGTCTCTTGTCTCTTTACATCCTCTGCAGTCTCTTGTCTTTGATCTCTCATCTGTCCTTGTCTCTTTCATCCTCTGCAGTCTGTCCTTGTCTCTTTCATCCTCTGTCCCTTGTCTCTTTCATCCTCTGTCTGTCTCTTTCATCTCGTCCCTTGTCTCTTTCTCTCTTGTCCTGCTTTCATCCTCTGTCCCTTGTCTCTTTTCATCCTCTGTCCTTGTCTCTTTACATCCTCTGTCCTTGTCTCTTTACATCCTCTGTCCCTTGTCTCTTTACATCCTCTGCTCTTCTCTTGTCTCTTTACATCCTCTGCAGTCTGTCTCTTGTCTCTTTATTCCTCTGTCCCTTGTCTCTTGTCTCTTTACATCTCTCGCCCTTGTCTCTTGTCTCTTTACTCCTCTGTCCCTTGTCTCTTTACATCCTCTGCAGTCTTTCTCTTGTCTTTTCATCTCTGCAGTCCTTGTCTCTTTCATCCTCTGTCTTTCTGTTGTCTCTTTACATCCTCTGTCCCTTGTCTCTTTACATCCTCGCAGTCTTTCTCTTGTCTCTTACATCCTCTGCAGTCTGTCTCTTGTCTCTTTACATCTCTGTCCTGTCTCTTGTCTCTTTACATCTTCTGTCCTGTCTCTTGTCTCTTTACATCTTCTGTCCCTTGTCTCTTTACATCCTCTGTCCCTTGTCTCTTTACATCCTCTCAGTCTTCTCTTGTTCTCTTTACATCCTCTGCAGTCTGTCTCTTGTCTCTTTACATCTCTGTCTGTCTCTTGTCTCTTTACATCCTCTGTCCTGTCTTGTCTCTTTACATCTCTGTCCTTGTCTCTTTACATCTCTGCCCTGTCTCTTGTTCTTTACATCCTCTGTCCTTGTCTTCTCTTACATCTCTGTCTGTCTCTTGTTCTTTACATCCTCTGCTGTCCTTGTCTCTTTACATCCTCTTGTCTCTTGTTTCTTTACATCCTCTGTCCCTGTTTGTCTCTTTACATCCTCTGCAGTCTTCCTTGTCTCTTTACATCCTCTGCAGTCTTCTGTCTCTTGTCTCTTGTCATCTTCATCTCTGTCCTTGTCTCTTTACATCCTCTGCCCTATCTTGTCCCTTTCTTTTACATCCTCTGCTGCTCTTTCTGTCCCTGTCTCTTACATCCTCTGCAGTCTTTCTCCTTGTCTGTCTTTACATCCTCTGCAGTCTTCTCTTGTTCTCTTTACATCCTCTGCATCTTTCTTGTCCTTGTCTTTTACATCCTCTGCAGTCTGTCTCTTGTCTCTTTACATCCTCTGCATCTTGTCTCTTGTCTCTTACATCCTCTGCAGTCTGTCCTTGTCTCTTTACATCCTCTGCACTTGTCTCTTGTCTCTTTGCATCCTCTGCATCTGTCCCTTGTCTCTTTGCATCCTCTGCAGTCTGTCCCTTGTCTCTTTGCATCCTCTGCAGTCTGTCCCTTGTCTCTTTGCATCCTCTGCAGTCTGTCCCTTGTCTCTTCACATCCTCTGCAGTCTGTCTCTTGTCTCTTTGCATCCTCTGTCCCTTGTCTCTTCACATCCTCTGCAGTCTGTTTGTCTCTTGTCTCTTCACATCTCTTGCAGTCTGTCCCTTGTCTCTTCACATCCTCTGCAGTCTGTCTCTTGTCTCTTCACATCCTCTGCAATCTGTCTCTTGTCTCTTTGCATCCTCTGTCCCTTGTCTCTTTACATTCTCTGCAGTCTGTCTCTTGTCTCTTTGCATCCTCTGCAATCTGTCTCTTGTCTCTTTGCATCCTCTGTCCCTTGTCTCTTTACATCCTCTGCAGTCTGTCTCTTGTCTCTTTACATCCTCCGCAATCTGTCTCTTGTTTCTTTACATCCTCTGCAGTCTGTCTCTTGTCTCTTTAATCCTCTGCAGTCTGTCTCTTGTCTTTTTACATCCTCTGCAGTCTGTCTGTCTTTTGTCTCTTTGTATCCTTATTTTTCTGGCCCAGATGTGGCCGGAGTGATTTACCCAGGATATAAATTGTAAAACTAGATTCCTCTCTCACCCTCTCATACACACACACAAAACACACACACTCACACAAAAAACACACACACACACACACACACACACACACACACACACACACACACACACACACACACACACACACACACACACACACACACACACACACACACACCCCGCCCTCTTCTGTTCTCTTCTTATCAGCCCTAATCCTCTTCGGTGCGGCAGTGGTTTTTGCCATCGTGCGGTTGGTTTGCTTGACTCTGACTGGCATAGATTCTCTTCGCTGTGTTGGAAAAAGAAGAAGAGACCTTTTTTTATTTTTTTCTTCTTCTTTTTTCTTGTTTTTTTATTTATTTTTTTTATTTTTATTTTTTTAAGAGAGAGAGAGCGCGCAGAGACAGAGAAGGGGAAGGAAGAGGGCGGAAGAAACAGACCGTCTTTTTACAGCCAGCCTCTACATAAAGCCTTTCCCTTCATTTTTCTGGCCCGTTTCGTTCGTAGTAGGAGGAACACGGAGCGAGGGAGGGTGGTGGTAGAACTGTCCTCCCCACCGCAGATTCTTGCTCGGCAGTTTTGGTGTCTTGCCTTCGGTGGAAGAACCGAGTTCATGAGATCGTTTTTGACGTGGCGCAGTTACTAGTAGTCAGGTGGGTAAGGGTTCAAATCGAGCAGAATTTCTGGATTCGATCCTGCTTGTGTTACTACTCCCCTGGCCTGGTGGATAAAGTGGAGAGGGAGAGCTTTTCCTCATCTCCCAGGTCAGTGTGCAGTACGGACATGCTAGTGTCATATCGTCCTTCGTATGTATGGGTACATCATCATCATCATCATCATCATCATCATCATCGTCATCATCATGTGGCCTGCCGCATGGCGTTTGCGATCATGGCCCTCCATATGCATCTATCCCTTGTCGTCGCAAGCACATCTTCCATCCTCTCTGTCCTCAGCCACACTGCAAGTCCTTCCAACATTTTCTCCCTGGTTCTACCTTGTGTTCTCTTTCCCTCCAGCTTTCCTGTTGTGCCAGATGCTCCTTTCCTCATAAAATGGCCTATAAATGTTGCTTGTCTTTTTTTAATCTTCCTTATCAATGATCTTCTTGTGTCTGCCTCCATCAAGACTGTCTCGTTTGTTTTCTTTGCTGTCCATGGAACTCTTAACATTCTTCTTAGAAACCACATCTCGGCTGCCTCGATCTTCTTCTGGCTTTGTGTGTTGACTGTATAGACACACTGAACACAAACGTGCTTGTTGAAGATCCTGTAAGTCATGTGGTCAAGTGGTATATGGAAACACGAAAACACCCATTATGCACACACACACAACAACAACAACAACAATGGGACAACAACAGCAACGGAGCATGCGTACTGTGCGAAACATACAGCATGTACATCTTTAATTAACCCTTTGACTCCTGCACCCTGTCCACCAGCATCCTGCATTGTCGACCATGCTAGCAAAGCAAAAACAATCCTTTGATTCACTCACACTATCCACTAGCTTCCATCAGCAGGAAGCTGGTGGATAGGGTGAGGGAGTCATATGGTTACGTTTTTGCAGTTGGTGGGGATGCGTGAGTCAAAGGGTTAAAACAACGTACTGTACACACGCTTCCCAAATAATCAAATCACAAAACAAAACGAAACAAAACAAAAGCCCCCAAAAGTCCATTTTGATCCCCACCTTGACATACTGTGACCAAGCATCTAGAGCACACAATTATTGTCTGTGAGGTGTGTTGTTTGAGAAGAGCTGTCAATAGGAACAGACATAAAATGTTCAGAAATACCAAGCTTGATAGAGAAATGGTGAGAACGTCAATCCATCATCACATTCATTAATAGAGAATTAACTGGTTTGGTCTTCTGACCAGAATGTTGTAATGCACATGTACTGTACGTGTCATCGTCATCGTCGTCGTCGTCATCATCATCATCATCATCATCATCATCATCATATGCCTTGTCGCATGGCGTTGGCGGTCATGACCCTCCTTACGAATCTATCTTTTGTCGCTGCAAATATATCTCTGATCCTTTCTGCTCTCATCCACTCCACAGATCCGTCCAATATTTTCTCCCTTGGTCTACCTGATGTTCTTTTCCCCTCCAGCATTTCTCTTGTCTTACAGTCTTAGAACATATTTTAGAAATGTAGCTTGTCTTTTCATAATCTTATTCATTCATGTTGTGTGTGTGTTTGCTGCTTTCAAGACTATCTCGTTTGTTTTCTTTGCTGTCCATGGAACTCTTAACATTCTTTTTAGAAACCGCATTTTAGTTGTCTTAAAATTGTTCTGACTTTGCACATGACTGTCCCAATCTTAAGCATAACGATCTACAAGATAAAAAAAATCATAAATGTTGCTTGTATTTTCCTAATCGTATTCATTAATGTTCTTTTTGTTCTTGCATCTTTTCAAGACTGTCTCGTTTGTTTTCTTTGCTGTCCATGGAACTTTCCTCTTAGAGACCACGTTTCAGCTGCTGTTTGAACTCAGTATTGTCCAGTCAGTCGTTGCGCTAAGACCAGACAACACCACATTGACAGGTGGTGTGATTGGTTTGATTAGGACAGTGGTGGGGTTGCATCATTCTGGTGATGTGAGCATAGTGTTTCATAGGTCCCTCACACACCTCACACACAACCCCCGTCTCTGCGTATTAAATTCTTGCCTGGACACAAGAGTCTTGCGCAGGCTCAGGGAGTCTGCCAGAGAATTGCTGGCAGATTTAGGCGGAGCGCATATGGAATTGTCCGAGTGCGATGAACCCCTTCGACACCGACTCCATCGTCATAATTATTATGCTTCAGTTATTCTGGTGGTGTCAGCGTTTTCATAGGTCCCATCTGTGTTTCGAAACTCGTCCAAAGCGTTGGGTTAGTTAGAGGTAGGCTTGAGGAGGGAGGGGCCTGCCGGATGACTGCTTTCAGATTTTGCTGGAACATCTTGAATGCGATGATGAACCAACTCTTGAACCTCGGGGAGGTGCAGTGTTGGCCTGCTGAGGGACTATTTAGTAGGTCACATCCTTGATCTCTCTCTCTCTCTCTCTCTCTCTCTCTCTCTCTCCTCTTCTCTCTCTCTCTCTCTCTCTCTCTCTCTCTCTGCTCTCCCTCTCTCTCTCTCTCTGTCTCTCTGTGAGGTATTGTGTACGTTTTGAGATAGTTATAGCCTTGATCTCTCTCTCTCTCTCTCTCTGTCTCTGTCTCTCTCTCCCTCCCTCCTTCCCTCCCCCTCTCTCTCTGTCTGTCTCTCTCGCTCTCTCTGTGAGGTATTGTGTGCGTTTTGAGATAGTTATAGCCTTGATCTCTCTCTCTCTCTCTCTTGTCTCTGTCTCTCTCTCCCTCCCTCCTTCCCTCCCCCTCTCTCTCTGTCTGTCTCTCTCGCTCTCTCTGTGAGGTATTGTGTGCGTTTTGAGATAGTTATAGCCTTGATTCTCTCTCTCTCTCTCTTGTCTCTGTCTCTCTCTCCCTCCCTCCTTCCCTCCCCCTCTCTCTCTGTCTGTCTCTCTCGCTCTCTCTGTGAGGTATTGTGTGCGTTTTGAGATAGTTATAGCCTTGATATATCTCTGTCTCTTTCTCTCTCTCTCTCTCTCTCTCTCTCTCTCTCTCTCTCTCTCTCTCTCTCTCTCTCTCGTCTGTCTCTCTGTCTCGATATCTCGGGTTATATCCCAGTCATTATTAATAAAAACCGGCCTTTTCGCTGTTCATCTTTTTTTTTTCCAGTCATTCTTTTGATGTCAGCTTACTGTTTCATGGGTTCCTTCTCCTGCCCTCCCATTTCAAGGCCTTGCAGTGCAGGCTCAGGAGATCGGCCAGATAATTTGCGGGCAGATTTGGGTGGAGCGCTTATGGACTTGTCTGAATGTGATGAATCATTCTCTCTCTCTCTTCTCCTCTCTCTCTCTCTCCTCTCTCTCTCTCTCTCTCTCTCTCTCTGTCTCTCTCTGTCTCTCTCTATCTCTGTCTGTCTCTCTCTCTTTCTCTCTCTCTCTCCCTTGTCTCTGTCTCTCTCTGTCTCCCTCCCTCTCCCCTCTCCCTCTCCCCCTCCCTCCCTGTCGTGTTGTAGAGTGCCGAGGTCGGGTCTCCGGCGAAAACGCTAACAAAAGAGGACTGTTGACTTTCAAAGTTTTCGCTTTTGTCACACATGTACACGCGCACACGTACCGCTTCGCAACCCAGCATATCACACATACACACACACACACACACACGCACGCGCGCACACACACACACACCGCGCGCGCGCGCGCGCGCACACACACCTCCTGTACTGCCCTTCCTCCCCAGTAAGCAGAAGGAAGCAGCGATAAATGTGGGGGTGGAAGTGATGGGGATTGGAAGGGGGGGGGGGGGGGAGGCGCATACATTTTTTAAGGGGGAGGGGGAATGTAGAGTCGTGAAGAGAGGAGTCAGTCTGGCACGCAAAGACAAGCGCCGCTACACACCTCACGGGCGTGAGTACACGTACGCATACGCACACTCGCCACCGATGCGCGCGCACACACAGATCCACACGCACGCACGCACACTATCCTGCCAAAGAAAACTGGGCACAGCAGAAGTGACCAGATGGATGTTTTATATAGAATGTTCAGCAAGTGTGTTGGAGTGTCCTGGGGCGCCTCTTAGGTCCAAACAGGATTATCAGCGTTTAAAAGAGAATTCCATTCTATGCATAGTCCTTGCCTTCCCAGGAGCTGTGAGGTATCTGGCACAGACAGAGAGAGAGAGAGAGGCTGGCACAGAGAGGGGGAGAGAGACTGGCACACAGAGAGACTGGCACAGAGAGAGAGAGACTGGCACAGAGAGAGAGAGACTGGCACACACAGAGAGACTGGCAGAGAGAGAGAGAGAGAGTCTGAATCTGATGAGCACTGAATGGTTTATTGATTTGGTCATTGGCTCTGTCAGTTGGGAGTTCATTATTTTATGCGCAGTTCTTCCCCTGTGGTTGAGTTAGGTCATCTCTCAAATGATCGGTGTGTCCATCTGAGGCGTGTTTATTTTAACTGGGATGCATATATGCACGTTGTTATGGCCTACATTGTGCGGGTAAAATCATGTTGCTGCACAGTCTGCATACTCCGTCGTAGGTGGGGAGGAAAGAAAAACAAAGTGTACGAGGATTTCTTGAAAGAAAAAACAAAACAAAAAACCAGGTGAATGGGCCGTAAAGGAAGAGGTGAGAGAAAGAAAAGAAAAAGGCAGCAACACTGACGTTGATGGAAGAAGAGGAAATTTTACCATAGTATTTTTAGAAGGTGGAAATACTATTTTGATTGGAAGACGCCCTGGCGTCCCCACGGGGATAAACAGTTCACATTTCTGGACATATTGACAAAACCGATACATCACAAGTGTAATATATTTAAGTCATATTGTTGTGACACGGTAAGTGGAGAGAGAGAGAGAGAGAGAGAGATGGTAGCAAGGGACAGAAAAGCCTTTAAAACATTTTAGTTTGCTTACCTCTCTCCCCTCCCTCCCCCTCTCTCCCTCCTTCCCTCCCTCTCCTTCCTTCCCTCTTTCCCTCATTCCCTCTCTCTCTGTCTCTCGCACTCACCCTTCCACTCGTTACTTTCCATCTGTTAACGCCTGATCTTTTCCTTCTCTTTCTTAGTACTGTCATTTTCTCTCTCCTTTGCGCTCTGTTCTGAGTTCCTTTTTTTTTCTTCCAAGACTCGATTACTGTAAAAAAAATAAAAAAAATAAAATAAAATAAAATAAAAGGGGGAGGGCGGGAAAGGGGGGGGGGGGGCTGTAAAAAGTGTCTGTACTATATGACTAGTAAAATGCAGGGCTCCAGGATACCCCCCCCCCTCTCTCTCTCTCTCTCTCTCTCTCTCTCTCTCTCTCCTCCCCTACCCCCACTCCTTTTCCTCTCACCACCAGAAGTGGCTGTAGGAAAGGAACGAGATTCAGAGAGCTGTAGTTCTTAACTTTCTAATTCCAGAAAGTGTTTGTCATGTTGTGAGCGAGCGGTTGGACTTTTAGAACCCAGTGTAAAATCCAGTGTTCAAACCATAGGAACAACCTATCTCCATGTCTTCTACTTCGGAAAATGAGAGACAGATGGCTTGGCCGTATTACCCTATTAACATTGTCATATATCTTTTGTCCACTTACTGTATTCTTTCAGCTGCGTTTTTTGCGTAATTGTGACCTTGATTTTTACTCCCTCCTCGTTATAACATAGTCCCAACTCGCAACGTAAAAACTGGCCTGTTCATTGCCTCACCTTAATGCTCCAACTTCCCTTGGGGGGGTGCCGGGGGCTCTTTCAGTATACATAGTATCCCCACCTTCTGGAAATCATGTGCTAGAAATTTGTTTTATCACTCTCTTTGTTTCTGCCTTGCTCCTTTGCTTTCTATCGTCTCTTCCTAACATTTTTTTTTTTTTTTTTTTTTTTTTTTGCATTGCTGGTCTGTTCACCTGTATGTGTTCGTTAAAGCCTTATATATGTTTTAGTGCCCGTACTTATGTTTATACATCATCATCTTCATCAACATCATCATCATCCACATCATCATCATCATCGTCATCATCATAAACATACACACACACATGTCCATTCCTGATGATGATGTGGATGATGATGGTAATGATGATTTGATGTGAAATCGGTTGAACTCATTAACTAGTATCTTACATTATTACTACCAGTCTGAGTCTTATAACCCTACTTTTGGGTTCTTATGACGAATAAATGTTCCGAGTTCAGATCTCTCTCTCTCTCTCTCTCTCTCTCTCTCTCTCTCTCTCCACACACACACACACACACACACACACACACACACACACACACACACACACACACACACACACACACACACACACGTATGGGCTACAGTTTGATCTGAATCAGCCTGTCATCTGTTTTGGAGGGAGCATGGGAAGGAAAAGGTCGGGGGGGGGGGGGGGGGAGGCCGCAGTCAAAGTTAAGTGGTTGTAGGTGGTTAGTGATTGTACAACTTCGCTTTTAAGCTGCCTTTTTTTTTTTAACTGATGTGTATATAAGGAACGAAGGACTTAGCTTTTCTCGCCAAGTTTAGAAATGGTTGTAAATGTAATGGGCTGTCAAAGAGATGGCAGCTCTCTGCACGATACAATATCCTCAGTGTATGGAAGGTAACATGACCAAAGCCACGAGAAGTGTAATTCCGTGAGGGACAGAATTTATTAAACTTGCATATAGGGTTCCACTAGGAACTGTGTTGTGGTCAATTCGCTTCACATTCTACACCTCACCAATTGCCAGTGTCAACAGTCAGCACAACATCAAATATCATTTCTATGATGATGACTCCCAGCTCTACAACAGTGCATCTCCTGAAAATCTGTCAACTCTTTCCGAAGCTTCTGATTGTTATGTTGAGATCCAGAACTGTATGATACAGAATAAGCCACAGTTGAATGGAGATAAGACTAAACCAATGCTCATTGACACCAAGCACAGGCTTTCTCTGTAAAAAAAAAAAAAGTGTTCTTGCTTTCTGATGCAGTCAACAAACTTGGCGTTTTTCGTGATCCTCATCTCTTATACAGAAATTCATCACCCTAACGTGTCGGTCTGTTACTGTCAGTTGCGACGTTTCTGTTGTGTTGGCTGTTTCAGCAGTATCTAAAATCGCGATTTCACCTGTCTTGTCTCGTATTGATCGCTTCTTCTGTTGCATTCCACCAGTGTATTCAGGTTTCTGCGGCCCGTCGTGCCCTTTATAAAAAAAAAGAGGCGTGATCATATCACTCCCTTCACTTTCTCCACTGTTTGCCTGTTTCTCAAAGACATTCGTACAAAACGAGTACATTTTTATAATTATTTTCATTTGGCATTGGGACCCCTGATTATGGTACAAGTGTATCATCTGTAGTGCACCTTTTTATCTTTGTGCCTACCTCCAAATGTACAGCCTTGCCCAACTTTTCGGTTCTGTTTCTGATACTAGTTGTTTACAAATTCATTGATACAGATGTTCCACAGTCGGTCACGGCTCTTTTTCTATGTCCGGTCCATACAACTGGAACGAGCTTTCCCTGTCCATTCAACAGTCACATACTCTGTCTTCCTTCAAGTCTAACTTGAAGACATACCTTTTTGTCCACCAGTGATTTCCCCCAATGATTTCCACTTTTGCTTGCCGACCCTTTCGTACTATTCCTTTCCTGTCCTCCCCCGTGTTTTGTGCCCTTGTGTTTTGGTCATTGTGAGTGAATGCTTCGGTGAAAGGGAGAGTGCGCGCTTTGATTTGATCCACATATCAAGATTTTGCGCCGTATAAATATTGTTGTTGTTGTTATTTTTATTATTATTATTATTATCATCATCATCATTATTATTATTATTGTTATTATCATCATCATTATTATTATTAAACTCCGTGTCATATTCACTTAAATACACGTGCGTGTGCACGCACATACATATACACATGCGTGCGTGGCACACACACACACACACACACACACACACACACACACACACAACACACACACACACACACACACACACACACACACGCACACACACACACTCACTCACTCACTCACTCACTCACTCACTCACTCACTCATTTCCATTCATGATGAAACCATGAACTGTCAAGTCAGCTTATTAATCAATACCATGTGCCAATCTGCGTCTTGCCCGTATTCATGTCAAGTATTCATGTTGGCGTGTCAACTTCATACTGGTACTAATTGTGTTGTGCGATGCACAGCTTTGTCTAGAGAGAGGAGACAGACGGATGGACGGACGGAAGGAATCTGTGTGGAGACAGTCTGAGAAGATACAGGCGCCGAGACAGACATACAGGCAGACTGAGAGCAGACAGGCTGACAGACAGACAGATTGACAAGAGAACTATGTATGATACACTCAATGGCATTCGTGAGAAAGAAATTGGAGAAAAGTTTATGCTATCACTATGTTCGGTATATGCTGGGATGGGGGGGGGGGGAGCGGAGAGGGGGGCGGTGGTGTTTGCATGTCGCTGTCTCTCATACGACCTTCTACTTTCATTTTTCGGTTTTCTCATGACGGCATCCACGCGCTCGGAAAGTACCATAGGCACTTTAATGGCGTGATAGCCGAGTGGTTTTGACGTCGTTATAATGCCCGCCCGCCCCCTCCCAATATTTTTTCCCCTAGGCTAGGGGGGAAAAAAACCGCTGCAATCGGGCGCTTCCTCTTCCCCACTACCTCCGCCCTTCTTCATTTTTTTTGTTGTTGTTGTTGTTTTTTGGGGGGTTGATTGTTTGTTCTAAGTGCTCCCCCTCCTCCATGAGAGTCTTTAATGCTTATGTGAATTCTAAAACTTAATTGTCATTATTCAAAATGTATTGTGCTATATATATTGTTCACGTATCCCTTCATAAAAGGGCATGAATGAACTACCTGAACTCTCTGTCTCTCTAAATCTATTTGTGTGTGTCTGTCCCCTCTCTTTCCTTCTCTGTCTTTCTCTCTCACTCTCTCTGTCCTCCCCGTCCCTCCCTCTTCCCTGTCCCCATTTTTCTTTCCTGTATACCTTTTATTACCAAACGCTCCTTGTATATTTCAAACTAACTCTATTAGGTACTGATGAGTTGTGTTTGAAGTTTTTTTTTCCCTCCTGCTCGTCAGTGTCGCTTTACACAGGAATAAAATGGCGGGATTTTTGTTTTGGTTTTGTTTGTTTGTTTGAATCGGTTTAAGAGTATGATTGATGACTCCAAGTGATGTTTTAATCCTTATCATAAGCAGGTGATGATTTATGGCGTTAACGTTGTTGTTGTTTTTTTTATTTGTTTTTCTTCAAAGCACTCCCAGCAAGGTGTCGTAAATCCTAGTTTTGAAACATAGTCGCTGCGATTCTCACCCCATCGCCTGCATGCACCTGTTTAAATCATATTTACCATAATTGTACTTGTAGCTTTACCCACATCCTGCATGTACCTGTATAAATTATATTTACCATTATTGTCCTTGTAGAATTACCCACCCACACAATGCCTTTTCCTTCTCACTCTTAAGCCATGTTCTTCCTAAGTTATGCATCTGTTGTGAGAGTGTGTCTCGTTCGTTCGTTTCGTTCGTTCGTTCGTTCGTTCGTTTTGTTTGTTTGTTTTTTAAGTGTTCTCATTGTTCTGGGATGTGTGTATGCGCGTTGCTTTGCCCATACTGTGCAGACGGTTATGTTGCTGCGCTCTCTGCATACCCAAAGTCTTCGGTGGTGCGTGTATGCTGGGTGTTTTCATGTTTCCTTAACACTTTGACTCCCACACCCTGTCACCAACTACAAAAACCTAACCCTTTTGACTTCCTCACCCTGTCCACCAGGTTCCTGCACAGGAAGCTGATGGATAGGGTGAGGGAGTCAAAGGGTTAAGTTTTTGCTTTGCTTGCATGGTTGACAATGCAGGATGCTGGCGGACAGGGTGCGGGAGTCAAAGGGTTAAGCTGTATCGGATAGGCATACGACTTTACTTGCAGGATCTTTAACATGCATATTTGTGTTGTGCGTCCTTACGCTTACGAAAGGGGGTTTAGACACTAACAGGTTTTGTACTTGGGAGATCAGGAAAGATTTAGGCGCGGGGTGCCCATGCAAAATCGAACCCCGACCTTGAGATTTGGAGTCCAACGTCTTATCTGCTTGACTGTAGCACTCGTCAATAGTGGGCAGCCTGCTGTATCTTCTTCCTTCGTTTGCCCCCCCCCCCCCACCTCCGACACACACACACATGCACATGCGCGCGCGTGCACACACACACACACACAGACACACACACACACACACACACACACACACACACACACACACACACACACACACACACACACACACACACACACACACACACACACACACACACTTCCCCAGTCAGCTTTATCTGAATTGAACTTTCTAAGAAGCGTATTGAATTAAATACGGACGGGGGAAAAAGTACATTTGTTTGAATATACGCTGTATACGCTCTCTCTCTCTCTCTCTCTCTCTCTCTCTCTCTCTCTCTCTCTCTCTCTCTCTCTCTCTCTTGCGCGCACATACACACATCACACATCTCTTTCTCTCTCTCCTCTCTCTCTCTCTCTCTATCTCTTGTGCGCGCACATACACACAGACACACACACAACACACACACACGCCACACAACACACACACACACACACACACACACACACGCATGCACGCACGCACGCACGCGCACACACACACACACACACACACACACACACACACACACACACACACACACACACACACACAAAAACAGCGTGAATTTTCTATGATGTTTTGCAAAGGGACATCATGGTTGCCGTCGGTTCCTTTACGCTCACTACGCGTACGTTGCAGTCGTGACCTCAGTTTATCGTCTTATCCGAAGGACTATTACCCATACCCTCTCATGGTCGGGTAGAAGGATGACGGCTGGGGGAATGGGGGTGGAGGGGGGAGGGAGACTGCCCGTTCAATCAGGGATCAGAACGGATCAGGGATTTGCCCAGGATGCGAACCGGTGACCTCTCGCTTTTACAAGCTGAGCCCCAACCACTTCTTGTGTGTGTGTGTGTGTGTGTGTGTGTGTGTGTGTGTGTGTGTGTGTGTGTGTGCTTTTTTCCTCCCCTGAATTGGTCACGATAATAAGAAAGACCCATTAGTGGGCTGTGTTTTGGGTGAAACTTGCTGGTACGGGTAACGGTTCTTTTAGTATGGTTTTGGTGGTAAATAACACTATCGGTATCTAAGGCTTGCTCGGCTTGAAAAGCGCAAAGGTCGGCCTCTGTCTGTCTGTCTCTCTGTCTCTGTCTCTCTCTCTCTCTCTTTCTCTCTCCCTCTCTCTGCTCTCTCTCTCTCTCTCTCTCTCCCCTCTCTCTCTCTCTCTCTCTCTCTCTCTCACGCACGCGCGCACGTGCACACACACACGCATGCACGCGCACACACAAATACACGTTGTTGTTCTGCATAATATAATCTTGTAATGAAATTGATACCACCAAAGTATCGCTGTAAATATTTAGATTTGATATGGTGACGTGAGCACATAACGGCACCATTCTGTTTTATCTTGGAGCCTTGTACGAAAGCATTAAGACTACTGGGTGCCGTGATGTCATGCTCTTTACATTGAAATTGACCTACATGATTGGGAATGGTTTCCTTGTTGACTATGATAATTGGGAATGGTTTCCATGTTGACCATGATGATTGGAATGGTTTCCTTGTTGACCTATGATGGAATGGTTTCTGGGAATGGTTTCCTTGTTGACCTGATGATTGGGAATGGTTTCCTTGTTGACCATGATGATTGGGAATGGTTTCCATGTTGACCATGATGATTGGAAGGTTCCTTGTTGACTATGATGATTGGGAATGGTTTCCTGTGACCAGATGATTGGAATGGTTTCCTTGTTGACCATGATGATTGGGAATGGTTTCCTTGTTGACATGATATTGGGAATGGTTTCCTTGTTGACCATGATGATTGGGAATGGTTTCTTGTTGGCCGTGATATTGGGAATGGTTTCCATGTTGACCATGATGATTGGGATGGTTTCCTTGTTGACTATGATAATTGGGAATGGTTTCCTGTTGACTATGATGATTGGGAATGGTTTCCTTGTTGACCATGATGATTGGGAATGGTTTCCATGTGACCATGATGATTGGAATGGTTTCCTTGTTGACCATGATGATTGGGAATGGTTTCCTTGTTGACTATGATATTGGGAATGTTTCCATGTTGACCATGATGATTGGGAATGGTTTCCTTGTTGACCATGATGATTGGGAATGGTTTCTTTGTTGACCATGATGATTGGGATGGTTTCCATTGTTGACTATGATAATTGGGAATGGTTTCCTTGTTGACCATGATGATTGGGAATGGTTTCCTTGTTGACATGATGATTGGGAATGGTTTCTTGTTGACCATGATGATTGGGATGGTTTCTTGTTGACCATGATGATTGGGGGAATGGTTTCCATGTTGACCATGATAATTGGGAATGGTTTCCTTGTTGACCATGATAAATTGGGAATGGTTTCTTTGTTGACCATGATGATTGGGAATGGTTTCCATGTTGACTATGATAATTGGGAATGGTTTCCTTGTTGACTATGATAATTGGGAATGGTTTCCGTGTTGACCATGATGATTGGGAATGGTTTCCTTGTTGACCATGATGATTGGGAATGGTTTCCTTGTTGACTATGATAATTGGGAATGGTTTCCTTGTTGACCTTGATGATTGGGAATGGTTTCCTTGTTGACCATGATGATTGGGAATGGTTTCCTTGTTGACTATGATAATTGGGAATGGTTTCCTGTTGACCTATGATGATTGGGAATGGTTTCCATGTTGACCTTGATGATTGGGAATGGTTTCCTTGTTGACCATGATGATTGGGAATGGTTTCCATGTTGACTATGATAATTGGGATGGTTTCCATTGTTGACTATGATGAATTGGGAATGGTTTCCTTGTTGACCTATGATAATTGGGATGGTTTCCTGTTGACTTGATAATTGGGAATGGTTTCCATGTTGACCATGATGATTGGGAATGGTTTCCTTGTTGACCATGATGATTGGGAATGGTTTCCTTGTTGACCATGATGATTGGGAATGGTTTCCGTGTTGACCATGATATTGGGAATGGTTTCCTTTGACTATGATAATTGGATGTTTTGTGACTATGAATTGGGAATGGTTTCCTTGTTGACCATGGTGATTGGGAATGGTTTCCTTGTTACCATGGTGATTGGGAATGGTTTCCTGTTGACCATGATGATTGGGAATGGTTCCATGTTGACCTATGATGATTGGGAATGGTTTCCATGTTGACCTTGATAAATTGGGAATGGTTTCCTTGTTGACCTTGATGATTGGGAATGGTTTCCTTGTTGACCGTGATAATTGGGAATGGTTTCCTTGTTGACCGTGATGATTGGAAATGGTTTCCTTGTTGACCGTGATGATTGGAAATGGTTTCCTTGTTGACCATGATGATTGGGAATGGTTTCCTTGTTGACCGTGATGATTGGGAATGGTTTCCTTGTTGACCGTGATGATTGGGAATGGTTTCCTTGTTGACCGTGATGATTGGGAATGGTTTCCTTGTTGACCGTGATGATTGGGAATGGTTTCCTTGTTGACTATGATTGGGAATGGTTTCCATGTTGACTGATAATTGGGAATGGTTTCCTTGTTGACCGTGATAATTGGGAATGGTTTCCTTGTTGACCGTGATGATTGGGAATGGTTTCCTTGTTGACCGTGATGATTGGGAATGGTTTCCTTGTTGACCGTCCTATTCTGTGCAAAATATGGTGTTTTTTGTTTTCACCGTTGAAGTATACGTACATGATTAGGAATCAGTTCTTATTGGCATTGTGTGTGTGTGGTGGTAGTGTGATGTGGAGTATGTGTACACAGTGTGTGTGTATGCATGCTATGCGTGTGTGTGTGCGTGCGTGGTGTGGCGTGGTGTGGCGTGGAGTATGTGTACACTGGTGTGTGTGTGTGTTTGCATGCATGTGTGTGTGTGTGCGTGCGCACGTGGGAAGGGGGAGAGACTGAGTGGAGCAAGTGTGTTTGTGTGTGTGTGATCATCACTACACAAGGGTTAGGACGATGGGGGAGAGGTATTGTCTTGACCCCCACCCTACCTCAACCTCATTATCCCTACCGTCGTCGTTTTTGTCTTAGCTTGGTTAAACTGGACCCAAATGTAGTTAATATGTCTGACATTGAGGACCGATGTCTCCGACATGGCTTTACATTATTATGATAGAATGTGCTTGTCTATTCCAATGACTGACACCTTCAAAACAGACAGATGACTCATTAAATGAATCAGTGAATAATATAAAAGAAATAGAAATACCGGTAATAAAGATGAAAATAGGAAAGTGAGAGGGGGTGGGGAGAGAAAAGAAAAGGAGTAGAAAAAAAAAATGAACATCTCAGTGATATGATTAAGTAAATCGTTAAATCTAAATGAAGAAGAGAGAGAGAGAGAGTGTGTGTGTGTGTGTGTGTGTGTGTGTGTGTGTGTGTGTGTGTGTGTGTGTGTGTGTGTGTGTGTGTGTTTGTTGTTGATGTTTTGTTTTGTTTTGTTTTTTGGGTGGAGTGGGGGGGGGGGGGAGTTGTTGAACTGAAACAAAGTTTTTTGTTTTTACTGTAATGAAACCAGTTATCTCAAACTTATTCAGTCGGTCGGATATTTTATTGATTGCATAATCTGTCCAGCCACAGACAACTTACTTAGTTTGGGTAGGGGATGGAGGTGGCGAGAAAGACTGAAACTAGAAGTCGTACGACTAAAAATGAACAGTTAATGATTAATGCAAAGTATTACATTAGAATAATAAGCTAAAGGTTGCCACCATACTTTTGATGTCAGGAAGGGAGTGAGGTGGTACTGACTTTTAACATTTCCTGGAAACCAGTGGTCCGAGGGTTTTGCTCTCTCTCTCTCTCTCTCTCTCTCTCTCTCTCTCTCCTCCTTCTCCTCCCCTCTCCCTCTCTCTCCCCCTCTCTCTTTCACTCGCTCTCCCTCTCTCTCAGCAGTTCCTAAGAGTACGAATTTATTTTCGGAGAACTTAAAACCAGAACGCAAAAGAGTAGATGAAAATAGCTTGTGTGTGTTCTCATGCCGACCTCCAAACACATAAAAAATTTGTTGTTGTGCCGTGAATTGTTGCAGGTATGGTTTTGTGTGTGTCTGTGTCTGTGTGTTTTTTGTGTTTTTCTTATTGCTCCGATCCACTGTACATACTGAGGGTTTGCCAGTTGAAAAATAAAAAGATAAAGGAAAAGGAGGGGAAGGGGGAAGAAGGTGGATAGGGGGGCAGAAGAGTTATGTTGTTATTATTGTTTAAAGCCCAGCCGACTGCGTAGAGCCATATGAGGGCTATAACCGATTCAAAACTTCAACAGGAAAAATAAAGGAAAGAAAATGAAGTACGCATATCAATGCATTCGCGCACGTATTCTAAGGACATGCCCCTGGCGTTGTCCGATTTATCGCACTAGGGATTTAAAAAACACACCTGAATACAAATTTAAGCATACCTAAGGACACCACAACATACATAAAAACGGGCCTAAATTACCCAAAAAATTGCTTCCGCATATCTCACCTTCCTAGCGCCAAAAGTGCATTTAATACATGTACCCAATTATCAATCCTAAGAAAAAGTACGATAGACTTTTTTTATTTTTTTTATCGAACACATTCAGGTGAATAGACCAGCAAGGCAGAAAATGATAGGAAGAAATGACAGAAAGTAAAGGAGGAAGAAAGAAATTAAGAGAGTCACAGAAAAGAGGAGATTTCTAGCGCAGAATTTCCAGGTGGGGATACTATTCATTCTGAAAGAACCTCCGGCATCCCCACGGGATGGGGGGGGGGGGGTAGAAGTAGAGTGTGTCCCACAAGTACACACACATGTACTCAGACGCGCGTGTTTACACGTACACACGCACGTAGGACATCATCATGGAACACAACGGACCTTCCTCCTCTCTCCCTCTCTCCTCCCTCCATGCTCTGCCTTCGTTGCCGTCCCTACCTCTCCGACTCCACTCGGTGGCACAGGACTTGATACGATCCCTAGCACTAAAAGACCCCTTGAACTGAGGAGATCCGATTTTTCATGTTCTGTGTCAACCTAGTAATGAGAACTTAATGAATGGGCTGCTTGTTGCCTTGCCCATTGTTCGGTAGCATGGCCACGGTCAGACTCAGAGGCGCTGATTTTAGGCACCAGTCTCTTCGGACAGGGCCGCACTTCTGTCTTTGCTGTCCTGATTTCAGTATGGCCCGTGGGATACAGACACTTGTGGTAGTGGTCAGGAAAGTTTGGGCAGCACCCTCACTGACGCATTGTTGAAGTGGGTGAGGTTCCCACTGTGTAGTTCCCCGTCTTCCGTACGAGTCTATAGCATGCTCAGGTCTGATAGGAGCTGATCAGGGGTGGATATATATATATATATATAATATATATATTATATATATACATTACATATACATACATACACCACACACTCATATATATATATATATATATATATATATACATACATACATACATACATACACACACACACACACACACACACACACACACACACACACACACACACACACACACACACACACACACACACACACCACGCACATAAATGAGCATACACACCTGTCTGTATGTTTGGATTGTCATGTGTGGTGTATGTATGTCATGTCATGTATTTTAAGTGTGTTCTACAAAAATGCTGTTTATATCTGTATTGTATGAATTCTTGCCTAAACTTAAATTTAAAAAATTGGGGGGGGGGGGGGATGTATTTTTGTGTGTGTGTGCGTGTATGAGTGTGTGTGTGTGTGTGTGTGTTTTAAGCAACCTTTCCCCCGTGGGGATGCCGGGGTTCTTTCAGTATGAATAGTATCCCCAGGGAAATTTTGTGGTAAAAATTTCCTCTTTCCGGTCACTCTCTTTGTTTCTTTCTTCCTCCTTTGCTTTCTGTCATTTCTTCCTATCATTTTCTGCCTTGCTGGTCCATTCATCTGTACGTGTTCGATAAAGTCTGACGTACTTTCTCTTCGGATTGATAATTGGGTACATGTATGAAGTACGTTTTGGGCTCTAGGTCAAGTGAGATATGCGGAAGCAATTTTAGGTAATTTATGCCCGTTTTTTTTATGTTTTAGCGTCCTTAGTTATGTTTAGATTTGTATTCAGTTTGTTTGTTGTTTTTTTTTTAATCCCCCGTGCGATAAATTGAGCGAAGCGGTCATTGCCAGGGGCAATGTGTGCGAGATGCATTGATATGTGTACTTTATTTTCTTTTCCGTTTCTTCCCGCCCCCCCCTCCCCCCTGTTGAAGAATTGTGTTTTGAAACGGTTATAGTCCTGATATGGCTCTACGCAGTCGGATGGGCTTTAAACAAAATCAACAATTAAACGCAGCCTAGTCCTTGGTGCAGAGTTCTCAGAGTCGAGGCTGGAGCAGGGAGCGAGCGAAATAAACAGCCTTCGCACCTACTGACCTAATGGAGTTAGGTCTATTTTGCTTCGCGACTTGGCCTGGCATTACTTTTTAATTACCGTGCTGATTCGGTGCGTGCGTGTGTGCATGTGTGAGCTTGTGCCTACTAGGTTGGAGAGATGGTTAATTAGTTGCGCTGGTCTTTTTTGCTTGCCACCCCTCCCCCCCCCCCTCTCTCTCTCTCTCTCCTCCCACACCTCCCCGTTCCCACCCCGTCTTCCTCAGTCAGTCATGGAAATGCACGCGCACGCGCACATTCACACGCGCGCGCGCTTTCACGTCCCCTTTTCCCACCCTCTTATACTTAGTACTGTATTGTAAATTTTCAGTTATTCGGCATAAGGTGTAGGTGTTTTGGTTCGGTTTGGTTTTAATGAGTGTGATTTTAAGTGCAACTTATTGAAAGGTGCTCCGCTGATAATGATAATAAAAAATAAAGTGTAATTCGGTTTACGTGGACATGCACCAACACAATTATTTTTATCCGTCGTAAAGAATACGTATGTCCAGAAAATGTAAATTGTACGCCGTTGTTGGTAGTGGGGGGTAAGTGTGTGTGTGTGTGTGTGTGTGTGTGTGTGTGTGTGTGTGTGTGTGTGTGTGTGTGTGTGTGTGTGTGTTCAAGTTCATATTGCTTATAGCCTAGCCGACTACAGAGCCGTATCAGTGCTCTGAGAGAGAGAGAGAGAGAGAGAGAGAGAGAGAGAGGTGAAAGGCAATCTGTAAGTTTTTAACAATGACTGACGGCGCTCTCTCTCTCTCTCTCTCTCTCTCTCTCTCTCTCTCTCTCTCTCTCTCTCTCTCTCTCTCTCTCTCTCTCTCTCTCTCTCACCATTCTGATTTTTTCGGATACGTGTAAGCACATTACTTTTCATCATCATTATGCAAGCGGTATGTTGATACACAGTGTGCATACTGGGTTGTGTGTTTGCATGCTGGGTGTTTGTATGTTTCCATAAACTGCCAGACACACTAGGCATGACTTACCAAGATCTTTCGAGTGGATATTTCATGCACACACACACACACACACACACACACACACACACACACACACACACACACACACACACACACGCACACACACACGCACACAAGGCATTAGCACTCATGTTGACCAGGGGGGGGGGGGGAGGATCACGTGTTACCCACCAGGCGGGAGGTACCCAGTCAGGATTGAACCCAGGCTTTTCTATCAGATGTCTGCCATCTTACTTAACTGTTGCACCCAATATCCATGTGTGTGTGTGTGGTTTCGTTGTTGTTGTTTGTTTGTTTTGTTGTTGTTTGTTTCTTTTTGTTGTTGTTTTGTTTTTATTTTTCACTTTACCGATTGTAGGTTACAGTGAATGACAATTAAAGTAAAATTTTATAATGATAAATTATTCAGATAGAGAGAGAGAAGGGTATTGACAATAATTTACAACTTTAAACTGTGTTATAATTGTATTAACTTTTTATTTTTTATTTTTATTTTTATAATCAAAATTACTGAACCAAGTTAAAAGACTCGAGGTGGTCTGTAATATATATCTTTTAAAAAATTATTACGACAATTGAGAGAGAGAGGGGAGAGAGAAGAGCGTAATGACGATAATTTAATACAACTTAAAACTGTGTTATAATTTTATTAACTTTTGATTTTTTGTAATCAAAATTACTGAGCCAAGTTAAAAGACTGGAGGCGGTCTGTAATATATATCTTTAAAAAAAAGTATTATGAAGCGAGAGAGAGAGAGAGAGAGAGAATTTGAACCTTGAAAATGCCTTTACTCGAAGTTATGTATGCTTTAGGATCTTTCTTATAGCTGGTCCTTTCTGTTCTACTCGTATATTATTGAGAGAGAGAGAGAGAGAGAGAGAGAGAGAGAGAGAGAGAGATGCGAACCAGCAAACCACGGTGGTCCTGTGTCGGTTGGTTGGTTTAGGAGGGAGAGGAGAGAGAGAGAGAGACGAAGGTAGTGTGCGAGAGGGGATGGGAGGTGGGGGGTTGTCAAGATTGATAAGTGTGGTGTGTGTGTGATAGAGTGCT
The DNA here is from genome assembly GCA_030674185.1 of Monoplex corrugatus. Lineage (NCBI taxonomy): Eukaryota > Metazoa > Mollusca > Gastropoda > Littorinimorpha > Ranellidae > Monoplex > Monoplex corrugatus. Next base: position 23,339,560 of record JAPXFY010000035.1, read on the forward strand.
GGCCTCAGACCGCTGGCTCCAGGGCCAGTCCATTAGTCTGGGACTGGAGGGGTGTCAGGTTTTTGTCGCGGTGGCGGTGGTGGTGGGCAGCATTCCAAAGCCAGTTACCTACCTATTTTACTACTCCCACTACCGGAGACAGACTGACTACCTACTTTTACTGACTAATACTCTCTCTCTCTCTCTCTCTCTCTCTCTCTTCTCTCTCTCTCTCTCTCTCTCTCCTCTCTCTGTCTGTGTGTATGTGCTACTACTACCGATCAAACTTGGGAAAAAAATGTCCGTTTAGATCGTTCGTTTTATGTGGAGAAGGAACTGTGCATGTTCGTTGTAACTAACGCACGTACGTATAAAATTGTTCTGTATGCTTTGGTAGAAAGAAGGGTTGTTCGTTGTATAAAAACAAAAGGCAAAGGTTGTTCCGTAACCCTGAAGTCGTAGGGGAATGAAGTAGTTCAGACGTCAACTTTTCTCGGGGTCAGCATTGTGAAGGTGAAGTCGGTAGCCAACCGCCTCTCCTTCCGTGCTTTACCTTCTCCGTCCGTGGGTTAGGATAGGATCAGGTATCCGTGTACAGCTGAATGGATTGGAGTCCGTACGCACCTTTTTCCACCCTACCGAAAATGAAACCGAACTTTTCAGGCTGGCATGAATTTTATGCGGCATTAATAAAACTGGGGGGGGGGGGGGGGGGGTTAGTAACTGCCTACCTGGTGAGGTAGCAGAGCAGTTATTCGTAAGAGGGACCGCCGGAAACGGAACCCAAGACCGCAGGACGTTTTCCCAAACAGCGCCTGCGGAAGAACTAATGCCTCCAGACTTGTTCTTGAATCCCACATGAAGGCCCATCCATACCAGGCGATAAAGGACCGGTATGCCCACTCAGTAGTCGGATTGACGAGAGAATCCATCACCTTATGAGGTGACTATGATTTTAAAAAAATGTGGTTTTAGAAAAATAGAAAGCTATATACATTGTCTATCTCCCTTTTCCAACTTCGAGCAGGGCCAGTTTCTTGTTGACGTATTTGTGGTCGTCATCATCGTCATCTTTCACATGTATGTATGACAGTCTCAAGAGGCTACGCAGCATGCACGGCATACGGTAAGGTACAAATACTAATTCTCCTTATGTGAAAAGAATTAATGAAAACGAAAGATGCCTAAATGTGCTCGTAGTAAGAATATCGATCGCACCTTGCAACCTCTACTAATGCTTCTTCTTCTTCTTCTTCTGCTGCTGCTGCTATTGCTACTATTACCATCTAAATTCCTATTACTACTGCTGCAGCTGCTGCTGCTGCTACTAACACTTCTACTGTGCATGTTCGTTGTAACTAACGCACGTTCGTATAAAATTGTTCTGTATGCTTTGGTAGAAAGAAGGGTTGTTCGTTGTATAAAAACAAAAGGCAAAGGTTGTTCCGTAACCCTGAAGTCGTAGGGGAATGAAGTAGTTCAGACGTCAACTTTTCTCGGGGTCAGCATTGTGAAGGTGAAGTCGGTAGCCAACCGCCTCTCCTTCCGTGCTTTACCTTCTCCGTCCGTGGGTTAGGATAGGATCAGGTATCCGTGTACAGCTGAATACACACACTGCTACTGCTTCTTTAGCTACTTTCTGTATTTGTCTACTACAGCCGTTTTGTCGCTGCTGTTGCTACTTTTACGACAAACGTTGGTTTAGGGTCCTTTGGTGGAAGAGAGTGAGACAGAGTGGGGTGAGGATGGAGGGGGGTGGGACCACGGGGTGGATGGGGGAATCCGTGAAAGCTACGAACATCACATTCATCTCTCTCTCTCTCTCTCTCTCTCTCTTTCTCCCTCCCTCCCACACACACACACACACACACACACACACACATATGCAAGTAGAATGTTGGTGCACAGTCTGCATGCTGGGTCTTTTTATATACAACACACACACACACACACACACACACACACACACACACACACACACACACACACACACACACACACACACACACACACACACAAAACAAATACACACACACATGCACAAACACATATACATATCTGGTCAAGGATTCTGGTTTGTCCAACAGTTCAGAATTTTTTCAAGAGGGGCTCATCGCAGCGGACAATTCCACACGCACTGGCGATGTCTTGAAATCGGAAGGGAGGTGAATAGCACAGGACGTATAAAACACTAAGGTGTCACCGCCAGAATTAACTAAGGTGGGCAGCGAACAAGTCAGTTCTTATGATGTGGGCTGGGATCGAAGTCGAGACCTCAGCAGTTCTGTAACAAGAACCAGGCAGCCTGCTAAATGCCAGTGGCGTCTGTGAGGGTCAAACCCACGAATCTTGCGTTACCAGCACGGCGCTGTAACCATCTGAACTAACGGGGGCCCTAGATTGGATTGTTTGATGGTCACAACAGTTTCAGTTTCTCAATATGACGTCTCCGCGCTTGGAACGAATTTCATATGCATTAACGTCACAGGTGCGATGTGTATGATGATCGTGGTACAAGCCTTAAGCATGCACATAAATCCATGAGGTGGACAGGTCCTGAGGACCTACCTAGACCGTATGTTTAACGTACAACAGGAAAGCTGTTTCTGCCTTGTTCCTTTGCTTTCTGTCATTTTTTCCTATGATTTTCTGCCTTGCTGGTCCATTGACCTGTATGTGTTCAATAAAGTCTTGCATACTTTCTCTTAGGATTGATAATTGGGTACATGTATTAAGAGCATTTTTGGCTCTAAGGAGGTGAGATATGGTGAGGCAAATTAAGGTGATTTATGACCGTTTTTATATGTTTTGGTGTCCTTAGGTATGCTTAAATTCGTATTCAGATGTGTTTTTTAAATCTCCTGTGCGCTAAATTTGACGGAGTGGTCAACGCCAGATTATGTGCGCAAATGCATTGATATGTATACTTAATTTTCTTTTCTTCTTATTATTATTGTTTTGTTTTTTTTGTTTTTTGTTGTTTTTTTCCTGTTGAAGTTTTGTACGTTTTGAAACGGTTATAGCCCTGATTTGGCTCTACGCAAGCGGCTAGGCTTAAAACAACAATAACAATAGCCCTGCCCCATTCCCTAAAAATAGTAAAATAAAAGGGTGAAGGGAAGGTCGTAGAGGCTTTAAGCTTTTCTCGGGCCCGACTGGCATTAACGGGGTGGCGCCTGTCTCCTCAGGCACTGCCTTACCTTCCCCGGCCCTAACCCTTAACAAGGTCAGGTATCTGTTCACAGCCGGGTGGACTGCAGTTTTCATCCACGTTTTCTCAAGCCAGAATTGAACCTATGCAGGCGGAAACCGTACCTCTACGTCAGTTAGACCTCTCCCCGAAAGGGAGAACTTATGGTGTTGGGGTGGGGGTGGACCCAACAACAAACAAAAACGTAAAACCAGAAAAATATTAAAATGCCGGATATGAAATTTACACGCAATTGCATGCATGCACACCCGCAGAGGGAGAAACTACAGGGAAACACGTGAGAAAGAAGGGAGGGGACTGGGCTGAAGAGAGAGTGGGGTGGGAGGGAAGGGGAGAGATAATTGGGAAGGGGGGGGGGGGGCCAGAAGGATCGTTGGCGAAAATGATGCTAGCAATGGAGAAAAGAACACGTGACTATTTTGAAGTAGGAATAATAAGATTAATCAAGAACGATCACACACATACGCGTGCGCACATACGCACGGGCGCACGCTCACACAGAGAGAGAGAGAGAGAGAGATCATCGTTATAATCAACTTGACTTATACTTATTCTGAGCCTCTCTCTCTCTCTCTCTCTCTCTCTCTCTCTCTCTCTCTCTCTACTCACTCACTCACTCACTCACTCACTCACTCATATTCACTCACTCACTCACTCACTCACACACACACACGCACACACACAAGTTAGGAGGGGGAGAAAATGACGAAGAAAACGTTACAGAGGTAGCGCAGAAAAAAGACCACCACCATCACACCTCACCTCAGAACCCACCTTCACCCCCTTCCCCCTTTCCAGCCTTACCCCGTGTCTCCCCCACCTCTCCAGCTTCACTCCCCTAAAACCGACCCGAAAGCTTGCCCCGGCGGCGCCATGAAGAGAAGGGCCGTGTGTTTATTGTGAGGCCGCAGACTACACGACTATTCGGCATACTTTGTGGGGGGACGGCCCAGATTGCCTTCAGGGGCCCTGACAGGGTTCGCTTCTCGCGTTCGTTATCTCTCTGAACTTCTCTTGTTGCTTGCTTTCGTTCGTATGTGCGAACGGCCCAGTCCCGTACCACTGGTTTGGTGTGTGTGTGTGTGTGTGTGTGTGTTGTGTGTGTGTGTGTGCGTGCGTGCGTGCGTGCGTGGTGCGTGCGTGTATGTGTGTTAATCGTGTACTAGCAGCAGAAGAAAAGCTATATTTTGGATAAAATATATATATATCAAAGAGAGAGAGAGAGAGAGAGAGTGTGTGTGTGTGTGTGTGTGTGTGTGTGTGTGTTAACAGTGTACTAGCAGCAGAAGAACAGCCATGATATTTTGGATAAAGTATACATATGTATCAATGAAAGAATGTGTGTGTTCGTTCGTTGCTTGATTTAACGTCTTTTCACTATAAGTGATATTAGATGTGTGTGAGTGTGTGTGTGTGAATCGTGTACTGGCAGCAGAAGAACAGCTATGATATTTTAGATAGAATATACACATGTGTCGATGAAAGAATGCATCAATTTGTGGAAGAAGAATCATAGGGATAAAATAGGTACCGGTAGGAAAATGTTCGAAGAAGAATCGTGTGTGCATGTGTAGAATAGGTGGAAGCTTGTAAGACATTGCAGAAGAAGAACTATGATCGTGTGTAGAATAGGGGGAATTTTTAATTGTACTTTGAAGAAGAGTTTTAATTATGGATAGATTAGGTGGGGAATGTTGGCGAGAAAGAATATTGATCCATGGATAGAACAGATGCAAGATGATATGCTGAAGAAGATTTGTGATTGAAGAATACGATAATGATACTGAAGAAGAACCATGATCATAGAATAGATGAAAAATAGTATAACGCTGTAGAAGAAGAAGAATGATTGTACAGAGAAAAAGTGAAAAACAGTAATAACAATGTAGGAGAACCGTGATTTTGGAAAGAATAGGTGGAAGATTATATGTTGTAGAACAAGAACAATGATTGTGGATAGAATAGTAGATTATATGTTGTAGAAGAAGAACCACGACCATGGATACAATAGAACTAATTTTGTATGTTGTAGAAGAAGAACCATAGTTAACCATAGGTGGAAGATCATGTCTAGAAGAAGAACCACGGTTATAGAGATAACAGTGGAAGATTATAATTATGTTGTAGAGGAGGAACCATGATCATGGATAGAATAGTGGAAGGTTATATGTTATAGAAGAAGAACCATGATTATGGATAGAATAATGAAAGATAGTGTTGTGGAAGATGAGCCATGATTGTGGATAAGAATAGTGGAAAATTATAAGTTGTAGAAGGAATGTATCAGTGACAGAATAGTGGAAAGATCATACTGTATAGAGGAGCCACGGTTACAGATGAAGAAGGTGAAGGTTATGTAGTAGGTGGGGAAAGGTAGCACCATGAATAAAGAATGCGCGAAAGACTAAGGAAAAGAGTAGTACCTCGGTCGGGAGCATACTCCATCTCGCCCCCGCTTTGTCATCACCTCATTATCCAGTATCATCATCATATGCCCTGCCGCGTGGCGTTGGCGATCATGGCCCTCCGTACGAATCTATCCCTTGTCGCTGTAAGTACATCTCCCACCCACTCTGTCCTCAGCCACCCTGCAAGTCCGTCCAATATTTTCTTCCTGGATCTGCCTGGTGTTCTCTTTTCCCTCCAGCTTTCATGGAAATATCCAGTTGATTCGTAGGAAGTATATAGAGCCGTGTGATTTCGTAATAATCATGATGAAATGTGGAGCAATCGTATCAGCGATGCCGACAGTTTGCAAGATACAACTTTTGAGGTCATTCAGAAACAAAACAAAAACAAAACAACAACAGAAAAAAAAAAGAAAGAAAGAAATGAGTCCTTTGGAATCACTTGAACACTACGATATTGTCATTCAGTTGTTGGCGACACACAGTCGTTTGGAACCCTGTGGCTCAAACACTTGAAGCAATCGCTTAGCATTCTGACACACACACTCTCTCTCTCTCTCTCTCTCTCTCTCTCTCTCTCTCTCTCTCTCTCTCTCTCTCTCTCTCTCTCTCTCTCTCTGAAGATACATTTTTTTCCCGGTTCCTCTGCCTGAAGGTGAGGTATCCCCGTCTTGCAGCCTATTTCCTCATCTCAAAATTATACTTCAATATCGTTCAACTGTGCCGTGTGAAACGTCATAAGTTTCATTTATTTCAGGAACTAATAATGAGCAGATGCTCTGCAACTACTGTCTGCACAAGCTGAACAATTTGCTTCTTCGGGGACATCACTTCTTTTGAAATTATATCAGTCCATCGGCAAACTGCTTTATATGACACACACGTCAGCTGTACCATATGAAAAGTCACAAGTTTCATTTATCTCAGAAACTGATAATGTGCAAATCCTCTTCGACTTCGTCTGTGCAAGCTGAACAGTTTGCCTCTTCGGAGCTTCGCTTCTTTTGAAATTGTATATATCAATCCAGCGGCAAACTGCCTTATATGACAACATACGTGTCTCCAGTACACAACTGTCAGATCAGCGTGAATTTCCATCAGATCGCCTCCCAAGTTTGAGCCGAGTGAAGGCACGGTGTCTAAGCAACTCTGTGCAAGGATCCAGTTTTCTAACGCAGGCTTAGTTACGTCGCATTTTCAGTGTCGTCATACACAGTTCAACTAGATATGACGTCATTCTGATTTTGTGCGTATATATAACGCAAAGGCTATCTTTTATCTCATTATGAATTAAAAGCGTTTAGGCTATTGTAAACAGTTCAGAAATAGCAGCCAATATGACGAAACGTTTGGATCAACCCTCGTGACAGCACATATAGTATCAATAATGATGATTATGAGGATCGGATTGTTTCTTTTGCGTGAGTATGCTCGTAGCACTTTACGTAGTAAGAAATAGTTTTGAAATTATAAAGAATGATAAAAGTAGTGTAAACTATAGTTGTCCTAACCCTTTCACTCCTGCACCCTATCCACCAACTGCAAAAACTTGATCCTTTGATTCTCTCATCCTTATCCACCAGCTTCCTACAGGAAACTGGTGGATAGGGTGAGGGAATCAAAGGGTTAAGGTTTTGCGTTGCTAGCATGGTTGACAATGCAGGGTGCTGGTGGACAGGGTGCAGGAGTCAAAGGGCTAATACTTTGAAATTATGTAGAATGGTAACAGTATTTCTTGTGGAGTGGGACGGCGAGTGGAAGTGCAGTTTTGTGCGAAAGAGGGATGTCTGTCTTTCTGTCTGTCTGTCTGTCTCTCTCTCTCTCTTTCTCTTTCTGTGTCACACACACACACACACACACACACACACACACACACACACACACACACACACACACACACACACACTCTCTCTCTCTACTCTCTCTCTCTCTCTTTTTTTTTTTTTTTTTTTCAAATTGTGTTTCAAGTTTGTGTATCTTGCTGAGTTTTCCCACTTAATGTTAAAAGTCGACATCGGCGCATAGATCATCTATGTTATCAGACATCAACCTTGGCAGTTTTATTAGATAAATAGGGAGCATGTTGAAACTGACGATGAATGTCTGTGAGGATTTTTTTTTTTTTTTTGGAGGGTGGTGGTGGTATTTGTGTGTGTGTGAGAGAGAGGGGGGGAGGAAGGGGCGGGTCGGCATCAGATGAGAGATGAACACACAGAGAGAAGGTGAGAGGGGAAGAGGGACGTCACTAGATTATGATTGAGAGAGGGAGGGAGGGTGGGGGGTGGAGAAGTCATCAGATGAAAGAGAAAGATTTGTGTGTGTGTGTGTGCGTGTGTGTGTGTGTGTGTGTGTGTGTGTGCGAGCGAGCGAGAGAGAGAGATTAATCCAGAACCATAAAGATACGTTGAAACAGTTTTACGGCTGGGGAGTAAGCTACAGGAATGTAACGTTTTGGTGGTTAACACAGCAATGACAGATTTTTTTTTGGGGGGGGGGGGGGGGGATCGTGTCTGCGAGATGTTGCTAAATGAACTCGCTATGTGAGCAAAAAATAAATAAATAAATGAAATATGAAAGAAAAAAAAATCGGAGCATACCCAGATGGGTTTATCGGAAAGACCAGGAGTAGGGCCACAGAGTTGAGTTTCATCCTCTATACGGATGTATCACTGAGGATGCTGCTCAAGTTTCTTCTCTCGGGCCTGGTTGATGGCTGGGTGTATTATGAAAGCCTGTAGTGCAGCCCTGTCCCGCATTCTCAGTCCGAAATAAAAGTATGGATCATCGTCATCATTTCACATGTTAAAAATGATTGCAGTTGTCATTGTGACAATTGTCTGAGATTCTGTGGATTAAAATTTGACTGTCCTGTTCGGTGCTCATACTAATGTTTCCATTATTCTGGTGATGTCAGCGTAGTATTTGATAGATCCCTTCTCGCCTTTCCCCGTTTCAAGACCTTGCCAGCGGATAGGGTTTTGTGCAGGCTCAGGAAATATGTCAGATAATTGCTGCCAGATTTTGGGTAGAACGTGTATGGAACTGTCCGAGCGCGGTGAATCCCTCTTGAAATAACTTGAAATAACTGCAATAACTGTGGTCTTTGTTGCCGTGATCTCGTGGTAACTGCTGTTCGGTTTCCATTGCCACTTCTGTTTGACTGAGCGAGAGGTCTCTCTCTGTTATTCATGTTGGTGGGTTACCGTATGGGTACTGATGGCGGTCTTATCGGGGGCTCGTCCAGGTAGGTTCCGCAACTGAGCGGTTACTTCCTTTCGTCGGGGGGCGGGGGGGGGGGTTATTAGGTAGTGTGTTGGATCAGATTGTTCCCCTTAGTTCTTACATTCAGACTTCCATTACCCATCCCCATCCCCCACCCCACTTCTTTTGTCCATTACCTTTTCTTTTTATTCTCTGTGTGTGTGTATGTGTGTGTGTGTATGGTTGTGTGTGTGTGTGTGTTGTAAAATCACTATCGGGAACAGACATTAAATATAAGATTCCTTCCTTGTTGGATCAGAATAGGCATTGTGGGCCCCAGTAGCTCAGCTGGTTTGAGCGTCGGATCCACATGCTAATGGTTGTGGGTTCGAATCCCGGGGTACGCTACATTAAAACTGGCCTTCTCACTGTCCCATCTTAACATCATTGTTGTTCTGGTGGAGTCAGTATAGGATTAGATAAGTCCTCCCTTCCCCCACTTCCCTGGAATGGTTATCCCCGTCGGCCGTATGACTTGAGGTGAGTGTCGACGTGAAAACTGAATCAAATCAAATCAGTCAGAACGGGCGTTACTGAACTTCAACGAAGTGACACGGCAGCAGCGCAGTCTTCTCTGGCGGGTGGCCCCGCTATGCTGTGCACTAGCCAACAACCCCCACAGACCTTTGAAAACTTGTCTGAGAGCAACAGAAGTGATATAAGTAAGAACGTAACTTTAAACTCCGTTGAATGGCTTGGCACGCTCTCTCGAGAGAAAACTTGTTGGCAGTTATACTGTCTGGTAGTTGTGGACTGGACAGTGGAGTGTGAACACGTGAACAGAAAGTGAGAGACAAGAGAGATGCATGCCTACACATGTAGGATGATATTCTGTAACAAAACAAAACGGGGGGAGGGGGGAGATGTAGGACCCGCATGTATGAAGAGCATAATATACGTCATGCAAGATGACAGTTGATACGAAAACAAGCACGCCAACTTTTGCACTTTATTTTCAGATCAGACACACGTCATTCATTCACTTGTATTTTTGAATCAGACATTCAAAGCAGAAAGACTTTGAAGAGAAATTGTGTTCATTGAAGACAAAAGGTCCATAAATGTGTGCGCGCGCGTAGTTCCTCACGTGTCACAGCATCGAAGTGTTGAGAACTTTTTACACAAGTAGTTAAGTGTGTGCGAGAAAGAACTTCGTACAAACTTTATCAAGTAGGTGAATAAGTCAAACAAAATGCCGTATCGTAAATATGTCTAGCCCTAACTCAAGTTGGGGTCAGTTACATGCACGCACACACACGCAGGCGAGCGCACGCACGCACGCACGCGCGCGCGCACGCACATACACACACACACACACTCTCTCTCTCTCACCTTCACGCACGCCCACGCCCGCATACACACACACAAACACACGCTCTCTCTCTCGCTCTCTGTCTGTCTCTCCCCCTTCCTCCCTCCCCATTAGTTTTAAAGATGACGACAAGTTTGAGAAGAGAGATGCGTGGCTTATCGGGCGATTTGTGCGTACACCACTTAATCAACGTAGGTATGCTTGTGGGGTAAACAGGCGTACACACGTACTCTGTCACCGATTAGGATAATGACAGTGGACATGTAGACCATAATCATTGGACAAAGGAGAGAAAGAAGAAGAAGAAACCTGGTTTCATTTAGGCCAGAGCCCACAGAGTGGATTAATTCATTTAGGCCAGTGCCCACTAACTTAGATTGAACAATACTCAAGAAGGTACAGAAAAAAGTTGTAGGTACATCTCAAAATGGAACCCATTTCTGACTTTGCTACCGTGTAAACTTGTGAATGGTGTTTCCACTGTTCTCTGCAGCAGTTCACCTTAGGTTGTATCGCTGCATTGCAGGAAAACCTTAGGTTCTGCTGCAGCAGTTGTAGGAAACCTTGGGGTCTGTTGTACTGCAGCAGTTAAACTTGGCTTGTATTGCAGCAATTGCAGGAAACCGTACGTTCTGTTGCAGCAATCATGGGAAACCTCAGGGTCTGCTGCAGCAGTTGTAGGAAACCTTAGGTTCTGTTGCAGTAATTGTAGGAAACCTTAGGTTCTGCTGCTGCAGTTGTAGGAAACCTTAGGTTCTTCTGCAGTAATTGTGCAATTGTAGGAAACCTTAGGTTCTTCTGCAGTAATTGTAGGAAACCTTAGGTTCTGCTGCTGCAGTTGTAGGAAACTAGCAGTGTCGGAAACCTCAGGTTCTACAGCGGCAATGGTAAGAAACCTCAGGTTCTGCTGCTTCAATTGTAGGAAACCTTAGGTTCTACCGTGGCGTTCATAGCATACTCAAGTTTCGACCGAAGATTCCTCTGCGGCAGTTTAGTTGAAGGAAATCTGAAGGTTCTACTATGGTAGTTTTAGGAAACATGTGGATATAGTGTGGCCATTGTAGGAAACTGTAGGTTCTACTGCGGCATTTAATACGTTACAGAACAAGCCCTGTAGGAGCTGAAAGTGGCTGGCCACTGTGATTTTTTTCTCTCTCCATGTAGTATACAAGAACCACCAGCGCGTGTGCGACTGATTTATTCTTTTACCTACGTCTTGACAAATTGACCGCCAAGTTGCAGCATACATTGTTGCCACTTAACGAAAAAAATCGGCGACGGGGGATTTCACTCGGTCATTGAAAAGGTTTGTGGAAACTTACTACCATCCGTTTCAATGGTGCCAACATTAACCCTTTGACTCCCGCACCCTGTCCACCAGCATCCTGCATTGTCAACTTTGCTAGCAAAATAAAAAAACTTCCTGCTGGTGGATAGGGTGAGGGAGTCAAAGGGTGAAGTTTTTGCAGTTGGTGGATGAGGTTAGGGAGTCAAAGGGTAAGATCACGTCTCTCTCTCGCCCCTGCCCCGTTCTCTCTTCTTCCCTCCCTCTCCTTCCCCCGTCTCTTCTCTCTCTCTCTCTCTCTCTCTCTCTCTCTCTCATCGTCTTGCGAGCACATGTACTGTCACAGTGGTGATGCTTAGGCCCGGTCAGTCAGCGGCAGAGGTTTTGTTTTCTTCCATTCAAAAAGTAATAATCTGTGGTAATAAGTGCTATCCTCGGATGTTGCCTTCTCACACTCAAACGGCCTTCAAAATAAAACAGTTAACAAATAGCCAGCAGGTACGACAATTTTGATGGCGAAATAGTGCAGCCACGTGAAAGAGCTCGTGCTTTTTTTTTTTTTTTTTTTTTTTTTTTTTTGTCACTGTTGCTTCAGATTCATAGCGTTCATCGCTACTCTTTCTGTTCTAATTTTGCAAGGTGTGTGTGTGTGTGTGTGTGTGTGTTTTTTCTTTGTGCATGCATGTGTGTGTTGTTTGTTGTGTGTGTGTTTTCTTTGTGCGTGTGTGTGTGTGTAGAGGGGAGTGCAGGGAGGAGATGATGCCGAGTTGCTGATATTCCAGAACACCCATTTTTAAAAAGGCTTGAGTGCCCGTTTCAGCCCGGCGCATGCACACACTGTGCCATCGTACACGTTGTTGTTTTGAGAGAAAGAGAGAGAGAGAGACTTTTCTTTTGAAATTAAAAATGAAACTGCATTTTCCTGCGGTTTAGAGTATGAGCGAGCACGTAGGCCAACTTTGTATCGGCCGTTGCTAATCTGTGTGAGGGGGAGAGTTGTTTTTTCCCCCTCACAGAAAACGTGCATTATCTCTCTCCCCTCCCCCCTCCCCCCACATGCATATGTGTATGTATACAAGCATACAACCATCCCTTCCCCAACTCAACGAAAGAGGAGGGGGAGGGGGGTTAAGGGAAAAAAAAAACAACCTAAAAGCCTTCTCGATCTCTCAGGCTATCTCTCTCTCCCTCTCTTTCCTCCAAAACCGGCCGTTTTGCGCCGATGCGGAGAGAGAGAGAGAGAGAGCGGTAATGTTGATGGAATGTTGGCCCCCCGAATGGGGCCCCAGTCTCTGTCGCCATTCATCAGTGGCAGGGGGCAGGAGCTCAGTGAGATGCCTGTCTGGAGATAACGCTGTCGCCAGTCAAGTCGCTCTTACCGCGGGGCTCTGTGAAGGGGCTAGGGCCCTACCACTTGGGGCTGTCTGGCGGGGGTGGTAGGGTAGTAATAGTGGCGAGGAGAGCGTATGGTGCGATGAGAGCGTCGGAAAGAGGGGGTTTTTTTTTCTTTCTTTTTTTCCTCCCCCCCCCCACCCCCTTAAGGGTGGGGTGGGTTGTTTGTGTGTGGGGTTGCATGTCTACGTGTGTGTTCTTGCTGGGTGGATTATTTTCTTGTTGTTTGAAGGAGGGAAAGAAGGGATGAGTGGACAGAACTGTGCAGAGTGGTGGTCCAGTGGTTAAAGCACTTAACCCCCTCTGGGAAGCGAGTAGCCCCCAAAATGATTATGGCCTGGAAATGGACTTTTCCCTCTCTCCCACCCCTTTCCCTTCTGTAGTTTTTCAGATTAAATGATAAACCATGGTCCCTCCTGCAGCATGCACTTGGTGCTCATGAAAGAACCCAAGGCAGCAAAGGAGTTGTACCTATTAACCCTTTGACTCCCGCACCCTGTCCACCAACTTCCTGCATTGTCATCCATGCTAGCAAAGCGAAAATTTGACCGTTTGACTCCCACACCCTATTCACCAGCTTCCTGCAGCTGGTAGATAGGGTGAGGGAGTCTATGGGTTAAGTTTTTGCAGTTGGTGGATAGGTATGGGAGTCAGAGGTTAAACTATGTAGAAAAGTCCACTTTCATTGGTGAAGAAAACATGATTGGCACCGAAGGCAAGTGATTAGGACATTGGACTTGAAATCAGGTGGTGAGGGCAACCCTACCAGTTCATAGACAGTAGATGTGTGTGTGTTGTTTTGTTTTCTTTTCTTTTCTTTTCCCCTAATGATCTAGATCAAAGTTTTGGCTACTATCTGCTATGCCTAAACCATCTTCAAGTTTTATATTTATATATATGTGTGTGTGTGTGTGTGTGTGTGTGTGTGTGTGTGTTCTGGTCAACTACCGTGGTCGATAAAGTCCAACCTAGCATTTTTTATTCATATGCAGGGCTCCCACTTTTCCGCGAATTTGCAGATTTCCACGAAAACTGAGCGTGAGAATCCGTGAAAAACCCAAATTTTTCCGGGGAAAAAAAAAACTATAAAAAAAATGTAAATTAAGCTCAGATGTGTGTCAGATTGCGCCA
>JAPXFY010000035.1:23358538-23368538 GCA_030674185.1 Monoplex corrugatus
AGCGTCTCCCCCATGGCAGCGGCATGTGCCTGGAGCTCCTGCAGTCCCAGACCCAGGTGGAGCCCGTGAGGAAAACGCGGGAAAAGATCGGCCTCGGACTCATCCTCAGTCGCGAGGGTCGGTCAGTGTGGTTGTACAACCGATCGCAGTTTCCTCTCTTTGTCAACTCTCCCACCTTGGAGGAGCCAAACTGTAAATCACTGGTTGTGTGGAAAGTGATGCCCGGTTACTCTGTGCGCCTGTTCAATTATGATCGCCTGCAGGCCTTGCAAAGGACGCGAGATCCCGAGCTTTCAGACGGGCCCTACGACCCTTGGTCTGTGCGAGTGAGCTTTGCCAAGGGTTGGGGTCCTTGCTATTCCAGACAGTTTGTTACCTCTTGCCCCTGCTGGTTGGAGATTTTGTTGAAAGAATTAAAAAGCTGATACACAGTGTTCAGGGCCATGTCCTCAAAACAGAAGGAGCAAACTACTCAGTGATATAAAGACTGTCGACTTTAGGCACATGACGGCAGGAGTTCAGAACGCCGCCGTTTCCAGGCCTGAAAAAGGTGATCCTCTTAGAACCAAAGAGCCAATGCTCAACATCGTTCGTGTTAGAACTAAGGGCTTAGGCACTCACAAGGTGGATGTTGAGGCAACAGCAGAAGCACCAAGGTCATCAACCCGTGGCTGGGGGGAACTGAAGTCCACATGGAGGACTCGGATTATTTTCTTGATCGTCGCTTCTGCTTGAATATTGTCATCCAGATCAGAGACAGATTGTGTACTCAACAAGATTATAGTTCCTGCTACATAAGGGTTGTGTTGTGATGATTTTTTTGTTGGATTGTTTGTTGGTTTGTTTTTCTGCATTGACTGTCTACACCAAATGAAAGACTGGGCAGCATTTGCAGGCTAATCGTGATGATGCTCCATTGAAAGTTGTTTTTTTTTAAGTCAGTGATTTGAGTTACATTCACAGTGAAAAATAACACCCTTTTGAAAAGTTCCCTAAGCTTGGCATGGTATACTTTTGATAACCTCTGTTAATTAAGTAGTGCGATAAAATGAATTCTTGCCTATACTGTTTACAACGGGTTGTATGTATTTTAAGATATGATTTTTTTTAATATCTTGATTTACTCTTATACTATACTGATTTAACTCACAGGGAAGACGGCGTGATATCTGTAGAATATTTTGATTCTGAAGTCTGATGTTCATGTGTTCCTAGCTTTTTACGCAACTGACCAAATACACTTCATGTGTATGTATTGCAGATATTTCAAACGGTCTACCAGATATCTTTCTGTCTAAACCAAAAAAAAGTAACTCACTAATAAAAGTAATGCTGAGGTATGTGAATCCTTTACACGTTTTGGGTCAAACTTCCTTAGTTCTTGTAAACCACCCCACCCCACCCCCCTTCAAGGTACTTTTCATTCTTGAAGACAAGACCCCTTCAAACTCTTGTTTTTGAATTCAGCAATGCAAGTTTATCTGAGCCACGAAGATTATTATTTGTTTCAACCACAGAAATCTTGAAATGACTTTGCTGAACCCATGATGACCAGGAATTGGTCAAGATCATCAGTAAGCAAGCAGACTAACCCTTTAACTCCCGCACCCACATCCACCAACTGCAAAAACTTTATCCTTCGACTCCCTCGCCATATCCATCAGCTTCCTGCAGGAAGCATTTGAATAGGGTGAGGGAGTCAAAGGGTGAAGTTTTTGCTTTGTAAGCATTGTTGACAATGAAGGATGCTGATGGACAGGCTGCGGGAGTCAAAGGGTTAACTATCAAAAGCCATGGAGTATGATCACGATTGTTCACGTTTTCCCCTAAGTGTGATTATGAGTGTTAGTTCAACTCAAGGGCATTGAGACTGAAAGACTCTTCTTGTAATTATCAGAGAGATGAACAGGATTAAAGAGATACTTGAGTCGCCATAGTGATATTTGAAATTTGTTCAGGTTTTCCAGATGTTTTGTCATGTGAGCTCATAGTATTTATTTCTCCCTAGGTGTTTGCAATGAAACTTTTAAATTGCAGAAGAGAAAAAAATGGCGTTAAAATTTCAGCACATCCAGCTTGGATTGTGGTTGCTTGTTAGAAGTTGTAATTGTTTGGATTTTGAAAATCTTATTTCTAAGACAAACACTGTTATGTAGAATGCTTACACAAAAGACATTTTCACGTTGATTTTCCACACATAAAGCTGTCTTGGCTTTGTGTTTAAGGTAATAATGACAATAATGATAATAATTGTGCAGGTCTTACAAACAATTTTAAACCAAAATATTGTTGACTTGTGGCATTTCTGTCAAATATATAATACAGTTATTATTTCTTTGGTTCAAATTGTATGTTGTTTTTGCTGTTGTATACTTTGTGTAATTTATTCAGCCAGGGAAAATTGATTTATATGAGTTTATACCACATTACACATTATGTTCATTGTTGATAAAAGGTTTTGTTTATAGATTGAAGGTACAACAGCGTGATTCATAAATCTCGTAAAAGAGTATAGAAACTGAAACCGTTTTCATTTTTACTTATCAAAAATCAAAAGGATCCTTCGTAGTTTTCGTAGTTTTGTAAGCAGCATCATGAATCAGGCCACAATTTATATCAAGAAGTATTTAATTTTCATTCTCTAGATTTTAATATTGATTGTCAAGGATCTTGAAGCATTTTATTTGGAATAGGGAACTAGTAACTTAGACTAGGAGGACGGAGTTCCCCCACCCCCAGCCGCCCCTTCCTAATTAAACAAACCATGGACTTTGGGGGGAGGGGGGAAGTGCCTTGTATGGAAACATATGATCTACCTCTTGTTCCACAGCAATGGATTTTGCTGTGGACTCATGCTATGTATTTAAAAAAAAAAAAGAAAAAAAAAGAGTGGCCCGTTTGTGGGATGATGTCAGAGGCCAGTGTACATTGCTTTTTTGTTGTTGTTGTTTTGGAATGGATGATCGCGTCTGTTTGTGTGAACATTATTGTTTATTCAAGAGTTAAATGTGACCTCAGGGCGGCTGCCTTCTTGTCTGTTTTTTTTTTTAATTTCTTTTATTTTACTTTATTTTATTTGCCTCGTGGAGTGATGGGATGAGAGTGAAAGGGGTTGTTCATCATACAGACTCACAAAATGTATGTGAAAGTGATTACTTCAGCAATGCAGTCTGGAAATTGGAATGATACATTTCTCTAAGCTGTTGTTGTTCTTATCATTTTCCCTTATATGGTTGGTTTGTGTAGGTGTGTAGTTTGGGTTTTATTTATATATTTATTCTGGATAGATGAATTATTTTTGCTCTGGGCTGGTGAGGAAGATGAATAGGTGATCAGATAGGTTTTGTCTCTAAAAGGAAGGAAGGAGCTGTTTTTGTTGCTTTCTGATCAGAATTGTTTTCGCTGCATGCAAAGTGTACATAATGTTTAAAAAGACAGTGGAGTGTAAAGGTACTAGTTATTTAGTATGCCATAAGATCAAAGGTATGTGTCGTTTGGCATGCCATAAGGTTCATAATACATTTTGGCAGATGTTTTGGGCGTTAAGAAAGAGATAAGGCTTCATACTACCAGTATTACATGCAAAAAGATTGATCAAGAGACCATGACTTTTGCCTCGACATATTTTGATATTACGGATGTTAGAGTTAGGGAAACAGCCTCACCTATGTGGGGCATATTCTTGGCATTTTAGTCTCCTTCGGATCAGGAAAGTATGTACTGCACAAGTTTGAGTCTCACTGAAGTCACAAGATAGGACAAAAACTTGTTGGTACAGCTTTCCGTACACTGTCCTCTGAAAACATGCACCCTGCAGCTGTTCAGGGTTGCGAAAGGTTAAGTGCCAGGAGAGAGAAATGCAGGCATTTTACTTACTAGCTGTTGTTTGTTTGTATTTCAGTAATGAAGAGGTTAAAACTACAAGGGTTGGGACGTGCATTGTTTTGTACTTGAATTTTTGCAGAAAGAATTTTGTTGTTGTTGATTCTTGATGGGGTTTCTTTTGTTCAATATTACTGTATTGTTGTTATTGTTATTGTTTTTGTTGGCTGCACATTCGCCCGAGAATATCCAATGCATCACTGATTGATTTGCTGTGGCCTGCAAATGCTTAGGCCATACTATTAGCCTCAGAAACACAGAGGCGAGGTTCATTATAAATAACAGAGAGATCAAAACTGTAGACAGGTTCTGCCTCTTGGGCAGTATAGTGTTGTGAGAGCAGCAATGGATCTCTTGATGCAGAGGTGACTGTGCATCTTCAAGACTGATTCTGCCTTTGGACGGCTGACGAAGAGATTGTGGCAGACCAAGGCGTCAGGCTGGCCACAAAGACTGCCGTATACAGAGCAGTGGTCTTGAGCACCCTGCTGTACTGCTGCAAGACCTGTACTATTGACCGATGACACATTCAACAGCTGGAACAGTTCCACCAAAGATGTCTGCACAAGATATGCAACATCACATGGTAGGATCAAGTATCCAACCTTCAAATACTGAAGGATCACAGCTTGCCAAGCTTGATTGTGTATTAACCTTTTGACTCCTGCAACCTGTCCACCAGCATCCTGCATTGTGAACCACGCTAACAAGGCCAAAACTTAACCCTTTGATTCCCTCACCCTATCCACTAGCTTCCGCTGGTGGATAGGGTGAGAGAATCAAAGGGTTAAGTTTTTGCAGTTGGGTAGATAGGGTGTGGGAGTCAAAGAGTTAAATGCCAGGTTCATTTGAAATGGTACACTGTCCATATACAAAACAAGTGCACCCTAGAAGATGGTTTTATGTGTACATACAGAGCTGAAGCAAGGACACCATGAAAGAATACAAGGATACTCTGAAGGCAAAACCTCACCAGCCATGGCATCAAAGCCGCTATTGAGAGAGAGCCTTCAATAAAACATGCTGGTGACAGCAGTGTGCACAAGGCACAGACGTATCTGAACAGCGCGGAGCAGCTGCTATTCAACAGTAGAGGGTCTGGCAAGATTAAAACCCAGGTCCACAGGTCTCTTCCTGTGCAACGCCAGCAGAAGAACACCTGCCTCCAGGCTTGGTATTGTACCTCACATGAAGACCCCACACCTGGCTTTAAAGACCAGTATGCATATTCATCCATCGGGTTGGCAGGAGAGTCCAACATTATTGTCATTATTCATTGTTCTTTTTCTTATTATTGGTATTACATTTCTTTTTATGAAGGAATAGAGGATGCTCGTAAGAAGCTGCATAAGTTTCTTCCTGTTGAAAGAACTGAAAGTGATTCTTCTTGTGACTGTGAGCATTCGTGAAATATGGCAGAATCAGGTTGTAGTCTACACTTTCAAATTAGAAATAATATTATTGTTGATATTATTGTTATGATGTGTGAATTGTGGGCAGTGGGGTTTGCTGTTGTTGTTGTTTATTTGTTTTGTTTTGTTTTGGGGTGGGCTTTTGTGTGTGTGTGTTCAGGTCTGTGTTTGTGAGACCAAAGAAAGCTGCAGGTAGGCAGACTGACAAAAATAAACCCGGACAATGGATCAAGATGTTCGTACATGTCCTACACCACTTGCTCTACACCTCAGCCATCGGTAACAAAAACAATCCAGGCAAAATTTCAGTCTCCATCATTTTCTTTCTTTGTATGCAAGAAGTCTCCTTGCATTACGGTTTCGGTGTAGTACCAAGTGTCTTTTAAGTTGTCCTGGTATCTTCAGAATGAAAATGGCCTGTGTGGCCGTATTTTGACTGGCTCACACATGCATAGTGATGTGATACAGAACAGCTTTTGGAATGAAAGTAAAGGTAATAATCACATACTATCATTTATTTTGTGTATAGAATTTGATTTATGATTTATTTTGTATGAGCAAGAAGGTGTGAAAATTGAAAGGAAAGCAAATATGATAAAAATTTATACATTTGAAAAAAGGGGAAGAGAAAGGAAAGTAGCATTATAATTAAAGGCAAATGATAAGCTCTTTGAGTGAAGTCAGCAATCCTTCGTGTTATATTGTGTATAACATGATGATGCAAAGAAGTGAGAATATTAAAAAAGGAACCAGCATGAAAAATTTGATTGGTAAAATCGAGAGAAATGTTTACATTATGCAAAGCATAGACAGTCTAGCTTGTATCACATATGGCAGTTGGAGTTGTTTATAGCAGATATTGAGCACAAATCAGAAACTGTTGGTATCTGAATCACATCTTTCATTGTTTTCAGTTCCTACAAGTTTCCCTGATTTGACTCAGTTGTGAGTGTGTGTGTGTGTGTGTGTGTGTGTGTGTGTGTTGTGTAGTTGGTTGATTGTTTTTTATTTATTTATTTATTTATTTTATGTCTTACATTTGTGATGGAACATAAGTAATGTACGATGATGTTGTAAGTCCACTTTTACAAGAAAAAATAATCTTGTGAAGGGTCTTATGATTTATCTTTCCTAAGAAACAAAACAGAAACACAAACCAGTGATTGCCTTTCAGTTGTATTTTTAATTAAGCAGTATCTGCTCTGTTCTGTTTTTGTTTTTGTTGTTGTTTAAAGATTATTACAAATACATAACTTAGAAATCACATTGTTAACATTAAAAGAAATATAATTGAAAATTTAAAGATTTTTTTGTAACTTACAACTTCAGTTCTGTTGATTTCTTTTTAGAAAGTAAATTCTGTTAGTGTCTGTACATTATTCTGTGTGCAACATTGATTTGTTTCAAATGTTGTTTTCAGTTGAACAAAGCATTTCATGCAGAACCTCAACAAGATGGTCGTGCTTCATTAACATTTTCCCATTTCTGACCCCATTAAACATGATTTTGCATGGTCTTAGAAATAGGCCATAACATGTTTTGCATGACTGATTACTTTGCATGGCTGTTGGCATTGCCTTCAAGTAAAACTAAACTGTGTTCGAAGTTTGGAAATGGCCCATGAGCTTGAAATTGGCCCCACCTGTTTAAATTCATTCAGTCATGGATACTACAACTATTAGGTTGGATTTGAAGAAATGACCTGAATTTGACATGACAAAGATTTACACCAAGCCTTTAGGCAGCTGGAAGGTTCTTTGTGGCCTCATCTGTGTTTGTGCTGCAGCAAAATTATGCCATATCCAGTGTAAGCATTTAGCAGTGGCACACAGTCATGTATCTGTATGATGGTTGAGACTTACACAAAGTCATGTGTATGACTCGACTTTGCTTCAAAGAAAATGAGGGGGGAAAAACGCAAGAAACAACACTATTCGTTAACAGTTGATAATTTTAGTATACTGCATTTGGCACTGAAACTGTAAAGGACAAAAGAAACTGCCTCGTTAGTTAGATAATGAAAATGAAAATGAAAAAAAAGTAACAGTAAGATACAAAAATTGAAAGTTAAAAGAAGTACCCCATTAACAGTTACTGTTGACGAAATCCATGCTGACATGTTTTGGTCAACCACCACCTTGACTCAAAATTGTATATTGATATACCCCCCAACTGAGTTTGAAGAATCTGACTACCCGACACTTTTTTTTTCTTTTTTCTTTTTTATAATTATACCCCAGCTCAGTTTGAAACAGTCTCCCAATTTTTGTTTTGTTATATTTTCTGTTTTGTTTCATTGTGTTTTTGTCAAAAAGAACATTGGATAAGGGAAAAGAAAAAAGGCAAAACAAAGAGAAAAGTATGTATATAATTCTTGTCATGTAGACATTTAGGGGTTACTCCCTTAAAAAAGGTAAACATACGGATGGTGAAGAAAGAAAAACAACTGTACAATGATGATCTGCTTTTTGATTAATTTATGAAACTTGGAGAGGTGCAAACTGTTTTATCAAACCTGGCAGAGAGAGAGAGAGAGTATGGAAATGATAGAAAAAAGAATGAAAGAGAGAAAGAAATCGAGAGAGTGAGCGAGAGAGCAAAGCAATGAAAATAGGACATGAAGAATGGTAGTGATGTTACTTTTTTGTTTTATTTGTTTTTTTTGTTTGTTTGTTTTTGCTGCTTTTCAGGACTGTTTTTGTGTCTATGTATTATATTTTATTATTATGATGATGATGATGATACTGGTGTGTTAATACTACTGTTGATTGAGTAATTAATTATTGGACATGTAAGTATACACACACATGGTCATGTACATTTCTGGAAGCCTATGTTTTACTGTAAATGTGTACTGTACTCCTGTGCAAGTCTCTTCTGTGACCCGCTGTGACTGGAGAATGTGTGTGAGTTGGTGTTTTCAGGATGGGCGTGTGGTGTGTGTGTGTGTGTGTGTGTGTGTGTGTGGTGTGTGTGTGTGTGCGCGCGCGCGCGGGATAAAGGAGAGGAGAGGTATGTTTGGCTTAGAGAGACAATATGTTATGTGTGCACGCGTGCACGCGCATGTGTGTGTGAGTGTGTGTGTGATATGAATAAATCAGGATTTGGAAATGGAAAGTTGTGTTTGAAGTTTAGATTTAGAACCTAAATTTCTGGCTGATATGGTGTTTTGGCAAAAATAGTAATCAATAATAGACAGTGACGGAGGCTGACATACATGCATCAAATTGATTCACCATGCACTCCAAGTTACCTTTTCAGCTTTTGATTTTATTTATGAAACCAATTTGTCCACTTTTCCCGCATAGAATATCACTTTCATGTGGTATAAATATCAAGTTTTATCTCAATTATCTGTTATGTAAAAATATAAGGGAAAAAATTTTTAACTGATGATCAAGCCATTTAACAATCTTTTTTGTTTTCTTCATTAAAATCTTTTTACAGAAAATTTCAGTGTTGTACTTTTCAAGGTCATTGTGTCCTTGAAGAAATTTCAGTTTGAATCCACACAGTGAATGCATTGATATGTGTACTTAATTTTCTTTTCCTTTTTTTTTCCTGTTTAAGTATTGCATATGTTTTAACCCTGATGGCTGTACGCAGTCGGATGGGCTTTAAACAACAGTAACAATAATGAAAAAAAAGCTTGGCTTTAAACAAATATAACAATAAGTTGAAATATAACTGGATGTGTGGTAGACAACAGTGAAGACAACTTTGAAATGTCATCAGAAGCTCCTGAGATTGTGCTTTTCACATAAGTATCTGTGTCCATTAGTGTTGAATTTTAAGCGCTTTTTTGGTGACCATCACTTTGGATCTTTACCTTCCACTTTCATGACTCCTCAGCAGTCCAAAGCATAGACAAAAATTTCTTACATGATCCACACATAAAGAGTTGAAAACATTTTTGTCCTGACATTTCTGTCACAGACACACACAGCTTTTCCAGTTGATATGAAACAGTCACCACCACACACGTGCATGCATGCACACACGTACGCACGCACACCCAAACACACATGAACACACACACACACACACACACACACACACACACACACACACACACACACACACACACACACACACACACACACACATGAGACACACACAGACATGGACACACACACACACACACCACATACTCTTACCATAGAACATCTCCATAGGCTTTTCTGTTCCAATGGCACAGACATTGATTTAATTTAGTTTGTCAGTTTCATCATAGTGGTAGGTGTTGTCCAGTTTTTGCTGTACCTGTGTCAGCCTCTGTCACTCATGTCTTTGACAAGCGCTTAAGACTCTTGTGAGACAGAATGCTGTATAAATAATCATTGATTTGAAAATAATAGCAAAAATGCAGAGACATGCACACAAGCATTCAACTTGACGAAATTGTGTGATATGGGGATTTTCATTTCCTTACAAAAGCGTGGAACTTGCAAGACTTTCCTTTCTAGCAAAACCATTTTGTCATTGTTTATTTCCCTGACCAAGAGTCATTTAACCCTTTGACTCCCACACCCTGTCCACCAGCATCCTGCATTGTCAACCATGCTAGCAAAGCAAAAACTTCACCCTTTGACACCCTCACCCTTTCTGCCAGCTTCCTGCAGGAAGTTGGTGAAAAGGATGAAGGAGTCAAAGGGTTAAGTTTCTGCAGTCGGTAAATAGGGTGCAGAAGTCAAAGGGTTAAAAAA
>JAPXFY010000035.1:23371038-23518538 GCA_030674185.1 Monoplex corrugatus
GGGAGGATTTTCCTTTTTTAAGTGGATTTGATCGCAAATCTTGAGTGCAACGAGGACAGTATATAATTTGAATGCCTGTGTATGCGCTGGAATTTTTTCCCCCTTGAAAAAGAGTTGTCACTTTATCTTAAAACAAAACACGAAACATTGGCAGCTTGCTTGTCAAACGCGTTCGGTTAAATGGAAATTATTCAAATGAACAGCACAAGTTGCGTGCGTGGTTTTACTTTTTGTTCGTTGCATTTTGTGACAAGTTCAGCCAAGTTCTAGTGTCGTTCTGTTTTAGAAGTTTCTTCTTTCTTTGATTTTTACCTTTCATTCTTCCAAAAAGCTTGTGGAATACTGCTTTCCAGAGTGAAAATAACAATTGCAAAAAAAATGACAAGTTGTGAAGCTCATGTTTATAGATTCGATTATTGACTGTACACTTTTTTTATTATTATTATTATTACTGTTATTATTTTTAGTTCTGTCAGTCTGTGATGAAATTAATGTCAACGAGAGAAGGCATCTAGCTTGCGCATAATCAGGTTTGGAATTCAGAAAATATTCACAGCTTTGAAATAAATTGGCAGCATTGAAGTCAGGGGGCCCGTAGACTGCAGTTTCATGTAAAGTTATTATATTTGAAAAGATCCTGTTATTACACACATACCCTCTCTCTCTCTCTTTCTCTCTCTCTCTCTCTCTCTCTCTCTCTCACTCTCTCTCTCTCTCTCTCTCCCCTCTCTCTCTCTCTCTCTCTCACTCTCTCTCTCTCTCTCTCCCCTCTCTCTGTTCTCTTCTCTCTCTCTCTTCTCTCCTCTCTCTCTCTCTCTCTCTCTCTCTCTCTCTCTCTTCTCTCTCTTTCTATCTCTCTCTCTGTAGTCTCTTTTAAAAGGCATGTAGGAGACGCAAAGCGAAACTTTTTCTGTCATTCTTTGTCGGTGTTTTTTCTCTCTCTCCAATCTTTGAGCTTTTTAAGCCGTATCTGTAGGTTGTATTGCTTGTTTGTGAAGTGTGTTAACCCTTTGACTCCTGCACCCTGTCCATCAGCATCCTGCATTGTCAGCCATGCCAGCAAAACGAAAACTTAACCCTTTGTCTCCCTCATCCTATCCACCATCTTCCCAGCTGGTAAGCTGGTGGATAGGGTGAGGTTGTCAAAGGGTTAAGTTTTTGCAGTTGGTGGATAGGGTGCAGGAATCCAAGAGCTGACATGCTGACAGCTGCAAAACAGTGAAGGAGGTAAGATTGACATTCGCCTGATGAATATGTGCACACATAAATGTGCATACGGATGCGCAAGCGTACACACAGCTTTGACTTAATATCTTATGAATATGCAATCATGTGCACTTGCAAACGTGCGCCACACACACACAAACACACACACACACACACACACACACACACACACACAGAATTGACACATTTTGTCTCTTGCTTATAGGTTTTAAATATCACGTATTTTGCACACAGAAAGCAGACTCAGAGAGGAACTTGCCTTAGGATCAGGGGAATGTGTCAGTTTAAAATGTCTGTACGTTTTCACTTAATTGCAAATCGAAAGAAGGGAAGCAAATCAAAATGTTCTGTTATTGTTGTAGAATGAGAGCATGGTCTTTCGTTATGTGTGCGCATGCGTGCGTGTGTGTACGTGCGCGCGCGCGTGTGCGAGCAAGAGTCTAAAAGGTTACAGGGGGAAAATGTTTCGCACTGTCCATTATATACGTACATTTGCTTTTCACAGAAATGTTGACTGGTTCAATATACGGCAAAGATTGTGAATATGTGTGTGAGTTTGCGCACATGCGTGCATACATCTCTCTCTATATATATGTATATGTGTGTGTGTGTGTGCGCGTCTGCGTGTGTATGTGTGTGTGGGTGCAGAAGCACGTGTAACTCGTATGTAAATGAAGGACAAAACTGTTTTAATAAGACTGATTTGTACAGCGATGTTACGAGTGAATTTGTTTTTGATTGTATGATTGATGAACTGTGTGATGGATGGATGGATTGGGACAGAGGCTTGAAAGACAGATGGGGGAAGGAGGGGGGAGAGAGAGAGAGAAGGGGGAGAGGGATTGTGGGGTGGAGAAGGAGGCGACTGGTTCGATGGAGGCGTGATGATGATGATGGTGGTGGTTTACCATTGTTTTTGTTTTTGTCTCTTGTGCGTAAAGTGCGGTCTGCTCTCTGGCGAACAAAAAGCAAGTGACACACCCCCCCTCCTCTCCCGGCCCCCCCTTCATCTTCATCTCCCATACCATCTCTGCCCTTGCTCCCCCCTTCCTCCATATCCCGTCCCCCATCCTAACCCCCCATCCCTACCCCCACCCCACTTCCCATTTCCTAACCGCTGGTATGGCCAGGCTGATAATAAACACGAAACTACAATATCTGACATGTCTGTTGAGTAGATTTCTGGAAGTGTGAAGTTTGGAGAGAGAGAGAGGGGGGAGAGAGACACAGAGAGAGAGAGAGAGAGAGCGCGCGTGTGTGTGCGCTTAACTGCAGTGAAAGTGTGCTTGTGCCTGTGCGTTGGTGTGTGTGTGCAGTAATGAACGCACACGTTATATGAACAACACCAACGTACATTTGCCTGTTGATGTTGGTGTGTGCATGATAAAGGCACATGTTGTATGAATGCGTGCGTACATTGCATTTTCACTTGCGTGCATGCACGCGTGCGCGCGCACACACACACATGCTCGCACGCACCTCTCTCTCTCTCTCTCTCTCTCTCTCTCTCTCTCTCTCTCTCTACACACACACACACACACACGTGCGCGTGCACTCACTCACTCACTCACTCACACACTCACACACACACATAAGCATACACACAGGTAGGCGCACGTACGTACAGGTAAAATGCATACCTACGTATTGTCAGAAATACATGTTGCGTGTGCATACTTTATACACATTTCACACTAGCTTGCTGGCATAATTATCTATATGCACACCAGGTTCGTACCCTCCTTCATATTAAGTACTCTCCATCTTCCCAGAAGAATAACGTACCATACTTACATGTACGCGTTTCATCCGCTTGCAACTTTCTATCCACACACACACACTCACGCACGCATGCACATACACAAGCATACACAAACACACGCAGGCACACATATACATACATACATACACTACACACATACACACACACTATACACACACACATACACACACACAATACACACACATACTCACAAAACACACACGCAGGCACACATATACATAATACATATATACACACATACGTACATACATACATACACACACACAATCATTACACACACATACACGCACAAACACACACAATACACACACACACAAACACACGCAGGCACACATATGCATACATACATATATATGTACATACATACATACACAACACAATACACACACTTGCACACACACTACACACATCTTACACACACACACACTATACACATTCTTACACATACAACACACCACTACACACATTTTTAACACACACACACACACACACACACACACACACACACACACACCACACACACACACACACACAACAGGCATGCATAGCTTGGGCGCGATGGTCAAAGTTGGTAAACATCAGACGTCTCGTCAGAAGATCCTTGTTTCGCCTTAACACTTTTCAGTTTTGCCTGGTGGACAATGGATGAAGTTTGTTCTTTTTCATCTGCTAGATCAACATGTGTGCAGACCTGCCAGTGCCTAAACTCCCCACATGTGTGTAATATGCATGTAGAATATTAAATACGCACGTTAAACACCCTATAAGTCGTGTCAGTGGCTGGCTTATGGAAAAATGAAAACACCCAGCATGCACACCCACCAAAGATGCAGACTGTGCAACAATAGTTATTGTGGATAGTGGTCACTTCGCCGAACAGTTTGAGTTCTCCGTGCTCCACTAAAAAAATCGTGTGTAACGTTTAGAGAATCCAAATGAGTTTGGAAAACCATGATATAAAAGAACGATTTATGACGTAATCATATTATAATCATAATTATATTTATGTCTTTCCCTCTGTGCTATACCAGAACGAATTATGACTTAATCATATCATAGTCATGATCATACTTATAACGTAATCATATTATAATCATAATCATATTTATATATTTTCCTCTGTGCTATGCAAGGACGATTTATGATGTAATCATATCATAATCATATTTATATCTTTCCGTCTGTGTTATACAAGAAGGATATTGTAATCATAATCATATTTATATCTTTCCGTCTGTGTTATACAAGAAGGATATGTGACGTAATCATATTGTAATCATAATCATATTTATATCTTTCCCTCTGTGTTATACAAGGATATTTGACGTAATCATATTGTAATCATAATCATATTTATATCTTTCCCTCTGTGCTTTACAAGAACGATTTATGACATTATAATCGTAATCATATTTGCAGAAGCAATTTTTGTTATATGTTTTAGTGTCCTTAGTTATGTTCAAATTTGCATTCAGTTGTTGTTTTTTTGATCCCGTGTGCGATAAATTGGACGGAAGGATCAACGCCAGGGTCATATCGTTAGATTATGTGCGCGCATGCATTGATATGTGTACTTAATTTTCTTTTCTATTTTTTTCCTGTTGAAAGATTGTACATATTTTCAAACGGTTATTGCCCTGATATGGCTCCACACAGTCGGCTGGGCTTTAAATGAAAATAATAACAACCATTCCAAGTGAACAGAAACCAGAAACACGTGAAAATAGAAGAAGAACGTGCATAATATTATCATTGTCGAAACGAGGCAGCCGTGTATTATTGTCCAGCTGGCCTTTGTCAGACGTTGAGAAAACAACAAAAAACAACGAAACCGGATCACCATGTTTAGGACAAAACGACAGGACATGGAAATGATGTCTTTCCGCGACTAAGTGAATCAGTTGAAATGGAGATAACCCGTCATCATCGTCATCATCATCATCATCATCATGTGCCCTGCCGTATGGTGTTGGCGATCATGGCCATCCACACGAATCTATCCCCTGTCGCTGCAAAAGTACATCTTCCACCCTCTCTGTCCTCAGCCATCCTGCAAGTCCGTCCAATATTTTCTCCTTGGGTCTACCTGGTGTTCTCTTTCCCTCCAGCTTTCCTGTTGTGACCAGGTGCTCTAATTTCTCTTGCCTCATTAAATCTCCTATAAATGTTGCTTGTCTTTTTCTGATCTTTTTTTTTTAATGATCTTCTTGTGTCTGCCTCCTTTAAGACTGTCTCGATTGTTTTCTTTGCTGTCCTTGGAGCTGTCAACATTCTTCTTAGAAACCACTTTTGGGTTGCCTCAATTTTGTTCTGACTTTGCGTGTTGACTGTCATAACCGTACAACAGTATCGGTTCTACATAATATTCAAGAACTCTCTTCCTGATGTTAATTGATAGGCATTTGTTGGTAAGAATGCTTGTCATCTTCTTGAATGCTGTTTTGGCTTGGCCGATTCTGCTGGCTATTTCTGATGTGCATCTGCCGTCTGGTGAGATGACTGTTCCCAGATATTTAAACTTATCAACTTGTCTCAAAGTAGTGGCATTTGCTGTTATTTTACATGAGGGGATTTCCTGTTTTTTGCTGATTACTATGACTTCAGTCTTCTTGCTATTTAGCTCCATCCAGCCCTTTATGACTCCCCCACGTAGAAATGTCGGGGGCTTTTCCAGTATAAATAGTATCCCCGCCTTTTGGAAATTCTGTGCTAGAAATTTCCTCTTATCTGTCACTCTCTTTGTTTTTGCCTTGTCCCTTTTCTTTCTGTCATTTCTTCCTATCATTTTCTGTCGTGCTGGTCCATTCACCTGTATGTGTTCGATATAAAGTCTTACGTACTTTTCTTAGGATTGATAATTGGGTGCATGTAGTAAGTGAATTTTTGGCTCTTGGGAAATGAGATATGCGGAAGCAATTTTAAGTAGTTTAGACCTGTTTTTGTATATATTTTGGTGTCGTTAGGTATGCTTGAATTTGTACTCAGGTTTGTTTGTTTGTTTGTTTGTTTTTTTAATCCCCTGTGCGATAAATCGGACGGCGTGGCCAACGCCAGGGGAATCTCCTTAGATTATGTGCACGAATGCATTGATATGTGTAGGCCTACTTAATTTTCTTCTCCTTTTTTTATCCTGTTGAATGAAGTTTTGTACGTTTTGAAACAGTTATAGCCCTGATATGGCTCTACGCAGTCGGCTAGGCTTTAAACAACAACATGTGGGTATAATATCAGACTTCCAGTCGGAGGATTCAAGGTTCGATCCTGCCTTGGAACCTTCCTAGCCTAGTGGGGGGTAAAGAGTGGAGATTCTTCCAGTCTCCCACTAAAGTCAACATGTGTGCAGACCTGCCAGTGCCTAAACCCCCACCCTCCCCCACCCCACCCCTTCGTGTGCACGCGCTCGCAGAACATGAAATATACACGTGAAAGATCGGGTAAGTTGTCTTTTATCTTAACCCTTTGACTCCCGCAACCTGTCCACCAGCTTCCTACATCGCCAACCATGTTAGCAAAGCAAAAACTTAATCCTTCGATTCCCTCACCCTATCCACCAGCTTCCTGCAGGTGAGGGAATCAAAAGGTTAAGTTTTTGGAGTTGGTGGATATGGTGCAGAAACTAAAGGCTTCACCAGGTTGTCGTTTTTGACGAGGTGTTAGCCCTGATATGGCTGTTGTAGTCGGCTGGGCTATAAGCAGTATGAACTTCAAGCCATGTCAGTGTCCGTTGGCAATATGGATTTCTGAAAACACTCGTCATGCATGCCCATTAAAATCGGGAATAAATATGCAGACTACGCAGCAACATACTGCCTGCATGGTGTGTGGGGGCAAAACGTGCATATATGCTGCAAAACAACGTGCACACATGCGTCCGAGAAAGTTAGTATGTCAATGATAATAATAATAATGATAGTAATAATTATAATAACAATAACAAAATAATAATAGTAATGAATATAATAATAATACTAATAATAACAGTGATACTAGTAATATAATACTAAATGTAATAATTATAATAATAATATAAAATAGAATTCAAACAAATAATAAATTGAAAACCCTAAAGGAATATACCTGTTTTCGTTATGTCCAGTCACTGACCTAAATCTGGTCATTTTCTTACATGTCTGATATTGGCCTACTACCAATAATTATCATGGATTCCAAGCTATTTCACACACACACACACACACTCTCTCTCTCTCTCTCTCTCTCTCTCACTCACACACACACACACACACATTCTCTCTCTCTCTCTCTCTCTCTCCACACACACACACACACACACACACACAACACACACACACACACACACACCACACACACACACACACACACAGTAATCTGTTACAACGAAAGGGAAACAGACTCGGTTAAAAAAAAAAACGAAATAACAAAAACGAAAACAAAAAAAAACGTAAAATGATTGTTATCCATGTATGCGCAAGGACCATGAGACACAGAGGGGAGGAGGAGAAGCAGAAATTTCAGACAGGCTTGAAACTGAGAAGGTAAAGGCTAATTAATGTAAATGTATTTCTGATCACCAGATAGGAATCGGGGAAAAACTCGCGCTATGCACTTTGAGGAGGCCGCCATCTTTGGCCCGCGAGGCAAACACTCCTGAGTCTGGTCAGATCTGGCGATAAAACAAGTTCCCATGCCGTACGTACGTTTAAGACTCCACGGCAGTTTCACACAGGCGTGTAGACGCGGAGTACAAGGGTCATGGTCACTTTTTTTTCTGAGTGAAGTAGTAGGCAAATCACTATTCATGCGCTACATACATCTAGCATGTTTAAGACCACGTGGTAGCTATACACAGACGTGTAGATGGATAGTCCCATCCGCACCCTCGTGGTGTTTCTTGTCAACTTCGGCTTGTGGCTTGGCTACTGACTTCAGGGAATCAGGCGGATGACCGCAGGAAAAGACCTGCTGGCTGCTCGGAAAGATGGCAAACTTGGGATCCCGTTCGGGGCATGTCAGACCTTGCTGAACAGCAAAATGGGCTGTGTCTGGAGCATCATACCTGGCCACTTTCACGGTCGTCCAAACAACCCCTGTGGTTGAAGTGAGGCAACGTTGGGAGCTTCCGACTGCAAAGTGTCGAGACTATAGTAAGGGGAAAGGTGCGGACAGCCATTCGAGCTGGTGACAGGGCGGGCTGCCCGAAAGAGAGAAGACCAGACTAGGACGAGAGAGGGGTCTTCCATTATCTCTTGGCCCAGATGCAGGGCTGGACCTGGTTGGTGCGTGTTGTGTGGGCTGTCCCGGGGTTTGTCATCTCCCCATCTTGCCATTCGGTTTGTAAACAAGGTAACTGATGACTGGGTCCGGGTGGCTCATGCAACGCATGGACAGCCCCTCTTTGCTTGGAGAAATGACTGTCGATTGGCGTCGAGAGCTTGGAAGGCAAATTTTTTTTTTTTTTTTTAACACAATGCGATGGTGATGATGATATCGATGAGGATAATAATCATGATGCTATGGAGTTCCATCTAGGATTGAGACTGCGTGACAGGGCTGTACTCTACGCTTGCTATCGTAATAAGTCTTGGCGTCAACCGGGCCCGAGAGATACAGATACCTGAGGTGCTGGTCAGAAGATTTGAGCGACACCTTCAATGACGCATCCGTGAAGTGGATGAGACTCGACTGTGTGGTTCCAGTCTTTCCAATGAGCCCATAGCACGCCCAACTCTGGGTAGGAGCCGGTTAGAGCCGAAAAAATCCCACAATGATTTTTGAAGGGACTGATGGGGATTCGAACCCACAATCTTCCAGTCGGTAGTCCGTTGCGTTAACCACTACACCACGGTGTCGCCACCTTTCTTTGTTACGTGTGCTAGGGTGGCCCCGTTAACCCTTTGACTCCCCCACCATGTTCCCCAGCATCCTGCATTGCTAACCATGCTGGCAAAGCAAAACCTTTTTACTCCCTCACTCTATCCACCAGCTTCCTGCAGTTGCAGTTGGTGGATAGGGTTAAACCCGTGGCCTGTCTGAGAGTCAGTATGTATGTATGTATGTATGTATGTATGTATGTACGTGGATAAAGAAACGAGTGAATAACATAATGCACGCTTACTCGTAAGTACGCAAATAAACAAATGAATAAAAAGAAACTAGTAAATAATTTATTTCACGCTTAAGTAGGCTATCCAAATAAATAAATAAATAAATAAAATGAACGGGTAAATAATTATAATGCACGCTTAAGGATTTATATGTAGGCGTAAGGTTTGTGCCATGATCACCACACACATGGCACCTGTGACGTTAGTATATGTGGTATTCGTTCCGAGCGCGGAGACGTCGTCTTGAGAAACTGAAGCTGAAGTTAAGTACCCAAAAGTTTTCTCTGTTCGGAGCGTCAAGGCAGAAAGAACAATTCTAGATCTTCGGCAGTGACTGACGATTCCCCAAGCCTTCCTAACCCATCCCTATCCCCACCCCCATCCCTAAACCTATAATACATTCCGCCAGCAGCACAGAGCACGATTATAAATTGTTCAAGTTGGCCCAAGCTACCAAGGGAGAGAACGTTTGAAGTGACTGTTCGGTGTCATCATCTGTGAGCTTCACAGCAGCTTAAGGGCGGGCTTTTTAGTGTGTGGAGTAGTTTGTGTGTCTCGCAGAACTTTTCCTTTTGGCAAAGCGACCACACACGCACACGCACACACCGGAACACGCACGAGCACACAGACACATACACATGCATGCATGCACACGCACACAAAGCAAATACACACATGCGTGTGTATACACGCACACACACACAAAGTAAACAAACACATGCATGCACGTACACACACAAACACACACGCATGTATGAAAACACGCACACGAGCGGGAGCGCACACACACACACACACACTCACACCCACACTCCACACACACACACCCACACACACACGCATGCACGCACACGCACACACACAAACATTCACGTATGTATGAAAACACGTACACACACACACACACAAAATACGCGCACACACACGCACACAACACACACAACGCGCGCGCCCCACACACACACACACACACACACACACACACACACACATTTTACGACTCTCTGAACATGAAATGAATGCTATATTAGAAAACAAAGTAAAAGCGCAATGTCACTATCCCCCTTCATCGTAAATTACCTGGGTTTTACAATACTAGAAATAACTAGCTTACAGATTATATCTGAACTCACTTCGGACTAAGTTCAGTAAAACCATCAAATGTATCTGTAGTGAGTCTATCACAGTTAACTACCTTTTGTGTTGTCAGCGAATGCGACCTTATTTCCCTGCATCATTTTCAAAATTAAAACAGAAACACACTGATTTCACTTTGTATTTACACTTTGCTAGGCATTTACTGCACAGTCCCGTAGGTCGTTTTCTTTGATTAAGACCGATTGTTTGATACCTGTAACTCCCACCTACCTCTGTTTGTTTGCTTGTTAGTTTTATTATTACTCCTTGACTGTTACAATGCTTTTATTCGGTAAGAATATCCTCTTCTGCCCCTCTTCCCCACCAGATAATCACAGATGGTTTGTCATAACCCAGCACAGGACACGCTCGTTGCGTGCGCGTGCGTATACGCACACGCACACACACACACACACTCACACACGCGCGTATGCTTACATACACACATACAGCCCTGAGCAATCTGTTAAAGCCCGATCGTTCCAATGTTCTGATTGCTTTTCTCGTGTCCGATAAATTTGTTACTGTTAATTAATATGTTAAACTGTCTTTATGATTTCGTAGATCCTTCCACCCCATAGGCACCTCTTTATCTTACCTTGTCTATTTTATTCATTTATGAATTGCATTTTTCCCCCCGTCTAAAAGCACATATGTGAATAGACGTTAAAAGAATTAACGAACGAACACACACACACACACCACACACACACACACCACACACACACACACACAAATACGCATACACACACTCACACACACAACATACACACGCACACATATACACACACCACACACACACACCACAAAAACACACACACACACCACAAAAACACACACACACGCACACACTCTCTCTCCTTCTCCTTCTCTCTGTCTGTCTGTCTGTCTGTCTGTCTCTCTCTCGATCCTTTGTAGTTGGAAAGAAATCGTTTCCCGATAACTTAAAAAACAAGACAAAACAAAAAAATTCAGTTTTCTTGTCACAACGGAATTTAAAATGTGAAATTTGGGCTGTTTTTCCCAAAGGACGGCATCGCCACGGTACAGCGCCACTCGTTTTTGTTTACCTGTCATTTCTGTTACCTGTCATTTCTGTTTACCTGTCATTTCTGTGTACCTGTCATTTTTGTTTACCTAAGAAAGTGGATTTTGTATTTCTACAGAATTTTGCCAGGGACAAGTCCATTGCTAATGTTGTTGGGTTTTGTTTGTTTGTTTGTTTGTTTGTTTGTTTTTTGTTTTTGTTTTTGTTTGTTTTTGCATCGGCCGAAGGCTTGCAGAACTTAGGAATTTGGAGGTTATTCAAGAGGGTTTCGTCGCAATCGGACGATTCCATACGCGCTCCCCGGCGCCCAAATCTGCTATCAAGTATCTGGCACTTTGATCCTGTGGGGAAAACCCTGTGCGCTGGCAAGGTCTTGAAATGGGAATGTGCGCACAGAGGATCTCAGTTTAGCTTCTCATTGGAAGGGCTAGCACCCAGCCCATCAATCAAGACTGACTCAGTAGATGAGGAGGAGGAGGGTGGTGGTGTGGTTGGTAGGAGAGAAAATCCCAGTCCAGTCTGAGATTCAAACTCATGACTTTTGGCATTCTAGGCAGATGCTTTTAACCACGTGGACACCTTTGATATTTATACGGTTTCTTTCTCTCTTTCTTTATTTCTTTCTGTTTCTTTTCTTCTTTCTTTCTTTCTTTCTCTTTCTTTCTTTCTTTTTCTCTTTCTTTCTTTCTTTTTCTCTTTCTTTCTTTCTTTCCTTCCTTTTTTCTTTCTTTCTTTCTATGTTTCTTTCTTCCTCTTTCCTTTCTTTCTTGATTCCTTCCTTTTTTTCTTTCTTCTTTCTTTCTTCTTTCTTTCTCTTTCCTCTCTTTCTTGTCTTTCTTTCCTTCTTTCTTTCTTTCTTTCTCTCTTTCTTTCTTTTGTCTTTCTTTCCTTCTTTCTTTCTTTCTCTCTTTCTTTCTTTCTTTTTGTCTTTCTTTCCTTCTTTTCTTTCTTTCTTCTTTCTTTCTCTCTTTCTTTCTTCTTTCTTCTTCCCCTGTTTTGTTAACCCTAACCCTAAAGAGCTAAATAGCAAGAAGACTGAAGTCATGGTAATCAGTAAAAAACAAGAAATCCCTTCATGCAAAATAACAGCAAATGGCACAACTTTGAGACAGGTTGATAAGTTTAGATATCTGGGAACGGTCATTTCACACAGACGGCAGACGCATATCAGAAATAGCCAGCAGAATCGGCCATGCCAAACCAGCATTCAAGAAGATGAAAAGCGTTCTTACCAACAAATGCCTATCAATTAACATCAGGAAGAGAGTTCTTGAGTGTTATATAGAACTGATACCGTTGCATGGATGTGAGGCGTGGACAGTCAACACGCAAAGTCAGAACATTATTGAGGCAACTGAAATGTGGTTTCTCAGAAGATTGTTGACAGTTCCATGGACCGCAAAGAAAACAAACGAGAAAGTTTTGAAGGAGACAGACACAAAAGATCATTTAAAAAAAAAGAAGATTAGAAAAAGACAAGCAACATTTATGACCCTGGGAGAAAATATTGGACGGACTTGCAGGATGGCTGGGAACGGGGAGGATGGGAGATGTACTTGCAGCGAAAAGGGATAGATTCGTATGGAGGGCCATGATCGCGGCAGGGCACATGAAGATGATGATGATGATGACGATGACCTGTCCTCTCCAATGGGGTTGACTGGTTGTGTTTGTAGAACACAGTGGACTTGAGATCAGGATGTTTGGAGTTCAATTCCAGCTCACAAGATAAAAACTAGTGGGCGACTGGTCCCCGAGGTGCAATGGTTAGCACAACGAACTAACGTACAAAAGGTAGTAGAATCGAATCCCGTCAGCCCTATCAAAATCATTACGGAATTCCTTGGTGCCTAGGGAGAAGAGTGGCAGAATGGTTCAGACGTCCGCCTGCCAATAACTAAACACGAGGTTCTAGGGTTCACTCCCTGTAGAGGCCTCGACTTTTCTCCTCGCTTTGACCGGAAAATCGAACTGAACGTCTAATCCTTCAAAAGGGGACGAAAAACGAGTCGGACCCATGTGCCTTCTGGCTGCGCACGCTAAAGATCCCATGGCAGTTGAAAATCGTGAAGAGCAGGGCATTGCCCGGCTGCCCTGGTATAAAACATTGGAGAGATAGATTGATTTCCCAGGTCCCAACCCCTGAAGACCACTAAGCCTTCTTGCCTTTCTGAAGTCTTGGTGGGAAAAAAAAAAAAGAATTTGAAGCGAGGGAGAGGCGGTGGGCGCCGCCCTCGTGGTGCTGGCCCCGGGAAAAGTTAAGGTCTCTGTCACCTCCCCATACGACCCCAGGGTTGTGGAATTATCTAGGTAGGACCTCAGGACCTGGCCAGCTCATGGGTTTATGTGCAGGCTTAAGGCTTGTGCCGTGATCATTCTGGATCTTCTCCATCACATAGCATCTGTGATGTTAGTGCATATAGAAGTCATTCCGAGCGCGAAGACGTCATCTGGAGAAATTGAATTGAATTGAAACTTGGCCCCAACTGGCTCATATCCAGAGTCAGTCGCGATACGGGCTTATTTGGAAGACAGGGACCACACAGTCGAGTCTCATCCATTGTGCCGAATGCGTTGTTGAGTGCGTTGCTTAAATTTCCTGAGCAACACCGCATATGTCTTTCTCTCTCGGGCCTGGTTAACGCAAAGATATGTATCACGCGAGGAAGCGTAGAGTACAGGCAACCCTGTCACGCAGTCTCAGCCCTGACTGGAAGTCCATAGCGATATGATTATCGTCCACATCGTCGTCATCATCATAGCATTATAGAAAAATTGTCCCAGATTCTGTGGCCATTAACCCTTTGACTCTCGCACCCTATCCTCCAACTGCAAAAACTTAACCCTTTGACTCCCTCACCCTATCGACCAGCTTCCTGCAGGAAGCTGGTGGATAGGGTGAGGGAGTCAAAGGGTCAAGTTTTTGCTTTGCTAACGTGGTCAACGGTGCATAATGCTGGTGGACAAGGTGTGGGAGCCAAAGGATTAAACTGGCATAGAAATAAACCCTCTGACACCCGCACCCTGTCCACCAGCATCCTGCATTGTCAACCATACCAGCAAAACAAAATGTTAACCCTCACCCTATCCACTAGCTTCATGCCTATTCACCAGCTTCCTGCAGGAAGCTGGTGGATAGGGTGAGGGAGTCAAAGGGTTAAGTTTTTGCAGCTAGTGGATAGGGTGCGGGAGTCAAAGGATTAAACAGAAAGGGGGAGGGGATGGCCTGTTGGCTCGCCATCTTAATTAATTAATGCTCCGGATTATTTTGATAATGTCAGCTTAAAAGCTTTTCACAAGTCCCATTCTCCTCCTCTTTTCAAGAGCGCTCCAAGGGTTTTGCGCAGGCTTAAGGAGTTTGCCAGAGAAAGAATTACGTGGCAGATCTGATTGGAGTGAATCAATAACTGTGGAGTCAAGTTGTCTGCACCGTTCGATGGCTTCCTGGTGGAAGAACTCAAAACTCCTCCCTTCACACACAGTGAACGGTATGTCTGTTTTAAACACATGTACTGCCATGGCAGGAAAGTTGGAGGGAAAGAGAGCACCAGGTAGACCCAGGGAGAAAATATTGGACGGACTTGCATGGTGGCTGAGGACAGAGAGGGTGGAAGATGTGCTTGCGGCGACGAGGGATAGATGCATATGGAGGGCCATGATCGTCAACGCCATGCGGCAGGACATTTGCTGCTGCTGCTGCTGCTGCTGATGTACTGCCATGTTCCTGCTGATCTCTCTGGCCTGTGTTTCAGAAAGACAGTTCCAGATCGTGGAATGTTCAGTGTCTCACCGTCCATTTCTCAAAACAGAGCATGACTAAATTTAGTACATAAACAATCCAAAACAAGTGTGACTGCCCGCATTCAAAGCAAACAGGAACCAGAAGCAAAACACACACACACAAAAAAACAAAAAACAAAAACAAAAAAACATACACACACACACACACACACAAAACAAAACAAAAACAACAAAAACAACAACAAAACGAAATCAGAACGCGTATTTAATACAGCTAGACAAGACAGGCCCAAATTTTCGGCCAACTGGTCTTTGTCAAGCGTAAACGTAAGATCACAAACAAACAAACACCAAATACAAAAATTGGGACAAAAAGACTGAAACTTCCCTGCGCTTCGTCCAGTGGGAGAAAAGGACTAAAATGACATCATAATGTGTTGTGAGTAAAGTGATGTAAGAGAGGAAATGAGATGAATTCTGTAATTTGAAAAGTGGTCATAGCATATTAATATTGTTTTATCCTGAAGAGGGTTCAGGGCTAAAACAGAAAATATGATGCACTGGCTAAGAATAGCTTTTGGAATGTAAAGTATCTTACTATTAAATAATGCATAAGAGAAAATGTAAGCGTATGATCGACTGAATGGAAAAATATACAATCAAGATGTATGGCTGATGTAAATGGATTGTGCCTTGCGCAACGATTCCGGTCTGACCATGGAATAGGATGAAAAACATCCTAAACCAACAGCCAAGGGGCTGAAGGGAAAATCGGAGTCCCCAGAAAAAAAAACAACAACCTTAGATGCAGCTGGGCCTGTCTTGTGAAACGAGAGTTAAAACATGAAAAAAAAAAATGAAAAAAAAAGACATATGTTCATCAGCAAAGCCAAAACCTCACTGAAATTGATGATAATAATTATGGTCTACTTCAGTAGGATAAGATATGGAGAGGGGGAAAGAAAGTATCGCAAATCATCATCGAGGTAAAATATACATGGACTCTAGGGCAAATTGAAAGAAGGTTGTATGCATAAATTCATCCAAGCAGTATAAACATAAATTATACATGAAGGATAAGGAAGTTTATACCTATACATTCAAGCGAATACACACACACACACACACACACACACACCAACCAAGGTAAAACTACATGCACGCAAAGCCATGTCCAGATAAAAGTGCATGAAGTGGCATGATACTGAATTCTTTATGGTTTGTCATTGAGTCCATGTGGCTTGCGTGTTTCAAGTACATGAACAGCCTGCATGCATACATGATATGAAATGTACAAGAACAGCCCATGTGTATAAACTGTGCACGAGCAGCTAATGTGTATACCTGATATAAAATGTACAAGAAGAACTCACGTGCACAACACGATATGAATTA
Source organism: Monoplex corrugatus (assembly GCA_030674185.1). Lineage (NCBI taxonomy): Eukaryota > Metazoa > Mollusca > Gastropoda > Littorinimorpha > Ranellidae > Monoplex > Monoplex corrugatus. The sequence continues at coordinate 23,387,453 of JAPXFY010000035.1, forward strand.
TACCTGAACAGCTCACGTGCATGAATGGACACGAATAGCCTGTGAACACATGATAACAATTATACACGTTTCACTCAAACGTGTACACGATAACAAATGATACACGTACAACCCACGTGTATACATGATACAGAACATACATGTATAACCAAGGGTGTACGAATTATTGTACAAGGAAAACTGTACGATCTTTTCCAAGTATATACACGACATAAATTGTACACGTATAACTCAAGTGTATACATCACATGGATATGCACGTATAACCTAAGTGTATCCATGGTATTAATTGTACACGTGTTACTCCATGTGTATACAGAATGAAAATTGTACATGTATAATTCATGTGTATTCATGATATAAAATGTACATCTGAAACCCACGTGTATGGTAACAATTGTACACTTATAAACCAGTGTACACATGATATATGAATTGTACACGTATAACCCAAGTGTATACTCGATCTAAACAGTACACGTACAACACTGGTGTATACACTCAAGTATAGTACATTTTTTCTTTTTGAATTGTTTGTTTTAGTCCATGTGCGCTCTGCCCAAATCTGCCAGAAATTATCTGGAAGACTCCCTGAGCCTGCTCAAAATCCTGTGCGCTAGCAATGAATGGAGAGCGGAGGAACATTGGGGGGGGGGGGGACAGAGAAGGAACCTGTGAAACGCTAATCTGACACCACCAAAATGACAGAAACAGGAATCAATTGACTTGGAATTATACTACAGTCATCCAGACAACCTTCGACATCTCGCAAGTCTGACTCAAATACTGCTATGAAAATGATTATATTCATTTAATCTGTGATGGTGATACTGACTTTTCACACACAAAATCAATATAATAATCCTTATGAGTGTTACATTCCAAAAAGAGAAACTCAATGTGAAAGTGCGAAGGCCGATAAGAAAGTGTGACGTCAAAATGTGTCTGTCGATTCAGATATTCTCCGCTGTTCGTTCTTGAAGATTGGTTTGTGTTTCACTCAATAATGAATCGAGAATGTTTGTTTTGGTTTATGCTAACACTGAAAATATATGTTTAAGTTTGATTTCGTTGTATGGAAATGTGTAGAATGCTTCGGAACAATCTACAAATGAAGAGAAAAACGTAGAATACCTTAGATCTTTCGAGAAGGTTCCGGAAATTGTAAACAAATTTAATCTGTACAGTGATTGGCTAGAACTACAGAATATTCTAGAAGGGAAGGTTCGAGAATGTGACTATGATTGGCTGAAAATCTAAGGAAAAGCCGAGAATATTCGGGAACTTTCCATATTATAAATGAAGCGTGACTGTGGGTAGAGAGAGAGAGAGCGATTGGAAGAGTTGATGTGTAAGCCTGCTGTCAGAGAGAGAAAAGTTGCTGCAAATTTGTGGAGTTGCTGTGGGTGTAGATTTGAGGGCTGAAGAAAAATAATTCTGCAAACCAGGAGTGGTGCATTGGATGTGTGAAGTTTTTACCCAGTTCCTGTTGTGTTTCATTCGTTCTTCAAATAAAATAAAGGATCATTTTCGTTTAACCTGGACTGTCTCACAGTCTGGTGTATCTTCATAATCCTGTCTCTGAGAAGAACGATCGACTGCTAGATCTTCACGAACCTGCATAAACTGCAAGACACTGCCAGTCACCTACATACATCTTTACGTGTGACAATTGGGGGCCAAGCCAAAGGATCTACGCATCGTTTGATCTATCCAGAGACTTCATACTACGGCAAGTATTAACACGAATTTGATCGCGCAGTTTAGATCTGCATTGTGTTGACTTCGATGGTGACGTCACTTGACTAGGTTATAGGCACAGATCAGCGGAACTTTACAAAGTTAGTTTGCATAGCAGAGTGTAATCTGTGTATTGATTCAGTCTCAGGGCAAAAGCAAGCACTACTATGACCGAAAAACCAGGGTCAGAAAGTTTGAGTCTGGAGACAAAATCCTTATTCTCCTGCCAACTGACCACAAGTTGTTGATGCAGTGGAAAGGACCATATCCAGTGAAAGCTGTCAAGGGGCTAAGTGACTATATAGTGAAAGTCAAAGGAAAAGAAAAGATCTTCCACGCCAACCTCCTGAAGAAATACATTGAATGGGAAGCAGAGAAGCAAGCAGTGAATGCACAAGTGGCTGAAATCCAGGGGTGGGCGCCATTTGTCACTTGCAGCAATGTTAGTGACTCTACTGATGAAGAAACAGTGAATGATGAAGAACTGTTGGAGTTTAGTGACTTCAATCCCCAAGAAACTGTAGACGATGTGGCTCTTGGACCCCAGCTCAATAATCAGCAGCAGGCTGAAGTTCATGAAATATTGAAAGAACACTCAAACATATTCACTGAATTTCCTGGAGAGGCTGACCTGATCCAGCATGAAGTGAAGCTGACATCATCCACACCCATCAGGTCAAAGCCCTATCCCATGTCATACACCAACAGAGAGTCACTGAAGGCAGACATTAAAGAAATGTTGAAGCTGGGAGTGATACGTGAGTCCAGAGGGTCACCTTATACATCTCCTGTCGTCATTGTCAAGAAGAAAGATGGTACCAACAGAGCATGCACTGACTTTAGACGGCTGAATAAATTTACAGAGCTTGATCCTGAACCAGTGCCAACTGCTGCTGACCTGTTCCAGAGACTGAGCGGAGATAAGTTTTTCTCCAAGATTGACCTCAGCAAAGGGTACTGGCAAATTCCCATACCGGAAGAAGATGTTCCCACGACTGCTTTTGTTACTCCAGATGGGACTTATGAGTTCCTCTGTATGCCGTTTGGCATGAAAAACTCTGGGGCAACGCTGAAACGAGGGATGAGGAAACTACTGGGTGACGTGAAAGGTGTGATATTCTACTGGGACGACATTTTGGTCCATTCTAAAACGTGGACTGAACATTTAGAAATCCTCCGAGACTTTTCAAGCGATTGACAGCTGCCAACTTGACTACTAGACCCAGCAAGTGTATTGTTGGTGCAGACGATGTTGACTTCATTGGACATCGCCTCCAGGAAGGAGTGAAAGGGGTCCTTGAGGACAACATCAAGAAAATTGTGGAAGCATCTCGCCCCCAGACCAAGAAGCAGCTGAGATCCTTTCTTGGTTTAGTGGGGTTCTACAGGGAGTACATGCCCCACTGTGCAACTGTGACAGCACCACTGTCGGACCTGCTTCGCAAGGGACAACCCAACCAGCTGGAGTGGAGAGCAGCACAAGATAAGGCCTTCAGCACCGTCAAGGAGTTCCTGTCAAGAGAGCCAGTGCTACGCTTACCTGATCCCTCAAAGACTTTTGTTCTCAGTGCTGACGCTTCTGACGACGGTATTGGTGCCGTGCTAATGCAAGAACATGAAGGGAAGCTGTTTCCCGTTTCGTATGCCAGTAAGAAGTTGTCCAGAGCAGAGCGGAGGTACACCACCATGGAGAAAGAGTGCCTTGCCGTCGTGTGGGCTGTGCATAAGTTTGAACTGTTCCTCCAAGGGGTTCGCTTTGTGTTGCGTACTGACCATAAACCTTTCTCGTTTTTGGACTCTGCCAAATTTGTAAATAACAGAGTTATTCGATGGGCAATGTACCTTCAGAACTTTGATATGAAGGTGGGGTATGTGAAAGGTACAGACAACCATGCTGCAGACTTTCTCAGCAGAATGTAATGCAGATGGACTAGTATATGTATTTGGACAGAAACTAATTGTATGTTAGTTTTCCTGTATAAGATTGTTTCCTTTTTTTAATGTAAAGAATTTTGAGAAATCTAGTGAAATTTCTTTAAGAGGGGGGTTATGTTACATTCCAAAAAGAGAAACTCAATGTGAAAGTGCGAAGGTCGATAAGAGAAGTGTGACGTCAAAATGTGTCTGATTCAGATATTCTCCGCTGTTTGTTCTTGAAGATTGGTTTGTGTTTCACTCAATAGTGAATCGAGAATGTTTGTTCTGGTTTATGCTAACACTGAAAATATATGTTTAAGTTTGATTTCGCTGTATGGAAATGTGTAGAATGCTTCGGAACAAACTAGAAATGACGAGAAAAACGTAGAATACTTTAGAACTTTCGAGAAGGTTCCGGAAATTGTAAACAAATTTAATCTGTGCAGTGATTGGCTAGAACTACAGAATATTCTAGAAGGGAAGGTTCGAGAATGTGACTATGAAAGTATGATTGACTGAAAATCTAAGGAAAAGCCGAGAATATTCGGGAACTTTCCATGATATTATAAATAAAGCGTGACTGTGGGTAGAGAGAGAGAGAGAGCGATTGGAAGAGTTGATGTGTAAGCCTGCTTTCAGAGATAGAAAAGTTGCTGTATATTTGTGGAGTTGCTGCGTGTAGATTTGAGGGCTGAAGAAAAATAATTCTGCAAACTAGGTGTGGTGCATTGGATGTGTGAAGTTTTTACCCAGTTCCTGTTGTGTTTCATTCGTTCTTCAAATAAAGGATCATTTTCGTTTAACCTGGACTGGTGTATCTTGTCTCTGAGAAGAACGATCGACTGCTAGATCTTCACGAACCTGCATAAACTGCAAGACACTGCCAGTCACCTACATACATCTTTACGTGTGACAATGAGTAAAGGATAACCCTTATGATGCAGGAAGCTGGTGGACAGGGTGAGGAGTCAAAGGGTTAAAACGGGCAGCGAACAGGCCAGTTTTTCCAATGTGGCGGGCTGGAATTGAACTCGAAGTGCTCTATACATTGAGTCCATGGCTCTTTCAAAAGAACCAACCAGCCCACGGCGCCAGTATGAGCGTTTGAAGAGTCCGGTGGGTGTCATCATCTGTTGCTTTTATCGCTGATATTGTTTTCCCAGCATGGCTGTTGTTTCGGTGGTATTGGTGTTAATTTGTCTGCCTGTGTTTCTGCCTGTTTGCTTAAAACCCCATCCCCGCACATTATAGACGTACGCACGAGCACGTGCACAAAAGCGTGCACGCGTTATGACACACGCGCATGCTCAGCTCATTGGTAGAGCTATTCATTTTGTCTGTAGATCTACGGTGATGTTGAAAAAAAAAAACCTCAATCACAGATCACCATCATGAAGATGCAATATTTACTTCCAGAAACATCATTCTTCTATTGTCATAGTACATGTTATGTGGACCAAACGTATTTCACGCATATCGACTGGTGTGTGTGTGTGTGTGGTGTGTGTGTGTGTGTGCATATATATATATATATATACATGTATGTATATATGTGTACATACACACACATACATATATATATATATATATATATATATATATATATATATATATATATATATATATATATATACATGTATATATATATCATACTCGTATATATCTACGTATATATATAATATATATGTATATATTGTATGTGAATGTATATATATATATATATATGTATACATACATACATTTATATACATATATATATATATATATATATATATATATATATATATATATATATATATATATACGTGTGTGTGTGTGTGAGTAGGTGTGTGTGTGTAGGTACGTGTGTGTGTAGATGTGTAAATATACATTCTTTAATCATAAGGCTTATTCTGTTGACAAATTAAAGTGAATATAATCATTTTCATAGCATTAGTAGTATTTTGAGTCAGATTTGCAAGATGCCAAAGGTTGCTTGGATGATTTTAGTATAATTCCAAGATCATAACTGAATCACCATTCTGTTGAAATATTTCGTCATAACTCCGGGAGTCTATGGGTCAAAATTAATGCATTGATATTTGTTGAGTATAGTCGAATACTCCCAATAAGAAAATAAGGTTTCACTGACTTGGATTAATCTTTAGGTCACCTATATTTTATTCATCATCTACAGGGCACAAAAAGAAGAAATTGATATCATCTGTGTATGGCCTCACCATTCTATGTCTTTAGGTTGAAACCATTTTCTAATTAATCCTTTTCTCCCACTGGACAAAGCAGCAGGAAAGATTTTGTCTTTTTCTCCTTATTTTTGTATTTGGTGTTTACTCGTTTGTGATTTCACGTTTACGCTTGACAAAGGCCAGTTGGCCGAACTTTTGCGCCTGTCTTGTCTGGTGTATTAAGTACGCGTTCTGATTCTATTTTCGTGCTTTTTTCTGTTTCCATTTTCTAATTGTTTACTTTTTCATTGTGTCTCGCTATCTTGCAAGTCCTTTTTTTTTTCAAATAGAATTTATTGGTAGAGCTATTCATTTTGTCTTAGATCTACGGTGATGTTGAAAAAAAAAACCTCAATCACAGATCCACCATCATGAAGATACAATATTTATTCCAGAAAAACAATTTCTTCTATTGTCATGTACATGTTATGTGACCGAAAGTATGTCAGCTATACCACCCTGAAGTCTTCCGTTTATTTGTATATTTTCGATAACAAAGTGATGACCATGACCACATTGACAAAATATTCTCCGATTGTTGTTAGGGTCTAATAATACTGAGCGTCCCCGAATACAAATACGAGAAGATGCCATTTCATGTGACGTCAATTTTCGTAGGTTAGAATTTCTACAGTAGAACAGACTTAAAACATAATCAGCTTTCACTAAGACTGGTCGTTTCTTCTTACGAAAACAAACCTACATGTGCTCCTTGAACACAAAAGTGCATGTAATTCCCCCGCCCCCACGTCGATATTAGTAGCACTTGACGCGCGCGCGCGCGGCGCACACACACCACGCAAAGACAAACTTGCATACACATGCTTGTATGCACGCATATTTTCACACACACACACGGAATGAAACGTGCACAACCTCATCTTTTTCTTTCTCTGTTAATCTTTTTCTAGAAGTAATAGTATGACGCGCGCGCACGCTCATTTTTTTTTTCTGTTTATCTTTTTCTAGAGAAGTAATTAGATCTAAAAAATAGCTTTTTTTTTCAAAGAAAACGGATAATGGTCCGACATCTTGTTTTGTTTTTTTTTAAACCATCGCCGGGTCAGTTTCACCATTTACGAGAGTTTAACATGTATTTTTGCCATTTTGAAGCAGCGAGAACTTTCGAACTTGTGAACTAGGAGTCTAGGTCAGTGCTAAACGTTTTTATTTTGGACCACGGTGCATTTCAATTGTTTGGTCTCTAAACTGTCATCATACATCACATTTATTCACATCATCATCATCATCATTATCATCATCATCAGTGCTTGCCGCATGGCACTTGGCGATCATGGACTTCCATCTGTCTCTATCTCTCGTTTGCCCCTACAGGCCCACGCCCCCACCTCCTCGTCCCCAGCCCACACTGCAAGTCCGTCCAGCATTTTCTCCCTCGACTTAACGCGGTGCTCTCTTTCCCTCCAGCTTTCCGTGTGGAACAGTTGCTTCCAAATCCCCCTTCCTCATAAAATGGCCTATAAATGTTGCCTGTCTTTTCATAATCTTCTTTATGATGATTCTTGTTCTGCTCCATCAAGACTGTCTCGTTTGTTTTTCTTTGCTGCCATGGAATTCTCAACATTCTTCTTAGAAACCACATCTTCGGCTGCCTAATCTTTGCTCTGGCATTTGTTTGTTGACTGTCCACGCCTCGCATCCGTACAACAGTATTGGTTGTATACAACATTCAAGAACTCTCTTCCTGATGTTAATTGACAGGCATTTGTTGGTAAGAATGCTTGTCATCTTTTTGAATGCTGTTTTGGCTTGGCCAATTCTGCCGGCCATTTCTGATGTGCATCTGCCGTCTGATGAAATGATCGTTCCCAGGTATTTGAATTTATCAATCTGTGTCAAGGTTGTGCCATTTGCTGTTATTTTGCATGAGGGGATTTCATGTTTTTTACTGATCACCATGACTTCAGTCTTCCTGCTGTTTAGTTCCAGCCCCTTACCTTTGCTTTCTATTTCTAGTATATTCACAAGGTTTTGTAGGTCTCTTTCACTTTCTGCAATTAGCACGGTGTCATCTGCGTATCGAATGTTGTTTATCATTTTCCCTCCAACCTTTAATCCATGGTCTTCTTCTAGGTTTCTCATGATGTTTTCGCTGTAAAGTGAAAACAGATCTGGTGACAAAACACAACCCTGTCTGACTCCTCTTTTGATATTTTGGAAAGAGCTTACATTGTTTTCTATTCTTATTGCAGCTGTTTGTTCTCAGTACATATTTCTGATTATTCGTAGATCTTTTCCATCAACATTGCGTCTCTCCAGTTGGTTGATCAATTCATCATGTCTTACCCAATCGAAAGCCTTGGTATAGTTAACAAAGCATAAATACAAATCCTTATTCATCTCATTTGACCTCTCTATGATAGTTCTTAGGATGTATATGGCATTAATAGTTCCTTTCCCTTCCACAAATCCACACTGTTCTTCTGCTATTTCTCTTTTGATTCTATTCCTTGTCCTCATCATGATTATTCTTAACAGGATTTTTGTTACATGACTCATCAAACTGATTGTGCGATGGAGTTCGCATTCTATAGCCCCTGTCTTCTTTGGAAGTGCAATGAAAATTGATTTTGACATATCTTTGGGGATTTTTCCAGTGTCGTAAATTTCATTTAGGAGGGCTTCAAACATCTCTGTAGTAATGTTGTCTGGTCCTGGGGCTTTTCCCGGTTTCATCTTTTTCAGTGCCGCTCTAACTTCATCTTTCATTATGGGTGGTCCTTCAAAGTTCTTTTTTTATAATGTGTTCTTCGTTTCTGTCATCTTCAAAAAGGTCTTTAACGTACTCTCCCCATCTGTCTAATTATTTTGTCTTTTTCCATGATAAGCGTGCCATCTTTCGATTTTAAGCAACCAGTTGATGTGCATGTATTTTTCTTGTGGACAATTTCTTCAATTCGTCTGTACATACCCTGAGGATCCATTTTGTGTCGGTCTTCTATTTCTTTGCACTTTGTTTTCAGCCAAGCTTCCTTAGCTTCATTGCACCTAATGTGACCTATTCCTGATCTCCTTGTTTATCTTCCTGTAGATCTCATTTCTCTTTGCCATCCTCCTTTCCTCCATCAAGCCCAAAATTTCATTAGTCATCCAGTTCTTTTTTGCTTTTCTATCTGCCTTAGGGATTTCCTCACAAGCTTCATTTATCGAATTCCTCAACTTTGTCCATTGTTCCTCACTGTCACGAGCGTCTTCCAGAGCACTGAATTTGTTTTGAACATGTACATTACATTTTTTACGTATCACTTCATCTGTCTTTAAGAGTCCAAGGTTTAATTTGATGTTGTTTTTGGTCTGTTTCCTTTTCCTCAATTTCAGTCTAAATCTTCCCACTACAGGATTGTGGTCACTGTTGCAGTCTGCGCCTGGTAGTGTTTTTGCTGACAGTAAAGACTTCCTAAACCTTTTGTTGATCAGGATGTAGTCAATCTGATTTTTGGTATTATCTCCTGGACTCATCCAAGTCCATTTTCTTCTGTTAGGTTGCTCAAACCAGGTGTTTCCTACTATAAACTCATTCATCTGTGCCCATTCTACAAGTTTCTCACCCCTTTCATTTTGCGTACCAAGACCATGAGGTCCAACTATATCCTCCACCCTATCCTGTCCCACTTTAGCATTAAAATCTCCCATCATTACAGTAACTTCCTGTGATTTACATTGGACTTTGGCCATCTCTAATACTTCGTAGAAGTTATCGATGTCTTCCTGAGTACTTGTGGATGCTGGTGCATACACCTGAATGATGTTGATATCAAATGGTTTGCCTCCCAACTTGACCAGCAAAACTCTGTCGGACACAGCCCAGTATCCCTTAACTGCTTTTGATTTGTCTTTGTCCATCATGATGCCTACTCCTCTTTCATGTGAGTTACCACCAGAGTATATCATTGTGTATTCTCCTGATGTTATCATGCCTGCCCCCTTCCATCTCACTTCCCCGAGTTTTAAAATACCAATGTTAAGTTTTTACATCTCTGTCTTGATAATTTCTAATTTACCCTTTTGTAACAATGTTCTTATATTCCATGTTGCAACTTTGATGTTTTTAAATCTGAGTTTAGGGTTCGCAGTAACTTACTGACGGTCTGGTGTCACCTGCACCGCATGACGGTCCCTACCGGACGAAGCTGCTCCAACGGAGCACCTATTTACGTCGTTGTCTTTGATTTTTTTGTTTCTGTCCATGATATCCTAGGAAAAATTACAATGGTGGTTTCCCGTTGCCTTCCATCGGTTTGTGTACGGTCTCTCCGCTAGCCTTACTCTCTCCCGAGATGTCCACAAGGCAGTGGAGCTATTCACCCATAGCTTGGGGGTCTGGTTCGTGGGCACCAGGGCGTATCCACACGCCGGCGGACCTGCATGCCTCACGCATGCCTCACGCCTGGGGGCCAGACCTCCTCCTCCTCTAAACTGTACTTTTAAAAAATTTTCATTGAACAGACTTTCTAATCTTCATTTCTTGGTGTGTCTCTGTTCATGGGGAAGTGTGTTCTGAAGGAAAGCATCCTGCAAAGCAAAGAAAAAACCCAAGCAATGATATCATTTAGGGTCTGTGACCCAAGTGTCGCTGGTAGGCTACTGTCACTGACGTCATTTTTTCCCGCCGTCATTGAAAGTTTGTGGGTCGGGCAATGTTGCAATGAACAAGGCCTCCGGTAGCTGAGTGGGTCTGCATTCACTGACTATTTGTACTGCAAAGTACCGGTAGGTCATTTTTCTTTGATTTCTTAATATCGAACACAAGTCCGAATGAACGCCGGATAGCGAAAGTCCGTGTAACGTGCTTTTGTTCGTGTGCGAGTTTTAGTGTTGCTTGTAGTTGTACGTTCACCACCACCACGTTTGAGTGTCACAGTTGAGTGTCAGTGTGTCACCGCCGCCGTCTGTGCGTGTGTGTGTGTGCGAGCGCGGGCGCGTTAGAATAAGTATTTAACATGAAAACTGTTATACAGCGACAAGAAAATCGAAAAAATTCAAAATCATGGGCACGAGCCACAGTTTCCCCGTCCACTCTTCTGTGCTGAAGACGGGGATAGCGTGCAACCTTAAAATGGTATACCAACTTAGTCGAAGATTGGCTGATGCTTTAACTTTAGTTTCAGTTTCTCAAGACGACGTTTCCGCGTTCGGAACGAATTCCATACAACGTCACAGGTCCCATGTGTATCACTCATTCACTGTATAGTGATCATGGCACAAGCATTCAGCCTGCATATAAACTCATGAGCTGGCCAGGTCCTGAGGCCATATCAGATGAGATAGGGGTATCTAGCCTAGGCCTATGTTTTACCTAACCTAGTCTATATAATTTTTTTTTATAATAGTGTTGTATCAGCCTATCATTGGAATCATCTTGGTTACATGTAAATGACATTGGTTTGACAAACTATGTAGGCTATACCTATATATCAACATTTTTACCCGTCTTATACGACTTAAAGAGGAGAAAGAACTTAGGCCTGCCTTTTTTTAGATTTAACAGTAAATAGGCCCAATTTGAAATAGCTGCAACTGCTGCGAGTATGAAAGGTGCGGTCGATTTGTGTGGATACCTCCGGAGGCCGTATTTTACTTTCAGTCCACGATACCACCACCTTCTGCCTGTTACACAATGGTGCCAGGCCATCGTTCCGCCTGTGTGATGGTCACTAGGTAGAAAGAAACTCTAGGGAGAGCTAGACAACAGAAGGTCTTCAGAGAAGTAACCCCCTTTAGACAAGTGTTTCGGCTCTGAACTCCTTACATCTCCGGGGGGCCGGGCCACATCCAGGTCATGACTCCTGGATGCCCTTCTGCTGTTGTCTATTTTATTTTATTTTATTTTTTTCCCCACGCCGGGGATCGAACCTGGGCGATTCTGAGCTTCAGAACTGCGGTACGTGGTTTTACCAATGTGCTAACGGGGCACACATCATCTGTAGGGAATTTAATCCTTATGAAGTTCACTTTTGGTTCCTCCTTGCCCAGATCCAGCTTGAGCTCCTTTCTGCTGCCTCTGCCATCGCTTTAAGGGCTCTAGTCCTCTTCTTCCCAGAAATGGCGAGTTGTTTCATGAGATCATAAGCGGAGGTGCCCACAAACCCTCTTGCCCCGACCTCTATGGCGAAGATTTTGACCCGCAGACCTGCTTTCTTCAGGGTGCTGGCAAGACCGGCGTATTTTTCGGTCTTGTAGATATGTGCTTCTTCCATTCTGCTTTCGTATGGCACAGTGAGTTCTATCAGAATCACTTGTTTCGAGGAGTCAGAGTGGAGAGCGATGTCTGGTCTCATGCCTGTCTTGCTGATGACATCTGGGTAATTTCTCCACTCTGGGAGGTCTGCTGTACACTCCCAGTCGACTGCTCCATCCAGAAGACCCTTTGGCAATGTGCTGGTTGTCATAGCAATTTCGGGCCAGACCTGTTTCCCTCCTGCTTTGTAGAACGTTGTCATAGCAATTGGTGCGTTTGGGGTCATGGTTTTTTTCGCTAACCACGTCTGTGATCACTTTCAGAACTTGGTTGTGCCTCCATGTATACCTTCCTTGGGCTAGCGCTACTTTGCAAGAGCTGAGGACATGTTCCACTGTTTTGTTTCTTCTGACAGAGCGGACATGCTGGGTCATCTGATTTCCCCCATTTCACTAAGTTTGCATTCGAGGGGAGCAGGTCATATACAGATCTGAGGAGGAAGCTTATCCTTAGAGGAGCCATGTGCCACATATCGTTCCAGCTGAGACTTCTTTGGAGTGCACTGTCCCATGTTGTCCATTGCCCCTGTTGACCTTGCTGGACTGCCTTCTGCACTCTTTTGACATCTTCTTTCTTCAAAGATCATGTCTCTTTTTTCATTCCCTTTGGCTTTGGACCACCACTGCATTTTTGTTGCTCCCAGTCCCTGTCTGTTGGTTTGTGTGTGTCCAATTATTTCTTTGATGCTGAGGTTTCTCTTGGCATTGTTTACAGCCTCTTGGACTTTCCATTTTCTGCCAGTTCTCAGCTTTGGCTGAACTGATCTCACGATATTGTCGTCCGATTCCTCCAGCATGCTCAACAGTCTTGCTTTTCCAACTTTGTATTCCTCCACTATGGATTTGAGAGGTAGCTTCAGCATTGCTTGACGACAGTAGAATGCAACATCAGTGAGACCAGGTGGGACACCGAGCCATTTTCTTGTGTATTTGTTGATTTTGGCTTCCATTGCTTCCACTGTGCTGGTGCAAATGTCATAGATTAGCAGTGGCCACAGCAGCTTTGGTATCAGCATGAACTGTAGACACCAGACTTTGTATTTGCCTGGCAGTCCGCAATTATCTATTTTTCAGGCCTTCTTCTGCTGTTTGCTTGGTTTCACATCCCCTTTGTGTGTCTTTCAGGGAGTCATCATACCATCTTCCGAGACTTTTTACTGGCTCTTCTGTGACAGTGGGGATGGCTTGGTTGGCTACCATGAATTTGACTGAATCTGCCACTTTTCCTTTTCGCAGTGAGAGACTTCGGGATTTCTTTGGTTTGAACCTCATTCTTCAAGAGGCCACCAGCTCATCCAGCTGCTTTAAGATTTGGTGTGTCTCTTCCTCATCCGTGGACAAGACTGTTGTGTCATATTAGTGTAGTGAGTGTGCTTGCCCTGATTGAGTACAGTTCACCTTTAAAGATGTTTTTTAAAAAAGTGATTTTTTCCCCGATCTTAAAATGTTTGCAGACATGCTTGTGACCAACCCCCTTCATGTGTAGATGTCTATAGATATTAGATACACATGCCGAATATCAAAGACCCTGTTGTCATGCTAGTCACTGACTGAAATGTGAATCGCGTTGCAGAAGGAAAAAAATAACTTCACAAAAGATCAGTAGCAGTCACCATCCATTGCTCGTCAGCATCTTCCAGTTGGATAATTATAATAGCCGCAGCAGTAGACACCACACAGCTCTCTCAGATCTTGTCTTTCCTGTGCTACTTTGTGAACCTTGAGACTGCTGATGTTGGTGGTGATGTTCGTTAGGAGGTGGGTGGTCTGCCTAGATGTCTTTTGGCTTAAAACTTTTCCTTGTAAAACTGTTGTCATCAGGGTTGTGTTGGGGTTAGGGATTGTCTGGTGGATGTATCTCATTTTTCTTTTGTTGTTTTCTGTCAACAGGTGTCGTTGGACTATTCTGTTAACTGTCCATTTGGTCCTAAGATGCCAGTTGTAAAAACCACATCTCTGCTGCTTTGATCTTGTTTTCCCCTGCTTTTCTGTATGTCCTGGCTTACAGTCAATAGCATTACTGGTCAGATCAGACTGTTTAAAATTTTGATATTAGGACTGTTAGTATGTCTTTCCAGGCATGATTGCCTTGGATCATTTTCTGTTTTCCTATTGCTACTTTTGATTTCTTTAGTAAAACTAAAGGTGCCATCAGGAGTTTTAACTGAGCCTACATACTTAGAATTACATTTTCCGTTGTCTTGTTGAATTGAATATCTGGATATGCTTGATTTTCTTCTCCTTCAAGGTGCATTTTGTTTTCTTGGCCTCCCAAAGCTCAACGCTGGGCCCACGTCCCAGAAGGTGAAAGCAAGACAAAGTAGGGGATTACTAGGTCCGGGCGAAGTACAGTGTGACTGGTTACTGGGGTGCTATGCTAGCCGAAAAGGCAACCTGGGTAACCTTAAAACATTGCTGACCAACAGGGCTGTAGTGAAATCATGGTCACATGATGGTGGCAGTGGATGAAGTCTGAAAGCAATTGAAGAATCTTTGCAACCGGCTTTTGTCGTCACAGTTGTGGGCAGATGATTTTTTTGGAAACAGTGGTTCGGATCTCTGCTTAGTATGTGCATTACGTGTCCAGAAAGCAGTGACAAACTACTGGTCGAAAAATTGCCGAAAATAGCAAAAGATGTTGCAGCATAAAAGAAAGAAACTTGGTGATAAAAGTTAAAGTGGTCGATAATGGTGTAAGAACAAAGGCCCATTTCTTACATGCTAGGTAGGCAAGGTTTTCACGAGGTGTGCTTTTTAGGAGCATGTCTTTGTTTCACTTAGTAGCAAGCATGACAAGATATTCACTAGGCTAAATAGTATCGAAAGGATCTTCCTGGCAAGGTAAGATGCCGGCCGTGTAAGTTGCCTTTGTGTTTGATGACGACTGATTTCTGTTGTGAAATGAGCACTGCCTCGTGTCCGTTTCCTTGTTTCTGGTTTAAAAGAACGTTCACTTTTATTTATTGGTTTGTTTCAGACTCAGAGGAATGGCTCCTACGTGCACGACTACTCTAATGGAGATCTTCACACTGTCAATGTGGGCAGAGTGGATGCTGGTGTTTATCTGTGAACTTCTGTCCGTTATCTGGGCATGAACAGCCAAACTGGTCAGGTGCAACGCCAAGGGAGGTCTGTGGATTAAGAAGCACGAACAGTGTAGTAGCCCAGTGGATCAAGCACTCATGTAGGAACTTAGGAAACGAACGGGACGGGACGGGAAAGGGATTTTGTTTGCTCATATACTCTAGCCCTTGAGTGATGGTTTGGGGTCTAGTCTTTTTGTTGTAAAGGTGAGCAGAGGTCGCACATGTGGCATGTATCATGTATGTAAAAGAGCTCACGGCAGTAAAATTAGTTGAGATATCTTGTTGAGAAATCTATTTTCATAAGAAAACAAAAATACATGCAGACAGAGGAATGGATGGTGCTGTAGTGCAGAGACATACTCTCTACCTGTGAGAGTTATCCAATTTTCACACAGGGGGGGGGGGGGGGGGGGGGGGGGGATTTTTTTTATTGCAAAAAATGGGAGTTAGGAAAACTAGACTAGGGAAAACAACTGTTCCTAAAGAGAGGAGGATAGCGTTGCACTTACATCTGTAGTAGGAATGATTTTTGATGTATCATGAACAGATTTTCCACTGAACACCTTGCATCACCTAGTTAACTATGCTATCATACATTTCATACATATATCATAGGTTGT
This sequence comes from Monoplex corrugatus, assembly GCA_030674185.1. Taxonomy (NCBI): domain Eukaryota; kingdom Metazoa; phylum Mollusca; class Gastropoda; order Littorinimorpha; family Ranellidae; genus Monoplex; species Monoplex corrugatus. Next base: position 23,403,299 of record JAPXFY010000035.1, read on the forward strand.
TAAGGGAATTTTTTTTATTTTTTAAGGGAGTAGGAAGTGTTGGTATCAGCGGTGACTCCATTTTCTATTTATGGAATATAAACCCCATCTGTTTACCTGCTGTCTTGTTTTCTGTTAGAATGTTTGTCTTTTTTACTATTTGTGTCTGCCCCCCCCCCCCCCCCCCCCCCCCCCCCCCACTGCCCATTCGCCCATTCACTTGTATCATTTTCACCTAATGTCCTTTCGACATCATTGAGATGCTTGATAGACAACCATATCTTGCTTTTGACCTTAGGGTGGACTCTGCCCACGACCTGATGGACAAGTAGGCATACTGATCCTCATCACCTGACGTGGGTCTTCATGCGAGATACAAGACCAGTCCTTTCCTTCCGCATATGCTGTGTGGGAAGCTGGTGAGTAACATCTGTTATATGGTATTTAAATACGATTATGAATTGTATGCACTGCTGTTGTCAGCATAACCTTTGTGGCAATGTCTTCCCAGTTGATGGCATTATGCCACACATTAAGCAGGTGGCCTTCAAAGTATCCTTATACCCCTGTGGGGATGCCGGGAGCTCTTTCAGTATAAATAATATCCCCAGGAAATTCTGTGCTAGAAATTTCCTCTTTTCTGTCACTCTCTTTGTTTCTGTCTTCCTTCTTTGCTTTCTGTCATTTCTTCCTATCATTTTCTGCCTTGCTGGTCCATTCACCTGTATATGTTCAATAAAGTTTTGCATTCTTTTTCTTAGGATTGATAATTGGATACATATGTTAAGTGCATTTTTTTTTTTTTTGCTGTAGGGAGGTGAGATATGCGGAAGCAAGTTTAGGTAATTGATGAAATCCAGAAGTGTGACTACCCATGTTCAAGCGGACAGGAACCAGAAAAAGTGCAAAAAAAGAATCAGAATGCTTATTTGATACAACCAGACAAGACAGGCGCACATTTTCAGCCAACTAGCCTTTGTTAAGCATAAGATCTCAACACACACACACCAAATACACAAATTAGGAGAAAAAGACAAAACTTCCATGCTGCTTCATCCAGTTTGAGAAAAGGACTAAACTGATTAAAATGACATAATGTGCTTGTGAGTAAGTATGATGTCAGAGGGGAAGTGAAATGAATCTGCAATTTGAAAAGTGGTCATGCCATATTAGGTAATTTATGCCCATTTTTATATATATTTTGTTGTCATTAGATATGCTTAAATTGGTATTAGGTGTGTTTTTTAAAACCCTGTGCGATAAATTGGAGGGAGTGATCAGGGGCATGTCCTTAGATTATGTGCGTGAATGCATTGAAACGTCTACTTAATTTTCTTTTCTTTTTTTTCTTGTTGAAGTTTTGTATGATTTGAAGTGGTTGTAGCCCCGATATGGCTCTGTGCAGTCGGCTGTGCTTTAAACAACAATAACAATAACTTCCACAAATGCTGTGTGGGAGGGAGTCCTGCTTCTGTTAGTTCCACTTTTGGTGAATAGCATCTGTTGTATGGTATTCAAATATGATTTTGAATTGCATGCGCTGCTATTGCCAGCATAACCTTTTGTGGCAGTCATGTCTCAACAATGCTTGTCTACAAGTGTCAGAGAAATCCAGCTTGAGTTTTGAAAATTCGAAGGGCTTTCAGTGTTTCTGTTAACTGAAACTAATAGCCAGAAATAGATTCTTCTGTCATTCTTAGCCTTGTTTCAGGCCATTAGGTCACTGTACTCTGCAGTTGGTGTGTAGACAGAGCAAAGTTCATGACCCATTGTCTCCGCAGCGAAGCAGACGACAGAAAAGCAAATGGCTGAACAGTACTCAACAACTCAGCACTGTTCAACACGATCTCTTCCTTCAGTGCATGTGGAGTGTGTGCACGTTGGATTTTATGAAATTTCATTCAAAATGTGACTGTAGGAACTGATGTATTGACCTGTGTATTTTGTAAGACATTTTTCACCTGAAAACTTCTCTAATTTTACTTGTACCGTTACTCAGCAACCATGAGGGTTACACAGTTAAAATTTCAGCATGTTGTACTCCAATCTTTTAATATATGACCTGCCAAATTTCAAAACTCTCTGTTTTCAATTATTTGTATGAGAATTTTTCTCATGACCAGCCGGGCTTTAGTTCATATATAATTATCATTATTTGTGCATTTGGTGTGTGTGTGTTGAGATCTTATGCTTAACAAAGGCTAGTTGGCTGAAAATGTGCGCCTGTCTTGTCTGGTTGTATCAAATAAGCATTCTGATTCTTTTTTTGCACTTTTTCTGGTTCCTGTCCGCTTGAACACAGAGCATATCAGGGGAACGGCAAGGGGCATAATCGTACGTAGCGAGTGAGTTAAGTGGTAGCCAAAACAGCATTCAAGAAGATGAAAAGCATTCTTACCAACAAATGCCTATCAATTAACATCAGGAAGACAGTTCTTGAATGTTATACAGAACCAATAATGTTATACAGTTGTGAGGTGTGGACAATCAACACGCAAAGCCAGAAAAAGGTTCAGGCAGTCGAGTTGTTGTTTCTAAGAAGAATGTTGAGAGTTCCACAGACAAGAAAGAAAACAAATGAGACAGTCTTGATGGAGGCATGCACAAGATCATTGACAAGGAAGATTAGGAAAAGATAGACAACATTTATAGGCCATTTTATGAGGAAAGGGGAATTAGAGCACCTGGTCGCAACAGGAAAGCTGGAGGGAAAGAGATTAGAGAGCACCAGGTAGACTTGCAAAGAGACTTGCAGGGTGGCTGAGGACAGAGAGGATGGAAAGTGTGCTTGTGGCAACAAGAGATAGATACATATGGAGGGTCATGATCGCCAACGCCATGCGGCGGGGCACATGATGATGATGACTGAACTGCTGAAGTCAAGAAAACACACACACACACACACACACACACACACACACACACACACACACACACACACACACACACACACACACACACACACACACACTCTAAAGAGACATAATGCTTAACAACAACAACAAATATAAAAAAATAAGGGGAAAAAATAACAAAAACCAAATAAACGCAGGCATACACGCGCGCACACACATACACACACACACACACACACACACGCACACGCACACGCACACACACACACACAGAGTCAACCAATCAACAAAAGCCTGTTTAATGTTCAGAACCACTACAGACCTAGCCAACAGATAAGGTGTGGCTGGTGATCCAATGAAACCAAAAATGAAAAATTATTTTCTTTAAAAAGTTGCAAACTGAAACCATCTCTGTGTATAAAACTGCCGGTTGTAGACTTGCTTCTAATGAACATAGGCCTACTTACCAAGTCTCACCAATGCCAACATTTCTCACTATTTGTGTTATGCATGTGTTACACTTACACACTAACACATTCTCTCTCTCTCTCTGTCTCTCTCTCTCTGTCTCTCTCATTGGTTTCATACTCTTGTCTTTCTCTCCCTCACACACGTTCACACTTTAAAAGTAAGCTGAAATTGTGACTATGTAAGCAAAAAATAATGATAATTATATATGAACTAAAGAACTATTAAACTTGCACAGAGAATTGATGTAAATTTTGAGATCAGTCATTTGCCTTTTACATCTTCGTGTCATCACTAGTCTCCCACTGTTCATTTCCCCCCACCCTGATGAAAGCCTCCAGAAGAAAGTTTGACCACCTTTGTTGTTACGATGCCATATTCAGCTAGATATTTTTGGTCATCGACATAAAGAGAATTTTACTATTTTTCGGGGCAACATGTTGGGCTAGTGAAAATATCTGCGGGCTAGTAGATCTTTAAAATCCACCGAGCCCGGCTGGCCAGTAGAAAATTTCAGTCTTCTCCAGGCCTAAAGAGTTAAGCAGTCTATTTCTTGTCCTTGCATTTGATCAAGTAGGCTCCATTTCTGCACTTTTTAATAGTTTTTTTTTTGGTTACTGATTGAGGCCATGAAAGTCTTTCTATACTGCAAACGGGCTGAGCAATGACAGTGGTCTTTCCTCATCGGTTTCCTCCACCACCAGCCATGCCGCCCAAAATCCAGTCTCCTCCCCAAACCTCAGCCTCAAAATCTGAGTCACTATCATCGTAATTATCTCTTTTCCATTTAGTTTTATTTGATTTGCTCATGAGCATAGGCTCAGTGATGGCAGAATTTTATCGGTCCCCCAGAGAGCTGCCATTTTGTAGAAGGAACAATGGATGGCCATTCTCATAGCGTCCATCTGCCTGGAACCATCCTTCATGAATCCAGACAGTGTACTTTCCCGACTAACTGATGTACAGCCATCCATTCCATGGTCAAGTAACTCTTGTGATTATGCAGATGGAGAGGGTGAAAATGGGAAGTAAGGTGGAACAATGCTTTGTCTCATCCCTCCCCCTTATCCTGTCCGACATTTGTAACCGTGCCAGGGGCATCAGTTTAAATTGTCAAGTCTAGTCAACTTCCTTGGTTATCAGGGCTGTCACTAGTGAAGAAACAAAGCTTTCCAACCAGTCGCTCCCATCTGATAGCATAGCTCAAGGAATCATTGGGATCTCAAGCCCCCCCCCCCCCCCACCCCCCCGACCATGACAAAGTGGTGGCCCCATCCAGGAGGGAGCATTCTCTCCTGCCCTGTTCAGTATTAAGATCAACAATATAGTCAAGTTACTTATTAGAGCAGGACTCTCACTGTTCCATGTTTGTGGATGATTCTGCTGTATATGCAATTGGAAGCATCTACGCAGACTTTGGCTGCAGATGTGCGTAGACAGGATAATAATAATAATAATAATGTTTATTTGTATAGCGCATATTCCATATAAAAACATGCTCACCAGTGCTTTACATTTCGCAAGAAAGGCAAAAGGTGATAAAAAATGTTCACAATTACATACACAATAAGATAACAACAAACATTAAAGCTATACAAGTAATAAGACACATAAGAAACCACAGAATATTAAAATTTAAACACTGACTTATGTAATGAAGAAAGATTAACAGATTTTTCATATGAATAAAGAGGCATACTGTGTTTATATATTGCTGCGTGCGTGTGCTTGCGTATGTGTGTGTGTATGTGTGTGTGTGATGTGTGTACGTTGCTGTGCGTGTGTGTGTATGTAAGAATGTGTGTGTGTGTGTGTATGTGAGTGTGTGTGCGTGTGCTATGTTTGCATGCGTGTGTGTGTGTTTATGCATGCAATAGTTGTACATAAAATTATAATCAATATTTTGAATGAAGATAAAAACAGAAAAATTCTAATCCATATACAGGAAAAACATTATAACTTCAGTATTACAGCATTAACACCTTGACAATCAAAATTACCTCACAAATTATAAACTATTTGCATATCATACATCACAATTTACATACAAACAAAGATTTAAAATAGTTTCTTAAAGTATTTCAGTCTCTTTCTCACTCAATTTCTCCCCTATTCCCTCCTCAGCTGTACACATACAGTGATACACACACATGCTCACTCAAGCACACACACACACACACACACACACACACACAAAACACACACACACATACACATATACACACACACACACACACACACACACACACACACACACACACACACACATGCACGCACACACACACCTTGCTCTATAGGCCCTTATACAAAATACTGTTATACAGGCAGGAGAGATTAGTCTGATGACAGACTTGCAAACTAAGGCTCTTCAGGTTAGATGAGTTTGAAAGAGGTGGGTTTTCAGGTGCCGTTTGAAGGTTGAGAAACACTTAGTTTTTCTGAGAGACAGTGGTAGAGAGTTCCATACATTTGGGCCAAAGACAGAGAAAGATTTTTTACCAAAGGTGTCTAGAGAGAAGCGAGGAACAGTCAACAGTGGGGTGTCAGAAGGTTTGTAACCCTGCAGGAGGTTGGCAAGACAGGATGGCATGTTCTCGTGATAGATACACTGAAAGCAGAGACAGGCAACTTTATATTGAATCCTAGCCTTTACCGGGAGCCAATGAAGTGTTCTAAGCAGAGATTTTGCACTCTCACGCCTGGGCTTGCGGAGAACAAGGCGAGCCGCGTGGTTCTGTATGCGCTGAAGTTTAAATAGTTGTCATGGAGACCTGCGAATAGAGAGTTACAATAGTCCAGTCTAGATAGTATGAAAGAGACAGCAAGCTTGTTGGTAGCATCAGTGGAAAGGAAGGAGGGAATCTTACCTATTCTGCATAGCTGATAGTACAGAGTACGGCACAACTGTTTGACATGGGCTTCCATAGACAGTGTTTCATCCAGGTAGAAGCCAAGGTTTCTAACAGTTTGTGAGAAAGATACATCACAAACCAGAGATAGACATGGGGGCATAAGTAACCTGATTGACCTTTGACTTAGTACCAGTAACAATAAGCTCAGTTTTATCATCATTCATCTTCAGCTTGTTTTCACTCATCCACTTGGAGACATCCTCTATACAATCTCTCAGACTGCACGCAAGAGCGTCAAAATCTGATGGGGCAGGGGAGCTATGCAGCTGTGAGTCATCCGCAAAGAAGTGGTATGAGTGACCTGACTGATGAATGATAGCGCTGAGAGGTTGTGTATACATAGTGAACAGGACAGGTCCCAAGACAGAACCTTGTGGGACACCACATTTCAGCACAGATGGATTTGATTTGTGGCCAATGACAACAGACTGGGTACGGCCAGTCAAATAGGAGGTAAACCAGTCCAGAACCGTTCCAGAACAGCCAAAAGTGGTACGCAACCGCGTTATGAGGATGCTATGGCTATGGTGTCAAATGCTGCTGACAAGTCAAGCAGTGACAAGATAGACACACTCCCATTGTCTGAAGCTGAAGGAGGTCATTGACCACACGCAATAGAGCGGTTTCTGTGCTATGGCACTTACGGTAGGCTGACTGGAATGGCTCTAGCAGGTTGTGAGATTCCAGATGCTGCAGAAGCTGTTCTAGTACAATATGTTCCAACACCTTTGATAGGAATGGTAGATTGGAAACTGGACGATAATTCTTCAAGCAGTCTGGGTCGAGATTTGCCTTCTTCAGGATCCAACAATGGGCATAGACAAACGGCTTTACTTTTCCCCCACCCAAAACTTAAGTGTATCCACTTTCATAACCTCTGACAATTCTTTGCTGATCCAGAAATCCATCAGGGAAAGTCCATCGTTCCAGCTGTAAAAGGAGCTAAATTTCTGGGAGTGATCTTAATCAAAAATTGAATTTCCTCAGTCATATCCAACATCTTAAAACCTGCCAGAAAGCTCTGACTGGCTTCTGACAAGAAAACACTGCTTCACTTCTACAAAGCTTTAATCTGCTCTAAAGTGGACTATGGCTATGTAGTGTATGGCTCTGTGAGTACCTAAAACTACTAGATCCCATTCACCATGAAGGGCTGCACCTCTGTCTTGGTGCATTCAGAACAACTGTATACAGTTTATACACAGAGGCACAGGAACCCTCCCTGTGTAACGGTAGACTAAAATAACCTTAAATTTTTGCTGAAATTTTCACTGAGCAGGAAGACCCAGCCTATGACGTGTGTCTTCAACTCCAGATTTCAAACCAAATTTGTAAAACACGAAAATAGAATCAGAACGCATATTTAACACAACAAGACAAGACAGGCGCAAATTTTGGTCCCTTTCTCCCACTGGACGAAGCAGCAGGGAAGTTTCAGTCTTTTTCTCATAATTTTGTATTTGGTGTGTGTTTGTGATCATGCATTCATGCTTGACAAAGGCCAGTTGGCCGAAAATTGTCTTGTCTTGTTGTATTAGATACATGTTCTGATTCTATTTTCGTGTTTTTCTAGTTCCTCTTTGCTTGAATGCGGGCAGTCAACACTTGTTTTGGATTTCAAATTTGTAAAACATCCAAAAGTTGCTCCTCTTGAAATCCACATCTGTCCTCACATGCAAAAGCTAGATATAGATTTAGCAGTTTCAAACTTTTCCAAATTTTCAGACGGCCCACGATGGATCTTGAAGACACATAGATGCCTGCCCATTCTCTTGCACCCTGGCTAGCAGTGCCATTGTGGAAGGAAACAATCAGTCAGACAAGCTGCTGTGGATAAACAAGCTTTGTGTGTAGTATCTGCTACAAGCCCTTCGCATGAACACTTTCAAAATTTACAGAGATGATGAACCATCTGTCTGTCCGTATTGATACCAACATAAATGCATGTTCATATATCTCCATCCATTGTTCATGCACACAGTCGTAAAATCATGATACACATAAAAAGTTCAGTGCAGTTTTATTATCTCTTCATGAGAAATTACATGTAATGGTCATCATTACACGTACACGCACGCACGCATGCACGTGCCACACACACTGAAAGGAAAAGATCCATCAATCAGTCACTTAATGAATCGGTTACTCAAAACAGAGTCAAATACAGTGACAATTTCTAACATTAAAAACATTTTTAGGTAAGTACTGTACTACTTGTGAGGACATCATGTGCAGCGGCCAACACTGTTCCCGGTGACGCCGACAGGTGACAGGTGACTGTACTACTAGATCATTATTCTAAAATATGCTTCACACACACGATAACTTTTCCTTAGAAAGCACATTTACACACAAACAAGAATGAAGTCATGTGTAGTTTGGTTTTAGCTGTCATTCTGTATGTTATGTGTAATGTACAAAGACATGGATGTCATACTGTGTTGTGTACAAAGATATGGATGTCACATTGTGTTGTGTGTTGTGTACAAAGACAAGGAATGGAAGGAATAAGTTTTTGCAGTTGGTAGATGGGTGCGGGAGTCCAAGAGATGTTAATTTGCTTGAACACTTGACAGTCACTGTGGTTCAGATCTAAATGTAGGCTACACATGTGAGCTAATGTCACTGGCATCAGTACAATAATTTTAAATAAGCTGCTGAACTTAACCCTTTGACTCCTGCACCCTGTCCACAAGCATCCTGCATTGTCAACCGTATTAGCGAAGCCAAAACTTTTAAGCCTTTGACTTCCTCACCCTGCATTGTCAACCATGCTAGCAAAGCCAAAACTTAATCCTTTGATTCCTTCACCCTATCCACCAGCTGTCTGCAGGAAGCTGGTGGATAGGGTGAGGGAGTCAAGGGGTTAAGTTTTTGCAGAATCAAAGGGTTAAATGCAGTTGTATGTTCTACCATGCGTCAGGTTGTACAAATACCAAGTCTACTAAAGAAACGTGCAGCTGAACAGTAGTCTTTCAGATTGACCACCATTAAAAACACAACAACAACAAAATTTTTGGGGAAAAAATTCAAACAACTCTGGTTGTGTTATGATCATATTTTCTGTGGTGTGTTTGTAGGTTCTCTGTGGGCAAATCAGCATGAATTAATGTTTATTTAAAATGATAATTTTATATGTCACAGAGCTGATCAAAAGTCCTGAACAAGTCAACAGTGTTGGAAGATGCCATTAATATGAATGGTAACCACGACCAGAGGTTCAGCAACAGGATTCAGGCAGAACTGGACAGCAGCATCACCAGACATCTGGAAGCAAGTGAGTATGTTCAGAAAAATGTTCAGTTACACTGGTTTTCACACACACACAATCTAGATAGATACAGACAGATATTATATATATATATAATTATATATTCATTAACTCAGGCACAAGGCTAAATTGGATTGTAGTGTCACCAGCCATCTGGAAGCAAATGAACATTATTATTTGAGAAGGGTTGTTTTAGGACTGACCAGTTTTCATAACAAAGTTAGTGTTTGGCTTAATATGTCAACATTACATATAGATAGACAAACATGTGCTGACACAGACAAATGATATTAATTTGATTCGGGCATATCGCACAATACATGAACAAGCACATAGATAAGAACCAGAAAAAACACGAAGGAAGAATAAGAACACATATTTAATACAAGACATGACAGGCGCAAATTTTCGGCCAACTGGCCTTTGTCAAGTGTATCACTGTATGATCACAAACACACACCAGATACAAAAATTAGGAGAAAAAGACTGAAACTTCATCCCTTTTCTCACACTGGATGGAGCAGCAGGGAAGTTTCGGTCTTTTTCTCCTAATTTTTGTATCTGGTGTTTGTGATCATATGCTTGACAATGGCAAGTTGGCCGAAAATTTGCGCCTGTCTTGTCTTTTTGTATTAAATGCGCGTTATTCTTTCGTGTTTTTTTCTGGTTCCTGTTTGCACGGGCAGTCACACTTGTTTTGGATTAGGCACATAGATAGCATTGATAATTATTTCCTGGAAATTAGGGAGTGAGATTAGGCGTGCAAAATTGACACCCAAATTTTCAGGGGGTCACCTCAGAACAGCTTGAAATTGAAATGAAATCACAAACACGCACACACACACAAAATACACACAACTGTCTGTCTCTTGTGATGCACTTGGTCAGTTGACACACAGGGCCTACATGAAAATTGATTTTTTAGTAGAATTCTTTTTCATAACTTACGTGATATTGCTTGCACACATGAAATGTAATCTATTTTTATCGTAGGGTTACTGATGTGTCTTCCTCCCCCCTTCCATTGTTTGTTCAAAATGCTTTCTTCCTTTCTTTTCCCTTGATTATGTCTGTAGTTTACTTTTTAAAAATAGAATATTTATACAACTACTAGCAGTACTATGTTACTATTGTTGTTATTGTTAGGGTTTCCAGTCTGAGAAATTCTTCATGATGTTTGTGGTGGCTGTAGTCACTTCCTTTCTTCACTTCCTGTGATTCCCCAATCACAGTTCTGAGTAGAGGAAAACCAGAAGTTGTGTCACTGAATTCATTGAGGTGTGATATCCTCTGCATTCTTCACCTTTTGTTCTGATCACCAGGCCCAGTGCTGATTGTGCACACTCCAGCAAGAAGAGCACTGAGGACTTATTCCCATGTTGCAGAAAATGGACACAAAGTTAAGGCCCATAACCTGTGTGGTCCCATGCCTCAACTTTGCCTCCATTTTCTATAACATGGGAATGAGTCCTTAGTGCTCTTGTAAGCTGGAGTGTGCACTATCAGCACTGGGCCTGGTGATCAGAACAAAGGGTGAAGAATGCCCAGGATATCACACCTCTATGGATGCAGTGATACAACTTATGGTTTTCCTTTTCTCAGGACTGTGACTGGAATCAGTAGGAAGTGAGTGAAGAAAGCAAGTGACTACAGCCACTACAAACATCTCACAGACTGGAAACAGAACTGTGGGTCAACTGACATAAAAGTGTGTACCACAAACCACTGGGTGGTGTACAGGATGCTGACAGGTCTCCATGCCAGGAACAGAAGTGGGTGGATGAAGGGTGTACAGCTGTCCACTGTGATGGCAAGTGTTGACAGTGGTGGGGGAGGGGGTATTGGTGACAATGGCATGGGACAGGACAAGGTCCACACACACACACAGGGGACACCTGTCACTGGCTGTTGGAAGCAGGACACTGTAGGGACACTGGACACGCAGGTTTCTCAGAAGAACAAGAACCCATTGGAAATGATCCTCCAGATGAATCTGTCCTTGAGCAGGGGTGGTGAATGTGAACTATCCCCAGTCTGAAGGCACTGGACACCTGGAAGAGCAAGCAAGTTGGCATGTACACAAATGATCAAACATCTGTTATGTCAAGCAATGAATTTATTATGCAAATTTATTTACAAAATAAACATTTCTAAACTTCTGTGAATTTCTTTGTGATGCACTGCGTGCATGTAAAAGAGAGAGAAAGTGTATGCATGTCTTAGAGTGAGTGTGTATATTCTGTGAGACAGAACATTTAAATCTAAACTAACCAACAGTATGCTAACAGGGAATGTATCCATACTCTTTACACCTGCTCAAGCTAAGTCCTTGCATTAAAAACGGGCTTGACACAACTACTGTTCCTGAACCTGTCGAAGTGCTTGAATTTTTAAGGATTTTAATTTCACAACACTGATCCAGCACACAAGCATACACTACAAACACACACTACTAAAAAATCTAATCACCTGCACCCACCACCTAAAAATGAACTTAACATTAACCTGATAGTACACATAGACACACTCTGTCCAACACACTCAAATTGTACCCCAACGCTGCACTGTCATCACTGACACAAAAGTCATGCACACAGACACTAACGCCACACACAAAAGTCATGCACACAGACACTAACGCCACACACACAAAAGTCATGCACACAGACACTAACGCCACACACACAAAAGTCATGCACACAGACACTAACGCCACACACACAAAAGTCATGCACACAGACACTAACGCCACACACACAAAAGTCATGCACACAGACACTAACGCCACACACAAAAGTCATGCACACAGACACTAACGCCACACACAAAAGTCATGCACACAGACACTAACGCCACACACACAAAAGTCATGCACACAGACACTAACGCCACACACAAAAGTCATGCACACAGACACTAACGCCACACACACAAAAGTCATGCACACAGACACTAACGCCACACACAAAAGTCATGCACACAGACACTAACGCCACACACACAAAAGTCATGCACACAGACACTAACGCCACACACAAAAGTCATGCACACAGACACTAACGCCACACACAAAAGTCATGCACACAGACACTAACGCCACCAACAACAAAACAAGCCACACAGACACTAACGCCACACACACAAGAGACAAACCAATCACAAACACAGATGTACACAAGCACACAGATATACAGTCACTCAAACCAAACATGTACACACACGTACACAAGCACACAGATATACAGTCACTCAAACCAAACATGTACACACACGTACACAAGTACACAGATATACAGTCACTCAAACCAAACATGTACACACACGTACACAAGCACACAGATATACAGTCACTCAAACCAAACATGTACACACACGTACACAAGCACACAGATATACAGTCACTCAAACCAAACATGTACACACACGTACACAAGCACACAGATATACAGTCACTCAAACCAAACATGTACACACACGTACACAAGCACACAGATATACAGTCACTCAAACCAAACATGTACACACACGTACACAAGCACACAGATATACAGTCACTCAAACCAAACATGTACACACACGTACACAAGCACACAGATATACAGTCACTCAAACCAAACATGTACACACACGTACACAAGCACACAGATATACAGTCACTCAAACCAAACATGTACACACACGTACACAAGCACACAGATATACAGTCACTCAAACCAAACATGTACACACACGTACACAAGCACACAGATATACAGTCACTCAAACCAAACATGTACACACACGTACACAAGTACACAGATATACAGTCACTCAAACCAAACATGTACACACACGTACACAAGCACACAGATATACAGTCACTCAAACCAAACATGTAACACACACGTACACAAGTACACAGATATAACAGTCACTCAAACCAAACATGTACACACACGTACACAAGCACACAGATATACAGTCACTCAAACCAAACATGTACACACACGTACACAAGACACAGATATACATCACCAAACCAAACTGTCACACACGTACACAGCACACAGATATACAGTCACTCAAACCAAACATGTACACACACGTACACAAGCACACAGATATACAGTCACTCAACCAACATACAACACGACAACCATACACACCAACCAAACATGTACACACACGTACACAAGCACACAGAAATACAGTCACTCAAACCAAACATGTACACACACGTACACAAGCACATTACATACAACATCCTGAACATAACAAAACACCCACACCCACACATAAACCAAACATGTACACACACGTACACAAGCACATTACATACACACATCCCTGACATAACAAACACCCACACCACACATAAACCAAACATGTACACACACGTACACAAGCACATTACATACACACATCCCTGAACATAACAAAACACCCACACCCACACATAAACCAAACATGTACACACACGTACACAAGCACATTACATACACACATCCCTGAACATAACAAAACACCCACACCCACACATAAACCAAACATGTACACACACGTACACAAGCACATTACATACACACATCCCTGAACATAACAAAACACCCACACCCACACATAAACCAAACATGTACACACACGTACACAAGCACATTACATACACACATCCCTGAACATAACAAAACACCCACACCCACACATAAACCAAACATGTACACACACGTACACAAGCACATTACATACACACATCCCTGAACATAACAAAACACCCACACCCCACATAAACCAAACATGTACACACATGTACACAAGCACATTACATACACACATCCCTGAACATAACAAAACACCCACACCCACACATAAACCAAACATGTACACACACGTACACAAGTACATTACATACACACATCCCTGAACATAACAAAACACCCACACCCACACATAAACCAAACATGTACACACACGTACACAAGCACATTACATACACACATCCCTGAACATAACAAAACACCCACACCCACACATAAACCAAACATGCAACACATATACTCATCCCAAACATAACACACACAGAGACATACAGCAAACTGACACACAAACTAAACATATACCCCCCCCCCCCCCATCCCAAAATATACACAAGACACAAACACTCACACACACACACACATACTCTCCCTCTCCCCCTATCCTCCACATTTCAACCTGTACTATATAACATTATACCTTCAATACTGCAACCAATGACATCAAACTCATGCATGCATGCACACACATCCTAACCCACCCCCACCCCGTTCTCTCAAAATTCATGCACATACTGGTTATAACCCCCACCCCCACAAACACACTGGTTTGTGTCTGAAGCTCTAGAACTGAAAACACACACGCACACACACATATACAGAGACTGGATATAAAAGTATCCCATTTCACATACACACCGGCTTATAATAGTTATATACACTAAAAACTACAACTATGGTTGATTCAGACAACAACAACAAAACCACTGCAAATTCAGAACAATTGTGACCTCCCACCACCAATTCAGTCTTAACTCGCAGTCAGTCAAACAGCACTAGGAGCTCAAAAGGTGACAGGGTCTATCGGGGGTGTTTTGACTTTTTCTCAAAATTGATTTCTGTGGACTATAAATCTATCCCCCACAGAAATTTTGTTCTTGAAAAAATATCATCAATTTAAAATGGTATTTTCATGCACTGATCGGAGCAGAAAGAATGTAATTTCCTACCAAAAATACCTATTTTTGTCTCTTATTATGAACCGTAACCTGTACAGTACCCCCACATGTAATATACTGACAGAAAGCTCTTTGGTGCACCTTTCAGATAAGGACAGCTGAAATTGGAAACAAACTGGGTCAAAGCCACCAAATAAAGAAATTTATGGAAAATGTGTAGGAAACTACATAAAAACTTTATGTCGAGACCGTTTTCTCAAAATGGCCATCATACAATAATGACTTTAAACATACATAACTTCCCCATTTTTTTTAGTACAAGCTTTATTCAAGTACCAAAATACTCTGCAGAATGTACACTTTCCAGTTATTTGTATATCTCAAAATACCCAAAATGCTAGTTAAGACTGATTTCGTGCTGGCAGGTCACAATTTTGTTGTTGGCAACAAGTTCCTTACAATGCCCTTCTCCTCCCCCACCACACCCATGTGCACTTGCGCCAAGGAGTGCTTTTACATGTATTACAGTTGTTTTCTACTCTGCCATCGGTGCAGTCATACTCCATTTTCCGAGGTATGCATGTTTTCGTGTTTCTGTAAGTCACTGAATACTGACATAGCTTACAGAATCTTTAATGTGCATACCTCATGGTCTGTGTGCATGTGCACATAAAGGGGAATAAGTAATGAGCAATCTAAAGAGGAATAAGTAACAAGCAGTCTGCATATACACTGACCTGAAAGACTGGAAAAATCTCCACTATTTACCCATACAGGATCGACCAGGCTTTCAAAACTGGAAGACCAGTGTTGTAACCATTCAGCTACTGCGCCATTCAACAGCGGTCATGCTAAGTTTTTCAGAACATACTAATCAGCTGTAGTATCCAGATCTACAAATATCTGACCTCACACTCACAGATAAAAAGTGGATTGAATACATCAACCACATGCCTTGCAAAAACACTCTCGCAAAAACACTCCCACTACAATGGCACAACAACAGAAAGGACCTCCAGAGAAATATACAGAAATGCAAAACTGTACTCACAAGCTGATACTGTTTACTGATCAAGCCGCAATATGCTGTCCTGTTATCTGCTGTCCTGCCCTTGTCCTTTTTCCACCTCCTGCACAGTAAGGGGAACAAATCGCAGGCAAGGGCTGAAACACTTGTTTGAGGGGGATTGTCCTGTGAAGACCAGAAGCTGTCCAGCTCTCCCCACGGTTACTTGCTACAGTCCTGCTGTTGTCTCATCTCCTGCACAGCAGAGGGACCAGATCAAAAATTACTTATCCAACATTTTCAGTTTGCTCAGATCAGTATACATGCCGATATTGTGAACAACAAGAACTAATGAGGACATGGAAAAAGCTTTCCTCAAGACAAGCAGTAAGAGAACAAAAATGGAGGTTGGGGGATGAGGAAGGGGAAGAAGCAGAAGATAAAACTTAAGAAAATTCACAAACTCGAAATGAAACTGTCAAACAGACCAACAAACACACACACACACCACACACACACACACACACACACACACACACACACACACACACACACAGAACTGAGCAAGAGAGGAAACATAACACAAATAAAAACTGAGTTTTATAGTTTAAACTGTCATGGATCACAGTGCCATTATCTGAAATCTTCCCCATCCTAAAAGATCATTTCAGGTCACAACAGTATTAATAATAATAATAATAATAAGAGACCATTTATAAGCACACATCTCTGCCTACGGCGGAGCTTATGACGCTTTACAATCATTCACTCACAATATTTCAATCTCTCGGACCTCACGTACATACACTAAATACACAATACAAAGTAATAGAATAAATCCATAAAAATACTACATACGCTACAATCATACACGGATTCTCACGCAAGTCCAAATGCACCCCACAACCCCCACGGCTATACCCCAAAGTACTGTGAGGCACATTGGGCTCTATAATCACCCACCCCCACCCCCCACCTACCTACTATAACATACACACACACTAACACACCTTTTCTACTATTAGGCTGGGGGGAAATGAGGTTGAACTTACTGATAATATTTTTGAAAGAGGTGAGTTTTTAGAGCTGTTTTGAAAGAAGAAGTCGATTTTAGGTGTCGGATTTCAAAGGGAAGAGAGTTCCAGATAGTGGGGGCTGCGAAGGAGAAAGAGCGATGTCCAAATGTTTTTGTGCGCACGCGTGGAACACGGAGCAATCTGGTATCAGCAATGGAGCGGAGATTTCTAGAAGGAGTGTACACAGAGAGAAGATCAGCCAGGTAGCGAGGAGAGAGATCAGAGAAAAAAGAGTGGCATAGTGAGGCAAGCTTATAGTCAATGCGAGCTTGAACAGGCAACCAGTGAAGGGATTTGAGAATAGGTGTGACATGATCATGCTTGCGGGAACGAGAAACAAGTTTAGCGGCAGAGTTTTGTACTTTTTGAAGTTTGTCTAATTGATTTTGAGGACAGCCAGAAAAGAGGGAGTTACAGTAGTCTAATTTGGAGAGAACAAAGGCAGAAAGAAATGTTTTGGTAGCGTCTTCTGAAAGTAAGTGGCGAATATAACTAATGCGTCTAAGGTCAATGTATGCTTTGCGGCAGACTGTCTGTACATGTGACTCATGCATCCTATCCACCAGCTACAAAAACTTAACCCTCTAACTCATCATCATCATCATCAGGTGCCTTGCCGCATGGCGTTGGCGATTATGGACTTTCATCTGTCTGTCACTTGTTGCCTCAAGCATCTCTTCCACCCTCCTTGTCCCCAGCCACTCTGCAAGTCCGTCTAGTATCTTCTCCCTGGGTCTGCTCAGTGCTGTCTGTCCCTCCAGATTTCCCATTGTGACCAACCTTTAATCCAGGGTCTTCCTCTAGGTTTCTCATGATGTTTTCGCTGTAAAGTGAAAACAGATCTGGTGACAAAAAACAACCCTGTCCGACTCCTCTTCTGAAGGAAGCTGGTGGATAGGGTGAAGGAGTTGAAGGGTTAAGGTTTTGGTTTGCTGGCATGGATGACAATACAGACACTGGTGGACAGGGTGCAGGAGTTAAAGGGTTACACCTTTGTAGACACAGCATCAGTGGTGGAAATACCCTGGTGACACATTTCTGACTGCTTTTACATAACCGCACACAAAGTATTCAACTTGCATACAAAGTTGCAAAGTCTGAAATTTATGCTTTCCAGATGATTAGTACTCAAGTTGAGAACATGCATACTGTACTTAAAAGTGTGATGCAGAAAATGGAATCCAACAGAACATACAAAACATTTTTTCTCAAGGTGCATAACTGAACAGTCACACAGTTCATACTTATGCAGCTGTGACTCACCTGTCTCACCTGTCGGCGTCACCGGGAACAGTGTTGGCCGCTGCACATGATGTCCTCACAAGTTGCCTCCAGCACTCTCGATCTTGGCTAAGTCTGACCACCTCCTGGAGTTTCTTGCCACTGATGTTTGTGATGTTTCTAGCAAGTGATGCAGGTGGCCGTCCTCTGTTTCTCTTTCCTTCCACTTTACCTTGGAGGACAGTGGACATCAAGTCTGTTCTCTCATTACGGATTGCGTGTCCAACATATTTCAGTTTCCTCCGTTGTATGAGTACTAGAAGCTTGCGTGTAGTACCCAACTCATTCAGTATGCTTTCATTTGAGCGCCTATCCGTCCATTTGACCCTCAGCAGTCTTCGGTAAAACCACAGCTCTGCTGCTTCCACTCGTCTTTCATCCTCTTTCTTCATTGTCCATGCCTCGCAGCCGTATAACATCACTGGCCAGACAAGACATTTTAAGAGTTTTATCTTAAGGTCTGCTGTTATGCTGTGGTCTTTCCAAATATTGTTCAATTGAACCATACTGTTCTTGGCCATTCCAATTCTCATCTTTATGTCTTTTGAGCATGTTCCATCGTGTGTCTTGACTGAACCTAAATATCTAAAGTCCTTGACATTTTCTAGAGGGACTTGGTTTAGCATGATCTGGTCCTGTCTAGTGTTATATTTGCCTGCAACATGCATAACCTTTGTCTTCTTTGAATTTAAGTCCAGCCCAGCTGCCTTTCCAACCCGGTCTACCCTGTACAGGATCCTCCTAGAGCCTGTAATGTTGTCTGCCAGTAATCCTGTGTCATCTGCGTAGCGTAAATTTGACAGGTTTCTACCACCAATATTTACTCCCATGTCTTCTATGTCTGCTTCTCTCATGATATGTTCAGTGTATATGCTGAAGAGATGTGGAGACAGGATGCAACCTTGCCTTACCCCTTTAGTGATGTTAAAAAATTTGCAGTTTTGATTATTCCATCTGATTGTTGCTTTTTGATCATTATATAATGAAGCTATGAGGGAAACCAGATGTCTTGGAAAACCCATTTTGATCATGAAGTGGAAAAGACTTTGGTGAATCACGCTATCAAATGCTTTGCTGTAGTCAATGAAAACGATGAACATCTCTTGGTCTGTGTTTCTAATCTTTTCTATCAATATCTGGAGTACAAACAGCATATCTATTGTTCCCCTGTTTTTCCTATAGCCTGCCTGACAGTCGGATAGCTCTTCCTCTACTTTTGGCTTTAACCTGTTTAAAATTATTATCAGCAGTATTTTACTGGCATGACTGATCAGTGCAATTGTTCTATAATTGTTGCAGTCTTTGACATTTCCACTCTTATGTAACATGACAAATTCCTGGAGCTTCCAGTCTGTAGGCCACTGACAAGTCTTCCATATCTTGCAGCATAAGTGATGCATTACTTTGAGTCCACCATCACCTGAGTGTTTCAACAACTCTCCAGGAATATTGTCAAGACCAGGAGACTTTCTGCATTTTAGATCTTTAATGGCAGATTCAACTTCGCTGAGCAGAGGTTCAGGTTCCGTATCTCCAGGGATCAATTCCAAATTTGGCTCTAAATTATTTTCATGGCTGTCAGGCTTGCCAAAAAGTGATGTGCCATATTCGTTCCACCTATCCAAGACATCATCTGGTTCAGTCAGAGTGTGACCATCCTTGTTGTTGATGCATTGGTTTGTTGCTTTGAAATTTGTTTTTTTCACTTTTTTTATTTGTTTGAAGAGCTCCCTCGACTTCCTGTTTTCGTTGTGTTCATTGATTTTACTGCATTCTTGTGCCAGCCAATTTGCTTTGTCTCTTCTGACTTTACTTTTTATTTCCCTTTTCAGTGCTGAGTATTTTTCCCGCTCTCCCTGCTTTCGAGCTTGACTTTTCTTTTCTGCCAGATCTATCACTTCCTGACTTATGTAGGGCTTAGCTTTTTTCCTTTTTTCTTCTTTTCCTAGTTTTTCTTCAGAGATTTTGGTCAGTGTGTTTTTTATGTCTGTCCAGATTTCATCAGGATATGAGTCATTTTCATCCCATACTTCAAGTAACTTTAAGAAACGATTACTTGTTTCTATACTGAATTCTAACGCCAGCTCAGGGTTTTCTAATTTTGATATGTCGAACTTTGGCGTAGTTTTGGTTTTAGGCTTCTTCAATATTTTCATTCTTAATTTGGTTGTCACAAGAATGTGATCCGTGTCGCAGTCTGTTCCAGGCTTTGTTTTTGCATTGAGGACAGTTGATTTCCAGGATCTGTCAATGATAATATAATCAATCTGATTACGACACCTGTCTCCTGGAGAGATCCATGTGTATCTTCTGCGCAGTGGTTGTTGGAAAAAAGTATTTGTGATGTTCATCTCATTTGCCTGACAAAACAGAGCCAGCATGTCACCTCTCTCATTTCGTTCTCCTAAACCATATGGTCCTATTCCACATTCTGTGTCAGCCCCCTCTCCAACTTTAGCGTTGAAGTCACCCATCACAATGCATATTTCCTTTTTGGGAATTTTGTCTCTGATAGTTTGGAGGTCATTGTAAAAATTTTCTATTTCTTCTTCTGAACTAGTGGATGTTGGAGCATAAGCTTGAACTATGTTCAAAACAGCATATTTGGTATTTATTTTGACAGTGAGAAATCTGTCATTAATTGGATTATAGCTTTTCAGAGCTCCAGCATGCTTTTTGTCCAGCACAATTGCTACTCCTCTTGAGCCACCTTTTTCATTTCCACTATATACAACTGTATGCTCTCCTACAGTAAAAAGTCCCTGCCCACTCCATCTAACCTCACAGAGCCCTGTTATGTTCATCTTGCTCCTTTCTAATTCTTTGACTAGTAGGTAGAGCTTTCCTAATTCTAACATAGTCTGTACATTCCATGTCCCTATATTCAAATCCTTTTTTTGCATTTTTTTCTTTTTGTGATTTTGCATTTTTGAGGAGTTTCTACATGTCCGCTTCCAATAACCTCCGTCGGGTAATCCATTACCGTCATCACAGCTACCTTTCACAGACACGGACTCTCCCTCCCCAGTAGCCATTGAGTTCAGGTTCCCCCTGGGGGACTCAGAGGACACAGAACTATAACGTTTTCCATTTTGTAAGTTCATCATATGCAATGATTAGCAAAAGTACAAGCAAGTAGTTTGCGGGTGCCTTCTTGCCGCGCAGTGCACTTACAGTGCTGAGATCCTGACCATTGTTCCTTCGAAGAAATCATCTGCTCACGACATTGAAAAAGAAGCCATATATGAAAAGTGTATCTTCTTTACCCTCTTTTTCACCCATCCCCTGCTGCCAGGACTTGTTTGTATGCACCCCTTAGTCTGGCCCCTCCCCCAGCGACCTGTCCGGCTTGCTTGAAGCTGCCAGGGCCCACGAAGTCCCCGCCGGCATAGCTCCTGGGATCGTAAGGACACACAAGCTCCCCCGCCACAACAAGGCTGTGACTACTCACCAACAAAGATCTATCATTATAAAGTTAGTAAAAAAAAATCCACCCACAAAGGGCTGAGAAATCCTTGCCGACATATCCTCTGTGCACACACACCTGTACGTGAATATTAAATACTTTGTATATATTCAATAAACAAGGACTCGATGACAAAGTAAGAAAATGAAAAAATAAATAACCCCACCCCAACATACAAAGATTTTTGCATTTTGTTATTACACACTTATATACATATATACACACATATCTGTTCATGAAAATGAAACAATGAATCATTAATAACAATTAATTACATGCATAAATTTCAAATTCAATATTCTAGGAAGTGGTCTAGCCGTGCTTGCTGAGGAGGGCTGTGATATGTCCCCAGAATCAGTTCCTGAAATGTCCACCCTCCACCATACTTTGAATAAGTGGTCTGGTTGTTACTAGTTCTTCAGATGAGACACTAAAATGGGGTTTTATATGCTGCATGCAATTTACATACAAGAACTCATGGTAACCAGAAGTCTGATTTCCACAGAAACACTCGCTATGATACTTGACCACTTCACATCCTTCAAATGGACTGCCTAGACAGGACTAACAAGCTCATCTACTAGGTTTGATCTTAACCCTGACTCCCGCACCCTGTCCACCAGCATCCTTCATCATTATCACCCATGCTGGCAAAGCAAATACTTAAACCTTTGATTCCCTCACCCTGTCCATCAGCTTCCTGCAGGAAGCTGGTGGATAGGGTGAGGGAGTCAGAGGGTTAAGATTTTGCAGCTGGTTGACTGGGTGTGGGAGTCAAGGGGTTTATCTTTTCTGTAGGCTTTTGCCCCTTCAGATGTATTTCATATATTTATTCATGTGTGGCTGAGCAATCAAGATGGTGAAAAGAGGAAAGTGGCAACCATCCCTTATGTCTTTTCTTTAATTCATAAAAAAAGGACAAAACAAAAAACAAAAATCATAACGCACTGTGGCAGTGTATTCTTCCCGGTCATTCTCTTAATAGGAAAATCAGCCTATACTGTAAAATCCAGACTATAAGCCGCAACTTTCCCCCTCAACTTTGACCCCTGCGGCTAAAACAATTGCAGCTTCTCTGTGGATTTCCCTCAATTCCGCAGAAGAAGCTATGCTCCTGTTGTTCAGTTCCAACACTGAAGATGAAGCTTTTTGTGGCTTCAGTGGAACTGATGATGACAAAGAATGTCTACTGGTTATTTTGGTTGTGTGTATATTGTATATTTGCTATATCAGTATTTTCATTTTTGCGTTGCTTTGTGCTATGTGCGCATGTGTTGATTTCCTGTGGAAAAACGTTAGCAGTTTATTATGTACTGCCAATTTCAATACGTTTTTGCACTTGTAATTTTTTGTGCAGTATTTGCAACTTATAAACCACTGTGGCTTATGTGTGAATAAATTTCTCATTTTTGAAAAAAAAAATTGGGGGAAGCGGCTAATATACTGATATGCTCAATAGACTGAATATCACGGTATTTCACACTGAAAGTCTGTTGAACAGACTAATGTGACATGGTGAAGTGTGAATACCAACAATTATATCTGTCCTAAAAGATGCTATGTACAATGATTTTATCTGGTTACAATACATACCTCTTGTAGTTCACAGGAACTTCTTTGCGGTGCTTGAGAACACATGTAATAGGAAAACGGTTGTCCTGGAATAAACTGCAATCCTGAAACAGACAGAAAGAAACAACAATAAGATCACAACAACAACAACAACAACAACAAAAAACCAACAAAACAAAACAAAAGAAAAAACCCCAAACAAACAAACCAAGCAGCGTAACTTCAATAATAATAGATAATGGTAATAACAACATTAAGAGCAAGAGCACCAACATTAAGAGCACTCATATCATCATTATCAAGTTCAGTTCCTCAGGTATGATCATGAAATGTTCCTCTAGGCATGGGTACCTTGCATCACATGTACATAGCACACATTTTCCCCATGCATGAATGAAAAAAAAAATGAAGAAAGAGCAAGCCACTGAGTCTGAGTTTGACATGAACTTGACAGGTACCTCGACATATTCTTGCTCACTGCAACCACAGCTCTGTTTTCTGTCATTTCTTCCTATCACTTTCTGTCTTGCTGGTCCATTCACCTGTTTGATCATGTTCTATTAAGCTTTACATACTTTCACTTAGGATTGATAATTGGGCACATGTATTAAGTCCATTTTTGGCTTTAGGGAAATGAGATTATATGCGGAAGCAATTTTAGGTAATATAGGCCCATTTTTATAGATGTTTTAAAGTTCTTAGTTATGTTTAAATTTGTATTCAAGTATGGTTTTCATATCCCCTGTATGATAAACTGGATGGAGTGGTCAACACCAGGGGCATCCCTTGGATATATTATTTTTTATTTTTGTTTAAAGCCCGGCCAACCACGTAGAGCCATATCAGAGCTATAACCGTTTCAATACATACAGAACACTTCCACAGGGGGAAAAAAAAGAAAAAGAAAATAAAGTACACATATCAGTGCATTTGTGCACATAATCTAAGATGTTCCTGGTGCTGACCACTTCGTCCAATTAATCATCTGTCAGTCAAGAATCTCTATCATCTTTTTCAGTCAGCTTATCGTTCTGATCATAGTACTCAAACTGCGCTCAATCACAATATCATGTTGCTTTCAGCTGACCATGGATGAATTTCCGTCCTTATTGTTTTAGGTCTTTCTGCTGCCTTTGACACTACTGACCACATATCCCATAGTGACAGAAGAACCAGAAAAGCCTCAGAGGATGATATGACAACTCTCTGAAAGATACACAAAGGGGTAAGGAAACAAGCAAATGTCAGAAGAAAGTTTGTACTTTATGGATTGCTGTGGCCTTCTTGGCAAATACAAAGTATGGTGCTGCAGTTCATGCCGATTCTAAAGCTCCTCTGGCCTCTGTGATATTACAATATTTGCACTAGCACAGTGGAATCAACTGAGGCCAAAATCAACAAATACACAAGGAAATGGCTTTGTGTCCCACCCAGTCTCACTGACGCACTCTATTGTCACCAAACACAGCTGAAGCTACCTCTAAAATCCATTGTTGAGGAGTACAAAGCAGGAAAGGTCAGGCTTCTTAGCATGCTTGCAGGCTCAGCAGATAAGGTTGTGAGGTCAATCCAGCCCAAGCTGAAGACTGGTAGGAAATGGAAACTCCAGGAGGCCCTGGTCACAGTGAAAGAAAACCTCATGGTCAGAGAAATAATAAGGCACACGCTGACCAACAGACAGGGAGTGGGATCAACAAAAATGGAATGGTGGTCATAGGCCAACGGAAAATCAAAACCAAATATGATAACAGAAGAGATAAAGAAAGAAGAGGATGCCATAACCCTTCAGAAAGCAGTTCAGCGAGGCCAACAGGGGCTGTGGATGACTTGGGACAATGCACTCCAAAGAAATCCAAGCTGGAAAGACTTGTGGCATACGGACCCTCTCTGAATCAGTTTCATCCTCAAATCTGAGTATGGCCTCAAATACTAATCTGGTGCAATGGGGGAAATCAGATAACCCTGCTTGCCCGCTCTGCCAGAACTACCTAAAATTGCTTCTCCACATCTCACTTCCCTAGAGCCCCAAATGCACTTAATACATGTACCCATAATCAATCCTAAGAGAAAGTATATATTATAAGACTTTATTGAACACATACAGGTGAATGGACCAGCAAGGTCGAAAATAATAGGTAGAAATGACAGAAACTGAGAAAGCAAAGGAGGAAGAAACAAAGAGAGTGACAGAAACGAGGAAATTTCTAGCACAGAATTTCCAGAAGGTGGGGATACAGTTTACACCGAAAGAGCCCATGACATCCCCACAGGGGATATACATTGTACTAAATGTATACTAAGACGAGTGATAGGCGTTTGAAGTTTGAAGGGATTCAGTGTCTTATCTCATCCAATAGACTAACACCCGACCATCAGTCAGCATTTGGAGAGGTGAGATTCGAGTTAAACTGAAACCTGCATGACTGAATCAAATAACTATTGAGTCACAGGCTTCTGTTTGAAGGTGTATTTACACAGATCTTTAAAAGCGAGGTAAGAGTTTTCTTAAAAAGTTCTGTAAATAATGAATACATAGGCTAATTATCTTTTTTCTTATTATTATGATTTGGTTATCATGAGTATTATCTGGAGTCTGTGACAAATACCAAGCCAGAATTACTCAATTCGTGCAACTGTAGAAGCTATAGCGATTTTGAAAAGAAATCCCAAAATTGTAGGGTATACTGTTTAAAAACCTCATATAGGTAATCAATTATTGTGTAAATCAACATAACTAGTATGATTAATCATCCTTGTTTAGCAGATGTATTATCTGCAACCTGTGTGTGGTAAAAGTTACTTTGGCAAGAATTCAACAGTTGGGAAAGTACATTTGGTTTAGAAGTCCCAAACAGATATGTTGAACTTGAAAGGTCTTCAAGGTAATTAATTACTGGGTTCTAAGACACAATTGGTTATTCTTATAACCAATCAATGAATCATAGTTTTTCATGATGATAATACCTGCAGTTTGTATCTGTTAATTACAAACCAGAGTTCCAACTATGGTAGAACTAGAAGTCAAAATGGTTTTATGGCTGTTATGTGTTTTTTAAAGCCCTTAGATTAATTACTTACTGGATTGTTTATCAGAATATTACATTTTTTGGTGAAAATACCTGGAGTGTGTGTGTGGCACATTACAAGCCAGAATTCCAGCTATTATGGAAGTTATCATGTGGATTTTTTCTTGACTTTAGCAATTAATCACTGGGCTAATTACCAAAACTGTTATGATTAATCATAGTTTTTCATGACAAGTAATACCTGGAGTCTGTATAAGACAAATTATTAACCAGAGTTTCAATTATGGTAGTTCAAAATGGTTTTATGGCTGTTATGTGGGGTTTTTTTTCTTTCTAAGCTTCCTTAGATTAATTATTGGGTTAATTATCAAAAACTATTATACTATAAGATTTTTTTGCGATAATACCTGGAGTGTATTTGTGGCACATTACAAGCCATAATTCCAGCAACAGGTATTATGGAAGTTATGTTCGAAGACTTTCATGTGAGGTTTTTCTTTAGCACACCATTTTATCTTTGGTGCGCTCGTGCCGAGGTGGAAAAAAACATGGCCGTCGGCTACGTCGTCCCTGCGGTATGAACTGCATTCATGGCCACGGCCAGCCAACAGGCTGGGTTTACTATGAACGTTCCCTTAACCATCCAGTGCTGGCTTGCACAAGCAGTATGTAACTGTGTACGCTGTTCAAGGCCAAGTGCTACAGTCTGGCTGGAGGAGCAGTGGTGAAAGGGTTAATAACCAAATAAAACAAGCTAACAGGAAAACGGAACACACACCAATCGCTGTGACGCAGTGGTTAGTGCAATGGCAGAACGACTGAAAGGTTGTGGGATCGAAATCCATCAGTCCTATATAAATCATTGTGGGTTGGTTTTGTTTTGTTTTGCCCCAGCTGGCTCCCACTGAGAGTTGAGCGTGCTATGGGAAGACTGGGACCACACAGTTCAGTCTCATCCACTTCTGGGATATGTCACTTAGAGTGTTGCTCAAATTTACTACCTAACAAAAGAGGTGTCAGTATCTCTTGCGCCTGGTTCGTGATAGGATATATGATGGACCCAAGTCACACATTCACATACACCCACCTACCCTTATCCCCACACACTCTCCCTACATACACACACACACACACATAAACATGAAAACCATATCAAATATTCGTACGTTTTAATATTTGCCACAATCATGTCAATGCGCTCTCAATAACACCCCATTATGATATATTTTAACTCATGAATAGATAGATAATACACTAATCATGAACATTAACACACGAACAATTCAAGAAGCAGTATCATCATTCCTCCAAGTACAGTGTAGGGGGTTAGAATACGTCACAAATTTGTTTAACCCACATGCATCTGATGCCATCAATATCACAAGCATCTTCATCTTGTTTAAATTTAAATAAAACAAGCAAATGAGATATAAACACAAAACACAACAACAAAGAAAACAAAGCACAGATAAGCCAACAGAACAATCTGAAGCCAAAATCAGAGAAATGAATAAATAGTAAGCAAATAAACTACAAAATCTCTGTAACAAACCAAAAGTAAGCAAATAAACATACAAAATCTCTGTAAAAACAATAGTAAACAAATACACATACAAAACTCTGTAAGTTAAAAAGAAAGCAAAAAACAATGGAAAAACAGCACATTTCACATTCGAAACAAAAACGATTACATAAAATGATAATAAAGGGGAGTAAATAAAATCACCATTTTAGGACAGCCATCTTTAATTCCTGAACTCTGTTTTCATAAAAGCTAAACTATTTTTCCTTGTAATTTGATCTAATTGTTTTTGGCTCTGCTACCTTTATTCCTGCACTCTTGTTTTCATTTAGCTAAGCTTTTTTTTTTCCTTTTAATTTGATCAATTGTGTTTGTGCTCTGCTACCTTTATTCCTGCACTCTGTTTTCACTAAGCCAAGCTTTTTTTTTTCTTTTTCATTTCAATTTGATCAATTGTTGTTTGTGCTCTGTCTTTATCTATGTACTCACAAGTCAAAGTTTAGCATGCATCATTAAGCATAGTTAATCAGACCTTCCAACCCCCAATAACACTCAAGATTAGCACTCAGGCAAAAACTGAGCGAAGCAAATGACACCACATTAGCAAGGTGCACATCCCTATACAAATGTAAAATGCACAGCACAAAGACTCTCATTTTCAAAACGTACATTTTAAGATGTATTCTGCACAATGGCTACTGACAGTGACAGATGAGCAGATGATGCAAGGATACTTATGCAAGTATTCTTCCACCCCCTTCAACCCCCCCCATACTTCTGCACTGATTTCAGCTTTTTTTTCAGTCCTAAAAGACTGTCACCATTTTGTTGTTTTTTTGATCCATAAGGATTATCACTGTCTTTTCACATCAACATGATGAAGTTTTAAAATTGATCAGTTGTGCTTCATAATGGCACAGCATTGTTTAAAAGTATGATTCTGATTGGCCTATACTCAATAACCCAAATACAAGGCTGAAAGAACAACAAATATAATTGGTTGGAAACAGACTTAGGCCAATATGATGGCTGGAATTAGATCTGATTGGTTTGAATCAGATTTAGGCCAATATGATTAATTAGAATCAGATATGACTGGTTAGAATCAAATTGAGGCCAACACGATTGGATGGTAATCAGATACGACTGGTTTGAATCAGATTTAGGCCAATACGATTGGTTGGAATAAGATATGATTTATGACTGGTTGTAGTCTAACTTCAACTAGTCCATCTTTCAACATGGCTTGCAAGCAAACGTTTTATGCTTACAGGCCAGTATATCATTGGACTTTAACCATGTCTGCTTCTCTTTTCATAATGATCTGAACATGAGCATAACAGTGCAGCAAGCTGCAGCTACTTGGCAGGTCTGTTTTAAATAAACAGATAAGCTGAACTGCAGCATACACACAAACATGAACTGTCCTTCAATTAGAAAAGGAGAAACAAAACACAAATAACACAAAAACAAACACCATGCTCCACTATACCTGAGCCCTGTATCTAACAGCATTTACCAATGCTGCTGTATAAAGTCATTTTTATGTCCACAATTCTATGAATGCAGAATACATCACCGCAAGGTCAACTAGTTCTTTTATAAAACCTGATTAAATTCATATCAGGAAGAAAGTCATTTAGCTAGTCACATTTATAGTACTATCATATCTTAGCTAGTCACACTTATATTACTATAATAAGTATACATGCTGTACTTTTTTTTTTTATAGAAAAGTAAGAGAGAAGAGAGAGAGACAGTGAGAGAGAAAAGAGAGAGACAGAGTGTGTGTGTGCATGTGTGTGTGTGTGTGTGTGTGTGTGTGTGTGTGTGTGTGTGTGTGTGTGTGTGTGTGTGTGTGTGTGTGTGTGTATACATATGTGAGTAATCTACAGTGAAATTTGGTCAGTAAACAACATAACATACATAAATGAATGAATACCAAAACAAAACAAAACAAACAAAAAACAACTTGGTAACAAATTCTAATGAACCCTTGAGATATCACTGTCAGTCCACTTGCACCAACTCAGAGGATTATCAAACTGAAAGGAAAAAACAAAAATGCCCCCCATCAAACATGAAAACCTACTTTTTGTTTTAATCAAAATTCTGTAAAACTGATCATAGCACATCTTATTACTGACATCTGTATTGACACAAATTATTGATGCACTCTGCAAGTCACTGTAAATCAAGTAATGTCACATAGGTAGAGAAGTGATACATTTTAAAATCACGAAAAAGATAATTAAGTCAAGTAATCTGATATAGGTAGAGATGTAATACAGTTTAAAATCATGACGAAGATAATCAAATGTTATTTACAAATTTCAGATACACATTTCCATTGTGACACATTATCTGCAACAAGCACAAGAGATTACGCACACATGCACACACACACACACACGCACACACACACACACAACACACACACATACATACATTCTCATAAAAACTAACACACATATATGTACAAACTTCACTGTGCTACTAATTTAAATACTTTGCAAGAGTATACTTGCCGGCCATCACTGTTAATGCTCTTGACTGCAGTGTATGCTAAGAAATTTTCAAGAAAAACTGAAAAATTAAACCTACTATTTTACTTCTCTTGTATCAACCTGCCATTTTTGTTCTCTCATATAACCCAAACTATAAAAGCATTTACATAAAATGAATGAGAAATGAACAAAGATTCTTTTCAAAACAATATGATTTTCCAAATACTGACCGCGATTGTCACTGTATCTTTCTGAAATGCCATGCGCCTTTGATTCACACACACACACTCTCTCTCTCTCTCTCTCACACACACACACCACACACATGTGCACACGCACACACACACACACACGTGCATACGCACACACATAAACGCACAAAGAGGGAGGAGGCACAAAAGACAAACTTAGGCCAGACATTGTCCTTCCCCTTTCACTCACAAAGATACCACTCACTCTAACACACATAGTGACACACACCACACCACTGAGCTTAACATACTTGAGGAAACAAAGCTGTCAAGGGAGTTTAATCTCCTAACTCAACGCTAAACATTACTGCTGTGCTGAATGAAACACTGTATCTACTTTAACTGATGTATGCTGTATGTGAACATGCACTGGCCATCATGAAATCATGATGAACATATTTATCAACAGCACAGCAAAGAGGTTATTGTTACTGTTGTTTTGTTTAACTTTTTCCGCCCGGAGCACTCACATTTGAGTGCCGGCACAGAACTCTGCTGCGCCCTGAGCACTCACCGCTTAGTGCAGAGCCGTAGCCACTGTGTGCCGGTGCACTCAAATCTGAGTGCAACGTGTTTGAAAAATTCTGTAGGCTTCCGGAATTCCTGCTTACGGTCTAAGCGAAGTAACTCCTGTCATATCATTCTTTAGCATTTCAACTATGTACTAAGCAGTTACAAACTCTGAAAATTTGTCCTTGAACGCTATAGGTACACATGAACCTGAAGTAACGGTACTGCCAGAGACAGTCTGGAATTTTCGGTATTTCCTCTAGCCGTGACCTCGTTTCACTCGCATCGTAGCCATGGCGTGATACTTCACAGTTTGGATTAAATTTGGTGGATTCATATTGTGGATGTGTTCTGCTAAACATTCTGTTGGAATTATAAGGTAAGGAAACGTTTAAAGTCGTTTGTTTTGATCGGAACAATGCATGTTACATGCACTTCCGTGTTGTTTTTGTAGCTCATTTAGTGTGCTTGCACCGACTCCCATAACTCCAACAGGAAGCTTCATATCGAAGTAAAGTTAACTTTTTCTGTTAGGACTTGAGTAGATCTTTCCGTAAATACCAATTATTGCACGAGTCTAGTGTTGAAACACAGCGTAAAAAAAAATCGAAAACCACTAAAAATGCTACGGTCGCAAGGGTTGTGCAGCCACGCTCAGCACACGTGCGCGGGGAAGTTCCAGCACCAGCTACTGCCGGGCACATAGTGTTAAAGCCCAGCCGACTGCATACAGCCATATCAGGGCTATAACCATGTCAATACACAAACAATACTTCAACAGATTAAAAAGGAAAAGAAAATTAAGTACACCTATCAATGCATTCGCACACATAATCTAAGGAGTTGCCCCTGGCACTGACCATTCCCCGTCTAACTTATCACACAAGGGATTCAAAAAACATACCTGAAAAATTTAAACATAAATAAGGACACTACAGCAAATATAAAAACGGGCCTAAATTACCTAAATTCCTTCCACACATCTCAATGCCCTAGTGCCAAAAATGCACTTAATACATGTACCCAATTATCAATCCTAAGAAAATGTATGTAAGACTTTATCGATCACATACAGGTGAATGGACCAGCAAAGCAGACAATGACAGGAAGAAATAACAGAAAGCAAAATAACAAGGCCGAAACAAAGAGAGTGACAGAAAAGTGGAAATTTCTAGGACAGAATTTCCAGAAGGTGGGGATACTATTTATACTGAAAGAACCCCTGGCATCCCCACGGGGGTGGGGTTGAGGAGGGGGGAGCAAAGAGGTTAAACAGTCCACATGATGAACAAGTTCTGAAAATGCAGTTTACCAATGTTATACTGTCTCAAAGTCATTTTACTTCACACACACATACAACACACACACACACACACACACACACACACACTCTCTCTTCTGCCACAAAGGACACACACACACCTTCTGCCACAAAGGAACACACACACACTTCTGCCACAAAGGAACACACACACACTCTTCTGCCACAAAGGAAACACACACTCTCTTCTGCCACAAAGGAACACACACACACTCTCTCTTCTGCCACAAAGGAACACACACACACACACTCTTCTCACTCTTCTGCCACAAAGGAACACACACACACTCTTCTGCCACAAAGGAACACACACACACACACACATCTCTTCTGCCACAAAGGAACACACACTCTTCTGCCAAAAGGAACACACACACACACACTCTTCTGCCACCAAAGGAACACACACACACACACTCTTCTGCCACAAAGGAAATAAATAAGGGATACAACAAGATACAATATAAACCAGTCAACCCACCTGCAAATCAAGGTTCTCTTGTTTCTCCACCACATCTTGTAACATAGTCATAAATGTTCAGTCAGGTCTTAGCAAACACTGAAATAATTAAACTGTATCTGCAGCCTGCCTCTGGTACAATGTTACAATCCCCACCCCCACCCCCCAAAAAAAGACACGACCCACGCATAAGCAGTCCAAAAGTCTTGTCCATATACAGACCAGTATTTTGGACAAAGATGTGTACAGCATGGCAACACAGTGGATTCTTAATATATTTTCTCTTTTTCTTTCCTAAAGGAAAAACAATAAAAAGAATTCAGTTAGTCACACTAATTAAAACTTCATGAGTTCCAACATGACCAGACAGAACAGTAAAACCAGAGACATGGTAAGAGAGACAGGTAACTTACTGGGTGGCACACAGTTTCACTCATCTCATTGTGGTAGCCCATAGCCTTCATTGTGGTAGCCCATAGCCTGTCACACACAGCACTACAGAGTGCTAGGAACAGCACGACCCACAGCTGTTTATCTCTGGGACGTATTGCACAAGCACAAAACGACCGCAGATGTTGATCAATAAAGACGATTTCAACAAAATTGGGCACTTACTATACTCATGCAAAACTGTGCAGGTACCACTCTGTCTATTTATGTCTCTGGCCAAAATGAATGACCACTGTGTACAGTTTCAAGGTCTGCCGCAATATGCTTCATGGTGGAACATCACCAACTCATGTTTCAAGTTATGTTAACAAAGTACACAGACAGACCATGGCATTGAACAAAAATCTTTTATCAAACATAATTCAAGCGTACCAATTCGATCCTAACATGACGAACTGCATGATCAGTAGTCGAGCTGTCCTGTGTCAACCACCACACACACATACTGACACACAGAGGTACATCATATCATAAAAATCTGTATAACATATATGCTGAAATTTCACCGTAATCACCTCTTTAGTCCCACAGGCACATGATTTAAACACAACCAAGAAAACATGTCTCCCATTATCATACAGTACAGCTCGAGTTTATTCAAGTGTAAGCAAGCAGCCAATAGCCAACAAATTCTGGAAAAATGCAGAACTTTCCATGTCATTTTTCCATAACATGGGTATACTAGATGACCTTAGGTGCATGCTGAACGTCAGTGCTGTAGAAGCTTCTCCCTTATCCTCTCTCTCTCTCTTTCTCTCTCTCACACACACACACACACAAAACTTAAAAGTTAACCACAGAAGACAGTTCAGCTTCAAAGTATATAAGCGCAGAGTGGCCAAGTGGTGTTTTGATATATCACCATATTTCATTCATTTCTGGTTCATCAGAACTAAACAGTCCAGCTCAATGTGTTTCAACTCAATGCCTTGCACTCAAATCAATAGAGATGTCCACCTGAAGGCAGAAATGTTAAATTCAGCTGTCCAAACAGACATACCGAACGGCTCTGCAATTCAATGACAGTCTGCTGCAAGAATTTGCAGTCATATTTCACAAAGAGACATGATATCATGTCTCCTCTTGAGACAACATTTAAAGGAGACCCACTATATAAACAGATTCATAATGTCAATTAATCCAGCAAATTTTTCTCATGTGTTTGACTGTTGTTGTCATTGTTGTTGTTATGGTTGAACGATCTGATCGAGATGTGACAATATTTCATAGCTTAATGAATAATTTGATGCTGCGATACAATGATGCTTTAGTTTGTGTTTGCTTAGGAGGGTGTCACCAACTACCGATGATATATCAACACCACAGCATAAACTGTATCAATAAGGCAGCATAAACAACCAAGCATAAACTATATCAACAGTGCAGCATAAACTTAAAAATGAGCAGATCACAGCAAACATATACTATAGTGGTGAAATCCAACAGGAAAGGCAATGGAACTTAGCAGGCTGTAAAAACACTGAAATGAAAGTTAAGGGGAAAACAAAATTTATCGAAATCCCAAATCAGGCAATGATGGAAGCTCATAACACGAACAAAATGGTTTGTCTATTAATCCTTCGACTCCTGCACTCTATCCACCAACCGCAAAACTTTAACACTTGATTCCAACAGCTTTCTGCAGGAAGCCCGTGAATAAGGTGAGGGAATCAAAGGGTTAAGTTTTTGCTTTGCTACCATGATTTGTGATGTAGGATGCTGGTGGACAGGATGCGGGAGTCAAAGGGTTAAAAAGAAGTTTGTGGCACACAGCTGACACCACTACAAACTGAAAATGCTACAACCTAAACACAGCTGATGTCTTAATGCTGGCAAACAAACACTTGGCACTCCAGTCCAAAGCTATGTGAATACTCAGTGACATGCTGAAAGGTACTGCCCAAGAAAACTGTGAAGACTGTAACAAGCTGAAAGATGAAACTCCAACGACTTGTGAAAACTTCAGGACATGATGAAAAGTAAAACTCCATAGACTTGCGCAGTCTCTGTGACATTTTGAAAGGTGACCTACTGAAGATTAAGCTTACAGATAACACCAGTAGCCGTGGTGTAGTGGTTAGCACAACAGACTACCAACCGGAAGGTTGTGGAGTCGAATCCCCATCAGTCCCTTCAAAATTCATCGTGGGATTTTTCAGCTCTAACCGGCTCCTACCCAGAGTTCAGCATGCTATGGGCATAGGAAGACTAGGACCACCTCACAGATGCGTCAATAAGGATGTTGCTCAAATCTTCTGACCAGATTTTCTAGATTTTTGATCTGTTTCACATGAGGCTGTAGTACAGGTTTCAAACCGTGATGTGAATCTCTGGCAATCACAACTGCCAACAAATATGTTTAATTTTGAATTTGGTTCCTGAGTGTTCACAATCTGAAGCGTAAGTTGGAAACCCCCCACCCCTACACTCAATGGTCCCACGCTATTTTCACAAAGACTGTGTCTGGGGGTATGATGTTGATGTGCCAAGACAGCAAGTTTTCCATGTCCGTTTGATCAAAAATATTACTGACAATGCCAGGAAGAACTTCACCAGGTGGTGGAAATATTGTAATAGTGGTGTACTGATGACGTTTGTGCAGTGATAGTAAAGACTGTTTTCCTCTCAAATATCACATTTACCTTCCTAACAATTTACCTGTTTTACATCTTATCCAACCAATTACAATTCCATTATTCATTTTCTCTGTTCTTACCTATTTCCATTCATTCCCATACTAGTATGAACTATCACCCCCTTATAAAGACTTTCTTTTGTTCCAAACCTTAGAAAGAGTATATATCTCTCTCTTTCTCTGTCTCTCTCACACATACACACACACACTGTGACACTCACTATAAAGAAAGAAAATAAAGCTAATTGCCATCATTTAAGTTACTTCTCTTACCATATGCTTATCTCCCTTCACTCCCACCTATTTTTGCATGGCAATCCAGTCACTTCAATGGACTGTGTGCTATTCCTATCTTGTGAATGTATGTGTATGCTGTTCTTGTATTCCTGTAGAAAATCTAAAGATTCAAACCAGTGTGTGTCTTGTCTGTGGTAGTTGTTACCTGAAGTCCTATGGTGAGTGCACTACATTTTTCTCTTTCTTTCTAATAAACAAAAGGCAGAGCTGTATTCATATTTTTTCCAAATAACTGAAAGCCAATACGCAACAGATTAATGTTCAACTGACTGTGTATCTGATCGATAACACTATGTAAATTGTAATTCTGCTTCTTCTGCATTAGCTCCAGATGTGTCTTTTAGCTTCAAGTTGGGGGAGGAGACTGGCAATAACTGAAATGAAATGAAATGAAAATTGATTTGCTCAAGGATGTCATCTCAATGAAAGTTTCCACCTCGCCGCAACAACCGCGTCTTTAGATATGTATCAATGATGGCCATAACCAACACCACTTCCCTTCTATACAATCGCCTTGTTCTGGCATCCTGCACACCGGCGCCTGCACATTCACGCGTACACATGCGCGCACACATGCACACAATCTGTTTCTCACTCTGTGCATTATGACTTTAACCTTCAGACTCCCGCACCCTGTTCATTAGCATCTTGCAAGGTCAACCATGCTTGAAAAGCAAAAACTGAAACCCATGACTCCCTCACCCCATCCACCAACTTTCTGCAGGAAGCTGGTGGATAGGGTGAAGGAGTCAAAGAGTTAAGTTTCTGCAGTTGGTGAATAGGGTGCAGGAGTCAAAGGGTTAGCCAAAAACAAAACAAACAAAACAAAACAAAACAAAAAAGCATCCCTTTCTCAAAACTTTCAATTAAGTCTCAGGTTGTCATCACAGTATTTAGGTCTCCTCCCCTCTGCTGACACCACACTCTCTCAACAAAAATTACATGAGTTTATGTTCAGTTCTGCTTCTCCACAGAGCTCCTACATCATATCTGCACCCCTCAAAAGCTCCACTTGGACAGTACCATCGCACATCCATAAAGTTGTTCTTCAACAATCTTGAGGTGATGGTATTCTCCCTTCCCAGCCAAGTCTCACTATTCAAAAAACCCATCTCCTTCTCAAGCAATCATCACAAAATAATTCAAAGTACAACTTCCCTTCTTAAACTCCCACAGTCTCTCCTGAAGACAATCACACTATCCTCAAACTACCTTAATTAATCCAGATAGTCTTACTTCTTCAAATCGGCCACAGTGTCTACTGAAAGCCTCACTTCCACTCGTCTCTAACAGCTGTCTCGTTTTCACTCTTAAACTCACTTTTCCAAAAATCTTTCAGTCTCTCTCAAAAACAGGCATCAATTCCCTAAATTCTCTGTCACCAGTTTGTTTCAGCTTTTGTCTCTTTGCTCAAACCACCATCACGGAGCGGCCACCACAAGAATCCTTCCCTTACATCACGATGCGAAGCATGAATTACCAACTCCACATTTCCAACATGAAGGGAAGTCTTGATCAATGTTTCTTAGTTAAAGGTAATCTTCAACCAGCATCTTCAACTTCAACAAAAATTCTGAACCACTGTTTCCAATTTTAAAGAGAGGTATCAACCAGCATTTCCATTTTTACCACAAGTCTCGATCCCCCATGTCCAACTCTAAAGTCTCAAAAAGCATTTCCAACTTAAACAGGAAATCTCAACCACCATTTTCAACACAAAGGGAAGTCTCAACCAGCATTTCCAGCTTAAACGAAAGCCCTGTTCATAGAGATCCGATCCAACACCCACGCCAACACTTCTCCGTCTTGTCAAAATCGCTGTGACGACAAAGGCAACGGTAACGTTAAACCGTGATGACAACAATGAAGATGACAATGACGAAGACAGTGGTGGTGGTGTGGTGTGGGCACTAGCTGGTGCGGTGTGTGGCGGGGCCGTTCTCCATGGTGGCAAGGGAGAAGAGGAGGATGCGGGTGGGGTTGAAATACAGGTTGGAGGAGTGGTAGACCAGCGACCAGATGTAAGGGATGAAGAATTCTTCCGGGGACTCCTCTTCCACGTACTTGAACTTCAGCTCTGGGAATTTCTGTAAAACATTAGTGTGACATTGGTAACAGTGAAAATAAAATGTCACAATCTGAAAATCAGCATTTCTCAAATGTCTTGAATATTCCCAAATCTGGACATAATCATCTCTTGCATAATCAGTCTTGAAAATGTATTTTAAACTGAACTTCTTGTCAAACCTAAGTTAGATCTGTCTTGTTATTGTCGTTCAAAACCCAGCCGACTGTATAGAACCATATCAGGGTTATAACCGTTTCAAAACATACAAAACTTCAACAGGATAAAATAATGAAAAGAAAATTAAGTACACATATCAACGCATTCACCCACATAATCTAAGGACATGCCCCTGGCACTGACCACTCCGTCCAATTTATCACACAGGGGGTTTAAAAAATATACCGGAATACAAATTTAAACATAAATAAGGACACTAAAATATATATAAAAACAGGCCTAAATTACCTAAAATTGCTTCTGCATATCTCATATCCCTAGAGCCAAAAATGCACTTAACACATATACCAATTATCAATCTAAAGAAAAAGTATGCAAGACTTTCATCATAATCAAGTGCCTTGCCACATGGCGTTGGCGATCATGGTCCTCCATCTGTTTCTATCCCTTGTTGCCGCAAGCACATCTTCCACCCTCTCTGTCTTCAGCCATTTTGCAAGTCCGTCCAATATTTTTTTCCTGGGCCTTCCTGGTGCTGTTTTTCCCTCCAGCTTTCCTGTTGCGACCAGGTGCTCCAATTCCCCTTTCCTCATAAAATGGTCTATAAATGTTGCCTGTCTATTCCTAATCTTCCTTTTGAATGATCTTCTTGTGTGTGCCTCAATCAAGACTGTCTTGTTTGTTTTCTTTGCTGTCCATGGAACTCTCAACATTCTTCTTAGAAACCACATCTTGGCTGCCTGAATCTTGTTCTGGCTTTGCTTGTTGACTGTCCACACCTCACAACTGTATTACATTATCGGTTCAGTATAACATTCAAGAACTCTCTTCCTGATGTTAATTGATAGGCATTCGTTGGTAAGAATGCTTTTCATCTTCTTGATTGCTGTTTTGGCTTGGCTGACTCTGCTGGCTATTTCTGATGTGCATCTGCTGTCTGGTGAAATGATCGTTCCCAGATACTTAAACTTATCAACCTGTGTCAAGGTTGTGCCGTTTGCTGTTATTTTGCATGAGGAGATTTCATGTTTTTTACTGATCACCATAACTTCAGTCTTCTTGCTGTTTAGTTCCAAGCCCTTAACTTTGCCTACTGTTTCTAGTATATTCACAAGGTTTTGTAGGTCCCTTTCATTTTCATTTGCAAGACATTACTGAACACATAAGGTGAACGGACCAGCAATGCAGAAAATGATAGGAAGAAATGACAGAAAGCAAAAGACGAAAGAAGAAACAAAGACAGTGACAGAGAAGAGGAAATTTTCTAGCACAGAATTTCCAGAAAGTGTGGATGGAAGGACGGGGGGGGGGGGGGGGGGGGGGGGGGATTCAGGACTGAAAAATCCCCCAGTCATTATTTTTGGTCTGATGGGGGTTTTAAATCTACAACCTCCCAGCCTCTTTCATGACCACTTTAAGACTGCAATGTCTGTATCTCTTGGGCCTGGTTGATGCCAGGATATGTCATGACGGTAATCACAGAGTATACTGCTGTCACACAGGTCTCAAACCTACACAGAGCTTTTTAGCATCATGATCATCACCACCCATATCAAGAACCATAAATCAAACTAGCATCATGAACACTGTCCCACATTCTGTGGCCCTTCATGCTCTGATCTTGTGCTGACCTCAGTTTGGGTTTCCTCTACTGTGTGTGTGTGTGTGTGTGTGTGTGTGTGTGTGTGTGTTTCCTCTACTGTGTGTGTGTGTGTGTGTGTGTGTGTTGTGTGTGTGTGTGTGTGTGTGTGTGTGTTTCCTCTACTGTGTGTGTGTGTGTGTGTGTGTGTGTGTGTGTGTGTGTGTGTGTGTGTGTGTGTGTGTGTGTGTGTGTGTGTGTGTGTGTGTGTGTGCGTGCGTGTGTGCGTGCGTGTGTACGTGCGTGTGAGTGTGTGTCTGTGTGTGTGTGTGTCTGTGTTTGTGTTTGTGAGCGTCTGTGTGTGTGCGCGTGTGTGCGTGCGTGTGTATGTTCGTTCTTTGGTTTAACATCTTTTCACAATGTGTGGTATTAGACAGGGATAAAAAAAAAAAAAAGAAAAAAAGAGGATGAGAGATGGGCAGGTTGGATTTGGGGCAGAGGGGAGACAGAGTAAGAGACATAAGTAGGTGGGAAAATAGAAAAAATGGAACAAGAACTTAACACTAACAATTAACATCAACAATGTGAAGTGAAAATTTAACGCTAAAGTACAAACTTCATAACCTTAAAGTAATGCATTCACGGGACTGTGAACCATTGATTCTGAAATTTTAACTGACAAAAACTGATCAGAAGTTACTTCTTTAAAATGAGTTTCAGAATTGTTTTCTTGTGTAAACATTTTTGGTAAAAAAGAACATAGCATTTTGCAGTAAAATAGACAGTGAAACAGTGTGAACTGTTCGCCGCAAATACACTTGACATTTTTACAGTATTTTGTTTTCAATGCGTTAAGCTGAATATGAAAATGAACAGCAACAATCGATCTCAAATGATATATAGAAGAATACTGCAATTTTTTACATACATTTTGAAATAAAAGTTTTACAATTTGTTGAGACACAAACTTTTCATGGAAACGTTCATGAAAATGAATCCATGAGGCTGATTCTAACAAGTTGTAAGCATTTTTTACGGAAGTATTAATACGCAATTCTACAGTATTATCAGAGTTGTGTGCACCTTGCTTAGCTGCTCTGTCAACTACTTCATTGCCATGAAGACCAATGTGAGAAAGCACCCTGCATAAACTGAGATCTATACCTTTTATCCATAAACGATGTATAAGATGATTTGCCTCAGTAATTAAATCAGGTCTTGTGTCTGTATCAAAAGACTGTAAGGCATATAATACAGATTTTGAATCAACAAAGAGAACTACTCTAAAAAATACATGTGTAAGGTTTACTAGATAATGCAACGCTTGTAAAATAGCGACTAATTCTGCTGTAAATATAGAATATTTGCCTCAATGAAAAATGACTTTTTCATTTCAAATTTTGGAACATAAAATGCTGCTCCAGCACATTTATTTTCTAAGATTGATCCATCGGTAAAATTGTGTCGTGGGTGTGTGTGTGTGTGTGTGTGTGTGGTGTGTGTGGTGTGTGTGTGTGGTGTGTTCAGAGTGTCTGTGTGTGTGTGTGTGTGCATCTGTGTGCGTGTGTGTGTGTGTGCGTGTGTGTTTGTGAGTGTTTGCGTTTGTGTGTGTGTATGTGACTATGTGTGTGTGTGTATCTGGTGTGTGTTTGTGTGTGTCTGTATGTGTCTGTGTGCGTGTGTGTCTGTGTGTGTGTCTGTCCGTCTTTTGTGAGTGTGTGTGTATTTTGATGTGCGTGTGTGTGTGTATGTGTGCGTGTGTGTGTGTGTGTGTGTGGTGCGTGCGTGCACATGCGTACATGCATGTGTATGTGTATGCATACTTGCATGTTTATTGTGTGTGTACATGTGCCCATGCATGTGTAAGTGGGCACGCGCACATCCCAGCTCACCTTGAGTCTATCACGGCGAAACTGTTTGGATCCTTCCTTGATGATGTCCAACACCTGCTGTGGAGACATGTTGCTGCTGTTGCCGTTCTTCTCCAGCCGTGCCGAGAAATACGACAACACCTGAGGGTGCACAACACACAGGGATTATACTGACAGATGATGGTAGTGACGATGAGTGAAGATAATAAACAATAATAATAATAATGACAATGACAACGATGATGATGATGATGATGATGATGGTGATGGTGATGATGATGATAATTCCATGTGTTTAGCATAAACCATTGTAAAAGTATGTTTGATGCATGTTAGCTAAGGATCACAACTATGAAAACAAGAAAATGATAAAAAAAAAAAACGAGTATGGGGGGGGGGGGGGGGGGGGGGGCTACAGTACATACATTAATGCAGTATAAGCACAGTTCATCAACAACAATAACAGATAGAGAAGACTAAGATGTTGATTCTGGGGCAACTCAACAAAGTGTCCACTTTGGATTTGTTCGGAAGAGAAGATATCAGGTACACCTTTGTAGGTTGTTCCGATAGTTCTTAGCCTGTTAGCGCACTTAGTTGTTCAGATATGAATTCTTAGTCTGTTAGTGTACTTAGTTGTTCAAATATTTTTGAAGCGTCCTGACATATTGTCTACTCAAATTTACGTAAAAGAGAGAATATCAGTGACACCACTTGGTCGTTGCTCTGATGTCAGCTGATTTTTTAAAAAAAATCTGTTTTCTTTTTTTCTTTTATACATACATAGATATACATATCAACCCTAAAAGTGGCCATCAACCGTAAAAGTGGCCAGTATTTTAACTCGCAATGGCAAGTAGAAAAAAGTATTTGGCAAGTAAAACTAAACCTTCATTCGCCAATGGCGATTACACACAGACAATTCGAATCTATCCGCATTCTGCAATTAAACATACACCGTTTTGCGAGTTTTCCAACTCAGTCACCCAGCTTTACTAATTACTGGTAAACAGCAACCCTGCTCTTCATGTCGTAAAACCACATATGTGATAAAGCACGCAAAGCCACAGCCCCTGGAAGAGGCTTCTACCAGGAAGAAAAGTCAGTCATCAGGAAGTCAACAATGCTTTCTTCCCAGATGGAAGGAGTCTACAGGCTGGTTTATGATGAACAGTCAAATCTGTTGACAACTGACATGCATGATCTGTGCAAGAAATCAGTCATTTTGAAAATGGAACTGTTTTTTTTTTGTTTGTTTGTTTGTTTGTTTTTAAGGATCATCACATTCTCTTACCTTCCTGCTCACCCGAATTTTCCTTTTTTCTTTTTTTTTTTTTTTAGGTCCCATTTTCTATGGCACCCCAACAGAAGCTGTGCGATGATGATGATGATAAGGTCAAGGTCAAGGTTCAGCCGCCTCACAGGCACGGCTACCTCGCTGCGATTATTTGTGTGTGTGCACGGAGTTATATCGATTGTTGATGGCTAAAAGCAAGTGATTGTGTTTGTGAATGCTCCTGTTTCAGTATGTGGTGGTTTATGAATGCTTCGCTGCAAGCCAAGGTACTGTTTTCTTTGTGTATTTTATCTCTCCTACTCCACTTGAATTTTCAACTCAGCCCGCCATGTTTCTCGCCAGTGCACGTGCACCCTCCCCGCTCTGTCTCTCTCGCACTGCGTGCGTCTGCCTCATCACGCCCCGCTTCACAACCAGCTGTTGTGTCTACATATTCTTCCACTCGTGTGCAGTACAATCGGGACTGCTTGCTGTCATGTTGCCCCCCTGACTCGATCCTTGACC
The DNA here is from genome assembly GCA_030674185.1 of Monoplex corrugatus. Lineage (NCBI taxonomy): Eukaryota > Metazoa > Mollusca > Gastropoda > Littorinimorpha > Ranellidae > Monoplex > Monoplex corrugatus. The sequence goes on from JAPXFY010000035.1 coordinate 23,447,349, forward strand.
CTGACCTGGTTGAACACTTGAGATCGCTGAAAATCGGCCGAAATCTCCCCGTCGTCGATCATGTCGTGGTGGAATGCGCAAGAGACGTACGATTCCAGTGGTCACTGATGTACATCAGCGTCATGGCAGCAGTGGTCTGCCTTCTGTTCCTGTCTATGATACCCATCCGTCCCCCAGACCGCTGTGCTCCAACCCTGATAACCTCATTCCTCTCACAGCCGGCAAAAAGAAACTACGCACTGACTCATTGACTCTTGCACTGTTCAATGCTCAGGCCCTCGGTACCAGACACGAGAAGAGATCCGCGATCAACTACTTCATCCATGACCACGTCGTCGATATTTTCGCCGTCAATGAAACCTGGTTTCAGCCTGTCGGGGATGAACCCAAGGAGAGGGATCTTGCTCCTCCCGGTCACCGTACACTCTCGTTCGCTCGCAAAACTGGTCTCGGCGGCGGCATCGCTTTTGTTGTTGCCGAGTCCCTCCTGCCCCGAACTACTACCAAGACTGACTTTAAATTCAAACACTCTACTTTTGAAATTGTCCAGCTCTCCCTCACTCTACCCCACCAGACTTTCCATCTGCTGTTCCTCTACCGTCCACCACCCAGCCCAAAGAACCAGCTTAAAAACCATGTGTTTGTAGAAGAGTTTCCAGACCTCCTTGCCTACTGTAACACCTTGAAAGGCTGTTTCATCATTGCAGGAGACTTTAATTTTCATTATAATGAACCTAACCAGACCCACACTGCTAAACTGATAAGCTCTTTGAACTCCTTTGGCTTGACCAAATCTATCGACACTCCAACCCACGAAAAAGGCAACATCCTCGATTGGGTTGTTCATAGAACTGACCAGTCCTTCATCAAATCCATTGAAATTGATTATACTCTTCCTTCGGATCATGTCTGTATCCTCGGCCAACTTTCAATGACCAAGCCTCCACCCCAAACTACCTATGTCATGGTCAGAAAACTAGTTGATATCAACACCGTCGTCTTCAACGAAGATCTCCTGGCCGCTCTTCAGTCCTGTCCTCCAGCCTCTGCTGACGACCTCAATCGGACTATTGGTGATCTGCTGGACATGCACGCCCCCGCCACCAGACGTAGGGTATCCCAGAGACCACCATCGCCCTGGTTTTCTGCCGTTGGCCCTGATCTTCTTAAGGCCAAGCGTGAACGCCGTCGTGCTGAAAGACGGTGGCTGAAGAACAGCATTACTATCAATAAACAGATTTTTCAGGCTGCCAACAAAACTGTCAATGCTATAGTTGACTCTGCTAAGTCTGCCTTTTACAATGCGAAAATTATTGCATGCTCTACATCAAAACAGCTATATTCCGTTACTAATACCCTCCTTGGCAAATCAGATAAATCTCCTCTCCCATCATGCTTTCCCCCTGCCCGTCTAGCACAACATTTTTCAGATTTTTTCATTGATAAAATTAGGTCCATCCGTTCCAGTCTTGACTCCCAGCCCATCTCTCAACCTCCTATTCCCGACCCTCTGTTTCAAGGCACACCACTTATTTCTTTTCAGCCTGCTTCTGAAACTACTATCCGCAATGTAATCCGCCATTCTGACATCAAGACCTGTGAGCTTGATCCTCTTCCAGCATCTATCTTAACACACTGCCTAGATACTTTGCTCCCTCACTTCACAACTGTCATCAACAATTCCCTGTCATCTGGTATCTTTCCCTTTTCCTTCAAATCTGCCCTGGTCAGACCTCTTTTAAAGAAACCTAGTCTTGACCCCAATAACCTCAAAAACTATCGACCTGTTTCCAACCTACCTTTCTTATCCAAAGTCCTTGAAAAAATTGTTCTCGCACAGATCTCTGATCATATCACCGCCAACAACCTCTCTTACCCTTACCAGTCGGCTTATCGCACTGGACACAGCCCTGAAACTGCTCTTGTAAAAATTGCAAATGATATTCTGACTGCTCTTGATCAAAATCAAATCTCTCTTCTATCTCTCCTTGATCTCTCGGCTGCATTCGACACCATCGACCATTCTATCATGCTCACACGTCTCCATAAAGTGTTCGGTATCTCTGACATCGCTCTGTCTTGGTTCCAGTCCTACCTTTCCAATCGCACTCAAACAGTCTCTGTCTGTTGTTCATCCTCTGCACCCGCTACCCTCCAGTTTGGTGTGCCCCAAGGCTCTGTTTTAGGTCCCATCCTATTTGTGCTGTACACACAACCCCTCTCTGAAATTATGCGACTTCACTCTATGTCCCATCATAGCTTTTCTGATGACAACCAACTCTATACTTCTGGTTCCCTCCCACAACTGCCCTCTATAATCAGACAAACCCAAGGCTGCATTTCTGATGTTCACTCCTGGATGACTGTAAACAAACTTCAACTCAACCCCATTAAAACTGAACTTAGCCTTATCTCTCCCACCACATTGGCTAAGTGTTCTTCCCTTCCTCTGTCTGTCTCTCTGCTTGGATCTGACATTCCACTATCTTCCACTGTCCGCAATCTTGGAGTCACTCTTGATAACACCCTGTCCTTTGAAAAACACGTCCAGAATGTTTGCAGATTATGCTATCTTGAGATACGCAGAATTTCTTCTATTCGCAATATCCTCTCTGTCGAAGCCACCAAAACTCTCCTCTGTGCCTTTGTTCTCTCTCGTCTCGACTACTGCAACTCCCTCCTCTCGGGCTGTCCTTTCTCTCTCATTCAAAAGCTTCAAAAAGTTCAAAACAATGCTGCTAGGCTCATCTTCAGAAAATCTCGTTCCTCTCATGTCACTCCTCTTCTAAAATCTCTTCACTGGTTACCTGTTGAAAAGAGAATTCGCTACAAGATTGCTTTGTTATGTTTTAAGTCTCTCAACGGTCTTGCACCCCCTTACATCTCTGACCTCCTCCATCTGTACACCCCCTCTCGTCAACTTCGTTCCTCGGCTGATACTCGTACCTTCCGCATACCATTCTGTCGCACTAAAACTTATGGTCAACGCTCCTTTTCCTATCAGGCCCCTGTAATCTGGAATCAGCTCCCTGTCTCTGTTCGCCACTCTGCAACTCTCACTTCTTTCAAGTCCTCTCTGAAAACCCATCTCTTCCAGTCCCTCTCATGATACTTATAAAGACTCTACCACCTAACTTCCCCAAATCCCCCCTTGTTGTCTTTTGAGCCTTGAATGTCGGCTGGTGTGTGTGTGGTGTGTGTGTGTGTGTGTGTGTGTGTGTGTGTGTGTGTGTGTGTGTGTGTTTGGTTGTGTCTGCGTGATACCTGTAAGCGCTTAGGGCTCTTGTTTTCATCAGATTAGGCGCTATATAAATGCTCTTTATTATATTATTATTATTATGATGCTATGGAGTTCCATCTACGATTGAGACTGCGTGACAGGGATGTACCCTATGCTTACTATCATAACATATCCTGGTGTCAACCAGGCCAGAGATATACAGACACCTGTGGTGCTGATCAGAAGATTTGAGCGACAACCTAAATGACGCATCCGTGAAGTGGATGAGACTCGACTGTGTGGTCCCAGTCTTCCCAATGAGTCCATAGCATGCCGAATTCTGGGTAGGAGCCGGTTAGAGCCGAAAAATCCCACAAAAACTTATTTAAAGGGACTAATGGGGATTCGAATCCACAACCTGTCAGTCGGTAGTCCCTTAGGCTAACTACGACACCACGGCGACTGGTTCAATTTGTTCATATTTTTAATTTCCATAACAATTCTTTTCTGTTTTCTATTGGAATATGAAATTTTAAGAAATCCAGTGTTGTCCTTGTTTTTCTCTCCTGTAACAAGTAAAATCTCACAGCAGCACTTTGCTATTGTGTGGCTGTGGCTGTGGCTGGGCTTGTATTCTGGCGGATAACCGTTGCAGGCTGGCTGGTAAAAATGTTGAAATACCAATGCTAAAAAACCAAAAACACTGACTTTCCGAGCAGTTTACATAATAAAGTAACCTATCAGGACCATTACCCAGGCAGAAAATTACTGTGTAACTTTACAAAGTGCTATTCATTTTCTTTTCTGTGAGTTTGGGGTATCGTTCATTCATCTGTCTGCTGGGGTCCAGAACAAGTGCGACTGCCTGCGTTCAAGCAAACAGGAACCAGAAAAAAACCACAAAAAGGAATCAATACAACCAAACTAGACAGGCGCAAATTTCTGGTCAACTGGCCTCTGTCAAGCATAGATGTAAGATCACAAACGAACAATTCTTGGGACTTGATTTTTGTGAGTTGTTGCATCTGTGCAGTGGTGGGGCAGGGTCAGATCTTGGGAGGGTTTTTTCCTTCTTCAAACCTAAGCATGATTTTGACACCGATAACGAAGCTGATGGCGATGATATGATCGAGTTGAAAAGAATCGTCATAATCAGCCTATCTTTATCATTATCAATGTTTGATAGCAAAATATATGTGTCACATACACACGTGCGCCAACGTGCATGCACACACATAATTCCCATCCAACCATCCAATCAATCAACAAAGCACAAACTGACCAAAAATCCCCCTAAACAAGGAAAAAAAAAAGAATTAAAACACACACACACGCGAATGCACAACACCAAGATTCGTCCTTCAAGAACAGCCATCCAACAAAACTACCTATAAACCAAGCAAACACATAAATGTACACACACGCACATACAACACACAACACACAGGAGGACTGTCACTCAGTCTAGTTCCATGACACTATTGACAGTGATTACTAATGTTAGTTAAGAAGGGGGCATAGTAGGCAGTGTCCTTAGTAAGTTGTATCAGAACAGGCAATGCAGAACTCCATCCAAGTGAACCAACGGCAGTGCAAGTTCACTGCCAGTGGCTGGCCCTATGGTGGCTGAGCATCTCAGGCTACCGTGGGCTAACATGAACACCGCATAAACTGGGACAGAAACACTGCCCCCACCCCTCTTTCCAAAAAAAAAAAAAAAACAACAACAAAGCAACCAACCCAAAACAATTACAAAGAAAACGCACAATAAACACAACAAAGAAAAATACAAGGAAAAAAGTAAGACCAGTCCCCATCCCCCCCAAAAAGGGGGAGGTTAAAACAAAAAAGGACACAAACACACATTTCACCAGGTTACCACTATCCCAACCCATCCCCACCCACCCCCACCCCCACCCCCCCCCCCCCCCCCCCAAAAAAAAAAAACAACCCAGGGGGGAACACAGGGGCAACTGACAGTGTCAATGTTCTGGATGATGTCCTGGAAGGTGGGGTGGGCACGGAAGGCGACAAAGAGGCCGCGCTGATAGAGGAGGGTGTACAGCAGGTGAGGATTGTGGTGCAGGCAGTGGGTCAGACAGGAGTTGACGATCTCCAGCACCATACGCAGCACCTCCTCCAGCACACCCAGGTCCTGCAGCTGTCAGAAGTAAGTACACATGTAAATAAATAGAGGAAAAAATCACACCAAGATCTTGCAGATGTCAGAAGTAAGTACACATGTCAATAAATACATACTAAATGAAAACAATACATTACCCTTTGACTTCTGTCCACCAGCATCCTGCATTGAGAAGCATACTAGCAAAGCAAAAGCTTAACCCTTTGACTCCCTCACCCTAACCACCAGCTTCCTGCACATAGTCAAAGGGTTAAGCTTTTGCAGTTGATTGATATCTTGCGGGAGTCGAAGGGTTAAGAAAATGAGAGGGAAGAAACTCAAACCTATCTTAGGGGCCAGCATTATGAGGACAGCGCCCACCTCCTATCTTTGCTACTTTACTAAAAACTAAACAGGTTCTGGCACCCCTTTTATTGTTACTGTTATTTTTCTTTAAAGCCCAGCCTACTGCATAGAGCCATATCAGGGCTATAAGGAAAATTTTAAGTCCATATATCTATGCATTCACGCACATAACCTAAGGAGATGCCCCTGGCGCCGACCACACCGTCAATTTATCACACAGGGGATTTAAAAAAACAAACCTAATACAAATTGAAACATAACTAAGGAACTAGAACATACATAGAAACGGGCCTAAGTTACCTGAAATTGCTTCTGTACATCTCATTTCCCTACAGTCAAAAATGCACTTAATACAGGCACCAATTATCAATCCTACCAGAAAGTATGTATGATTTTATCGGACACATACACACGAATGGATCAGCAAGGCAGAAAATGAAAGGAAGAAATGACAGAAAGCAAAGGAGGAAGAAAGAAAAAAAGAGAATGACAGAAAAGAGGAAATTTCTAGCACAGAATTTCCAGAAGGTCAGGATACTATATATACTGAAAGAGCCTTCGGCATCCCCACAGAAGGCACCCCTTCACAGCTGAGCAGGCTGTAAGACGCATGCACAAAGTACATCTCAAACCAGACTTAAATCCCTGCAGTCAAGTTGGACAGCAACAGCTGTGCCTTTGTCAGCCAGGCTTTGTATAGCATTGAGCAGAAGGAGGCAAAAAATGTGCGAGAAAGGAGAGTGAGAGGAGGAGAGAGAGAGAGAGAGAGAGAGAGAGAGAGAGAGAGAGAGAGAGAGAGAGGACGAGTCAGAGAAAAAGGAGAAACAGAGATGTGAGAGAAAGAAAAGAAGAGAGAGATGGGGGGGGGGGGGGGGGGGGGGACAGAGAGAGACAGAGAGAGAAGATGGGAGAAAAAGAGAGCAAGAAGGGTGTGGTGGTGGTAAAGAAGGTGAATCATGAGACAACGACAATGATAAAATTACTATTAAATATTGCATCACAATCAGTCCGTCAATACATTGAGTCAGTGAAAATCTGTCTGCCTCTTATAACCAGTCAGCACACAGATGCTGAGTTGTGACATAGGGAATCATGCACACTTTAAAATGGCAATTAAGGCCTGTATCTGATTTAATAATCTGATTTGTCTAATATTTTTTACGCGCATGAATGAAGGTAAAAGAGTCGTTATGACATATGAATGAACTCAACATTCTCTCACAGGCACAACACATGAAAGGTGTGAAAAGATGCCGTTTGCAGAGGCTGGTTGTACACATAATGCAGCAGCATTTCACACTGACCTATTGGTTTTCCTGATCTGCTAAAAACAGGACGCTATCTCTGTCCTAAAAGCAGCTGCATGTAAAATAATTAAACTGCTGACTGCCACTCTCTTTGCCACAGATATGTGTCACAATAGATGCTGACAGGTATACGAGCAAAACTTACTCGATTCAAAAAGGATGATGACTGGATAAGATTGTTATTGTTGTGTAAAGCCCAGGCGACTGCATAAAGCCATATCAGGGCTATAAGCGCTTCAAAACATACAAAACTTTATCAGGAAAAAAAAAAGAAAAGAAAACTAAGTATAATATCAATGCATTCGTGTACATAATCTAAGGACATGCCCCCAGTGTTGACCACTCCATAAAATTTATCACACAGGGGATTTAAAAAGCACACCTGAATGCAAATTTAAACATACCTATGGACACCAAAACATTTTATAAAAACAGGCCTAAATTACCTAAAACTGCTTCTACATATCTCATCTCCCTTGAGACAAAAATGCATATATCACATGCACTCAATCATCGATCCCAAGAAAAAGTATGCAAGACTCTATCGAACACACACAGGTGAATGGACCAGCAAGGCATAAAATGACAGGAAGAAATGACAGAAAGCAAAGGAACGAGGCAGAAACAAAGAGAGTGGCAGAAAAGAGAACATTTCTAGCACAGAATTTCCAGAAGGTGGGGATACTATTTATATTGAAAGAGCCCCCGGCATCCACACAGGGGAGACTGCATAAGAACAATTTATGGCTGCAAGTGTAGGTGTTTTAAGAAATTATTACAAGCAGATGTTTGACACCATAATCCTAGCAGAGTGTCTTCCTATGGACTCACATGGTCCTGCTGTGTTTCTCCATCCTCCTCCGGTGCATCACTGGCTGCTTCCATGGCAGAGTGACGGATTTGATCTACTAACCGTGCATGGCGCTTGCACAGCTGTGAGAACAGGCTGCAACATAACAAGAGGCAGACAAGTGAGAGTATGTATATATAAATAAATAAATATATATATATATGTATGTACGTATGTACGGTGTGTGTGTATGTGTGTGTGTGTGTGTGTGTGTGTGTGTGTGTGTGTGTGTGTGTGTGTGTGTGTGTGTGTGTGTGTGAGTGAGTGTGTGTGTGTGTGTGTGTGTGTGTGTGTGTGCGTGTGTTTGATTATTATATAAATTAGGCAAAAATAGTGTGTCTGCGAGGTTTATGCACAACCAACATAACAGGGTGTCAAAAGTTAATCTTGATGGTCACACACACACACACACACACACACACACACACATAGCAGACAGACAGAGCTGCTGGCTGACTGAGTGAACCAAGATGGTGAAACACAAGCAGAGACAAGACATACACAGACAGGCAGACAGACAGACAGACAGGATGGTGAAACACAAGCAGAGACAAGACATACATACACAGACAGACAGGATGGTGAAACACAAGCAGAGACAAGACATACATACACAGACAGACAGACAGACAGGATGGTGAAACACAAGCAGAGACAAGACATACATACACAGACAGGCAGACAGACAGGAACCAGTCTCAGTGACAGTTGCCAGCACGGCACACTGACTACAGGGAGGGCAAGGTTTCAAATTCCTTCAGACCTGTCAACATGTCATTGTGGGATTTTTCCTGCCCCCAACAGGTTCCCACTCAATAATAAGACCGATATGGGCTCATTAGGAAGATGAGACCACACTATCAACAGAGATGGGAATAGCAATAGGCTAGGGTGTAGAGGCTGCACAGGTCCCTGTTCAGGAGTCAGGGGGGGGGGGGGGGGGACTCCCTGGCAGAAGAAGATTTTTCTTTATTTCAAGAGGCAAATTGTGGTCTTACTTTGTGTATATGACAGTATTCAGTATCATATTAAAGTGAATATATACAAAAAGGATTAATATGTTTAAGTCTCAAAATTTATCTCACAGTTACGATCATCTCTCAACTCATACTTACAGCCTGTTGTGTATTCTTATTCTTCACAGCCCAGTCAACTACACAGCCCATACATCAGAATGCCTGGTGTGTATTAATATGTATAAATACATCTACTCTAGTCTACTGTAAATGTGGAAGATATTTCATAACATACCATTTCATTTTTTTTCTATAATTTCTTTTAACATATTAAAATTCCTACAGTTTCTTTTTTATACCACCACCTTTATCAGTATCACAAGCGAGTGCTTTTTTATACCACCACCTTTATCAGTATCACAAGCGAGTGCTTTTTCATCAGCAGCGTGCGTCTGAAACATGGCTGCTTTTCACTTCACCGCACGGTCACTCTGTTTAAGTGAGAACTGAATGCAAATCTTCAAACAGAACGGAAGCCAAGTCCCTATTTCAATTTGTTCAAATTCAACCAAGGGAGATTACTTCATTTGAAGACAGACACCCTTTTGGAATTAACTCTTTGACTCCTGCACATTGTCCACCAGCATTATGCATTGCATAGCATGCTGGCATAGCAAAAAACTTAACCTTTGACTCCCTCACCCTATCCACCAGATTCCTGCAGGAAGCTGGTGGATAGGGTGAGGGAGTCAAAGGGTTAAGTTTTTGCAGTTGGTGGATAGGGTGCGGGAGTCAAAGAGTTAAACATCAATCGATGACAAAGTGAGTTCTGATACTCAATCATTAATACTTGCCCTCGAATCTTCATGATGGATTTGCATGATTCACAGGAACGGCCTGTGAGCTTCTCAAAAATACGGAATTGTTTTTAGACAGATACTTCCCATCTCTGTATCATGTCTCATCCACTTCACAGATGCTTCACTGAGGGTGCTGCTTACATTTTCTGACAAATACAGCAGGTGTCTGTATCTCTCAGGTGTGGCTAAGGCCAGGATACATTTTCAAAAAAAGTGTAGAGTACAGCCCTGTCATACAGTCTCAATCCAAAATGAAACTCCACCGCACCATCCTCATTTATGTACTCACCAAAACAATGCTATCTACATGATCTCAGTCTTGTGTACTGAAAGCTGAAATGAGCGACACTGCAACAGCAACACAGAGGAGGTGCACAAAATGAGGGAAAAAAACCCAAAAACAAAACAAAACAACAACAACTTTTTCAGCACTGAAACAGTTGGCAGGTGTGGACACCAGACAGACAGACACTCTACAAACCTGATGATCTTCTGGGCCACAAAGGGGTGCAGGTTGGTGAAATAGGCGGACATGTTGGCTAGGGCCGCCAGACAGTTGGTGTGCAAGTACTTGTCCTGAGGACACCACTACCATCATCATCATCATCATACAACAACTAAACAAAGCAAACAAACAAACAAACAAGGGAATGGGGGTGAGGTGGAAGTTAAAGACTGTCCCATAGCCTTGAGGTTGAAGAGAGGTGAAGTGGCAGAGACATAACCTCTCTCGGAGTCAGCGTTATGAGTGCAGCACCCATCTCATCTCCCTCTTTGCTTATCTTTCCACACTGTGAAGACAGACAGAAACCCATTCACAGCTGGGTAGACTGAAGACTGCATACACATATAAATAAGTGATTTACACCCATGCACACTCGTGCAGGCAGAGAGGAAGATGAATGCTTAGCAGGCCTCAAGTTCATACACAAATCTTATGACTCAAGTTCAAGTTCATATTGCTTATAGCCCAGCCGACTACTAGAGCCATATCAGGGATGACACCACATCAAAAACAACAGCCCGGTTTAAAACAAAAGATAACAGTTAAAAACATGCTCACTGTTGACCTTGCAAGTCTAAAATGCAGTTAAAGAGAACCATACACAGATGTAAAATCATATCAGGTGAAAACTACTGATCTCTTGTAAAAACTGGAAAAACTGCATCAGGAGGGACGTCTCGGAAGTGGTTCTTTAAGGAGTCTGATTATCCAATAATACAAAGCACCGAAATAAAAAATCTTCCAACAAAATATAACACAAACCAAGTAATTGTATAATAATATATGACACAAAATACTGATAATTACAAACAAAACAAACATTCAGCATTTATTTCAGACTGAACAATATCATAAATATGTTAAACATGATAGTTTATTATTTTGTACATCAGTGTGTTGTGTGTGTGTGTGTGTGTGTGTGTTGTGTGTGTGTGTTGTGGTGTGTGTGTGTGTGTGTGTGTGTGTGTGGTGTGTGTGTGTGTGGTGTGTGTGTGTGTGTGTGTGTGTGTGTGTGTGTGTGTGTGTGTGTGTTGTGTGTGTGTGTGTGTGTGTGTGTGTGTGTGTGTGTGTGTGTGTGTGTGTGTGTGTGGTGTGTGTGTGTGTGTGTGTGTGTGTGTGTGTGTGTGTGTGTGTGTGTGTGTGTGTGTGGTGTGTGTGTGTGTGTGTGTGTGTGTGTGTGTGTGTGTGTGTGTGTGTGTGTGTGTGTGTGTGTGTGTGTGTGTGTGTGTGTGTGTGTGTGTGTGTGTGTGTGTGTGTGTGTGTGTGTGTGTGTGTGTGTGTGTGTGTGTGTGTGTGTGTGTGTGTGTGTGTGTGTGTGTGTGTGTGTGTGTGTGTGTGTGTGTGTGTGTGTGTGTGTGTGTGTGTTGTGTGTGTGTGTGTGTGTGTGTGTGTGTGTGTGTGTGTGTGTGTGTGTGTGTGTGTGTGTGTTGTGTGGTTGTGTGTGTGTGTGTGTGTGTGTGTGTGTGTGTGTGTGTGTGTTCGTTATTCGTTATTTCTTTTAACGTCTATTCACATATGTGCTTTTAGACGGGAAAAAAAAAAAAAAAAAAAAAAAAAAAAAGGTGCGTAAGGGATGAATGAATCTATGTAATCATGAAGGCATTGTATCAATTAAGGTAACAATTAATGTAACATCAAACAAATTAACGAACAAAAGAAAAACAATCAGAACATTATATCAGTCAGGCTTCATCGGATTTCTCGGGGCTATGTGGGAGTTACAGGTATAAAACAGTTGGGCTGAATCAAAGAAAACGACCTACAGGACTGTGCAGTAAACGTCTAGCAATGTGTAAATACAGAGTGAAATCAGTATGTTTCTGTTTTAAGTTTGTAAATGACGCAGGGAAATAAGGTCGCATTCGCTGACAACACAAAAGGTGATCAACTGTTATAAAATCACCACAGATACATTTGATGGTTTTACTAAATTTAGTTCGAAGTGAATTGAGAGTTAATCTGTAAGCTAAAGTTATCTCTTGTCTTGTAAAACCCTGGTAAGTTACCGAGAAGGGGCGAAGGTCACATTGCGCTTTTACTTTGTTTTCTAATATAGCATTCATTTCATGTTCAGACAGTGGTAAATCAAGTTTAGTACTGCCAGCCCTATTCATTGCTGCATTTTTTGCTATTCTGTCGACCCGGTCGTTAAAAAGGATACCACAGTGTGATGGGATCCAACAAAAAGTAACCTGTGTATTATTTGTTATTAAACAATGAATTAGAAATTTTATCTCAAATATTAACGAACTATTTACTTTATGTTCGCAACATTTTAAGGATTGTAATGCAGATTTCGAATCTACACATAATAGGATACTAAACAAAGTTATGGGTAGATCTACTATATATTTCAGTGCCATTAGGATGGCAACTAATTCAGAAGTGAAGATTGAATGTCCCTGTCCTAAAGAGTAAGCCTTTTCTACTTTAAAGTTAGGAATTAGAAAGCCAGCGCCTGCTTTACCATCATCTAGAACAGAGCCATCTGTGAAGATTTTTAAGTAATGTGAATATTTTTTATGCAGATGTGACAGAACATCAATTGCTAACAAGTGTGGATTAATATCTTTTGTCAGGTCAGTATCAGTGTAGTTGATATCAAAAATAGCATTGGACAGTTCCCAGGGGGGTAGAGGACAACATATCATTTTATGTGAAACTTTGTTAGGTAATACGTGAGAAAGTTTGAAGAGCTCATTTGTGTAAGTGGATATTGTTTCTTGTGACTTTATTGTTCTTGCTCTCTTGGGGAAATGGATGTCAGACCGAATTTTAAGTTCCGTACTGGCATAATTAGCTACTGCATTTGCTCTAACTATATATTTAGCAGTTGATAACTTCCTCCAATCTTCCAAGGGAAGGATGCCAGCTGTTTTATATACTTCTTGTGTTTTTGTATACACCGGTACCCCAAGAGCACATTTAATAGCTTTACTATCTAAGCTTTGAAGTTTTTTCAAATAGCAGTTTGGAGCTGAAAAATAGACCTCTTGACCATAAGCCAACTTAGATCTGACTAAAGCTGTGACAAGATGTAACAACGTTTTAGTGTCCTGTCCCCAAGACTGTTTACTAATAATTCTTATTAAATTATAGCTTTTCATAGCTTTACATAACAAGGCATCAATATGTTCTTTCCACTGTAAACTAGAAGTCAATTGTACTCCCAGAAATTTCACGTGAGTAGTATATTTCAGTTCCTCATCACCAATTTTAAACAACGGTACTTCTTTCGGACTGAGACCATTATTAAAAAGCATCTGTGGTGTGTGTGTGTGTGTGTGTGTGTGTGTGTGTGTGTGTGTGTGTTGTGTGTGTGTGTGTGTGTGTGTGTGTGTGTGTGTGTGTGTGTGTGTGTGTGTGTGTGTGTGTGTGTGTGTGTGTGTGTGTGTGTGTGTGTGTGTGTGTGTGTGTGTGTGTGTGTGTGTGTGTGTGTGTGTGTGTGTGTGTGTTGTGTGTGTGTGTGTGTGGTGTGTGTGTGTGTGTGTGTGTGTGTGTGTGTGTGTGTGTGTGTGTGTGTGTGTGTGTGTGTGTGTGTGTGTGTGTGTGTGTGTGTGTGTGTGTGTGTGTGTGTGTGTGTGTGTGTGTGTGTGTGTGTGTGTGTGTGTGTGTGTGTGTGTGTGTGTGTGTGTGTGTGTGTGTGTGTGTGTGTGTGTGTGTGTGTGTGTGTGTGTGTGTGTGTGTGTGTGTGTGTGTGTGTGTGTGTGTGTGTGTGTGTGTGTGTGTGTGTGTGTGTGTGTGTGTGTGTGTGTGTGGTGTGTGTGAGCAAGAGAGATTCAAGTATGCACATGAATGTCTTCTTATCCTGCATTTTTTTTTTTCTTGCTTCTTTTATAATTTTGGACAACATTAGTCCAATGGGTATAATGCACATCTTACACATTTTATACAATTTCTAAAAGTTACAAACTTACTAATGAAAATTTTCCTGCTCAAGCTGTTTGCAGTCTGAGCAGCTCTCAATTTTCTGCAAATGTCTGCCAGCACTAGCATTCTCATTGACATCTTTCACAATGACTGCATGCATTTTGTCTGCTTCAAAAAAACAAACTTGTGTATGTGAACCCTCCAGTCCACACAGCTGTAAATGGGTACCTGACCCTCTTCAGGGTTGGAAAAGGTAGAGCAGTAAGCGTGAGGAGGTGGGTACCACCCTCAACATGCCGGCTATGAGGAAAGCTTAAGTTTCTGCCATTTCTTTCCCTTACAACTTCAATGTTACACACAAGCTTTACCACTGTTTTTTTTTTATTTTTATTTTTTTTTTTTTTTCTCTTCCTTTTTTCTTTTCTTTTATTCACACTGATATGGTATTCTTCTTGATTCTTACATGCCTGTATCATCAAATCAACCAGCTGGGGCAGCTAATCAACCAACACACTACGCTGTGAAAGCAAGAGAAAAACAATCGCAAAATGCTCACCCTCATTCTGGTCATGTTGAATTGTATGGTGCGTATCACTACCAGGATAAGCAGCCCACCTAGTGTGATTTCCGTCAGTGTCCTCTCTTTGAACCATGTCACATTCTTCAGCATCTGAAAGCAATGCCACAGACCGTACAGTGTAACAGTAGACAGCACAACCGGGGTCAAACTTAAATTCTACATACTGCATTCCTCTTGGAGTGGGCTGAGCTCAAAAGGAACTGGGTGTGGCTAGTGGTCAACAACCTGAGAGGTGGGCATTCACTGTATAAAAATGATGATTGCCTCAGGGTCTACGTACTGACAGACTGCACTGGAAGAAACTCTGATCCATCTAAGTCCAGTACGGGCACCTCAATGCCTTGAGGGAAGCAATAAGGAAAGTGTCCAGTACCGACATTCCAGTATCGATATAATTTTCAACGACTCACTTGGACATTTCTTCCCAATCTAAGGGCCTTCTCTGATACCAGCACACAGCACTGGGAAGACCTCATACTCATAAGCAGGTCACCTTGGGAAAAGGTTGGAGGACAGGCCAGCAAGGTCTCATGATTAACAGCTGTGGTTTTAGAGGAGGCAAACATTAACTTGGGTGTCAAAAAGAACCTCCTCATGGGGAGGACTTTATCACAATAGAAGAAACATGCTCTGAGAAAAAAAAAGAACCCTATGACTTGAGTGTGAACCTAGTCTGGAGGCTGCCTGAAAAACAGGCCTTGTTATGGCCGATGTGTGCTGTGGTTTATGGTTGGGCCATATTCCATGTCTTTACTAATCAGGGGACAGACCTTTCTTTGAAATGGTACCATAGCAGACAGCAAGCATTCCAACATTACGGCAAAGGCATTTGTGAAAGTGGTAGGGCCATGGAGAAACTGGTCTAAATAGACTTCACGTCATACGGTTAAAGGGGAACACTGACTGTGATCCTATCCAGGAAAGAGATGAAGTGTGGCACAATTGTCCACGCATTGAAGTTTCATGTTAACTCACTCCCTACTAGGCGATTTGGAATTTAACATTCCTCTGTATACTGAGCGTTTGTATAGGTTTTTAAAAAAATCATTAAAAAATAACGACTATACACATATTCTTTTAATTTTGACACATGATTATCATCATATTGAACAAGCATTTTCCAAAGTTTCAAAGCTGTAACCTTTATGGTACTCTTTTTGTTGCCAGTTGTAAAACAAGGTATGTTTTCATGGTAATGAAAATGAGGGTGATCACAAGAGCATATAACTTATAAGGGAAGTTCTCACTGTTCTTGAAAAGAGGACTGTTTTTCACATAAATCACATTGGAAATACCAGTAGAGAGTAAACAATAACTAATTGAGAGTTTCTATTCCCTACAAATAAACTAAAATCAATAACTTACTACTGATAACTTGTCGATTTGTCATTTCACATTCTCCTGTATACAGGCGGTTTGTACAGGTGTTTAAAAAAATCATTAAAAAATAATGAGGAAACACACACTCTTGAAATTTCCACACATGATTATTGTTTGATTGAATAAGCATATTACAGAGTTTCAAAGTTGTAACTTTTACAGTTCTCTTTTTGTAGGTGGTGATGAGAGAAAATATGTTTTTGTGACAACAAAATTGAGGGTGGCTGCAATTGGATAGTGGTAAAGTTCACACTGCTCCTGAAAAGTGGACAGTTTTCCACATAAATCACATTGAAAATCCCAGTAGAGAGTGAACAATGGCTACCTGAGATTTCTACTTTATACAATTCAGCTAAAGTCAGCAAAATGCTGCTGACTACTTGGCGATTTGTAGTCGGCTTCAGCATACCAAGTGCTTGAATGGAATTGGAAAATTCATGAAAAATATTAACAAAGCACACATTCTTGAAACAGTAACATATGATTATTGTTTGACTAAATAAGCACAGCACAAGGTTTCAAAACTATAACCTCAACACACAGACCCAGACACACAGACCCAGACACCCACATCCATACACACACCATACAAACACATTCACATATACAACAACACACACACACACACACACACACACACACACACACACCACACACACACACACACACACACACACACACACACACACACACACACACATGCATTTCATTCACTGCTGTTCCATTTTCAAACTATTTTGTTAGTTCCCCTTATGCCTGAAAGCTTTGATCACTGAATCTCTTTGTTTCATCAACTATGTGCTTCATAATCAGGTCACTGAATATTTGGTCAAAAAATGAATGGGGGCATGGTCTGTTTAGCCATTGTGTTTTGCTGTCTGTGTATGGAGGAATAACTGAAAGGAAAACACACACACACACACATAAAATCTTCAAGCAGACATTCATCACGAAACAACAAAACCAACCTCTGTCAGATCAGCTAGTGGGCTATTTGCATAAGTACCGCGCTACGAAGGCCACGGGTACACACTGTGTCACTCACCACACCCACCCCTCTCTTCCTTTCACCTTCTCTGTCGGACACATTTTCATCAATTCCATCCCTTCTGATGGGCTAAAACCACTTTCTTCATACTGTTCTGCATCTTCAGAGTCAGACCCCTCGGTAAGAATGACTTTTTTGCCCGACATAAAGTGCAAACACGTCTTGTTCGACCGCTGTGAACGCAACTCGTTTGCAGCTGAGACACCATTGCTCTCTCGTGGTAAACAGGAAAGGGGTCAGCACAGATAGCTCTGTGGCTGACCGGTCATAGGTCACTCGCCACGTGCAGTGGTAAAATATTACTCTGTGGTAATGAGGCTTTAACATGACCCACTTCAATTTCCACTACACAGCACTCTGTCACCAGTGGAAATTTTTGAAGGTCAGATCTGTATATCTGGCACTTAGTAAGGAAGCACTTTGCCAAGCCTGTCCACATATCCAGCGGTTAGAGCTGAGTGAGTTAAGAGTCTGTGCCATGACAGCATTAGTCTGACAGGATGAGTCCTCCAGGACTGTTTCTCAACTACACAGGATGGGAGCTAGAGGCACCTGTGACCAACAGAGGAGCTCTGAACCAATCCTGAAAAGTATGGATAATTAAAGCCTGCATCTACAGAGTCAGAGGACTCACTTGGATATGCAGAGGTGAGGGCCAATGCTACCCAAAATGTGGCTATGGTGAGGCAGGGAGCCATGCCGGCGGACCAGTCAAGGGTCCTGGGAAGGGAATACAGGACAGCAACAGTAGAGCTGAGCTTGATGCCGTTGTGGGACATATTTGTACATATGGGTGGACATGGACTTGCCTGGTCTCAGACCAATGGGCCTTATCTAAGCTTTTGTGGCGTTGCAGTGGGCCCATATGGGGCAAGGGGAGGCACATGCAGACCCAAATCTTGTTATGTCAATTGAGACATGGGCTGGTGCCTGCAGGGCTGTAACCCTCTATCAAAAGCTTGCCATGATGATCCCGGGCTGAGGGAAACCAAGACAGGGATAGGCTGTGGCGATGCCGAAAAATATGACATCGGTACCACATGGGAGACTACAAGCAGGAAGGCTGCAATTGAAGTTGACAACCAGGAAGGTTGCGATTGAAACTGGTCAGCTACACCTTCACCTCTCCCAGTTTTCTTATTGGACGCCTGCTGATGTGCACAACATGTGCCCATATGTGACCTGCTCACACGAAATGACAGATAACTCGCGACTGGCCAAGCGGTTCAAGCAGACCAACAACAGTGGTGGGGGTGTGTCTGGGTGAAATTGAGATTTTCACATCGGCACTTTGCTAGGCCATTTTTCCATCACCAGTTTGAGTTGATTTTCCATTTTTTGCACCATGAATGTTTTTAATTCGCCTTTTTTTGTGACCTACTGATCGATTTCAAACAGAAAATTGCATCAGAACACTTTTTTCTCATAATTTTTCTGTCTGCTGCAACTCCATGAAAATACTAGCTACAGTTTATTTGTAAGGACAGTTTGTTTGTATACTCACTCAATGCATCACACTCACATACAGACAGGCTGAAAGGATAAGCAAAGTGGCTGAATATATTCAGTGCAAACTTTTGGATAAACTGCAGTGGTTTCAGCACAAAATGGTGAATATAAAATCCCCGGGATGAATTTGATCAAATAATCATGACTTTTCGACAGAAAGTTTCAGATCTGTATTGGACAAATCTTTACTGTTATTGCTACAGACAAGTTGAAGCAGTAATAAGGTCTGCTTAGGTATTATTAGTTTTGACTTTCCTTTAGGGAAAGAAGATAAACAGAGACAAAGAAAGAAAGAGGAGAGAATACAGAGAGACGGGGAGAGAACAGACAGACAGACAGAGAAAGAGAGAGACAGATGGGGGATAGAGACAGAGAAAGACAGAGAGGGAGTGAAAGGCTTTTGTGGGAATTGCAGTGACAATTCACATTTTTTTCAAGCAAGCACACACACACACACACACACACACACACACACACACACACACACACACACACACACTCACACACTCTCACATATATACACATAAGTGCACATGAACATGCACATACACAGAAAAGAAATTTATGCAGAAAAGAAGGGGGGAAAAAACAGCAAACAGGATAAAATAATTACTCACAATTTCGTGGACAGCTTTGTTAAAAATATCGTCCTCTGTCAGTACCAAGAGAATAATGAGGGCCATGTAGATATGATGGGAATTCCTCTCCTGGGCTTGATACAGGATGCGTAACAACGGCAGTACCTGTAGAATGTCAACATCATCTTTACAAATTAACCAACTTATCATTTGTAAATCAATCTAAGATTACTGCTCTCTCTCTTGTGCATGCATGCACAAACACATACACTAAACAATGTGCAACCTGGCAGAACAGAATCCACTAAAATGGAACTCACTTTAAAGGTCTGCAGGCCTTCAAACCCCTTTCACACTGAAGAGTAGCACTCAGGCAAAACAGAGTGAAGCAAAGGACATGTGAGAAAGTGCAGGGCACACATCCACATAAAAACATACTGTCAATTCAAAAACTTATATTTTACTAAATCCAAACAAGTGTGACTGCTCAAGTTCAAGCAAACATGAACCAGAAAAAACACAAAAAAGAATCAGATGAAGCAGCAGGGAAGTTTCAGTGTTTTTCTCCTAATTTTTTGTACTTAGTGTTTGTTCATTTGTGATCTCATGTCTATGCTTGACAAAGGCCAGTTGGCTGAAAATTTGTGCTGTCTTGTCCAGTTGCATTAAATACGCATTCTGATTCTTTTTTTCTTCTTTTTTTCTGGTTCCTGTTTACATTTCATTGTCTGTGCAACATGCACAGTGGATACTAACAGTGACAGATGAGCAGACGATACAAGGATACTTCTGAGAATTACTCTCAATGTTTCTGCATTGGTTCTCCTCTTTTTCAATCCAAAGGTGTTCTCACCGTTTTGTTGCTTTTTTGTTCCATAGGGATTCTTGCCGTCTTTTCACATTGACATGATGAAGTTTTCAACTGATCAATCATGCTCCACAATGGTGCCAGCTTTGTTTACAAGCCCAATTCAGATTACCCATACTGATTAAACAAAATCCAAGGCAAAAAGGACAAGACATGACTTGTTAGAATTAGGTCATTTATATTTCTGAATGTGATCTCGCAAGCAAATATTTTAGGCTTACATGCGCACACTGTAGTCAGACACTTCTGATGTGTGAAAGAGTATGTGCGCGAGCCCCATACATACACACACACACACATACATGTGCACATGCGCGTTCGTGCGTACACACACACACACATGCGAGCGCGTTCGTGCGCACATGCACAACACACACACACACACACACACACAGGTTGGGTGTAGTACTTGGCAGCTCTGTGTCTGCATTCGACTGAAAGCTCAGCTTCTCAAGTCATCACCAGACACAGCATATTATCCAAGACCATCCTGCAGAGCACCCTAGAGGTCACTACAAAAGTTAGTTGAGGAGGAGCTAAATAGCAAACAACAAAGAATGGGCCTAATCAGTTTGCTCAACCCACTTGCTGCTGCCTCTATTCCCACCCCTATCCATCCCACCAAGCTGTCATCCGCTCAACATCCACACGGTGTTACGGGATTAGAAGCTTCAACTGCCAGCAACTCACCAGGATGTCAATGTTGGTGCGTGAAAGGATGTAGGCCTTCATGCCCTGGTTCTGGTGGATCAGGAGGTAGAGCAGCAGTGTGGTCTGGTCATCTTGAAGGGTAGCACTCAGAGTCTCGTACACCTTGCTGTACTCCATTTTGAAGGTCGCCGATGCTTGTGTTGGGCCAGCCAAGTCTGCTGCAAGTTGTATACAGACTGTGTTTAGCTGTGCATGTATATGTGCATGCGTGCGTGCATGTGTGTGTGTGTTGTGTGTGTGTGTGTGTGTGTGTGTGTGTGTGTGTGTGTGTGTGTGTGTGTGTGTGTGTGTGTGTGTATGTGCGCAAGCACGTGCATGCGTGCATGTGTGTGTGTATATGTGTGTGTTTGTACATATGTATGTATGTGTGTGTGTGTGTGTGTGTGTCTGTACATACGTTTATGTGAATGCTTGAGAGCACAGGTAAGGGCCGGGAGGAAGAAAATTTACCAATTTGCATATTATGCACGACGTGTATTCTTCATTTTTGATATGTGTGTGTGTGTGTGTGTGTGTGTGTGTGTGTGTGTGTGTGTGTGTGTGTGTGTGGTGTGTGGTGTGTGTGTGTGTGTGTGTGTGTGTGTGTGTGTGTGTGTGTGTGTGTGTGTGTGTGTGTGTGTGTGTGTACATGTGTGTGTATTTGTACATACTTGTATGTCAATGCAGGAGAACAAAGATAAGGGCTGGGAAGGAAATTTACTAATTTGCATACTATGCATGACATATATTCTTCAATTTTTATGTACATAAGCATGTGTGTGTGTACGTGTGTGTGTGTGTGTGTGTGTGTGTGTGTGTGTGTGTGTGTGTGTGTGTGTGTGTGTGTGTGTGTGTGTGTGTGTGTGTGTGTGTGTGTGTGTGTACATAGGTGTGTGTGTGAATGCAGGAGAGTAAAGGTAAGGGCTGGGGTGAAGGAAATTTACTGATTTGCATACTATGCATAATGTGTATTCATTTCTTAAGTGCATTTATGTGTGCGTGCGTGCGTGTGTGTGTGTGTGTGTGTGTGTGTGTGTGTGTGTGTGTGTGTGTGTGTGTGTGTGTGTGTGTGTGTGTGTGTGTGTGTGTGTGTGTGTGTGTGCATGTGTGTGCATATGTGTGCACGTGTGCATGTGTGCCTGCCATAACTGTAAGTGTCTGGTCTGAGCATATGAATGAACTGGGTAATTGGAAAAAGGAGGAAAGAAAGCTGATGGGTCATATCTTCTTTACGGTCGAATAGTTGGTTTGATCATGGACACACTATTTCTTTCATGACCAACGTATTTCACGTCTAGACAGTTCACCTATTTTCAGAACATTCATACCATGACAACTATTTGAAAACATGACTAAGGGGAACAAATTCAAGCCAAAATGATTGGGTTAACGAGAGAATATAAACATCTACCCACCACCAGAATCTGAGAAAGAGAAGAGCGCCTCTCTGAAGGGGTTTGCTGTGCCTCCTCTGTCAAGCGTGCAGTGATTGGTCAGCACTAACAAGAGCAGAAGGCTCTGATTGGCCAGCAGTGTCTCTCCTGAGTCTGCCTCCTCCACCTTCTTCTCTTTGGCCCCCATTCCTAGCGTCATCACCGACCACAGGCTGGCTGAAAATTTGCAATTGGAGATTATACATTATGGTAGTTTATTTCACTATCTTGTTATCTTATTCTAATTAATGTATTAAAGTTACAGTGCACATGATGCATACTTCTGCGTGCGTGTATGTATATCAGGTCTCCCAATGTCAAATGAAAAAAAATCTCTGAAAATCGCCCAGAATTTTTTACGTTCTTTTTTTTTATCATAGATGCAAAATAGTGAAATCTTTATCATAGATGCAAAATAGTGAAATTTGACGCTATCTGGCACAACTTAAGGCTTGTTTATGATCCTTTGTACTGAAGCAAATATTTACATATACACTGGTATCAGACTTCAAGAAATATAGTATGGTATTTTTCTAATGCATGATCCTAGACTTAACAGCTTCAAGATTCTTTGCAGTTTTTTGCCTCATCTGGTGCTTCTTTGACTTGAAATGGCCTGAAAGTCTGTGGATGCTGTTCAACTATAGTTAATTGTGATTTCACGCAGCACAAGACACAGTGACAGTAGGCTATGCCAGCCTCTGCTATTTATGACAGCCATGTGCTCATTTCCATGATCCAATTTTTGTGAAATCTACTCCCAACGCCGCTAATTTTTGCAGACTTTGTCAAACATTTTTGCTGTGGCAGACCCTCTCTCCAGAATATCAGCTCGAGACATGGTCACACTCTTCAAACGTTTTGCAATCGGTTCTGACAAATAAAAAACACCAGAAGTGACTTTAGCGGAAAATGATACTGGATTTACCCCCCTTCCCAGTTTTGTCATCTGCTACGAGAGACCAGAAGACTGACAAACAACTGACTGTTTCACAGAAGAAAAAAAATTATCAGTCGAATTTTTTTCCCTCAGAAAGCACATTTTTTTCTTGGAAGCAGCCTGTGGATTTTCTCGGATTTCTGAGAAAAACTCTGAAAATTGGGAGTCCTGTGTGATACAAACCAAACACACAAACAAACAAAACTAAAAAGCTAAACTGGGAGAGAAAACAAACACAGAGAAAGCTGGGACAGAACAAAACAAAACAAAACAAAACCCTTCTGGTACTTACAGGCCAGTGTGGATGTGACCGAGGAGAGGAAGCCGGCCTCTTCACTGGCACGGTACAGCTCTGGTGGGCATTTCTCTTGGTTGATGTAGTTCCACAGCAGTACCTTCACCAGCAGAGGGGCATGGATAGCACTGCACAGAAATGTACAAAGTCGTTTAAAAAACACACACACACGCACGCGCACACACACACACACACACACACACAAATACACATAAACACACACACAAAAAACACACACACACACGCATGCATACACACACATGCACGCATGCACACACACACACGCACCCACACCTGCAGCTGGTTCAAAGAACTCCAGCTGTCCATTCTGCACACAAGTCAAGGCATGAAGAAAGGCATGTCACAACCTCCAATCCTGGATGAATGAAACTGCTGTTTTTCAAAAAAAAAGAAAAAACCTTCATGCCATCCACCCTTCCTCCTGCCACTGCCACTCATCCTGGCTGTTTCAAAATGCATCATCTGCCATCACCACCTTGTGGAAACTAAACCTTCTAGAGTGTAACCACAGGCGAGACCTTCATCATCCAAAACGGACTGGCATGTCAAAGTCAAAACATTACGTATCTTCTCTATTGTGATGCTTGCACTCAAACTCAATCCAATACATTCAGAAACAAAAAAATTTGCTTAAAGACAGGCATGCTGGAGGTAAGCTTTCAATGTCAGCAAAAAGAGCTAAAGCAACAGAAACAAAGCAACAGAAACATATACAAAGCAACATACAGACACATCAACAGGCATAATACACAGACAAAACAACAGAAATACACACAAAACAACAGAACCATAGACAGACAAAGCAACAACAACAAAACACATGAACAAGCAACAAAAACACACACAGACAAAGCAACTGATAGACAAAGCAACAGATACACAGATGAAGCTACAGAAAAATAACAATACACAAAGCAACAGATACAGAGATGAAGCTACAGAAAAATAACAATACACAAAGCAACAGATACAGAGATGAAGCTACAGAAAAATAACAATACACAAAGCAACAGATACAGAGATGAAGCTACAGAAAAATAACAATACACAAAGCAACAGAAACATACACAGATGAAGCTACAGAAAAATAACACACGACCAACAAGCAACAAAAACACAGGAAAAGGAAAAGCAACAGAAACGTACACAGACAACAAACAACACAAACATACACAGACAACAAACAACACAAACATACACAGACAACAAAGTTTGTTGTCTGTGTATGTTTGTGTTGTTTGTTGTCTGTGTTTGAAACAACAGAAACATACACAGACAACAACACAAACATAACAGACAACAAACAACAGAACATATACAGACAACAACACAAACATACACAGACAACAACACAACATACACACACAACAACAGAAACACACTACACAACAAAACAACAAAATACACACAACAAACAACAAACATACACACACAACAAACAACACAAACATACACAGCAACAACAAACATACACAGACAACAAACAACACAAACATACACAGACAACAAACAACACACAGACAACAACAACAACACAGACAACAAACAACAGAAACATAACAGACAACAAACAACAGAAACATATACAGACAACAAACACAAACATACACAACAAACAACACAAACATACACACACAACAACAGAAACAACACAACAACACAACAGAAACACACACACAACAAACAACACAAACATACACAGACAACAAACAACACAAACATACAAACAACACAACAACACAAACATACACAGACAACAAACAACACACAGACAACAAACACAAACATACACAGACAACACACAAACATACACAGACAACACACACACAACAAACAACACAAACATAACACACACAACAACACAAACATACACACACAACAAACAACACAGACAACAAACAACACAAACATACACACACAACAAACAACACAGACAACAAACACAACAACAAACATACACACACAACAAACAACACAGACAACAAACACAACAACAAACAACACAAACATACACAACAACAAACAACACAGACAACAAACAACACAAACATACACACACAACAAACAACACAGACAACAAAACACAGACAAACAAACAACACAAACATACACACACAACAAACAAACAGACAACAAACACAGACAACAAACAACACAAACATACACACACAACAAACAACACAGACAACAAACACAGACAACAAACAACACAAACATACACACACAACAAACAACACAGACAACAAACAACACAAACATACACACACAACAAACAACACAGACAACAAACACAGACAACAAACAACACAAACATAAACAACAAACAACACAGACAACAAACAACACAAACATACACACAAACAAACACAGACAACAAACAACACAACATACACACACAACAAAGACAACAACAAACACAGACAACAAACAACACAGACAACAAACACAGACAACAAACAACACAAACATAACACACAACAAAGAACACAGACAACAAACACAGACAACAACACACAAACATACACACACAACAAAGAACACAGACAACAAACACAGACAACAAACACAGACAAAAACACACAAACATACACACACAACAAACAACACAGACAACAAACACAGACAACAAACAACACAAACATACACACACAACTAAAGAACACACACAACAAACAACACAAACAACACACAACAAACAACACAGACAAAAACACAGACAACAAACAAACTATCTACACACACAACAAAGTACACGACAGACAAACACAGGCAACAAACACTACAGACATACACAACACAATCATACACAGACAACAAAACAACACAGACACAAACACAGACAACAAACAACACAACATAACCCAACAAACAACACAGACAACAAACACAGACAACAAACATACACCACAAAAACAACACAGACAACAAACACAGACAACAAACAACACAAACATACACACACAACAAACAACACAGACAACAAACACAGACAACAAACATACACACACAACAAACAACACAAACAACACAGACAACAAACAACACAAACATACACACACAACAAACACAGACAACAAACAACACAAACATACACACACAACAAAGAAAGAAACATACACACACAACAAACAACACAGACAACAAACAACACAAACATACACACACAACAAACACAGACAACAAACAACACAAACATACACACACAACAAAGAAAGAAACATACACACACAACAAACAACACAGACAACAAACAACACACACAACAAACATAGACACAGAACAAACACAGACAACAAACAACAGAAACCTACACACACAACAAACAACACAGACAACACACATAACAAACAACAGAAACATAGTAAACAACACAGACAACAAACAACACAGACAACAAACAACACAGACAACAAACAACACAAACATACACACACAACAAACAATACAGACAACAAACAACACACACACAAACAACACAAACATACACACACAACAAACAACACAAACATACACACACAACAAACAACACACACAACAAACAACACAAACATACACACACAACAAACAACACAAACATACAAACACACCACAAACATACACACACAACAAACAACACAAACTACAACAACACAAACAATACACACACAACAAACAACACAAACATACACAACACAACAAACAAACACACCACAACAAACAACACACACAACAACAACACAAACATACACACACAACAAACAACACACACAACAAACAGCACAAACATACACACACAACAAACAACACAAACATACACACACAACAAACAACACAGACAACAAACAACACAAACATACACACACAACAAACAACACACACAACAAACAACACAAACATACACACACAACAAACAACACAAACATACACGACAACAAACAACCACCACCAACAAACAACACAACAACAAACACAGACAACAAACAACACAAACATACACACACACAAACAACACAAACACACACAACAAACAACACAACATACACACACAACAAACAACACAAACACACACAACAAACAACACAAACATACCACACAACAAACACACACAAACATACACACACAACAAACAACACAAACACAACAAACAACACAAACATACACACACACAAACAACACAAACATACACACACAACAAACAACACAAACAACACACACAACAAACAACACAAACATACACACACAACAAACAACACAAACAACACACACAACAAACAACACAAACATACACACACAACAAACAACACAAACAACACACACAACAAACAACACCACCAACAAACAACACAAACATACACACACAACAAACAACACAAACATACAAACAACACACACAACAAACAACACAAACAACAACACAAACATACAAACAACACACACAACAAACAACACAAACATACAAACAACACACACAACAAACAACACAAACATACAAACAACACACACACAAACAACAAACATACAAACAACACACAAACAACACACACACAACAAACAACAACACAACAACAAACAACACAAACATACAACACACCAACAAACAACACAAACATACAAACACAACAACACAACAAACAAACAACACAACAACAAAACAACACACACAACAAACAACACAACAAACACAACCAAACAACACAACACACAACAAACAACACAAACAACACACACAACAAACAACACAAACAACACACACAACAAACAACACAACAACAAACAACACAACAAACAACACAACAACAAACAACACAAACAACACCACAACAACAACAACACAACAACAACACACACAACAAACAACACAAACATACACACACACAAACAAAAACAACACAACAACACACAACACAACACAACAAACACCAAACAATACACACACAACACCAAACAACACAACACAACACAAACATACACACACAACAAACAACACAAACAACCACAACAACACAACACAAACATACACACACAACAAACAACACAAACATACACACAAACAAACAACACAAACATACACACACACAAACAAACAACACAAACATACAACAAACAAACACAAACATACACACACAACAAACACAAACAACACACACAAACAACACACACAAACATAACACACACAACACACAAACAACACACACAACAAACAACAACAAACATACACACACAACACAAAACACACACAAACAACAACACAACATACACACACAACAAACAACACAAACATACAACACACAAACAACACAAACAACAAACAACAAAACATACACAGACAACAAACAACACAAACATACACACACAACAAACAACACAAACAATACACACGACAACAAAACAACACAACAACACAACACAAACAACACAGACAACAAACAACACAAACATAACAAACATACACACACAACAAACAACACAAACATACACACACAACAAACAACACAAACAACACACACAACAAACAACACAAACATACACACACAACAAACACACACAACAACACACACACCACAACAAACAACCAAACATACACACACAACAAACAACACAAGCATACACACACAACAAACAACACAAACATACACAACAACAAACAACACAAACATACACACACAACAAACAACACAAACAACACCACAACAAACAACACAAACACACACAACAAACAACACAACATACACACACAACAAACAACACAAACATACACACACAACAAACAACACAAACATACCACACAACAAACAACACAAACATACACACACAACAAACAACAAACATACACACACAACAAACAACACAAACATACACACACAACAAACAACACAAACATACACACACAACAAACACAAATACACACACAACAAACAACACAAACATACACACACAACAAACAAACAACACAACACCAAACATACA
Source organism: Monoplex corrugatus (assembly GCA_030674185.1). Classification (NCBI taxonomy): domain Eukaryota; kingdom Metazoa; phylum Mollusca; class Gastropoda; order Littorinimorpha; family Ranellidae; genus Monoplex; species Monoplex corrugatus. The sequence goes on from JAPXFY010000035.1 coordinate 23,476,693, forward strand.
CACACACAAACAAACACATACACACACAACAAACAACACAAACATACACACACAACAACATACACACACAACAAACAAAACACACACACAACCAAAGCACATAAGAAACACACAAACAAACACAAACACAAACAACCACAACAAACAAAACAGACAACAAACAACACACACAACAAACAACACAAACATACACACACAACAAACAACACACACAACAAACAACACACACAACAAACACAAACAAAGCAACATAAGAAACACACACAGACAAAACAACAGAAACACAAACAAACAACAAGTGATAAAAACACAGAAACACTAACTTTTTTCTCCTATTTTCTGCATTTGGTGTTTGTTCGTTTGTTATCTTTCGTTCACATTTGAAAAAGGCCAGTTGGTCGCAAATTTGTGCCTGTCTTGTCTGGTTGTATGAAGTACGCATTCTGATTCTATTTTCATGTTTTTCTGGTTCCAGTGCAGACAAAGCATAGGAGACTAAACACAGACCATGAGTGCACATGTTCATACAAATGCGCCCATCAGTGCATAACCCAACATATAAATCACACTGATTTTCATGCACAATAAAGGATTTGACTTTGACATACCACTTTCCATGCATGAGGTAGTGATAAATCTTGAACTGGGTGGCTGGCTGGGGCTGAAACATCTGTATAGACAGCAGTACCAGCAGCATGTTGAGACTCTCCAGGTGTAGAGCATATGTGAAATTCCTGAACACACAAACAGGTTGTCTTTTTAATCAGATTGATCACAAGTTATTTATTTTAAAAAAATGGACAGACAGGGCCCCGCCCAGACAAGACAAGTTAATTTAAAAAAACAAAAACTTTGATCTCTCAAAAAACTACATGATCACTCTGTTATTTTACTGTACATTTTTGTTTAAAGCCCAGCTGACTACATCAGAGCTTAAAACAGGAGGAGGGTAAAACCACTGAAACTAGGGGGGTCCGGGGCCAAATCAGGGGCCATAACTTGCGTGCCGTTGCTATGAACGCTTGCAAGCCGATCATGGATGTCTTGCTCCTTTCGGTTTTTTTTCTTTTTCTTTTTTTGACAAACCGAAATCGCGAATTCTGCCCAGACGCGGAACGTTTTAAGCCCTGCTACATACAGCCATATCAGGGCTATAACCGTTTCAAAACTACATAATACTTCCAGAGGGGGAAAAAAAAAAAGACAATTAAGTACACATATTGATGTATTCACATACATGACCCAAGGAGATGGCCTTGGTGTTGACCACTCCATCCCATTTATCGTTCACAGGATTTAAAAAACACCTGAATACAAATTTAAACATTTAGGGCATTAAAACATATATAAAAGCAGGCCTAAATTCCCAAAATTGCTTCCGCATATCTCATTTCCCAAGAGAATAAAATGCCCTTAATACATGTGCCAATTATCAATCCTAAGAAAAAGTACATAAAACTTTATTGAACACATACAGGTGAATGGACCAGCAAGGCAGAAAATGGCAGGAAGAAATGACAGAAAGCAAAAAAGGAAGAAAGAAACAAAGAGAGTGACAGAACAGAGAAATTTCTAGCACAGAATTTCCAGGTGGGGATACTGTTTATACTGAAAGAGCCCCCAGCATCCCCAAGAGAGTGCATAATCACTCATAGTGAAAAGATGTTAAATCAAAGAACAAATGAAACGGAAGACAAGAAGGTTGGAAGTTGCTGTCTTGTTTACATAAATCATCACTTTTAATACTTTTGTTTAAAGACCCTTAGGGTCTTTTATTGACATTTTGTTGTATGTTGTATGTAATGATATAAAAGCTGATGGAGGCTGTGTAGAGGGAGGTGTGTGTGTGTGTGTGTGTGCGCGCGCGTGCATGTTGTGTGTGTGTGTTGTGTGTTCTGTGTGTTGCGTAAAAGCTTCTTTTTTTTCCAAACTCGCCACTTTTTACGTCTTGGGTTCAGAAAGAGGAGAATGCATAACAGTATAAAAAAACTATTATTGTTATTACTAACATATTATCATTATCATTGCAAAAAGCCCAGCCGCCTGCGCAAGGGCTATAACCATCTCAAAACATACACAATACCTCAATAACCCTGAAAAAAAAAAAAAACACCTGGAAAAGAAAGAAAGGTATCAACCTATCTGCACACATAACCTAAAGATATATCGCTGGCACTGACCATTCCATCCAATTTATCACAAGGAGCAGGAGGTTAAAAAAAAAAATCTGAACACAAATGTACATAACTAAGGATACTAAAACATAAGCTTGTATATAAAAGCTGTCCTAAATTACCTAAAATTATTTTTGCACATCACATAAGTCCTTAGAACCAAAAACGCATTTAACACATGTACCAAACTATCAATCCAAAGAGAAAGTACGTAAGACTTTATCGAACATATACAGGTGAATGGACAAGCAAAGCAGAAATGATAGGAAGAAATGACAGAAAGGAAATGAGCAAGACAGAAACAAAGAGGTGACAGAAAATTCAAAATATTAACGCAACATTCCCAGAAGGTGGGGATACTATTTATACTGAAAGAGTCCCAATTTCCCCATGGGAGTTGAAAAAAAAAAACATGAAAAATATGTGACCATGTGTGTCATTGTACATGTGTGACTGTGTAACAGAATGTGTATGCACACACTTACATGCATTTGTGCATGCATGCCAGCACGAACAAGTATGCACTGTGCACATAAAACACACACACGTAAATATACTCATAAGATGATGTGGCAGGTCATACAAAGATACTGTGACAAAGCACCACAACCAGTATGGCAACCTTTTCATTCCTTCAACCTGTCCACCAGCTTTCTGTCAACGCCAGAAACATCAGAAGCAAACAAAACTCACAGCACAGGCACGTCCACCAGCAGTTCCACCAGTGCCAAGATGAATTTTTCTATCTGGCCGCCAATCTCATCGTCTGTGTCGTCCGCAGGAGTGCCTTCACAACACACAAAAAGTAACCTTGAAAAAATTTCCAAAATAAAAGAAAACCCCCAAAATAAAACACACTTTTTGTCCCTTCCCCTGTCCGTTTGTACCATCATGGGTATTGTGAGGAGGAAGAACTGATGGTCAGCAGCAAGTTGGAAAGGCCTGATCAGGCTGATTGGAGAAAAGCCACGTGACCTCAAGGTCTCTTTCGCACCATCAATCCAAGTCTTCCTTGGTCTGCTTCTTGCTGTCAATTTATGACTAAATGCTCAGACACTTTTGCCCCTGAAAGTCCTATGGGTTACTCGGTCATAGTTGCCACATGAATTTTATTGAAACCTCATCTACTGATCTAGCTGTACCACTGCCATCCCACCCCAACCACACAGAAAACACACACATACAAAGAACACACACATACAAGACACACACACACACACACACACAAACTCTTCCCTCTGTCTCTCACAATGCTCTCTCCCTGACCCTCCTTGCCCATTCAATTCAATTCATGTCGTTTATGGCTTTGCCAAATGCCAGGGACAATATCAAGAGAGGGATTTTTCTAAACCCATCTCCCCCCTCCCCCTTAGATCTAAAACGGTGATCTAAGTGTTGTCTTTCGGAGGAGATGACTAACCAAGGTTAGCATATTTTAAAGATCCCACAGCAACAAAAATGGTGTCTCTGGCAACATTCTGTAGAAAAATCCACTTCCACAGAAATACATCATCATCATGTGCCCTGCCGCATGGCGTTGGCGATCATGGCCCTCCACACGAATCTATCCCTGTCACTGCAAGTACAACTCCCACCCTCTCTGTCTTCAGCCACCCTGCAAATCTGTCCAATATTTTCTCCCTGGGTCTACCTGGTGTTCTCTTTCCCTCAAGCTTTCCAGAAATACACGCATACAAAAAAAAAGGTGTGGGGGGGGGGGGGGGGTGGGGGGGGATCAGGGGTGGCAATGCGCTCCCCCTTGGAAAGCAACCTGAATATCACAGGGTAAAATCCACCATGACCACAAAAGATGAAAGATAATTTATATATCATGCCACTACCAAAGGTCAAAGTTTAAAAACTATCCATCACTTTAACAATAACTAACCAGAAAGTATTTCACAAGTAAAAAATGTTCAGATCCAGTAAAACATCCGACTAAAAACATAATTTCTATGTTGAAATCGTATCATATAAAAGAAAACGACTTGTCTTAATTCTCACCAATTCACTCCCTTGTCCATCAAAGGATAACCTTTGATGGCATAGTACGAAAAATTCCACTGATGCAATTAATTAAATGTAAAGAAGTTAAAACAGTCAGGATATTGTAGTCTGTGTTTTGTAGATGAAAGTTAGGTTTCAAATGATCAATGCTAAAAAAAATTATAGATTTTTGTCTCATGAATTCATCAAAAATGATAGATTTTGTCTTAGATTTTGTCTCTGAATTGTCAAAAATGATAGATTTTGTCTTAGATTTTGTCTGAATTGTCAAAAACGATAGATTTTGTCTCAGATTTTGTCTCTGAATCATCAAAATGACAGATTTTGTGTCTGAATTGTCAAAAATGATAAGATTTTGTCTTAGATTTTGTCTCTGAATTGTCATAAATGCTAGATTTTGTCTCAGATTTTGTCTCCGAATCATCAAAAATGATAGGTTTTGTCCTAAATTTGTCACTGAATTGTCAAAAATGATAGATTTTGTCTCTGAATCGTCAAAAATGATAGTTTTGCCTCAGATTTTGTCTCTGAATCGTTAAAAATGATAGATTTTGTCTTAGATTTTGTCTCTGAATTGTCACAAATGATAGATTTTGTCTCAGATTTTTTCTCCGAATCGTCAAAAATGATAAGATTTTTGTCCTAGATTCTGTCGCTGAATCGTCAAAAATGATGGATTTTGTCCTAGATTTTGTCTATGAATCGTCACTACTTCTGACTTATTTTCAGCAATCACTCATATGACGTTCGATGCCATTTGTGAACAACATAAGTGAATACTTACCAACTTCGAAGTGAAAAATCTCAGCAAAATGTCTTTGAGTAAGAAACTGACAAGTTTTACTCAGATGATGAGTCCACAACAAGTATGAGTACTAATGACAAGGAAAGGAAAAGTTGAGGCCAACAGAAATCAAGGCAGACGGACCACCACCTATTATGAACTGTCACCAAATCAGCAATCTGAAGGTCTACAAAGTAGCACTGAAAAATCAAAACTGGAGTAAACAGAGGAGGTGGCTGTGAGATATTTGCTGCAGCGGCTACCACTGAACTCGATGATGCTCACGGTGATGAGTACACAAGAGAAACCAATCAAAAACTTGACAGTGACGGCCCGGGAGATGAGGACAACTGTCTGATACAGATGACTTCAGTTGGCAATCACGTCTGTTTTTAGTTCAGAAATGTCAGTTTGTTTCAGTTTCACACATGCACTGACGAGTAATAAATGACAGATTTTATACAAATGAAGTGAAATACAACAGTTTCTGACACACATTTACTGGTTTTTCTTGTTTTACTGTACAGACAGATATTAATTTGCTTGGTTTATTTAACAAGTTGTCATCACTATGACCAGCTGTCTGGTTTGTTTATGATATGGTTGCTAACCTATGCTATGTCTAAAGCATCATGTCTAACTGCTTTCACCACTGAACAAACACCTCTTGACATTTTAGTAAAGCAACACCCGAGCTTCCAACTTGGTCACATGTCAACTATAGAGAGGGGTGTTGAGATGGCAGCTGGTTGAGCTGGTCAATCGAGACGAGGACCCAATGTTAGGCAAAGAAGAGCTCTTTCCTTCTCTCTTACTTCGGTGGCTGGGCTGGACCTGGTTGGTGTGCATTGTGTGGCTATCCCGTGGGGTGTCATCTCCCCCATCTTGTCAATTGGCTTGTAAAACAGTAATGGGGTGTCATCTCCCCCACCTTGTCAATTGGCTTGTAAACAAGGAAACTGATGACTGGGACTGAGTGCATCATACAAAGCATGGATGGCCCCCCTTTGTATGGCAAAATAGTGACAGCTTGGTGTGTGATGTCGGGAGTCAGCAGACGACAGCCGGTAGTAAGGCACTGTTGCTCTGGGTCCTACCCAGCACCTTTGGTTGTTTCTTGATAAGTAGGGGTGTTTCATGGCCAGTGCTTGTACTTCACTGACTGGACACGGATACATCACATTCACCTCATTTGTACAAAGAGGAGTTCATTATACGCAACAGTAATTTTGTTTGTTATAAACATTATTTTACGAGAGGGGAAGAGGACGTGGTCAAGAAAAATAAAGAGTACACTACCAATCCCAAAACAAACCAATATTTCATGTTCCTCCATTTACAATTAACCCCTTGAGTGCCAACGTTTTTTGACATCTAGTGTTTTCCATGAGCCAGGGAAAAACATTGCTACCATGTACATGAAAACAACTGTTGCTTCCATATTTATGGGAATCTACGCATGAAATTACACAGAATGGTGCATTAGGCATGACTAAATGTATTTTCAGATGATTTATGTAGTAATTTCAAAAACTCATAACCGCCTGCGACAGAAACCAAAAAAGCAAAGGAAAAATAGAAGATATGACCCTCCTGATGAAATCTAAAAGTATTCAGACTTTGGCTGACCTCCTACTAACAGGTCACTGACAGCTGACGAGCTACAAAGATCCATAGTGTGCTAGTGCACCAAGTGGCTTGTTGTGTAAGCATGTATCTCTCAACTCCAGTAAAATGAATACAATAATATTAATGTTCTACTCGTAGTGATCAATTACAATTATACAATTTTCACCGGACAAGCACAACTTCTTGTCTGTTCTAAACGGCTGCGCGGTGTGTGTTTGATGCATGTTTCTTTCACGTTTGGTGTCCATGGAAAGTGTAATCTCTCAGCTTTTACGTGGATTATGTGACGTCAAATTAAATTGCTTTAAATTTTAATAATACAACTTTTTTGAACAAGAGTGTAGATTTCCGTTTTACTCTCCGGGCGCGGCTATCGCATTGCAAAGGGATTGGGCAGAAGCTATGTTCGGTTGAGCGCGACGGTGTAGGTAGAAAAATGGTGGCAGCGCTAGCCTCTGCTCACGCTACAGAGACTCGGCACGCTCAGTGACGACGCATCACGCACCTTTCCACCCTGGCATCCTGTAACTGAAAGTCAGCATGGAACAGCCGTGTACAGTCATTTTAAGTTCTTGACTCAACTCACATGCTGTCAGAGGCTGAAAACATGCAGCATTGCAAGACAGTCCTGGTGTCAGCATTTTGCTGAAAACCAGTTTCACTTTTCAGATAAATGAAACCAATCTGGTGAGGGTTGCATAGGTCAAAAAGTCATGTAAGGGAAGCCAGTCACTTTTACGAACCCTCTCTGAGACTGACAACATCAGTCAGTGCTTCTCTCCCATTTAAGTTAGGCTGAAACGTGCGTCAAACTACCTCTGTAAATTTTACGTATGTAGGCACCTCAGAAGGCTCCCAGAGCTCCATAAATTTTACCTTGACGGCACTTAAGAGGTTAAAAAAGTCTGGTGTACTTGATCATGAAGAAAACTGGAATAGAGACACAGGGTGCATGCTTGTATCCTTATGCAATAGTGCCAACAACTTGTCTATGCACAGTAATCCAAAATATATAGGTAGCTTGCTCACTTTTTGAAGTCCATAATGTGAAACTTGGATATATTTCAGAGCAGTCAAACTGATAGAAAAATGTACCAACTAGCAATGAAATAACCTCAGCACAAAATTCTTTTCTTCTTGCTGTATCCTTCATTACCATAATCATTTTTCTTTAAAAATTGAAAACATTTACAGTCTATGACTTATGATATTTTATCCTGTAATTCTGTGGCAGATGTCTCAATCGTGTGACCTGGAAAAAAATAGTGACATTGAGCATGGCTCCTACCGCTGATCCTGGCGAGGAAGGGAGATGAGATGAGGTGATCCTGTACTTGCTTACAACCGATCAACACGCAATTCATCAACACTGGTATCAACATTGCTTCAGAATGTCAGATTTCCATTAACATGGGTGAAACCTGGGAAAATGGAAGCTGAAGCATTTTTACATTTTTGTTATTAAAATCAGATCATTTTGAGGTACTTTCAGCAAGTTTTTATAAATGAAATAAGATTAATGTTTTGTCCCAGAGTAACTTATGCTGTCTCCCCCCCCCCCAAAAAAAGAGAAAAATGAAAAGAAAATTTGTGAATCATAAAGAATAATAAAAAAAATCACTAAACCAGCATTTTGTATGTTATGCAGAATTTACTTACACAGACTGGTGCAGTACTTGTCCAAGGAATGTATTCAGCATTATCCAACATCATCAGGTGTCCAGATGGTCATCACTGAGCAGTTACAACATTGAAGAAGCCCACTATCCAAAAAAAAAAACAACAAAAAACAAAAAACCCACAGGTGTCTAAATAATCTTTAAAACGCAGATGTCCAAGAACAGTATTCTTATAGCCTACACATCGCATTCATGATGTAGTCCATACAGTACATATTAACACAAAACCTTGCAGCAAGTGTCCAAGCCCAGATGCTCAAGCAAGGTATCCTGGAAGTCTATACATGCATATGCCCAATGTAGCATACACAACTCGTAAGTCTTTGAAGCATGTGTCCTCTTACACCTACTTAAAAAACTTTCTGATGGTGCTCTGAACACAAGCCTTCCTTTTCAGGAGCATCCGCCTATGTTCATCTGCAGTGGGATCTGGATCTGCAGCTGGTGTTGGACAGGAGGTACTAGGTGGCTCTGACTAGATCTAGGTCGACGGGATCGTTGCGACGTGAAGACGAATGAACACACGCTGTAGGCTATCGTGAAAGTGGCGCAAATCGGAAGACAAAGAGTTGCAACAACTTGGACGGCGCATGCGCGAGTTGTTCAAGAACGCAACTTAACCGAAAACTACCCCAAAAAGGAAAATCGACCGCGACGCACGCCGATGTCCGGATTTCCGGACAAACGGCCAATACGAAATCCGGATTCCGGACTTTCCGGACGTGTGGTTTCACACATGCATTAACTCTTCCTGTACATTAAGGGTTTTCAGACTGGACGCAGGGTTTATCTGCAACCTATTTTGGAACAGGGGGTAAGGTCAGTAAAACACTTGTAGATATGTTTGTATTCACCATAGAACAAAAAGGTTGTTATTGGGTTGTGCAGAATTTGTTATTAGGTTATGCAGAATTGAATTCCAAACAACACACAGATAATAAAATTATATGTTCATTATATAAAACTTGACCTGTGAGTTTTGCATGCATACTATTTGAAGCAGATAATTTTTCATGCATACATTGAGTACTAACTAAGCTCCAGCTGACCAGTAATCCATATAGCTCCAAAGTCAAAGAAGAAAAAATATTCCTGAACATCCATTAAATGAACACAGCACCTAAAAAAAGTTCATTTTTCATATTATATGAAGTTACATATCACTGATCATTGTCAGGTCACACACCTAAAATAACACAAAACTACTATTATTACACCACTGTCCATCCTGGCCTTGCACTGGAGTTAGGCCTACTTTGAGCAGGCCTGCCTCTATCCTCGTCACTCTCCCCTACAACCCACATCACCACTGTCACCAGGAGAATCAGCCGATCTGCCTTGTTCCTGCCCCAATGTGTCTGAAGATGATGTAAAAGAAACAGAACGAGAGAGGCGTGTTCTCTTTGCAGAACAAGAAGACCCTTCATGATCGTCAACACTCGCTTCTTCTGACTCGGCGCTTGATGCACTCTCAACAAAGCTATCATCACTGTCACTGGCAGCTATTTCATCATCAGTTTTGTCAAAAATTTCTGAAAAAGTGAACAGCCTGAGCAGCAGTGAGCCTGACAGGACGCCGACTGCCTGACGCCATGGCAACTCAACTTATGAAAGTGAAAACATATCAACAAACGAGGCGCACACACAAAGAATACACAAGGAATGACAAAGCAAAGTGGCTGAAAAGGAAAAGAAAGTATCCGACTGTCGTTATCTGCCGTCATGCAGTTGTATGTCGTTAAATGGGGAAGAAACGCAAGTACAAAGTGATGAACCGTGCCGAGCCGCAGTGAGCGGCTTGACGGCCATTTTGAAAGTCAGGCAAGCTGCTCACTGCGGCTCGTCGGACAGGAAGTGTTAAGATAGATTTTTTAAGAATTTCGGATACAAAACGGTGAACTGGTGAGTTTTAAGAAAGCAAAAATATTTTCTAGAGGAACATCATTAAATACAATCTTCAGTCTATCTGACATAAAATATTTTTGCCTGGTTCATGCCACCCCCACCTGTTGAGACTGAGACCACCACCACAAGATATGCACCAAGAAACTACTATTCCTTTTCATCACAACGGAACCAGTAAGGACCAATTTGTAGTCGAATTCACACTACTTCTTCCTTTCGATTTCCCATGAAGCCAGGAAGATGTTCCGAGAAAGGCAGACAGATCTAGTTAACACTTGTTATCCGTTTGGCTATCCCAGTCTTCTTGCCAGACATTTTACATGCACATGCGATTTAGATATAACATCTGTGTGGGGAACAGTGCTGTGGGAGAGTTTGCCCTTGATGGTGCTTTTGGCCAGTCAATCAGTGACCTTGCTGCTTCAAATGCTTTGAGTGTTGCACAGTTCATAAGAGTTTCTTCCCTCAACCCAGCTCCACCCCTCACTCACCATCTGGGTTGGGCGGGCGGCAGTCAAACTGTTGAATGAGCAGTTCCTCGGACAGATGCTCCACAAAGTACTTGCACAGACATCGGATGATGAAGAGCGAGTTGTATGTCTGCCAGATGAAGATGTTGCTGAGAGACAGATAACAGCCACTGACACACACTGATATCAGACTCGTAAGATAGTACAGAAATGAAGCATTTCATCCTTCAAATCTTGTGCACACATGTATACCAAGCATGCACAAGGACACACAGGCAGACACGCAAACACATAATAGTTGCTATACCCCTGAAACACATGCACACACATACAACCCACACACACAGGAAGACACCCATCATCAACACACATACATCACCATGCACCAACCCACACACACAGAATGACAGCATATGTTAGATGGATCAACCTCAAAGCTGCCTTTTTTTTTTTTTACTCACCTCACCTGTCTCACCTGTCGGCGTCACCGGGAACAGTGTTGGCCGCTGCACATGATGTCCTCACAAGTTGCCTCCAGCACTCTCGATCTTGGCTAAGTCTGACCACCTCCTGGAGTTTCTTGCCACTGATGTTTGTGATGTTTCTAGCAAGTGATGCAGGTGGCCGTCCTCTGTTTCTCTTTCCTTCCACTTTACCTTGGAGGACAGTGGACATCAAGTCTGTTCTCTCATTACGGATTGCGTGTCCAACATATTTCAGTTTCCTCCGTTGTATGAGTACTAGAAGCTTGCGTGTAGTACCCAACTCATTCAGTATGCTTTCATTTGAGCGCCTATCCGTCCATTTGACCCTCAGCAGTCTTCGGTAAAACCACTAGCATCTTTAAAACAGAAGTAGCTGGTAAAAAAGAAAGAAAAAAGATAATAAAATTCCAGTCAACCAGCAGTAAAAGTGTGACTGAGAGAGACAGACAATAAGACGCTGAGTGAGTCTAAGAGAGAGAGAGAGAGAGAGAGAGAGAGTACGAGTGTAAGAGAGAGTGTGAGTGCGAGTGTAAGAGAGAGAGAGAGAGAGAGAGAGAGAGAGAGAGAGAGAGAGAGAGAGAGAGAGTGTGTGTGTGTGTGTGTGTGTGTGTGTGTGTGTGTGTGTGTGTGTGTGTGTGTGTGTGTGTGTGTGTGTGTGTGTGTGTGCGTGCGCGCGCGCGCGTGCGTGCGTGTGTGTGCGCATGCGTGTGTGTGCGTATGTGTGCATGTATGTGTGTGTGTGTGTTTGCGCGAGTGTGTGTACATGTATGTATGCCTGCATGTGTGTGCATATGTGTGCATGCACCAGACAGACAGACACTGAGACAGAGAAGAGGACACAGACTCAGACAGCACCAACAAAGAAATGTTCGCTAAAGTCACTCACTCTTCACACTGGGCAGAGGCCTTGAGCTCAGTGGCACGGATTAGAAAGTTGTGCAGGAGTGCCTGCAAGTTGCCCGTGTGACAGTTGTTGATGGCAAAACTCCGTGCGATCTGTGCCGTTGACTCTTCCAACAGACGGGCGTCAGCACTACACACACAATATATTTATTTATTTACTGCCTATGTTTGGCACTGAAGTGGCAACAAACATTAACCTTTTGACATTTCATCATTTTCGACCTGCATAACATAACCCTTTGAGATTGCATTATCTCTGTGACAGCTATGGCCAAAAAAACAAAACAAAAAACCCCAACATACACACACTTTTACAGTGGAAAGTTAGTGCATGATGCGCATCGCTTCATAATTCATTCTTACCTCCATTCAACTATAGCTTATTTTGTATCATCCGGTTCTGGATTTTAACACAAAAGTCACTGTTATTGTTGTTTAAAGCCCAGCCAACTGCAAAGAGCCATATCAGGGTTATAACCGTTTTAAAACATATACAAAAGCTTCCAACATTAAAAAAAAAAAAAAGAAAGAAAATGAAGTACACATATCAATGCATTCGCACTTATAATCCAAGGAGATGCCCCTGGCACTGACAACTCCATCCAATTTATCACACAGGGGATTTAAAAAAACATACCTGATTATAAATTTAAGCACAATTAAGGACACTAAAACATACATAAAAACAGGCCTAATTATTAAAATTGGTTCTGCATATCTCACTTCCCTAGAGCCAAAAATGCATTTAATACATGACCTAATTAACAATTCTAAGAAAAAGTATGTAAGACTTTATTGAACACAAACAGGTGAATGCACCAGCAAGACACAAGATGATGGGCAGAAATAACAAAGCAAAGGAACAAGGCAGAAACAAAGAGAGTGACAGAAAAGAAGAAATTTCTAGTACAGAATTTCCAGAAGATGGGGATACTATTTATACTGAAAGAGCCTCTGGCATCCCCACAAGAGGAAGTCAGAGTTAGAGACTAAAAGATGAGAATATCATAGACAATGGGTCATTCCCGCTTTGCCAATTCATTCATGTGTCACCAGCAGATCTTTATCACATCACCAAAGAGTTTAACCCGCCACAGATAAAGGTAAGAACAGTCTTGAGTCCTGACACTGTAACACTGACACTGTGACAGTAAGGTAAAATGTTTTATTTTACTCAAAACTTTGCCAATGCATACAGGTTTATGGTGTGCGCTATAATCATTGTGAATCCTATCCGTATCATAACCTTTGTGGTATTAGCGCATATGATATACAGAATTTATTCTGAGCATGGGGATACCATCTTGAGAAGCTGGAACTGAACCTGAAACCATTGCAACAGCTGCTTGATAAACGTTGCACCTGAAAATACATTTTGGGAGCCATTCAGTACAACTTCTTTGATCACGTGAACAATCTTACGCTTTAGTTTTCCACAAGCCCAAGTAATTTCTATGCTCAAAATGATCATCTCAACATATATCTTTTAAAACTGGATGATGATCGTTGACACTTTTTGCAAAAAAAAAAAAAGTATATTTTATAAGCTTATTTCTTCTGCTATCATTAGTAGTATACTCACTTGATGTGTGCATATTTCTGAATACAATGAAGTGAAAGCAAAGAGACCTCTTGCCTTACCTTGTGACAGGGATGAGAAAGGAGAAAGATAAGAGTTGGTTCCAGAAGGGGTCCATAGGGTGAATGGGTTCCAGTCCTGACAGACGTTTGAGGTATTCATTGCTGCCCAGCTCACTCAAACTGCTGCCTGCTGCCCCCATGGTGACTCCTTGGTTTGTTGGATGTCGTTCACGCTTGTATGAAACAGTCCTTGTCTGTTACAACAATTCAAACACACACCAATCAATACTATTATATATCCAAATAACACAGGTGAATACTAAAATGAAATACAATAAGCACATAAATAATATAAATGCACAAATACAAAGATGGAATTCAAGACAATTAAAACTGCGAAAATCAACGAAATGTAATAAAATATGAATATATATAAACACCAAAATAATTATTAATAATTTTTGTATATTGTACACAAGTGACGGCTCAGTTCCGCCTGTCTCAGGACATAGTCCTAGTAAAAACACCTTGAAGTACATTTGAAAAATATAATTACACACACACACACACACTGTGACACACACACACAGACACACACACACACATCTCAACCAATCAACAAAAGCCAACAGATACGTAGTTCAGTGTCACTACAGACCTAGCCAACAGATAAAGTGTGACTGGTGATCCAATGGAAACAAAAATGATTTTCTTTAAAAAGCTGCAGACTGAAACCATCTCTGTGTGTAAAACTGCCAACTGTTCTGCTAGACTTGCTTTTAATGAACATACTTACCAAGTTTTACCAATGCCATCATTTCTCACTATGTGTGTTATGCATGTGTATACTCTCTCTCTCTCTCTCTCATTCTCAGTGGTTTCATACTTTGTCTCTTTCTCTCCCTCACATACACTTACACTTTAAAAGTGTTTGAAATTATGAAAAGAGAAAAATATTGCAGGATGACGATGAAGAAATTTGCAAAACATAACAAACGATCAGTTGGACTAAAAGAAACTTTCACTGACTATGTGAGCAAAAAATAATGGTTATAAATATATATAAAACTAAAGAACTATTAAACTAAAGAACTCTCTAACCTACACAGAGAATCCATGAAAATTTTGAGATCAATCATTTGCCTTTTACATCTTTGTGTCATCACTAGTCTCTCACTGTTCATTTCCCCCCACCCTGATGAAAGCCTCCAGAAGAAAGTTTGACCACCTTTGTTACAACAGTGCCGTATTCTTCCAAATATTTTTACTCATCATCATGAAGAGGATTTTACTATTTTTCAGGACAACATGTCGGGCTAGTGAAATTATCTGCGGGCTAGTAGATCTCAAAATCCACTAGCCCAGCTGTCTAGTTAAAAATTTCAGTTTTCTCCAGGCCTGTCACAGCATGAGTAAAGAGAACCACTTACGATGGGTGGATAGCATTTCAAGACGGATGGGAAGAAATAGGGGAATGATGGGGGAATGGGGGCGCATGATGATGGGGGGCATGACCCAATCAACCTACTTCTACACACTAGTAATATGTACTTATTTTTAGCACAGCAGTCAGTGGTTACCCTGTTTGTAATAATAATAATAATAATAATAATGTTTATTTGTATAGCGCATATTCCATATAAAAACATGCTCACCAGCGCTTTACATTTCGCAAGAAAGGCAAAAGGTGATAAAAAATGTTCACAATTACATACACAATAAGATAACAACAAACATTAAAGCTATACAAGTAAGAAGACACATAAGAAACCACAGAATATTAAAATTTAAACACTGACTTATGTAATGAAGAAAGATTAACAGATTTTTCATATGAATAAAGAGGCATACTGTGTTTATATATTGCTGCGTGTGTGTGCTTGCGTACGTGTGTGTGTACATGTGTGTGTGCGGTGCGTGCGTGTGCGTTGCTGTGCGCGTGTGTTTGTAAGATGTGTGTGTTGTGTGTGTGTGTGTGTGTGTGTGTGTGTGTGTGTGTGTGTGTGTGTGTGTGTGTGAGAGAGAGAGAGAGAGAGAGAGGAGAGAGAGAGAGAAGGAGAGAGAGGAGAGAGAGAGAGAGAGTGTGTGTGTGCGTGTGCTATGTTTGCATGCGTGTGTGTGTGTTTATGCATGCAATAGTTGTACATAAAATTATAATCAATATTTTGAATGAAGATAAAAACAGAAAAATTCTAATCCATATATATACAGGAAAAACATTACAACTTCAGTATTACAGCATTAATACCTTGACAATCAAAATTCCTCACAAATTATGAACTATTCGCATATCATACATCACAATTTACATACAACAAAGATTTGAAAAAGTTTCTTAAAGTATTTCAGTCTCTTTCCCACTCAATTTCTCCCCTATCCCTTCCTCAGCTGTACACATACAGTGATACACACATATGCTCACTCAAGCACACACAAACACACACACACACACACACACACACACACACACACACACACACATGCACGCACACACACACCTTGCTCTATAGGCCCTTATACAAAATACTGTTATACAGGCAGGAGAGATTAGTCTGATGACAAACTTGCAAACTAAGGCTCTTCAGGTTAGATGAGTTTGAAAGAGGTGGGTTTTCTGGTGCCGTCTGAAGGTTGAGAAACACTTAGTTTTTCTGAGAGACAGTGGTAGAGAGTTCCATACATTTGGACCAAAGACAGAGAAAGATTTTTTACCAAAGGTGTCTAGAGAGAAGCGAGGAACAGTCAACAGTGAGGTGTCAGAAGAGCGGAGCGTTCGAGAAGGTTTGTAACCCTGCAGGAGGTTGGCAAGATAGGATGGCATGTTCTCGTGATAGATACACTGAAAGCAGAGACAGGCAACTTTATATTGAATTTTAGCCTTTACCGGGAGCCAATGAAGTGTTCTAAGCAGAGATTTTGCACTCTCACGCCTGGGCTTGCGGAGAACAAGGCGAGCCGCGTGGTTCTGTATGCGCTGAAGTTTAGATAGTTGATTGTCATGGAGACCTGCGAATAGAGAGTTACAATAGTCCAGTCTAGATAGTATGAAAGAGACAGCAAGCTTGTTGGTAGCATCAGTGGAAAGGAAGGAGCGAATCTTACCAATTCTGCGTAGCTGATAGTACAGAGTACGGCACAACTGTTTGACATGGGCTTCCATAGACAGTACATAGTCATTCACAGTTTATGAACACTTTAAGAATTTGACATGAAGGTGGTATCTCTATTTATTCTATTTCTATGGTGAGCACTTTCAAGAAATTACCAAATAACCTGAAAGTAGAACTTATGTCTAATGCGTCGTTATGTGTAATTTCATGCACAAATGTGGAAGCTATACAAGTACTTTAAGTGTACATGATAGTGACACAACAAGGCATACATGCACCAAACCTCAAAAAGCATCAGCAGCTAAGGGGTTAAGAATGATTTCTGTATAGATCTATATAGATCTATATGTGACCTCCCACCACCAAATCAGTCTTAGCTCGCAGTCAGTCGAACAGCACTAGGAGCTGAGAAGGTGACTGAGGGTCTATCTGGGGTGTTTTAACTTTTTCTCAAAATTGATTTCTGTAGACTATAATCTATCCCCCACAGATTTTTTTTTCTTGAAAAAATATTATTAATCAATTTAAAATGGTATTCTAATGCACTGATCGCAGCAGAAAGAATGCAATTTCCTACCAAAAGTACCTATTTTTGTCTCTTATTATGAACCGTAACCTGTACAGTACCCCCACATGTAATATACTGACAGAAAGCTCTTTGGTGCACCTTCAGATAATGGCAGCTGAAATTAGAAACAAATTGGGTCAAAGCCACCAAATAAAGAAATTCAAGGAAAATGTGTAGCAGAGTGCATAAAAACTTTAGAGGCCGTTTTCTCAAAATGGCCGTCATACAATTTAATTACTTTAACCCTTTGACTCCTGCACCCTGTCCACCAGCATGCTGCATTGCCAACCATGCTGGCAAAGCAAAAACTTAATCCTTTGATTTCCTCACCCTATCCACCAGCTTCCTGCAGGAAACTGGTGGATAGGGTGAGGGAATCAAAGGGTTAAGTTTTTGCAGTTGGCAGATAGGCTGTGGGAGTCGAAGGGTTAAACATACATAACTTCTACATTTTTTGGGGTACAAGCTTTATTCAAGTACCAAAATAATCAGCAGAATGTACACTTTCCAGTGATGTGTATATTTCAAAATACCCAAAATGCTAGTCAGGACTGATTTCATGCTGGCAGGTTACATATGCATACATATTACAATGTATTCATGATTTCTGTATCAGTGTATGCATGTTCTTCTTGATCTTGTAGTTGAGTGTCCACAATCATCACAGTGATTATTATGACACTTTAAAAAAAAAAGACTTTTACAAGGGGGGTACGCCAAAAACAAACAAACAAACAAACAAAAAAACCCTACTGGTGGAGTATACGAGCTCCTGATGTAAACACGCCAGGAGTTGCGGCTCCAACCACTGTTTCAGTCAATGAATCGTTCCACTCAGGGATGGTTCGCGGGAGGAACAATAAATTCTGTAGTCCCGTGAACACTGAAGTCTAGCAAGCTGCCTTGAGTGTGCTCTTCTGTCCTTCTCCTTTGGTGCTCTCAACTGTAGTTCCTGGGATTTGTGTAGTTTGCCAAAACCCACCTGGACCATGTTGTTAATGATTTTGTACATCATGGTGAGCCTTGCAATCTTACGTCGGCTTTGTACTAATGTAGGGATGTCCATCCGAGGTGGTGTAACATGTTGGTGACGCTCGCGGTTCTTTCGTAGCGATTTAAAATGAAACGTGCTGATCTTCGTTGCACGGCCTCAATTTTTGTGATGTGTCCTTTATATGGGTTCTACCTTATTTAGTGCTAGGCCTATAAAGGTTATTTAGGCCTGTAGCCCACCCATTTTCATGACAAGTTCCCTGGCAACAATCTAACAGCAGCAGGCTTATACCCTGGGCAGTCAACTGATTCATTTAAAACTGACAAGAGCTAATAGTAGAAAGAGGAGGTGGCTAAACAGAATAAATGCTGCCGGTGTTGGATTCAATCATTCTAATTCTGCTCTTGTAGAAAAGCGCACCTGATCTACATCGAAATTTACTAAGGGGAATACGGCCTCTTAGTACATGACTACAGGCAGCACATGTAATAACTTGTGACTGATATCAAACAAATTTAACTTCCATCAAGTTGTAAGTTAACACTTCCTCAAGTTCCTGTCCGACGAGCCGCAGTGTACTTGCGTTTCTTCCCCGTTTGACGACATACAACTGCATGACAGCAGATAAAGTCGGATACTTCCTTTTCCTTTTCAGCCATTTTGCTTTGTCATTCCATGTGTATTCTTTGTGTGTGCATCTCGTTTGTTGATATGTTTTCACTTTCGTAAGTTGAGTTGCAATGGCGTCAGGCAGTCGTGACCTGTTAGGCTCACTGCTGCTCAGGTTGTCACACTTTTTCAGAAATTTTTGACAAAACTGATGATGAAATAGCTGCCAGTGACAGTGATGATAGCTTTGTTGAGAGTGCATCAAGTGCAGAGTCAGAAGAAGCGAGTGTTGACGATCGTGAAGGGCCTTCTTCAGTGTTCTTGTTCTGCAAAGAGACCACGCCTCTCCTGTTTGTTTCTTTTACATCATCTACAGACACATTGGGGCAGGAACAAGACAGATCGGCTGATTCTCCTGGTGACAGTGGTGATGTGGGTTGTAGGGGAGAGAGTGACAAGGATAGAGGCAGGCCTGCTCAAAATAGGCCTAACACCAGTGCAAGCTCAGGATGGACAGTGGTGTAATAATAGTAGTTTTGTGTTATTTTAGGTGCGTGACCTGTCAATGATCAGTGTTATGTAACTTCATATTATATGAAAAATGAACTTTTTTTAGGTGCTGTGTTCATTTAATGGATGTTGAGGAATATTTTTTTCTTCTTTGACTTTGGAGCTAAATGGATTATCTGGTCGGCTGGAGCTTAGTTAGTACTAACTGTATGCATGAAAAATTATCTGCATCAAATAGTATGCATGCAAAACTCACAGGACAAATTTTATATAATGAACATTATCATAATTTTATTATCTGTATGTTGTTTTATAGGCCTATGTTTAGAATTCAATTCTGCACAACCCAATAACAACCTTTTTGAATACAAACATATCTAAGTGAAAATATAGAATTGGTACCCCAAAGGTTGCAGACCAGTCAAAAATAAAGATAGAGCGCATTAGAGGTATAGTTTTACTTTTGCCATATTTTGAAAGCTAAAGCAATGTAACTAAGTTTAAGGGAACATAAATTAAAAAGCTGGGTCTCATTTGGTTTTTTAGTAATTTGCATAATAAATCGAAAATATATCTTGGCATTGCGTGCATCACAGTGTGACACCACATGGCTCAAAGTTCTGAAATATACAAAAATACAAAATAATTGCTGCATCTTGTGGTTGTTGGACAACAAAGGAACCAAACAAGATAGAAAACACAAATGTAACATTTCATATTGTACAGATATAAGCACTTGAAAAGTGTGACACCTTGAGGTATGCGACGCCACTGTGAAAACATTTAAGATTGATCTCAGTTTGCACTATTTTGTAAGAGTCTGTGCATTATCATTATTTTGCATGATCAATAGCTATTGTGTGCATAAGAACCAAATATATTAAATTAATTTCTAGGCAAAAATCAAAAGTATCATCATGATAATCATGTTTTGTGTCACGTTTTCACATGTGACACCGCTGACATTAATGTGACACCGTGAGGTACCTGACATATCTTCAGCAATGATCAAGTCTAAAACTGGCTTTTCCACTTAAATTTTTAATACCTTTTATCTTTTGTGTCGATACATGTCATCTAACAACACTGGGCATATTTCATCATGCTAAAATTCTTAAAACAGAGACGATGCCGTTACGTTCATCAACGATCAAGTGTGACACACTGTGCCACACACAATCCGATGAGACAAATAAGCCAGTGTTGGGATTTATCGACCCATTTCACTAAAATTACGCTTTACCACACATTTAAACTCATATATACACATCAAAAAGAGATTAAAATATATTAAAAAAAAGGCATCGTGCACTCATCGCGAACACAGTGAAGGGCTGGAAAAGTCTTGAAGCAAGTTGAAGGGTTGACCTGATTTCGCGTGGGGAATTCTCGTTCTGTTCTTACAAGGACACGATGTGTGACACCACACAGATTTTTGTGCTTCTGCTATTTTTAGCAGTACACACTTGTGCACAAACGTCATCACTTGATGTGTACATATGATTAGTCGTTTTAGATGGTCGCTCGACTGGCCAGGCAGCGTTCGTCTGCTACAATCGGACTTCGAAGTCGTGGCGTTCCGTGCATCATAAGTGTGACGCCATTCACAAAAAAAATTCTAGAAATTTAATAGTTTGCTTTATTTCTGTTAAATGGTATCGGTTGTAAGGTAATTCATATCTATTTCAAGATGAAAAGCTGAACTTGTGCTTGAGATGAATGGCACTGTGTGTAGCGAACAGGCACTGCACACACCATAGCGTGACTCCGCTTGTGAATATGGAATGGTCATTTTCAGGAGTCTATAATTACGCAACACGCTTTTCAAAATTAATTGCGTCACAGTTTAATTGACGTTTTATTGATGATTTAAAACAATCACCACGCAATAAATTGAAACAGTGTGTGTGTTTGACTGCAACATTCGAAGCACATGTTCAGCTGCAACTTTTCAGCGGCCATATTTGTTTGTTTTTCGCACTTTAGTAAAGTGCACTTTTCTTAAAAATGAAAATTATTGTGGTGCTATCGCTGCTACCACAGCTTCTCCATTGTTAACTTAGTACATGTTTAGTAGCCTTTATGCTACCTGGGAGTTAATTTCTAAGCTGTAATAGAGGAAAATGTTCACTACCCCTTTGGGGTACCAATTCTATATTTTCACTCATCTACAAGTGTTTTACTGACCATACCCCCTGTTCCAAAATAGGTCGCAGATAAACCCTGCGTCCAGTCTGAAAACCCTTAACGTACAGGAAGAGTTAAAACAAAACACCTATCTCTGTACGACGCCGTAATCATAGTGATGCAGTTCAGCAACTAAAAATAAAAACAGAAACAATCCACGTCAATCACTTACCAGTCACACCTTATCTTCGCATTATATTTCCAGCTGTCTATCTGCACGAACAAAACTGAAACCGTTTCTTCAAAACCGACGAGAAACATCAAGAAAACAACGATGAAATATTGAAAAAAACTTGCAGACTTTCTGCGTCGTCTGATTTTCTCCACGTCGTTGCTCTCCTACTTCCGGTTCAGTTTCCTGCTTGGGAGTAGTTAGATTTTGGTAATCTTCAAGGGGAGTGTTCCGTGTTGAACAATAAGCATCGGGGCACTTGCGTATCCAGGCAGCTTGGGCCTTGTCAGCAAGGGGTCCAAGCTGTAGATGCACACGTACGAGTGTGTGTGTGTATGTGTGTGTGTGTGTGTGTGTGTGTGTGTGTGTGTGTGTGTGTGTGTGTGTGTGTGTGTGTGTGTGTGTGTGTGTGTGTGTGTGTGTGTGTGTGTGTGTGTGTGTGTGTGTGTGTGTGTGTGTGTGTGTGTTCTTGATTTGCTAAAAATGTTTTAATTAGCCTATGTCTGTTTCATTTTGTCGTAACAATAACGGTAATTATGATAACAACAACACTAATAGTAGTAGTAATATGCATAATAACAGTAATACCAATACTACTGTTAATAATAACTAGTAGTAGTAATGGTAGTAGTCGTAGTATCATGAAGCATCCATTGATCTTGAGAAATCATTACTATTGTGCACATACATCAGCCATTTTATTTGTTGTCCGTTCACATGAAGTGATATTATTAAATGTAATACAAAATAAGGTTATAGCTTTTCAGTGCTGCAGCATGTTGTTTGTCTAATATGATAGTATCCCTGTAAAGGCTCCCCCCCCCCCCCTCCCACCGTAAATGATGGTGTGCTCGCCAATGGTAAATTTTCCCTCACCGCTCCATCTGGTCTCACATAATCCCGTAATGTTCATACCTCCTCTCCCAAGCTACGGCAACAGGAGATGAAGCTTTCCCATTTCTAGCAATGTTTGCACATTCCAGGTTCCGATGTTGATGAGCCCTTTCTTTTTCTTTTTCTTGTTTCCTTTTGCAGAGTCTCTATAAGTATGCTTCCGACAGTTTGCCTTCAGATATTTACGTTCTTGTCATCATAGCTGCCTTTCACATCCTTGAATCCTCTCCCCCAGTAGTCAATGAGGTGAATTCTATACAGGGTAGATGCAACAGCAAAAAGGCTGGTCTAAACTTAAACGCCAAGAAAACAAAAGTGCTACATACCACAGGCAAAGACAATAAAAACAATCATGACATCACAATTAATAAAGTTCATTTAGAAAACATTAAGGATTTCAAATACCTTGGCTCTATAAAAACTGATGATAGAACCTGCTCCAAAGACATCAAAATAAGAATTGGAATGGCAAAGCAAAAAATGGTCCAACTCAACAACATCTGGAAAGACAGAGGCATACCAAATGGCCTGAAGGTTAGACATTTAGAATGTTTGATCTGGCCAGTCATGATTTATGGCCGCAAAGCCTGAACTGATTGCAGAAGAATTGAGACAGCAGAGATGTGGTTTTATCGGAGACTACTACGTGTCAAATGGACAGACAGAAGAACTAATGAAAGTGTCCTGGAAGAACTTGATACCACCAGAAAACTACTAGCAGACATCAACAAGAGAAGACTAAAATACACTGGCCATGTGTCACGCAGCAAGAATACGGACCTCATAGCAACCATCTTTCAAGGAAAAATAGTGGCAAAAAAAAAAGAAAAAAAAAGAAAGGCAGACCTCCAATCTCATACATCGAGAACATAACCGACATCAGTGGCCTTAATTTTCAAGAAATTGTCCATAAAAGTCAAGACAGGGCAGCCTGGAGGAAAATGGTGGTGTCCGGATGTGCAGCGGCCAACACCGAACCCGGTGACGCCGACAGGTGAGACAGGTGACACAGGTGAAACAAAATGCAAACGATACTACCCTTGTAAGTAAAAGTTCCTATTTAAATACAAAGAAGAAGAAGAAATAAAAAAGACCTACAGGATGCTTGATTACATTTTAAACAGTTCCATTCACGGATGATGTGAGGACACCAGCTTTTTCTACAGAGTATGTGTCCTAGTTATTTGGAAATGACCCTGGTACAAAATGTCTGGAGTGCTTCTCAGTGGAAACGAAGTAGGCCTAATTTATCATACTAATGCACAAGTATGTGTCTGAGAGAGAGGGGGGGGGGGGGAGGGAGGGGGAAAGAGAGAGAAGGAGGTGTGTGTGTGTGTGTGTGTGTGTGTGTGTGTGTGTGTGTGTGTGTGTGCAGCTGGGGTGGTGGGGTGGGCACGTGAATTGGGACACAGGAAAGGAACTTAGCACAAAGGAGGCAGGCGGGGGATGGGGGATGGGGCTGCAACTTAAATCTTCTTTCTTTGCCTACATGGTCAGACCACACCAAGCGATGAATGTGTTTGGTTTTCTTCGCGTTCTTTTTTTTTTTTTTTTTATTGTTGTTTGTTTGTTTGTTTGTCTGTTTGTTTGTTTGTTTGTTTGTTTGTCTGTCTGTCTGATTGTTTGTTTGTTGTCGCTTTTTGGTTGTTCTGTTTTTGTTTTGTTTTTTCCCCCCAAGTTCCTAACAGCTACCATGGGGCTTGGTGATCAGAGGAGTTGTAGTAGGTCATGTCTCCTGCTGCTCCGCTTGATGATTGTTATTGTTATTGTTGTTTAAAGCCCAGCCGACTGCTTAGAGCCATATCAAGACTATAACCGCTTCAAAACATACACAAAACTTCAACAGAAAAAAAAAAGGAAAAAAAAATTAAGTACACATATCAATGCTTTCGCGCACATAATCTAAGGACATGTCCCCGGTGTTGACCAATCCATCCAATTTATCGCACAGGGTATTAAAAAACAACAACACCTGAATACAAATTTAAGCATACCTAAGGACACCGAAACATATACAAAAACGGGTCTAAGTTACCTAAAATTGCTTCCACATATCTCATCTCTCCAGAGCCAAAAATGCATTTAATACATGTACCCAATTATCAATCCTAAGAAAAAGTTCGCAAGACTTTATCAAACACATACAGGTGAATGGGCCAGCAAGGCAGAAAATGATAGGAAGAAATGTCAGAAAGCAAAGGAACAAACAATGAGAAACAGGAAAGCGGAAAATTCCTGTACAGAATTTCCAGAAGGTAGGGATGCTATCTATCTATCTATCTATCCATCCATCCATCCATCCATCCATCCATCCATCCATCCATCTATCCATCTATCTATCTATCTATCTATCTATCTATCTATCTATCTATCTATCTATCTATCTATCTATCTATCTATCTATCTATTGATCGATCTATCCATCTGTTCGTTCGTTCGTTTATTTATTTATCTATTTATTTTCTTCATTCACTTGTTAATTTATCCAGGTCCGTGTGATCTTTACCTCGACACCTTGTCTTCCAAGCTTATACATTCGCAACCCCTCAACGATCTACACTTTTGATCTCAAGTTGGTGAAGACCTACACAGAAACTGCCGCGGGAAGAAAAATCTTGCTAACACTAACAGGCTTACATTTTGATCACACACACACACACACACACACACACACACACACACACACACACACACACACACACACACACACACACACACACATATATATATATATATATATAATATATATATACATACATATACACACACAGACACACACATATCCGTCCAAAAGCACACATGTGAATAGACGTTAAAAGAAATAACGAACAAACGAAAACACACACAGACACACACAGACACACACACACACACACACATCCTTTCTGTGTTAATACAAACTAATTCTTCACCCTCCCCCCCCCCCACCCTCCCACCCCATTATTTTTTCTTTGGGTAGACAGAACTAAAACCGACCTTTCTAACCAATGACCTTAGGGGAAGGGTTGTCTGCTTACGCAAAGACGTCACAATGTATCACTTTTTTTTTCATCCTTTCTTTTTTGAAAGATTTGCTGGAGAAGAGGAAGGGACAGATAGAGACTGGCGAGACGGGGGAGGGGCGAACTTCAAGCCAGGTAGAAAGAAACTCTAGGGAGAGCTAGACAACAGAAGGTCTTCAGAGAAGTAACCCCCTTTAGACAAGTGTTTCGGCCCTGAATTCCTTACACTCTCGGGGGGCCGGGCCACATCCAGGTCATGACTCCTGGATGCCCTTCTGCTGTTGTCTATTTTTTTTTTTTCCCACGCCGGGGATCGAACCTGGGCGATTCTGCGCTTCAGAACTGCGGTACGCGGTTTTGTTTGTGTTCCAGCGTACTGTTCCCTATTAGCGCATTCAGCTTAAGGACAAGTTCCTCATCTAATTTTTCCCATTGTTCTTTTGCACCGGCAGGCGGCAAATTGAGTTTTCCACGTTGGCGTTAAGAGCTTGTGCAAAATCCGCATCAGAACCGTCAGCGTGGATGTCCTTGGCACTATGGTTTAATTCCTGGCCTTGGTCATCCAACGTCTCACCTGCTATCGCAGTGCGCTGCTGCTGGTTCGTATGTGTCTTCAAACAGCCCATTTTTGTCCTGTGGATCTTCATGCCGCGTTTGGTGGTGAATCTCCTTCCACACGCACACGGAAATTCCAACTGGTCATTAATCATGGTCCGTTGTGCGTTTCCAGTCGTGATGGAGTCAGTGCCGATGGATTCATCATTCTCTCCCCCTTTCGGTGAATCCTGGGAGCATCTTTCATTTGGAAAACTCGTGGCATGTTATCAAAGGCGAGGTGGGAAGCCAACCCACAAAGCCCGCAGATCTAGTCTTTCCCAGTGTCCTTCGGTCTTTCCCGAATGTCCTCCGAACTATTCCCGGAAGTCAATGGACTGACCATGTGCAGGTAGAAAGAAACTCTAGGGAGAGCTAGACAACAGAAGGTCTTCAGAGAAGTAACCCCCTTTAGACAAGTGTTTCGGCCCTGAATTCCTTACACTCTCGGGGGGCCGGGCCACATCCAGGTCATGACTCCTGGATGCCCTTCTGCTGTTGTCTATTTTTTTTTTTTTTTCCCACGCCGGGGATCGAACCTGGGCGATTCTGCGCTTCAGAACTGCGGTACGCGGTTTTGTTTGTGTTCCAGCGTACTGTTCCCTATTAGCGCATTCAGCTTAAGGACAAGTTCCTCATCTAATTTTTCCCATTGTTCTTTTGCACCGGCAGGCGGCAAATTGAGTTTTCCACGTACTATAATCCTCGATGTCTCGTCCGCTAACGATGAGGATGAGGATTAGGGATCGTTTTTTCTTATAGGTCAGTAGGTCACTAAGTTAACAGGTTCACCAGGTCACTGAATCATCTCATCCCCCAAAGGCTTTGTATTGCTCCTAGGTCATGAGATCACTAGCTTAGCGGGGTGGTATCAGGGTTACGAGTTTTTGTTTTTTTGTTTTTTTGTTTTTTACAGAAACTGGAATAATTAGAACAACTTAAAGAGAATATGGAACAGTATCACAGAAGTAAGCGGAATGATAATGGTTATTGCATAACCCCATGAAACTGTCACCTGTGTATTTGGTTTTGAAACTGGAACTATTAGAACACTTTTTTTTAAAAAGATGAACGAACTAAGAATATACTCATAATTATTGCTCGGGAAAAAAAAAACACAGGTCAAGGATATATCGTACTTTTTTAAAACAACAACGTAGATTAAAAATGTACGACAGCCCTGGGGTCTGTTTGTTAAAGCGAACACGTTTAAGGTTATTTGAATAGAGAGAAGGGTTTCATGGTTTTATGTTTGCGCTATACTCTCTCTCTCGCTTTGAATTTATATTCATATTTACATTTTTTTTTAATCAAGACTTTAGAAAGGCAGGAAGGCTAGTTGGTCTCTAATGGGTGGGACCTGGGAAATTAATCTATCTCTCTAGTGGTTTATACCAGAGCAATACCGTGCTCGTCACGATTTTTAACTGTTGCCTTGGGATCTTTTAGCGTGCGCAACCAGAAGGCACATGGGTCTGACTCGTTTTTTGTCTCTTTTTGAAGGACTAGATGTTTAGTTTAATTTTTTGTTTTTGGTCAAACTGAGGAGAAAAGTCGAGGCCTCTGCGGGAAGCGAACTCTGGAACCTAGAGTTTAGTTCTTGGCAAGCGAATGTCTGAACCATTTCGCCACTATGCCTCTCAAACACATTTTATTTTTCATACAACCCGGTAGACCCTATCTATTGACAATCACTTTACATAGCCCGGAGACACGCCGTGTCACCGTCGGTTGGTAGGTACGCTATGATAGCTGATTAGCTTTAGACTCTCTCTCTAAAATAAAAAAAATCTCTCTCTCTTTTTGTCTTTTTGTCTGTCTATCTGTCTTCTCTCTCTTTTTTTCTACTTTTTGCTCACGTATACAAGCTAAAACAAAATAAATGACTAGACGTTTAGTTTATTTTTTTATTTTTTGGTCAAACTGAGGAGAAAAATCGAGGCCTCTACGGAGAGCGAACCCTGGAATCTGGAGTTTAGTTATTGGCAGGCAAACGTCTGAACTATTTCGCCACTATGCCTCTCAAACACATTTCATCTCTGCTTTTGACCAAGTCACAGAGGCAGGAAATGAATAGGTAAGCTTATGAGGAGAGGAATATAAGGGAGGTGATATCAAAAGAATAATTAAATAGAGATGGATCCAAGATAGGGTCATTTTTTTTACCTGTATTATTGCAGAACCTACAGGAGGTGGAAAAACTATGTTTGTTGAAAATTTTTTTAAACAGATATCTGTCATGATGCACCCTACCCGGGAAGAAATAATTTGGTGTTACAGTGAATGGTAGACAAGATACAAGGAATTAAAAACCGTGAAACTGATGCAAGGGTTTTCCAAAATAGACAAATGGGAAGGGAAAAAAAGACGTTTTGTGATTATTGATGATTTGATGAACGAGATCTTTTTTTCTCTCCTGGTTTTCCAACACTTTGTAAGAGGCAAGAAGAAATGAAACATGCATGCATGATTAAGACAGTTTTCATTCCTCTCTTATTTTTTTCTCTCCTTTTTTTTTTCTGACATTTTTCTGTACAATTATCAACTCGCATAGTCACAGATTTGAGGCTTACACTACTTGTGTTTGTATTTCGTGTTACAAAAACTTTGTTTTACACCGTGGATATGATGAACATTTTTGTCTGGTTTAGATCGATCAGTGTCATTCAAAATGCTGATCTTTATTATTGGAAATACACTACTGAAATTTTGATAGTAATTTTGAAAGAAAAATTAAAGCAGTTATAATTTTTGTTATTTTGTTGAAATAGTTGATGGCAGCAAAGAATAGTTTCCAGCCAGAGTTTTGTAGTTTAGACAGTATCAATATGGATAGTAAACAGTTTTAAATTATTTTCGTTTACTTCTAGCATTGGGTTTTATTGCATGATTTTACAAGCTCCTAGTAGACCCTATCTATTGACAATCACTTTACCTAGCCCGGAGACATGTCTGGATAGATTTTTTGTTTGTTTGTCTATAACCTGAATCATAGCGTCGAGTTTTTCTTCATTTAAACAATTCTTTTTTTTGTAGGAAACAGTCTCTCATCTGAGCCCGCACCAACCATTTTGTATCTGAGATGTGTAAGAGAGCTTGGTTATTCTATTCTGATACATAGAGATAGGTACCTATACACTTGTCGCCCAAAGCTGTCAGTTTGTCACCATAGGCGGAAATTATCGTAGACATACTGAAGTACACACACAGACACAAAAATATTAAGTGAAGAAATAAACACCCCCAAACAAAAAATGAAGCAACAACTAGAAAAAGAAAACGAAAAAAATTTTTTTGAGACGAACAAGAAGTAGAAAAAAAAAGAGAGAAGACAGATAAACAGGTAAAAAGACAAAGAGAGAGAGAGAGAGGTTTTTTTTTTATTTTAGCTTGTGTACATGAGCAGAATGTACGAGTGAGAGAGAGAGAGAGAGAGAGAGAGAGAGAGAGAGAGAGAAGAGAGAGAGAGAGAGAGAGAGAGAGAGAGAGAGAGAGAGAGAGAGAGAGAAACTCGTAACCCTGTAGCCCCCACTAAGCTAGTGATCTCATGACCTAGGAGCAATCCAAAGCTTTGGGGGATGAGATGATTCAGTGACCTGGTGAACCTGTTAACCTAGTGACCTACTGACCTATAAGAAAAAACATCCCTAGTCCTCATCCTCTCCTTAGGGACGAGACATCGAGGATTATACTACTCAAGCCACGAGGGTGAGGTGTACAAAAAACAAACAAAAAAAAAAAGCCACTGAAAATTAATGTTCCTTGCGTAACGTAACGTTGTATGCCGACTTTTTGTGGCGATAATGTTTTCACACACACGCATGCACGTACACACTCACTCACTCATAAACGTGGGCACGTGCGAACACGCACATATATGTATACGTCAAACACAAAACTGATTTATGCAAGAACATCAATTTTCAGTAGTTTCACTTTATATGTTCATGTCATCCTCCTGACTTGACACCTCCCCCCTTTCCCACCTCTCTCTCTCTCTTCCCCCCCCTCTCTCTCTCTGTGACTCTCTGACTGTCTCTCTCTGACTGTCTGTATGACTCTCTTTCTCTCTCTCTCTCTGTGACTCTCTGCGACTCTCTAACTCTCTGTGTGACTCTCTCTCTCTCTCTGACTCTCCTCCTGACTGTCTGACTCTCTTTCTCTCTGACTGTCTGACTCCTCTCCTCTCTCTCTGACTCTCTCTCTCTCTCTCTGACTGTCTGACTCTCTCTCTCTCTGTGACTCTCTGACTGTCTGACTCTCTCTCTCTCTCTCTGACTCACACACATAATCTAAGGACATGCCCCTGGCGTTGACAACTCCGTCCAGTTTATCACCAGATTTAAAAAATTAAACCTGAATACAAACATAACTAAGGACACTAAAACATATATATATAAAGGGGGCCTAAATTACCACCTAAGCTACGTCTGCACATTTCCTTAGAGGCAGAAATGCACTGAATACATCTATCCAGTAATCAATCCTAAAAGAAAGTACGTAAGACTTTATCGAACACATGCAGGTACAGGTGGACGAACCATTAAGGCAGAAAATGATAGGAAGAAATGACAGAAAGCAAAAGAGGAAGGAAGAAACAAAGAGAGTGACAGAAACGAGGAAATTTCTAGTACAGAATTTCCAGACGGACTGAAAGAGCCCCCGACATTCTCATGGGAAAGGAGGTGGGTACCAGTCTTCCTCTGCATTCTTTTTTTATACGCATTTTTTAAGTTGCCCTGTTCGCTGACATTAGAGCACCACAAGATAACACAGCGGTCGTGAGTTTGATCCTCAGACAGACCACAGTATTTCTCATCATTATCATCATCATCATCATCATGTGCCCTGCCACATGGCGTTGGCGATCATGGCCCACCATACGAATCTATCCCCTGTCACTCTAAATATACCTCCCATCCTCTCTGTCCTCAGCCACCCGGCAAGTCCGTCCAATATTTTCTCCCTGGGTCTACCCGGTGTTCTATTTCCTTCCAGCTTTCCTGTTGTGACCAGGTGCTCTAATTCCCCTTTCTTCATAAAATGTCCTATAAAGGTTCCAATCATTTTGGTGGCCTTCGTTTTGCCCCGTTTCTTTGGTCCTGTTCTCCGTCTTCTCCCATCCCATTTCAAGACCATGCCAAACGCATATGGTTTTGCCTAGGCTCAAGGAACCTGTCAGGTGAATACTATCGGATCTGAGTGGAGCACACACGGAATTCTAAGCGAACACATTTTTGTGTGTGTGTACTTAATTGTTTTTCTTTTTGTTTTTTGTTTTTTCAGCAAGGTGTTGTGAGTGTTTTGAGATGGTTATGGCCCTGACATGGGTCTGCGCAGTCGGCTGGGCTTTAAACGCTACTACTATTACAACTACTACTAGCACTACTACCACTATTACTGCTGCTGCTGCTGCTGCTCCTGCTACTACTACTACTACTACTACTACATCATCATCGTCGTCGTCGCCGTCGTCATCTTTGTCATCATCATCAAAGTGTGATGAATCCTTTTTGAACATAACAAACTCCAAACTCTTATTTTTTCGGATGCCTCTCATGTCTGTTGCATCAGGTTCTCAAATTGGAAGTGTTCTCTCTGCAATAATAATAATAGTAATAATAACAATAATAATAACAACAACAATAAAAACAAACAATGATAACAACAATATTAATAATAATTGTTGTTGTTGTTACTGTTGTTATTGTTATTATTAATTATTATTATTATTATTATCATTGTTATTATCATTACAACAATAATAGTAATAATAGCAACAATAGTAACGACAATAATACAAATAATGGTGGTGGTGGTGGTGACGACGACGACGACGATAATAACATCAACAATGATGATGATAACAATAGTAATGATAATAATGATAACAACATCATCAGCAACAACAACTCCACTTGTACAGCGCAAATACTCCACGTGAAAGCAATACTCATTGCACTTTATAAAAACGAAAAATTGGAGGGGGGAGGATCTGCTTGTTAATATATTAATGCAGAATAAACATAATCGGACAGATATAGTTCATCAAAAATAACAACAGATCATAACACGAAGTTAGAAACAAGTGGTAGCGATACCAGTCAACAACAACAACAGCAAAAGGAAGAAAATGTGTCGATCACCTGATGAATACAGACTTTCAAACACACACACACACACACACACACACACACACACACACTCACAGACACACAGACACACACAGACACACAGACACACACACACACACACACACACACACACACACACACACACACACACACACACACACACACACACACACACACACACACACACACACCATTTTTTGTTTAACGCCAAGCCGACTGCGTACAGCCATATCAGGGCTATAACCGTTTCAAAACATACACAATACTTCAACAGGGAAAAAAAAAATCAAGTAGGCATATCAATGTATTCGCACACATAATCTAAGCAGATGATCCCGACGTTGACCATTCTGTCCAATTTATCACACAGGGGATTTAAAAAACAAGCCTGACTAACTAAAGAACTCTAAAACATATATAAGAACGGGCCTAAATTACCCAAAATTGATACCGCGTATCTTATTTTCCTAGAGACAGAAATGCACTTTATACATGTACCCACTTATCAATCCGAAGAGAAAATACGTAAGAAGTATCAAACACATACAGGTGAAGGGACCATCAAGGCAGAAAATGATAGGAAGAAATGACAGAAAGCAAAGGAAACAAAGAGAGTGACAGAAAAGAGGAAATTTCTAGCACAGAATTTCCAAGTAGGGATAGTATTAAAACTGAAAAAAATCCCGGTATCCCCACCGGTGGGGGTGGGGGGTGGGGACCATGATACTCATATACGCCCGCACACTTACATTTATTAGGGGGGGGGGGGGGCTGGCGCTGAGTCAAGACAGTAATGCAGTGACAACAGAAATTACTATTACTAGTAGAAGAGCACATAAGAAAGAAAGAAAAAAATCCCGACAGATTTCAATGCAAGTTTTTTCATGTACATCATACATCAACATTTGTACACAAACATGCACAAGAAAATACACACATACATAAACACAAATACAGACACACACACACACGCCCACGCTCACGCGTATGTGCGCACATAGGCCAACAGACCAACTGCAATACGACGTGGAAGAAACACAAACATTGATCTATGCCATTTTGGAGACATTTTCGACAGAGGTGTGTTTTGATGTTTTCTGGAAGTGAACAGACAAGTGCTTTATCTTACGGACAATGGGAAGAAGCTCCATGTTGTTGCGAGGGTGGGGGGGGGGGGGGGGGGGGGGGGGGGGAGCAGGAAAGGATTTCTGTCTGCAAGTAATTAGACAGAACAAAGATATGATAAACCTTTTGACTCCCCGCACCTTGTCCACCAGCATCCTGCATTGTCAACTATGCCAGCTCCCCTGTGGGGATGCCGGGGGCTCTTTCAGTATAAGAAGTATCCCACCTTTTGGAAATTCTGCGCTATGAAATTTCCTCTTTTCTGTCACTCTCGTTGTTCCTTTCTTCCTCCTTTGCTTTCTGTCATTTCTTCCCATCATTCTGCCTTGCTGGTCTATTCACCTGTATATGTTGGATAAAGTCTTGCGCACTTTTTGTTAGGATTGATAATTGGGTACATTTATTAAGTGCATTATTGGCTCTGTGGAGGTGAGATGTGCGGAGGCAGTTTTGGGTAGCTTGTGCCCGTTTTTATGTATGTTTTGGTGTCCTTGGGTATGTTCTGACGTTTATTCAGGTTTTTTGGATCACCTGTGTGATAGGTCGGACAGGATGGTCAGCGCCGGGGGCATGTCCTTGGATTGTGCGCGCGAGTGAAATGAAGTGTGTTCTTGGTTTTCTTTTCTTATCTCCCCCCCCCCCCCCCCCCCCCCCCCTGAAGTTTTATATGTTTTGAGGCGGTTATCGCCCTGGTATGGCTCTACGCAGTTGGCTGGGCTTTAAACAACAATAACAATAACAAACCATGGCAGCAAAGCAAAAAAGCTGGTGGATAGGATGAGGGAGTCAAAGGGTTAAGATTTTGCTGTTGGTGGATAGCGTGCGGGATCGTCAAAGAGTTAAGACAGAAATACTTTGAGACTAAGAACTTTGTATAGCAGTAGGAATTCTGACATATATGTCGGCACGGTACCAGTATTCAAATTGAGACACTGAAAGCAAAGCGTGGCAATTTCATATTCAATAGTTTCTTTGACTGGAAGCCAATGCAGTTTTTGAAATTGTTCTTTTACACTGCACCGTTTGCTCACTGGGAGAACAAGTTGAGCTACACTGTTCTGGATTCACTGGAGTTTGGATTGGAGTGTGGACAGTTTATCAACAGAAAGCCCGATTAAGAGATAGCACAGTCTGTACTGAATGACAGAAAGACACAGCTTGTTTGTGACATCATCAGAAAAAATGGACTGATTTTATTTTATTCTACTAGTTGAAGATACAGACTTTTGTTGAGGTAGTCATCATGAGCTACTAAGTACAGGGATTCATACATGTAAAGAAAAACACCAAAATTAATTACAAATTGGTTTAAAGTGATAGTATGATCTGCGATACCTATGAACTTAGAGGTTACCTTTTCTAGGTTTGATTTTGTACCTTTGTGCATGAGTTCTGTTTTTCTTTTTCTTTTTTTTTTTTTTTTTCGTCCTCATTCATTTTTGGTTTGTTTGTATTCATCCGTCCATGCAGCTCACTCTCAATGGCGTTTTAATTTTCTCTCAGCTGTACTTGATGTGTCTCTCTGAAAAGCAAAGTGATGTAGTTGTGAGTAATCAGCAAAGAAAGGTTAGAGTGCTTCTGACTTTTTGATAACGGGGCTAAGCGGATGTAAATGCACAATAAAGAGAACAGCCTCAACAGGGCCCAGAATTCTCATTCTCGTTGTTGCTTAAAGCCCAGCCGACTGCGTTGAGCCATATCAGGGCTAGATCTATAACCATTTCAATGTACATACAGTACTTCAACAGGAAAAAAAAAAGGAAACGAAAATTAAACGAAAATATCAATGCATTCGCGCACATAATCTAAGGAAATGCCCCGGCGTTGACTACTCCATCCACAGGAGATTTAAAAAGACAACTGAATACAAATTTAAACATAACTAAGGACACTAAAATATATACATAAGGGTCTAAATTACCTAAAATTGCGTCTGCATATCTCATTTCCCCAGAGCCAAAAAATGCACTTAATTCAGGTACCCAATTATCAGTCCTAACAGAAAGCTACGTAAGATTTCATCGAACACATACAGCTAAACGTACCAGCAAGGCAGAAAATGATAGAAAGAAATGACAGAAAGCAAAGGAACAAGGTAGAAACAAAGAGAGTGACAGAAAAGAGGAAATTTCTTGCACAGAAATTCCAGAAGGTGGGGATACTAGTTATACTGAAAGAGCCCCCGACATCCCCACGGGGGTAGGGCCCAGAACAGAACCCTGTGAAACACTATTTCAGCAAAGACGGAGCTGACCCAATGTCATTGGTGACAACAGACCGAGTTGGACAAGAAAAGTTTGACTCTGGAACCACTCAAAAACAGTTTCAGTAGAGCTAAATGTGGATGACAATCTGAAGATTAAATGTGAGTGACAATCTTGAGATTAAGAAGTCATGGTCAGAAGTGTCAAATGCTGCTTAACTCTTTTGACTCTTGTACCCTGTCCACTAGCATCCTGCATTGTCATCCATGCTAGCAAAGCAAAAACTTAACCCTTTGACTCCCTCACCCTATCCACAGCTTCCTGCAGGAAGCTGGTGGATAGGGTGAGGGAGTCAAAGAGTTAAGTTCATGCAGTTGATGGATAGGGTGCAGGAGTCAAAGGGTTAAAGATCAGAGTAATAGAACGGACACATTTCCCATCATCAGAAGCCTGCAGAAGATCATAAACAAACAAGTTTTCTCAAAACGGTTTCTGCACAATGGGCTTAACGATAGGCTGACTGAAAACTGTTCAAGGAGCTCATTGGTTCTTGGGTGACACATCAGATGGGAGAGGACGGTACACTCGACGACCTTAAACAAAAACAGAAGACCAGAGAAGGGCCAATAGTTGACAATTTATGTGAATAAAACGCTAACCAGACTCCCAGTCTGCGGGTGTCACATTATAGAACAGACCTCCCACTTTTTTAACACACAAACGCACGCACGCACGCAGCGACCCCTCCCCTCCCCTTCCACACATACACATGCGTGCGTGCGCACACGATCAAATGCACTAAAAACACGTATACACACGCGCACATTTACACGCACATACTCACACGCGCACATACACACATACAGAGAGAGAGAGAGAGAGAGAGAGAGAGAGAGAGAGAGAGAGAGAGAGGAGAGAGAGGAGAGAGAGAGAGAGAGAGAGACGCTTGATGCTTGACGCGCTAAGCACGCCTTTTATTGACAAAAGCTTTTTACAGCTATGTTGCCAAGGGGTATTCACCTCATACATTGGCATTGTTGAGTAAGTCTCATTGAAAAAAACAATAACGGAATGAAGAAAAATGATTCTATTTATGTACAAAAACAAAAAGACAATCAATGAAATAATTCTAAGACATTTTACCTTAGTGTCACACACAAAATGTGATTGAAATAAAGCAAATAAACAAGTCAAATATTTTGACCATCCAACATTTCCCTTTTATTCCAAGGTGTTCTTTTCACACAAATAGCTTTTCATTCCTGATCTTAATTGCATCGGCTATGTATTTTGCTAAGCATGTGAGTATTTGTTCATTTTCAGATGATAGTACTGTTTTGAGATCCCTGCTTACTACACAATGGGATGCAAATAACTTGGAGTTTTCTCTTAATGAATTTAGAGCTGTACAATAAAAAATAAAATGAGTTTCGTCTTCTGTGGTCAGCTGGCACAGTTTGCATAAGTCATTATTTTCTTCATTACTAATAAATCATTTCTTATTTACTCCTAATCCCAGCGTTTTACATCGAAAGCGCGCAAGCAGAGATCTGTGCCATCTATTTTGTATTACTGTTACATATTTTTCCGGTTGAAAGATGTTTTTGAAGGAAAAATACCAATTGTATTTCGTGCCTTCTTCAATATCTGAATGCCAGTTTTGTTTATAAGAGTTTATAAGACAATCTTTGAATTCTGAAATGAAAGCAATATCACTCCCTACGTCTTGTGCTAGCCAAACAATACCAAATCCGTTCTGTATAAGAACATTTTTAACATTATCGACTCAATTTCTTTTACCTCTTTCGTGTTGCTGTAGT
Source organism: Monoplex corrugatus (assembly GCA_030674185.1). Lineage (NCBI taxonomy): Eukaryota > Metazoa > Mollusca > Gastropoda > Littorinimorpha > Ranellidae > Monoplex > Monoplex corrugatus. The sequence continues at coordinate 23,514,233 of JAPXFY010000035.1, forward strand.
AACATTTCATATGCCTGTTTACATAATCGTGATGGCGGAAGTTTGAGTATTTTTAGCCAGTACTTTATGCATTTAATAGTTGTTCGTAATTTAAGTGGATATCTACCAGTTTCACCGTAAGCTATTTTGTTGGAGGAGTGAAGAGGGATGTTTAAAAAACGTTTTATTGCAAATGTGTGGACAATCTCCATCTGTTTATTGTCATATAAGCCCCAAATTTCTGCTGCATATGTAATCATAGGTTCTATCTGTGTATTAAACAGTTTCCAATATAGTATTGGGTCTATAGTATTCAATTTTCTCATAACTCTAAGGATTTCAATCACCCCTCTTTTCCCTTTTCTGCACATCTCTGTCCATGCTGTGGTTAAGCTTAGTTTTGTGGTAAATGTTAACCCTAAATATTTGTAAGAGTTAGTTACTTTAACTTCATAATCTCCACATTTCCATTTTTCATTAATGGAAAGGTGTCCACCTTTATGGAATACAATAATATTTGTTTTGTCGAGATTAACGTTGAGAGACAGTCTGTCTGCTTCCTGCTTTAGAACATTAAGTTGGTTTTGGAGTCCGATCACTGTGTCCGAAAGGAGTATAATATCACCTGCAAAAAGCATTAAAAATAACTCAACATGTCCAGGTAGCATTTGTATTCCATGTCTTCCTTTAGCTGATAATTCTATTGCTAATTCATTAATAAAGAATGAGAACAGTAAGGGGCTGAGCAAACATCCTTGCTTTACTCCCTTTGGACAGTTGAAAAAATCAGTATACAAGTTTTTATCTCTAACACAAGCTATAACTGTATCATATACTCCTCTTATTGCCTTATATAATCTACCATTTACACCTTTATTTCTTAAAACGTTCCATAATTTGTTTCTATTTATTGAGTCGAACGCTTTCCGGAAATCGACAAATGCAACGAAGAGTTTAGAATTTTTATTAAGATACTTTAGAACTAGAGCATAAAGTGTAAATATGTGATCTACAGTGCTGTATCCTGCTCTAAACCCTGCTTGTTCCTCCACTATCATTGCTTCCCTTTGTGCCCATTTTGTAAGTCTTCTATTTAAAATGTGTGTATAAACCTTACCAATTATGCTTGTTAATGCTACTCCTCTATAGTTATCAGGATTGTTGTTATCGCCCTTTTTGTATATAGGTATAATGATAGACTTTGACCACATTGCTGGGAAATATCCTTTCATGAACAAAAAGTTGAAAAGGTCTTTCAAAAAACTACGCACTTCCTTATTTGCATGTTTTAGCATTTCTCCAAGGATGATATCAATGCCCGCACTTTTGCCGTTTTTCAAGTGTTGAATGCCTTCTGTAATCTCAGTTTTAGATATTGGGTCGTTGAATAAAGATTCATCTGTTTCCTCCTCTTCTTCAATTACTGTATTTTCTTGTTGTTCTGACTCTTCTGTCTCATCAAAGACATGCGAGAAATGATCGTACCATTGTTGCAAGCTGATATTATTGTACAATACTGTTTTTCTATTTACTGCTCTTATTGTTGACCAGAATAATTTATGGTCATTTATAGATTCTTTTAACTCTTGTAATCTTTTTTCATCATACTTATTTTTCTTTTCTTTCTTCAATTTATTATACGATTTTCTCTCTTCTACATACAACTGTCTGCGTTCTGTTAGATTTATCTTAGCCCTTCTAAAATTCCTCAACATACGATTGACATTTCTTTTCTTCCGTGCACATTCTTCATCAAACCAATCATTAGTCCTTCTTTTCTTTTTCCCAGTCATACGAATCATGCATGCAGCAGCTCCACACAAGGCTTGTGTAAACATATCAATGCATTCAATGATTCATCCACCCCCTCTATCATTCTTTCTTTAGCCCTTTCCAAACACTGCTTGAACTGGGCTGAGTCAGTCTCGTCTTTGAACATTTGCACGCATTCTTCTGACCACACCACCCTCTCTCTCATCCCTCCCTCTCCTCCTCCCTCCTCTCTCACTTCACTCTCTCCCTTTTTCCCATCATCAATCACCCAGGTCAACTCTACAGGAAAATGCCACGAGTGTAGGCTATCAGCTACACGTAAATCACACCTTTCTAACAGTTCATCAGAAACAACAAAATAATCAATAATGCTGCACCCATTTGGTGAGACAAATGTAAATTCACCCTCTTTATCCCCATTACAGGTACCATTTACAATGACAAGATCCAACATGAAACAAAAATCAAGTAAAGATGATCCAAACATATTAGTAGAAAAATCTTTTGATGAACGGCCACCATGTTTATCTTCCTTGTCATTATCTAAATGAACATCACAAAAAGTCATCCCCGATGTTTCTGCTTGTACCCCTCCTGTTCTTGCATTGAAATCCCCACATAAAATGATATATGCATTTTCTTTTTCAAATATATCCAATAAACTTTCCTCAAGCAATAAAATGCCATCCTTAATTACATTATTTCTATACACTGGGCTCCACTCAGGAGGAATATAACAAGCAATGTATAATGTCTTTTTCCACTTGAAACAATTTCTTGTCAAATTTTATTGCTACTACGTTATTAACTGTCACGTTCACTGTCTCTTTTACAAAATGACTAAATCGTCTCTTAATCAGAAGTAGCACACCCCCTGAGTTTCGTCCTTGGTTTGATAGTTTTTTGGCTGGAGCACTATATGCAACAAAATCTGAGAAGCTATTACTGAAATCAAAGTCATTGCTAATAAAAGTTTCTGTTAAACAGATTATATCAAAGTTATTCACATAATTAATAAAATCAGCATCGGACAATTTACTTAATAGATTATCCACATTATAATTCAGAAAAGATAACTGTTTTGTTGAATGATCAAGCCTGTCTCATTTCCCTGTACTACTCGACCTGAGTTCTCTGCCACTAGCCTGTGTTGTCATAAAGCTACGAAGCCCTGTCTGCCTTCCACCCCTATTACCCCCCTGTTGACCTCCTCGTGCTGTACGTGTCACACCCCGTGTCTGTTTGTCACCTCTGCCCTGTCTGTCTACCTGTGTTCTCTTCCACTTTCTTGTTGGCTAGGCTATATCGTCGTTGGCTGTCATGACCTGTATTGTCAGTCACGTGGCTAGTATTGGGGGATTCCCTCCCGCTCTGCTGATCGTCACTTGCTGTGTTGCTCGATGCTGCGTATGGGGTAGCAGCTACCTGGGCGAAGCTCCTTGGGTCTGGTCTCCTCGGGCCCACCGTCAGCTTGCCCTTGATGAAGTAGGCTGCCTTCCCCTCGCTCCTTGCCTGGCTGACGATCGCGGCCTGCCTACGTGTTAGATCGTTGACCACCCTTACACCGCTCCCTTCCAGCTTGGCTCTGTACTCCTTGTCTGTTAACACTGTCATTTTGTCCCTCCACTCTCGAAATTTGACAATCATAGGCTTGGGCTGGTTGTCTCTGGCCTGGCCCACGCGATGTGCCCTGACAAAGTCCTCTTCACGCCACTTTTTGGGGCCTGGCACACTGTTGAGGGTCTCAGTCACAGCTCGTGCACACGTGTCATATGTTTCTTGATCCCTATTTTGTGGCACTCCAAACATACGGAGATTGTCCCGTCTGGAAAACTCCTCTAACCTGTCTATCTCCGTGGCCATGGATGCAATCTGATCTGTCATCACTCCTACGTCCTCTGACAGCTTCTTGGTGTCCTCTCTGCCCTGTGTAGCCTCAGCAACCAGATCGTTCATATCAGCTGATATGTTCTGAACAGTCCTGCCAGTCGTCTGTTTTCTCTCTCCAACCCGTCGCATCTGCTATTGATGTTTTCGCACTGTTCTTTTACTTGTAGCAGTTCTGATTTAATCACACTCAGATCTCCCCTGATCTCCTCCGTCTGTTGTTGTTGTTGTTGTTTTTGTTCGTGTACAGCACTGATAAGTTGCTTGAACATGTCTGGTATAGCTGTTGTTGCTGCGAGTGCCCCACCACTTTCTGGGTCCCCAACTGTCACATTTTCCACATTTTTCTCATTTTCTATTGGTCCCGGATTCTTTTCCACATCATTACTAAGGAGAAGTTTCCATATCAGCAACACAGCGTTGGCCAAGCACATAGAAACAAGTTGTGTGTCATATAGGGTGAGCTGACACAAAACAGGCTGGCCCATTTTCTTACTGTCACCAAATGGGTATACGTTTTCTATCCAGAACAAAGTTCCCTGATAATTGACAGAATTCAAAAGCACCCCTGTTTCCCAGTCATGACCGAAAACACAAGTCACACTGTCCACGCCACTGTACACTATGAGTGACAGCAGCAGAAGATAGATGTACGACACGAAAATGT
>JAPXFY010000035.1:23521038-23526038 GCA_030674185.1 Monoplex corrugatus
TTACGTTGGTTACGGATACCTGTGGTCCTTGTCCAATTTAAAAACCCACTTCTTTTCCCAACAATGAATTCTACAACTACTTCTTTCCCTCAGTTTGTGTACTTTTTTAATTTTAAATATTAAATATTGTAAGGTAGCCTTTGTCGATTGTATGCGTATGACTAGTGCGTGGGTGCGCTTTGATTTGAATTGTCAAAATTTGGTGCCATATAAATATTGCTAATTATTATTATTGTTATCATCATCATCACCATTGTCATTATCATTATCATCATCATCATCATCATTATTATCATTATTTTCATTATTATTATTTAGTCGTATTAGGAGGAATTTGTGTCGTTGCGTGCAGTTGTGCGTTTGACAGTCGTTTCCCTCACTTTGACCTACGGGTTTGGAATGACTCGGGGCGGGGTGGGGGGGGGGGGTGTTACTGCGCAGTGTCATACCATACTTAATGTACGCACACATGTTTCCTACTGTTATCAGTGTATACATTTAATCATAGTATAATCCAAGACAGTTCTTCAGTGTTACATAGAACCTATACTATTGTATGGATGTGAAGCGTGGCAAGTCAACACGCAAAGTCAGAACAACATTGAGGCATCTGATATATGGTTTTCAAGAAAAATGTTAAGAGTTCCATGGACAGCAAAGAAAACAAATGAGACAGTCTTGAAAGAGGCAGACATAAAAAGAACATTAATGACGAAGATCAGGAAAAAGCCAAGCAACACTTACAGGGCATTTAATGAGGCAAGAGAAATTAGAGCACCTAGTCACAACTCGAAAGCTGGAGGGAAAAAGAGCACCAGGTAGACCCAGGGAGAAAATATTGGATAGATTTGTGGAGTGGATGAAGACAGAGAGGGTGGGAGATGTAGGCCTACCTGCGGCGACAAAAGATAGATTCATATGGAGGGCCATGATCGCCGACACCATGCGGCAGAGTACGTGATGATGATAAGCCAATGCCAATAACTATCCCAATCCTCTCATTAATCCAAGTGGACGGACAGACTTTTATTTATGTTATTTATTTATTTATTTATTTTTTTTGGTGGGGGGAGGGGGTCCCATTTTTTACGCCACCTTAATGGTCACAGAAGCTGGCACAGATTGTTTACAATGCGACGACGATGATGACGATGAGGATAATAATCATGAGGCTTTGGAGTTTCATCTAGGACTGAGACTGGGCGAGGCTGTTATCTATGCTCAACATCATAACATATCCTGGCATCAATCAGGCCCGAGTAATACAGATACCTGCGGTGTTGGTCAGAAAATTTGAGCAACACCTTCAGTAACATATCCGTGAAGTGGATGAGACTCGACTGTGTGTCCCAGTCTTCCCAGTGAGCCCATAGCACGCCCAACTCTGGGTAGGAAGAGGTTGGAGCAGGAAAACCCTACAATAATTTTTGAAGGAACTGATGAGGATTCGAACCCACAACCTTCTAGTCGGCAGTCGCACGGAACAGACCTACTCAAAATAAGTTCTCCTACCTAAGCAGTACTGTCAGACATGACAGAGGGGCAAGGCCGCTGACAGCAAAAGCCGTTTGAGCAAAATCAGAATGCTGTACAACGTGTGGAGGTCTCACCCCCAACATCCCCAGTACCAACGCCAAGTAAGCTAAAGTAAAACTGCACCAGAGGCTGTGTCTTTCCACCATATTTTAACCCTTTGACTCCCGCATCCTGTTCACCAACCGCAAAAACTCAACCCTTTGACCCCCTCACCCTATCCACCAGCTTCCTGCAGGAAGCTGGTGGACAGTGGTGAGGGAGTCAAAGGGTTAAGTTTTTGCTTTGCTAGCATGGTTGACAATGCAGGATGGTGGCATATAAGGGGGTGTGGGAGTCAAAGAGGTTAAGTTTTAGCTTTGTTAGCATAGTTGACGATGCAGGATGCTGGTGGACAGGCTGTGGGAGTCAAAAGGTTAAGGCTCTGGATGCTGGATGCTGGATGATGACCAAGAGCGACAATACCAAGCTATCAACCGACCATACTACGAGACTTCCCAAGTATCACACCAGTCTGCCAGTACAGTGAGGGCTGTGTACGTGGAAACCCCTCCGTCAAGGCGCCTGACAGGTCACACATTATGGACATACGGCGCGGAGGCTAAAGTTTCTCACTTACCTATCAGAAGGAAGATGCAAGTTATATGCGGACTAGTTGGAAGAGCAACGGACTCGAGATCTGATATCTGGAGTTCAACCCCAGCCAGCAACATTAAAAACTGAACTGTTCGCTGCCCATCTTAACGGTTCAATCATTCTGGTGGTGTCAGCTTCATGTTTCATAGGTCCCTCTTACCTCTTTCCCCATTCAAGACCTTACCAGCGCATAAGGTTTTGCGCAGGCTTGGGAAGTCTCTCAGATAACTGCTGGTAGATTTGGGTTGAGCGCTTATGGTGTTTTCCAAGTGCAGAGAACTCCTCTTGAACAAACTCCAAGCAAACTCCAGGCAAGTGAGGAAGAATAAGACGACGAACAACAGGAGAGTACAGGGCCCTGAAACACACCTGGGATACCATATAGAGGCCGGCCCAGATCAGACATGAATGGACAATCTTCGTTGCTGTTTATATGCCTATGGCATAATTGGTGGTAAGTATATAAAGTGCCACGAGCATGCTTTCTACATGGGACTATTCGCGCTGTACAGGCAAATGAAATTATTTTCAGTATCATTATTATTGTACAATGGGATGTGTGTGTGTGTGTGTGTGTGTGTGTGTGTGTGTGTGTGTGTGTGTGTGTGTGTGTGTGTGTGTGTGTGTGTGTGTGTGTGTGTGTGTGTGGTGTGTGTGTGTGTGTTGTGTTGTTGTTGTTGTTGTTGTTGTTGTTATTGTTGTTGTTGTTACTGCTTAGTTCTTTCTACCCGTCTAACTTCAGCCCTTCCATCTGACCACTGCAATTCTCTGTTCTCTTGACATTTCTCCTCCTTCCCGTACCACGCGCACAGTGACTCGACGCAATCTCAAATCTATCGACCTCTCCACATTTTCATCTGATGCCTTCCGTCTCCTTTCTGAAAAGTCACTTAACCTTGCCGATGAATTCTATACTACTCTCCACCATCTTCTGGACACTCATGCTCCAGCCACAACCCGTCTTTTACCTGACCGCCCCCCTACCCCCTGGCTCACTCATGAGATTGCCTGTGCAAAACGTGCCCGCCGCAGAGCAGAGCGCCGCTGGCGCAAATCCAAACTCACTGTACACAGGCAACTTTTCCAAGCCTCTAAAACAAAAGTATCCACCCTCATTGCATCTGCAAAAACAAGCTATTTCCAAACCAAAATCCTGAATGCCTCTTCTTCAAAAGAACTCTTTACAACCATGAATCATCTCCTTGGCACACGAAAAGATTTACCTCTCCCAACAAAACATACAAATGAAGAACTCCCATCTGTATTCTCCAACTATTTCACCACCAAAATACAAACTCTTCGTGACAGGCTTGACAGGACATCCTGTCAACCATGCCCACCTGACCCTTCCTTCTCTGGCACACCTCTTACTACTTTTACCCCAGTCTCACAAGAAGAAATTTTCAACACAATCAGATCCATGTCGTTCAAAACCTGCGAACTGGATCCTCTTCCAGGTTCTCTCTACTCCGACTGTCTCCCTACTCTCCTCCCATTCATCACTGACATCATCAACACTTTCTTTCAAACTGGAACTGTCCCAGATTCTTTCAAGTCTGCTATTATTCACCCTCTCCTCAAGAAACACAATTTAGACCCAAATGAACTGAAAAATTACCGCCTATCTCTAATCTCTCTTTCTTGTCAAAACTCCTTGAAAAAGTCGTCCTCAACCAGCTGAACACTCACCTGTCTGCCAACAATCTCCTCAATACTTTCCAGTCAGCCTACCGCCAGTGCCATAGCACTGAAACTGCCCTACTACACATTCTCAACAATCTCCTCCTTGCAACTGATACTGGCAAAGTCTCTCTCCTCACACTCCTTGATCTGTCTGCAGCCTTCGATACCACTGACCATGGTATTCTCCTTTCTAGACTTCATCATACTTTTGGCATCTCTGACATTGCTCTCTCCTGGTTCACTTCATATTTATCAAACAGAAAACAAACTGTTCTCATCAATGGCACTTACTCTCAACCTGCATACCTGACCTGTGGTGTTCCACAAGGATCTGTCCTTGGCCCTGTTCTTTTCACTCTTTATACCTCCCCCCTGTCCACCATCATCAACTCCCACTTTATAAAACACCACTTCTATGCTGATGACATCCAACTTCAAGACAGTGACTCACCTGATAATATACAGCGCCTCTTGACTCGCACCACTGAGTGTTACTCGGACATTAAGAACTGGATGACGTTCAACAAACTTCAGCTTAATGACGACAAGACAGAAGCTATCCTCATTGGCACCCGTCAGAAACTTTCTCGCTGCCTCCTCTTTCTCTCCCATTATGTAACACATCAGTCCCAATTTCTGATTCAGCTAAAAACCTTGGTGTCTGCATTGACTCTACCCTCTCCATGAACAACTTTGTTTCTCAAACTGCCAGATCTTGCTACTATCATCTCCATCGTATAAGCCTGATCAGGAAGTATCTCTCTGTCGAAACAACTGCAAAACTCGTTCTCTCCTTCATAATGTCTCGCATTGACTATTACAATTCACTCCTGTTTGGTCTTCCTGCCTCCACCATTCACATCCTACAGCGCATTCAAAACAATGCTGTACGCCTTGTACTCAAAAAGAAAAAAGCTGACCACATATCTCCTCTCCTGGCACAACTTCACTGGCTTCCTGTATCAAAGCGCTTACAGTACAAACTAGACACCATGTGCTACAAAAGCCTCAATAACGCAGCCCCCGATTACCTGTCAAGCCTACTTGAGATCTATCTTCCCTCACGTACCCTCCGCTCTGCCTCCGATCCTCTGACTTTTCGCTTTCCACGCACTAAGCTCAATACCTATGGTCCACGAGCCTTCTCT
>JAPXFY010000035.1:23531038-23626038 GCA_030674185.1 Monoplex corrugatus
CTATCATTTTCTGCCTTGCTGGTCCATTCATCTGTATATGTTCGGTAGTCTTACGTACTTTTTCTTAGGATTGATAATTCGATACACGTATTAAGTGCATTTTTGGCTCTAAGGAGGTGAGGATGCGGAAGCAATTTTAGGTAATGTATGTCTGTTTTTATGTATGTTTTGGTGTCCTTAGGAATGCTTAAATTTGTATTCAGGTGTGGTTTTTTTTTTACCCCCCTGTGAGAAAAACTGGACGGAGTGGTCAACGCCAGGGGCATCTCCTTGATTATGTGGGCAAATGCAGTTGATACATGTACTTTTTTTTTTTTTTAAGTACTGTGTGTGTTTGAGACGGTTATAGCCCTGATATGGCTCTACGCAGTCGGCTGAGCTTTAAGCAAAAATAACAATAACAATAGGCTGGGTAGCATCGACAGAATCTTGCCGGCGAATGAAGATGGCGGTCGTGCAAGTCGCCTGTTGTTGGACGACGGCTCCCGTCTTCTGTGGAAAATACTGCTCCATATGCGCTCTGATTTGATTTGTCAAGATTTGGCGTCGTGTAAATACTGTCATGATGATGATGATGATGATGATGATGATGATGTGGTGGTGGTGGTAGTGGTGGTGGTGGTGGTGGTGGTGGTGGCGGGTGGTGGTGGTGGTGGTGGTGGTGGTGGTGGTGATGATGATGATGATGATGATGATGATGATGATGATGATGATGATTAAATCCAAAACAAGTGTCACGGCAAGCGATGAAGCAAACAGGAACCAGAAAAACACGAAAATAGAATCAGAACGCGTATTTAATACAACCAGACAAGACAGGCACAAATTTTCCAACTGGCCTTTGTCCAGCGTGAATGTAAGATCACAAACAAAAACAAACACCAAATACAAAAATCAGGAGAAAAAGACTGAAACTACCCTGCTGCTTCGTTTTTTGGGACTGAAACTTCCCTGCTGCTTCGTCCACTCATTATCATTATTATCATTATCATTATTATCATTGTTATTATTATTGACAGAGTTCAGGCCGAGAGGAAATATGGTTTTTACTTTGTTCATCCAAAAAGACTCCCTCCTCAGTCTGGAGTCCAGGTTCTCAAGTGCACCTTCTCCACTGCGATACGTTTTTTAAATTTTGAAGTGAACGGCCAGTTTGGTTGAAGTGTTTGGTGACCTGAGTGCCTTTTTTTTGTTGTTGTTTTTTTTTTTTTTTTTTCTTTTTTCTTTTTTGGATGTTTGACCGGTGTTGGTAGAATCTGGTTTTGAGAGAATTTTTCGTTTGTCCTATGTATTGAGTTTTAGGGCAGATATCGCAGTGGAGGAGAAACACCACGTTGGTACATGTACATGTCAGTTTGTGCTTATTTGAAAGTTTCACTCGTGTTGAAACTGCTGAAAGTTACACCTTCAATCAAGTGTTGTTCACAAATGATGCACTGTTTAGCTGAACACTTGAAACAGCCGGCATCAGGGTCAGGAGGGATTGGAAGAAAGGATGGCATGAGGAGGTTACACAGGGATTGACATCTCTCCCCAAGGATGGGGACAGAAACGGACCCAATCCAGGGAAAGGAGAAAGAGAAGTGAAATTTGTCCAAAACTTATTCATGGCGCTCCTTGCAAATAAATGGTCTGTATACAAAGAGGCTTGCGTGTTCTTGTCGACCCTATGAGCTATACCGTCGGGAGATTCATTCTCCTGGTAGGTCCACCCTTGGCGGAAAGGTCATAGCCGAGAGTCCCAGACTAACAGTATCCAACCCCAGCGTATGGGAACATTCGCTAGGGCTTGCCTACCTAGTCTCTTCAAAGTCTACATCTGGCGGACTGCGCGGAAGAAACTACTCCTGTGGTTCAACGGGCAGAAAGGCAGTTGTAGCAACGGCGCTGTGGAGCGTCAACAGGGCATTGTGAGGCACAATAGGACACTCTGGCCATCCACTGCATCCCTACCCATCGCCAGTCGTCTTGATCATGTCTTGCCACTGGATCACGATGGTTCGGGACGAGAGAGTGAGGTTGACGATCTGCGCAACTCTCCCTCACTATAATCCAATTCACGCGCAAGTCAAGGCATCACTAAAACTGGAGTCCTAAGGCGATTTGCGAGTGGCGAAGTGGCAGATCTGGAATACCTGGCTTGCTTACCCGCGGCAGGCGGGGATCCCACTCATGCGGTCGAAAAACAAAGAAACAAAAACTCTCGGTGACTCCGCTCACTATCGGCACATGGAATGTGCGCACGCTCTTGGACAACCCAAGTGCAAACCGACCTGAACGACGTACAGCACTGATTGCAAGAGAACTCGATAGGTACAGCATCCACATCTCAGCTCTATGCGAGACCAGGCTCGCAAACAAAGGCCAATTGTCAGAAACGAAAGCTGGCCATACCTTCTTCTGGAGTGGTCGCGGTAGCGACGAACGTCGTGAGGCGGAGTGGGCTTTGCCATCAAATCAAATCTGGTCGGTAAACTAACCAGCCTCCCGAAAGGAACCAACGACCGACTCATGTCGTTGCGCCTTCCACTAAGAGGAAAACGTCATGCCACCCTCATCAGCGCCTATGCCCCTACAATGACCAACACATAGGAAGCAAAGGCCAAGTTCTACGAAGACCTGGAATCTCTACTCGCGACTGTACCCAAAGAAGACAAGTTGTTGATTCTCGGCGACTTCAATGCCAGAGTTGGGACAGATCACAAAACGTGGGAAGGGATTATCGGACGAAATGGAGTCGAAAAGAGCAACAGCAATGGGCACCTACTCCTGAGGACCTGTGCGGCACATGACCTGCTCATCACCAATACAATCTTCCGCCTGCTAAACCGCAACAAGACGTCATGGATGCATCCTCACTCAAAGCACTGGCATCTCATCGACTACGTCATCGTTAGGAAAAAAGACAGGCAGGACGTCAGAGTAACGAAAGCCATGTGCGGCGAAGAATGTTGGACTGACCATAGGCTCATCATCTCTAGACTCAACATCTCTATCCAGCCGAGACGACGTCCACAAGGAAAGAGGTTCAACAAAAGACTGAACGTCACAAAGCTGGAACGACCCTCTGTGTATCAAAACTTCAGAAATGACCTTGATGCACAGCTCGAAGGCCTAAATCTGGGCTCAAAACGTGCGGACGAGGACTGGGCAGCCTTCCGTGACGTCGTCTACAACTCAGCGAGGGAGCAACTCGATATCAACCAGCGCAAACACCAGGACTGGTTTGATGAAAACGACGCCGACATTCAGATATTGTTCGAAGAAAAGCGAAAAGTCTTCAGAGCACACCAGCAAGACCCAAAGTCTACCTCCAAGGAAGCTGCCTATAAATCAATCAAAAACAAAGTGCAGACAAAGCTCAGAGAAATGCAAGACTCCTGGCTTAGCAGAAAAGCGGACGAAATACAGAAGCATGCTGATACCAACAACTACAAGTGCTTCTATGACGCCCTAAAAATCTTATATGGGCCACAGCCTCAAGGAACATCGCCGCTGCTCAACGCCGACGGATCAACACTTCTCACTGACAAAAATGCCGTCCGACAACGCTGGGCCGAGCACTTCGACAGCGTCCTCAATCGTGCATCTACTAGCAACAGCGAAGCCATTGACCGCATGCCGCAGGTGCCAATAAGCACCGAACTGGCAGCACCTCCAACGGAATCAGAGATCACGGCAGCAATCAAGCACCTTTCAAACGACAAAGTCCAGGTTCCGACTCCATTCCAGCAGAAATATACAAGGCAGGCGGACCAGTCATGACCCAAAAGCTAACAGAGTTGTTCAAGAGCATGTGGAAACAAGAATCCATCCCCCAGGAACTGAAGGACGCGACCATTGTCCATCTCTACAAGAAGAAGGACAACAGGCAGTCCTGTGACAACCACAGAGGAATCTCTCTGCTCGCCACTGCCAGTAAAATCATCGCATGAGTCTTCTTCAACCGCCTTATCGTTCACCTGGAAAATGGCCACCTACCAGAAACACAGTGCGGCTTCAGAAAATAACGCGGGACGATCGACATGATATTCGCAGCAAGACAACTGCAAGAAAAGTGTCAGGAACAACACCAAGACCTGTACACGACATTCGTTGATCTGTCAAAGGCCTTGACACGGTCAGCCGTGAAGGACTATGGAGAATTATGGAGAAATTCGGATGCCCATCAAAGTTCATCAACATGGTACGCCAGTTTCATGACGGCATGCAGACACGTGTGTTGGACAACGGAGATTGCTCCGAGACTTTCACAGTCACGAATGATGTCAAGCAGGGTTGTGTACTGGCGCCAACACTGTTCAGTATGATGTGTACGGCCATGCTCTCAGACGCATTCTATGACGATCATGATACATGCATTGGCTTCAGATACAGGACAGACGGAGGGCTCCTCAATGCCCTCAAGCTTCAGGCGAAGACCAAGCATCACTGTCGAGAGAGAAACCCTGAAATCTGTGGGCAATTTCGTGTACCTCGGAAGCACGATCTCAAGATCAGTGAACATAGACACTGAGGTAGACACACGCATTGCCAAAGCAAGTTCAGCTTTCGAACGCCTCAGGGTATCGGTATAGGACAGGAGAGGATCAAACTGTCCACCAAGCTGAAGGTATACAAGGCAGTCGTTCTGCCAACCCTTCTGCATGCCTGTGAGACATGGACCGTATACGAGCGCCACGCCAAGAAACTCAACCGATTCCACATTAACTTCCTCAGACAGCTCCTGAAGATCACATGGAAGGATAGAATACCTGACACAGATGTCCTCGATCAGGCCGGAATGACTAGCATTCACACCCTGCTCAGAAGAGCCCAACTCAGATGAGCCGGACACATCGTGCGTATGCAAGACACGCGTCTCCCGAAGAGACTGCTCTATGGTGAGCTAGCAGACGGCAAACGCTCGCAAGGAAGGCCAAAGCTGCGCTTCAAGGACACGCTTAAAGCGTCCCTGAAAAACTTCGGCATCGATACCAAGACATGGGAGGTCCTTACACAAGACCGCTCATCATGGAGAAGCCGCACTGGCGAAGGTGCCGCCTCCTACGAACAAAGCAGGATCAGTGGAGCACAAAAGAAACGAGAGCTGCGTAAATCCCGAGCCAACTCCCAAGTCCACAATCCAGCAGAACACACGTGTCTCATCTGCGACCGAGCCTTCCGCGCACGAATCGGCCTCATCAGTCACAGCCGGACACATGAAACGTGATGCTCCTTGGTCATCGTCGATCACGACGGACGAACAACATATTATTATGGGGTGAAATCTGAATGCGCCTCGCGTCCTTTTCATAGCAGACCTTTTTTATTTTGTTTGTTTCGTTTTGTTGCTCTGCCTCGCCACTCGTTATCTGGGCACTTCCGTGCGTGCGAACTAAGCGTGTAAGAATAAGGCCCCCTGATGTCAACTTACAAGCTCCAAGGTAGTTCCCCAACCCCCACCCAACCTCAGTCCCCAAAGGAGGCTTATCTATGAGACCGCTGAACTATCACAGCCTGAAGGAAACCTTCTGTGTCTGTGTGTGACTCGAGACTCAGATCCAGACTTCTTCCACTGTCATAAATGCCAACGCGAACGGAATTATCGTCGCCACAGAAGATAAAACAGAAAACAGGGGACAAAAATGAAAGCGGACCGTTCATTTGCCCGATTGGTGACGGAGAATACGTATATGCATTTCTTAGCCACGCCTGTAAAAGCATCATATACATATCTGGCATATTCAACCCGAACACGGTCTAATGACGTTAGAGAAACCGGTTTACGAACGCCACGTCTGTAACGTTCTGCTGAGGAACGAACCGAACCGCTTCTTGACAGTCAATATGAAACGTGGTCTCATGGTATCATATACAGATCGGTCATCGAGAACTCAAAACACCTATCTTTACCATAAGCTCATAACTCAGAACACCTTTGTTTACCATAAGAAACCGAGACACACCTCAGAACACCTATCTTTACCATAAGAAAACAAGACAGAGCTCAGAACTCGGAACACATATCTAACCATAAGAAATCTAACAGAATTCAGAACATCTGTCTTTACCATACAAAACCAAGACACAGCTCAGAACACAGAACACCTTTCTTTATCTTCCGAAAACAAGATGGAGCTCAGAACTCGGAACACCTATATTTACCATAAGAAATCAAGACAGAACTCAGAACACCTATCTTTACCATACAAAACCAACACAGAACTCAGAATACCAATCTTTACCATAAGCAACCAGAGTAGAGCTAAGAACTCAGAACACCTATTTTACCATAAGCTCAGAACTCAGAACACCTATATATCTTTACCATAAGAAACCAAGACAGTGTTCAGGACTCATAACATCTACCTTTACCATAAGAAACCAAGACAGAGCTCAGAACACTACCTACCATATGTAACCATAAAGAAACTAGGAAAGAGCTCAGAACACCTATCTTTACCATAAGAAACTAGGAAAGAGATCAGAACACCTATCTTTACCATAAGAAACTAGGAAAGAGATCAGAACACCTATCTTTACCATAAAAAACTAGGAAAGAGCTCAGAACACCTATCTTTACCATAAGAAACTAGGAAAGATCAGAACACCTATCTTTACCATAAGAAACTAGGAAAGAGATCAGAACACCTTCCTACCATAAGAAGCTAGGAAAGAGCTCAGAACACCTATCTTTACCATAAGAAACCAGAAAGAGATCAGAACACCTACTTTACCATAAGAAACAGGAAAGAGATCAGAACACTACTTTACCATAAGAACCAGGAAAGAGATCAGAACACCTATCTTTACCATAAGAAACTAGGAAAGAGCTCAGAACACCTACTTTACCATAAGAAACTAGGAAAGAGTCAGAACATCTATCTTTACCATAAGAAACTAGAAAGAATCAGAACACCTATCTTTACATAAGAAACTAGGAAAGAGCTCAGAACACCTACCTTTACCATAAGAAACTAGGAAAGAGATCAGAACACCTACCTTTACCATAAGAAACCAGGAAAGAGATCAGAACACCTACCTTTACCATAAGAGACCAGGAAAGAGATCAGAACACCTATCTTTACCATAAGAAACTAGGAAAGAGATCAGAACACCTATCTTTACCATAAGAAACTAAGAAAGAGCTCAGAACACCTATCTTTACCATAAGAAACTAGGAAAGACATCAGAACACCTATCTTTACCATAAGAAACCAGGAAAGAGATCAGAACACTATCTTTGCCATAAGAAACCAGGAAAGAGATCAGAACACCTATCTTTACCATAAGAAACTAGGAAAGAGCTCAGAACACCTATCTTTACCATAAGAAACTAGGAAAGAGATCAGAACACCTATCTTTACCATAAGAAACTAGGAAAGAGATCAGAACACCTATCTTTACCATAAGAAACCAGGAAAGAGCTCAGAACACCTATCTTTACCATAAGAAACCAGGAAAGAGATCAGAACACCTATCTTTACCATAAGAAACCAGGAAAGAGATCAGAACACCTATCTTTACCATAAGAAACTAGGAAAGAGATCAGAACACCTATCTTTACCATAAGAAACTAGGAAAGAGATCAGAACACCTATCTTTACCATAAGAAACCAGGAAAGAGATCAGAACACCTATCTTTACCATAAGAAACTAGGAAAGAGATCAGAACACCTATCTTTACCATAAGAAACCAGGAAAGAGATCAGAACACCTACCTTTACCATAAGAAACTAGGAAAGAGCTCAGAACACCTATCTTTACCATAAGAAACTAGGAAAGAGCTCAGAACACCTATCTTTACCATAAGAAACTAGGAAAGAGCTCAGAACACCTATCTTTACCATAAGAAACTAGGAAAGAGCTCAGAACACCTATCTTTACCATAAGAAACTAGGAAAGAGCTCAGAACACCTATCTTTACCATAAGAAACTAGGAAAGAGATCAGAACATCTACCTTTACCATAAGAAACTAGGAAAGAGCTCAGAACACCTATCTTTACCATAAGAAACCAGGAAAGAGCTCAGAACACCTATCTTTACCATAAGAAACCAAGACAGAGCTATAAGATACAAATCGGTTGTGAAAACTTCGTATAACAGTTAATGATTTCAACAGTTATTGATTTCGTATTTAACATCATCAGCAGCAGCAGCAGAAGCAACAGCAGCAGCAGCAGGAATATAAACATATGAATCACTAAGTCTCTTTCACTAGTTTCAGTGTTCCCAAATGCAGGCCATTATAGATACATTATGCAACATCAACACCATCAGCAGCAGCAGGAATATAAATATATGAATGACTTAGGCTCTTTCAGTGTTCCCAAATGCAGGCCATCATAGATATGTTATACAACTTGGCGACTTGGCAAATTCATTCGCTCCCCCCCCCTCTCTCTCTCTCTCTCCTCCCTTCTCCCCCCTCCCCTCTCTTTCTCTTACTCAAGACCTGATACCTCGAGTTCAGTCCTCGCCGGCAACGTTGAAAAATGACCTTTTGTTGCCCATCTGAAGTGTTTTCATCATTCTGCTGGTTGCCAGCTTAGTGTTTCACAGGTCCCTCTCCCAACCACCATCCCCGCCCTTTCCCCCAGTTTTCAAGACCTTGCCAGCGCATAGGGTCACGTCAGCCCGCAATGCTCAAGGGAGCGTCACCGCCAGATAACTGCCGGCAGATTTGGCTGGAGCGCATATGCAACTGTCCCGAATGCGATGAACCCGTCTTGAACAAACTCCACGCTCCATCAAGGTGGTTGGGGTTGACACGTATCTGACGTACACATGTCCGCCTATACGTCCATGTATTTGATGCACGTACGTCGCTTACGTCGCTTGGGGGGGCCTGTAGTCGAGTGGTTAGAGCGCTCGTCTGCGGTGCGGAAGGTCGGTGGTTCGAATCCGCTAAACGCTGGTTCGATTTTTCCGGCCTGAAAACTCCCTCTGTCCACCCAGCAGTGAATGGGTACCTGACTTCGGTCGGGGGAGGTTTAAAAAGGCGGCGAAAGGAGAGGGATGGGCTCCGCCTTTCATAATGCCGTGCCCTAGACACGGTGAATCTTTAACAGTTCACCGCCCCTACGGCCATATTGACCATGGGACCTTTAACCTTTTTTAACGTCGCTTACGTGTCTGCGAAGACCTTAGGGCTCTCGCGAAATTAGTACGCTATAGCCACCCACCATTCATGGCATACGCAAAAATAAGAAGAAGAAAAAAAAGAAAAAAGTCTGACTGACACTTAGTGACAGATTAATCCTCATATCCCAGTAGTAGTCCCCCAACACCACACCACACCACCCCACCCCACCCTCTGCCTCGCCCTAACCCATGACGGAGAACAGATTAACCCTCTGACTCCCGCAGCCTATCCACCAACTGTAAAAACTTAACCCTCTGTGTCCCTCATCATATCCATCAGCTTCCCACAGAAAGTTGGTGGATAAGGTGAGGGGGTCAAAGTGTGAAGTTTTTGCTTTGCTAGCGTAACTGGCAATGCAGGATGCTGGTGAACAGGGTGCGGGAGTCAAAGGGTTAACTGTTGTCAGGCGTGACGTCCTAATTGCTATTAATAGTCATGTACGTACTTGTTTACGCATTTGTACAAGTTTGCACTTAGTCAAAAAAACAACAACTGTAAATGCATCAGAACGAAGTCTGTACAAGAAAAACAAGAACTGTCAAGCCGCGTCTGTACACAAATGAATATCTGCCTCAAAGGTGGCGCGCGCAGTGTGTGTTGTGTGGTGTGTGTGTGTGTGTGTGTGTGGTGTGTGTGTGTGTCTGTGTCTGTGTGTGTGCGTGTGTATGTGTGCATGTGTATGTGTGTATTTGTGTGTGTTTGTGTATGTATGGGTGTGTGCATGTGTATGTATATGTGTGCATGTGCGTTTGTGTGTGTGTATGAGTGTGTGTGTGTTTATGTGTGTTTGTGTGTGTGTATGAGTGTGTGTGTGTTTATGTGTGTGTGTGCATGTGTGCTTGTGTGTATTTGGTGTATTTATGTGGATGTGTATGTATGTGTATGTGTATGTGTGTGTGCATGTGTATGTGTGTGTGCAAGTGTATTTATGTGTGTATTTTTGTGTGCATGTGTGTGTGTGTGTGTGTGTGTGTGTGTGTGTGTGTGTGTGTGTGTGTGTGTGTGTGTGTGGTGTGTGTGTGATGTATGTATGTGTATGTGTGTGTGCATGTGTATGTGTTTGTGTGTATTTGTGTGTGTTTGTGTGTGTGTTTGTGTGTGCGTGTGTGTGTGTGCGCGCGCACGTGCGTGTGTGTATTTCTGGCCTCCATCTCAACACTTGTTTGGTTTGGGTGGTATGTGTGTTGTCACAGGCCCGACAAGTTAAATCTGTCTCAGAGAGGATGTATTTTTGTTTAAATACATATGTCTGTCATAAA
Organism: Monoplex corrugatus; assembly: GCA_030674185.1. Taxonomy (NCBI): domain Eukaryota; kingdom Metazoa; phylum Mollusca; class Gastropoda; order Littorinimorpha; family Ranellidae; genus Monoplex; species Monoplex corrugatus. The sequence continues at coordinate 23,541,426 of JAPXFY010000035.1, forward strand.
CCAGGCAATCAAGTTTGTCTTGTTTGTGGCCCTGGTAGCTCAGTTGAGTTAGAGGGAGGAGGAAGAGGAGGGGGAAGACGGTAGGCGACATTTAAAACAACAACAACATTGCTTAGATAACAGCACAGGGACGGAGGCTAGTGAGGAGGCGAGAGACAGAGACGGAGATGCCCGAGAGAGAGAGAGAGAGAGAGAGAGAGGAGAGTGAGAGACAGACAGATAGACAGACAGACAGACAGACAGACAGAGAGGAAGAGAGTCAGAACACTATTATTTTTTAGGGTATTGGCATAAGATTATTAATGAAGATGATTAGGAAACGACATGCAACATTCATAGGACATTTTATGAGGAAAGGGGAATTAGAGCACCTGGTCACGGCAGGAAAGCTGAAGGGAAGGAGAGCGCCGGGTAGACCCAGGGAGAGAGTGCTGGACGGACATGCAGGGAGGCTGAGGACGGAAGGAGTGGAAGATGTGCTTGCAGCGACAAGGGATAGATTCGTAGGGAGGGCCATGATCGCCAACGCCATGCGGCAGGGCACATGATGAAAATGAAAGGCATAAGCTCATTTCCGCTTTTTTACTTCCAGCCCGAGAGAGTGAGAGAGGGGCAGAGACAGAGAGACAGAGACAGAGAGGAATGAGAGAGAGGGGGATGAGGAAGCAGCAGGAGAGGAAGGGAGAAAGATGGAGATGAAGTTATAAAAAACAAACAAACAAACAAACAAAAAAGAAAAACGTGAAATCGTCCATCTTGGACAGCGAAGGAGATATCGAGATGGGTAAGGGGGAGAGCGGATGTGTGTGTGTATGTGTGTGCTTGCGTGAGACAGCGTGAGAGAGACAGAGAGAGGGAGACAAACAGACAGACAGACAAACAGACAGGCAAGCAGGCAGCCAGCCAGCCAGCCAGTCAGACAGAGACAGAGGGGGGTGGGAATGACAGAACTGCCCACTCCACAGACAGCAATCTATATTGTACAAATACAAAAAAAGAAATTAAAACAACAAACACATGTGTAATATCTGATCATGACAATCGACAGATCTCAAAGGACCTTTCAGAGATCTACGAGGTTCCCTGTGGCACCCCGGTCGGGCAAAACATACAATGCTAATCACACTGACTCAGATAGGACCACGTAACATTAGTCAGTACGTAACTATATATATATATATAGGAATCCAAGGTTGTCATAGCCGAGGGGTGGCAATGGGGACAAGCTCTCATTGTCTATAAAATGCCCCTCACGGCGCGCGTGTCCAACAACCTCTGACAACTAAGTCCAGCTCCTAGCCTGCTCGTGTGGCTTAGATATAAGCCCGGCGGAACTGCTACTACTGATAGGAGAAGGGATGAAGGCGGGTTACCTGGCGCCTGAAAACCAGTGCTTTGGGTAGATGGGGCTCATCAGTCTGGGAAGACAGCTCATCTAAGAGAAGGAAAACTCTGATCTCAAACCTCCGCTGCCTTGCGGCCATACCCACTCACAGGAAAGGCTTCGGGAGTCAACCCTGAGGAAAAATCCGGAGCCGGAGTCCCCAAGGCAGTCCGAGGCTGTATACAGCAACGTTCTGGCAACTCCTGCGACGGCACTGGAACCATGCGTATCGGCGCTTGCCTTTCCAATGGACCATTCCAGCGACGTGGAGAGAGGGGGTCTGCTGCATGGGTAATAGCTTGCCCTCCATACTTACTTACCCAGGCTTTGCGCTCTGGAGAGGTCACTCCAGCTTCGCTTTGCAGCGTCGACAAAACACGGGAAGTAGCAGTCTACCGGTTATAAGTCTGCATACTCAATTGGCGTAGAGTCAGACGCCAGGGGCTGCTTCCGACGGGGGAGAGGTCATCGCATCTCACTGGGCAGCTACCGCCCGCCTTAAGCTGGGCAGTCCCCAGCCAGTAAGGTGCTGCCCCGCCACGGTCCGTTAGCCTCACTGGACAAGCGGATCGACAACTGTGCACCAGGCAACAGAAAAATGAAAACTCCCGCCCTGAAATTGGGCACGTGGAACGTAAGGACAATGACACCAGGCTTTTCTGACGACCTGCAGGAAGTAAATGATGCTCGCAAGACAGCCGTCATCGACAGAGAACTGAGCAGACTGCAGATGGACATCGTCGCCCTTCAAGAAACCAGGCTCCCAGAAACAGGATCTGTGAGGGAGAGAGACTTCACCCTGAGATCAGAGAACACGGCGTGGGATTCGCAGTTAGAAACAGATTATTGGGGTCCATAACCCCACCAGCAGAAGGAACAGAGCGAATCCTGTCTCTCCGACCCCAAACATCCTCAGGATCAGTCAGTCTAATCAGTGACTACGCATCAACTTTGGCATCCACAGCAGAAGCAAGACAAGTTTTATGACGACCTCAGTGCTGCTATAAGGAGAATTCCTGACAGAGAACTATTGTTCATCGCCGGCGATTTCAACGCTAGAGTAGGTGCCGATCACAACTCCTGGCCCACCTGCTTGGGTCAGTTCGGCACTGGGAAAATGAACGAGAATGGCCAGCGCCTGCTAGAGCTTTGTTGTCATCATGGGTTGTGCGTCAGTAACACCTTCTTCAACACGAAGCCTCAGCATCGAGTCTCCTGGAGACACCCGCTATCCAACACTGGTACCAGCTCGACCTGATCCTCACCAGACGTGTCAACCTTTCCAGCATCAAGATCACTCGCAGCTACCAGAGCGCCGATTGTGACACTGACCACTCTTTGGTGTGCAGCAATGTGAAGCTCCGCGTGAAGAGACTGCACCGTACGAGAAAGGAGGGCCGACCTCGCATCGACACCAGCAAAACAAGCGATCAAAGAAAAGTGGAGGAGTTTGCGCGTGTGTTGGAGGATTCCCTCCCTGGCCCACCCACTGCAAATGCCCAAGACCGATGGAACACTTCAGAGATGCTGTCTACAACGCCGCCATGTCCACCTTTGACAAAAAGACCAGCAAGTCAGCTGATTGGTTCGAAGCCCACTCAGAAGAAATGACACCAGTCATCGAGGCCAAGAGAAACGCCTTGACAGCATACAAAACCAATCCCAGTGAGCAGAACCTCGAGGTTCTCCGTGCTGCTCGCAGCAAAGTCCAGCAGTGTGCCAGACAATGCGTCAACGACTATTGGCTTCAGCTCTGCTTCCAGATTCAGATTGCAGCTGACACAGGCAACATCAAGGCGATGTATGACGGCATCAAGCAGGCATTGGGCCCAAAGCAAAAGAAAACTGTCCCTTTGAAATCAGCTACAGGGGAGGTGATTCAAGACAGAGAACAACAGATGGAGCGCTGGGTAGAACACTACACTGAGCTATATGCAAGGGAAAATGTAGTCACAGAAGACGCCCTGAATGCCATAGAGTGCCTACCAGAGCTGGAAGAGCTTGACAGAGAATCAACCATAGATGAACTCAGCAAAGCCCTGGACTCTCTTGCCTCTGGCAAGGCACCAGGGAAAGACGGTATTCCCGCCGAAGTACTGAAGTGCTGCAAAGAGACACTCATCACCGAGTTGCATGAAATCCTCTGCCTCTGTTGGAGCGAAGGCGAAGTACCACGAGATATGAGGGATGCTAACGTCGTCACACTGTACAAAAACAAAGGTGACAGAAGCGATTGCAGTAATCATCGTGGCATATCCCTCCTCAGTATCGTTGGGAAAGTCTTTGCACGAGTAGTACTGAAGAGGCTCCAAGTACTTGCAGAGCAAGTCCACCCTGAATCGCAGTGCGGTTTCCGTGCCAACAGATCCTCCACTATAGACATGATCTTCTCTCTCAAACAACTTCAGGAGAAATGTAGGGAGCAAAAGGAGCCACTCTTCGTTGCCTTCATAGACCTCACAAAGGCCTTCGATCTGGTCAATAGGGATGGCCTCTTCAAGATCCTTCCCAAGATCGGATGTCCACCCAAACTTCTCAGCATCATCAGATCCTTCCAAGAAGACATGAAAGGCACCGTCGTCTTTGACGGCTCAACATCAGCTGCCTTCAACATACGGAGCGGAGTGAAACAGGGTTGCGTCCTGGCTCCCACTCTGTTTGGAATCTTCTTTGCTGTGATGCTGAAACACGCATTTGGTCCTGCAGCTGAAAGTATCTAGCTCCGAACCAGGACAGACGGAAAGCTCTTCAACCTCTCCAGACTAAGAGCCAAGACTAAAGTCCAGCTGAGGTGCCTGCGTGACTTCATCTTTGCAGACGATGCAGCAGTAACCGCCCACTCAGCCAAGGACCTACAGCAGCTCATGACTCGCTTCAGCGATGCCTGCCAAGACTTCGGGGTTACCATTAGCTTGAAGAAAACACAGGTCATGGAACAGGATGTTGACTCTCCCCCAGCCATCAGCATCAATGACCATGAACTGGATGTCGGCCATGACTTCGTTTATTTGGGCTCAACTATTTCAGACACCCTCTCACTTGACGCAGAGCTCAACAAGCGCATCGGCAAAGCAGCTACCACCATGACCAGACTGACAAAGAAAGCATGGAACAACAGCAAGCTGACTGAGCACACAAAGATCCAGGTCTACAGAGCCTGCGTCGTGAGCACCCTCCTGTATGGCAGCGAGTCCTGGACTTTGCGTGCCCGACAAGAGCAAAAGCTCAATGCTTTTCACATGCATAGCCTTTGACACATTCTGAACATCACCTGGCAGGACAAGATCCCAAACAACACTGTCCTGGAAAGAGCTGGATGCACCAGCATGTACACGCTGCTGAAACAGAGACGTATGCGCTGGCTCGGTCATGCCGTGCGCATGGACGACGGACGGATCCCTAAAGACCTCCTCTACGGAGAACTTGTGCAGGGAAAACGTCCCACAGGCAGACCACAGTTGTAAAAGCAAGAGGGACCTAAAAGCCATGAAGATCGGCCAGAACAACTGGGAAGCAACAGCCCTCGAACGGTCAGCCTGGAGACAGACTGTGCAGAAAGGTCTCTCCAAGTTCGAAGAGACACTCGCTCAGAAGCACGAGGAAAAGAGAACGAGAAAAAAGGCTGCAGCCCAGGCAGACAGACCAGCGTCAGACTTCATCTGTGCCCTCTGCCACAGGGACTGTTATTCCCGCGTCGGACTGGCCAGCCATACCCGACGCTGTACCAGAATAAACACCAAGAGCGCAACTCCATAGTCTTCCGAGACTGAAGGATGCCTATAAACATATATATATATATATATATATATATATATATATATATATATATATATATACACCCATCCACACATACATACATATTTCTATATAAATGTACACATCCATCCATCCATCTATACATACATACATACATACATGCATACATACATACATACGAGTACACACATACATACATACATACACACATACATACATACATACATACATACATACATATATCCATCCATCCATCCATACATACGTACATACATAACACACACACATACATACATACATACGAGTTCATACATACATACATACACACACACACACACATACATATGTACATACATACATACACACATACATGTATATATACTACATACAAACACACGTAGATACAGCGATACATACATGTACATACATGCATACAGCGATACATACATACATACATATATACATACATACACATACATACATACATACATTCATACACACACACATATACATACATACATACATCCATACATACATACATGCATACATACATACATACACACATACATACATACATACATACATACATACATACATACATACATACATACATACATACATAACATACAACATACATACATACAACATACATACATACATACATACATACATACATACATACATACATACATACATACATACACACATGCAGAACCCCACGCATCCGAGTCCGTCCGTGCGGATGGAGAGTAAATACTCGCCCTTAAAACACACACACACACACACACACACACACACAACACACACACACAACATACACAACACACACACACACACACACACACACACACACACACACACACACACACACACACACACACACATGGTGTACAGTTATTGCCTGGTGCTGTTGAAGTTTTTTTTACTGCTATTTGCTGATGATGTGGTGCTTTTGTCAGACACTGTCATAGGTTACAAAATCAACTAAATGCTTTAAAACATGAATCTGATAGGCTGTTACTGTCTGTGAACCTAGAAAAGACGAATGTGATGATTTTCCGTAAGGGAGGACATCTTTCGGCTCGAGAAAAATGGTTTTATGGTGACTCTGAAGTTAAAGTAACAAACTCATATAAATATCTAGGTATTATTTTTACAACAAAACTGAGTCTCCAAAGCGCATGGGTGAAAAGCAGCAAAAAAGGGAAAAGAGGAACGATGGAAATTTTAAGATTTTAAGAAAATTGAACGGCACTGACTTCTCGATTTTTGGAAACTTTTCGACTCGCAGATTGAACCAATCTTAACGTATGGCTCAGAAATATGGGGGATTTCGAGCAATCATAAAATGGAAAAGGTACATACATTTGCCATCAAACGCTTCCTTTCGGTACCATTGCATTCATCTAATAAAATGTTATATGGAGAAACTGGCCGTTATCCTTTGTTTTTGAAAACTCAAATGAAGTGTATTAAATACTGGTTGAAATTAACCCAGCTCCCATGTCAAGATTGTGCAAGCAGGCATATGACATGTTACTGAATCAATTAGATTCGGGTAAACAAAACTGGGCATATTTCGTTAAGAAAATGTTAACCACACATGGATTTGGTATTGTGTGGATGTGCCAGGGAGTTGGTTATGAACAAGGATTTATTTCAGAATTTAGGGATAGACTAGTTGATTCGTACAAACAAAACTGGCACGCTCAAATGGAAGAATCTGAGAAATATGATTGGTTCCTTTCCTTTAAAAGTATATTTCAAACCGAAATATATATAAAGGCCGTAACAAATAAACGGCACAGAAGCAATCTTGCTCGTTTAAGACTAAGAGCCCTAGGGCTAAATACAACAACAAGATGGTTTTACTCAAATTCATCGGCACACTCTATTTGTCCCATGTGTAATGTAGAGACAGAAGATGAAATGCATTTTTTGTTTGTTTGCAAGTCGTATGAAAGTATACGACAAAAATGCACAATCTTTGATGAGGACATTTCGAGTCAAAGGGTCATTACCAGAATACTCATGACTGAAGATGAAAAATATCAAAAATCCCTCGCGAAATTTATCGCCCTTGCTTGGGAAAGTCGGAGAAAGAAAACAACACAGCAATAAATTAATGTAAGTTTATCTCCAGTGAAGATATCACTTTATACTGTTCTTATGTTTATTTGCCGGATTTGGTCTTCCTCTTACTTATATGACTAATTACGTCGGGTGGTCAACTGTTTCTTCAACTTTTTGTTCAACATTTTGTTCAACTTTTTTCCTTCACTTTTTTCTTCATCAATAGGAAAAAAAATTCAAATGGATGTAATGTCAGCCATGTCTATATTTAGAAATCTTTATTTCGCAAAAACGTCGCCGTAAAATTTAATGACTTTGTTTTATGCTCCTTGCCACAAGGACAAAAATGTCAATGGCAATAAACCATTTTCAGTTACACACACTCTCTCTCTCTCTCTCTCTCTCTCTCTCTCTCTCTCTCTCTCTCTCTCTCTCTCCCCCCCCTCTCTCTCTCTCAATGTCACAATTCAGTCTAAATAACTACTCGGTTAAGGTTTCAGCGCACTTAGAAATTCCATATGCGCTCCACCCAAATCTGCCATCGGGGATGTGGCAAGTTGCCTTATCCTGCGCAAAACTCTACACGCCTGTGTAAGGTCTTGAGATGGAGGAGAGGACAGGTACCTATAAAAGACAAAACCTGACACTCCACCACAATGACTGAAGCATTAAGATGAGTGGCTAACAAGTCAACTCTACGTTTCAGGGGAGGTTTGAACTCGAAACATAAGATCTTGAGTCCACGTTTCTAATCATGGAGTTTGCCAACTGTGTCAGTTGTATGTGTGTGTGTCTCGTTATTATTGTTACTGTCATTGTTGTTTAAAGCCCACCCGACTGAGTAGAGCCATATTAGGGCTATGACCGTTTCAAAACATACAACTCTTCAACAAAAAGAAAGAAAAAAAAAGAAGAAGAAAATTAAGTACACATGTCAATACATTCGCGCACATAATCTAAGGACATGCGCTGACCACTCCAGTTTATCGCACGGGGGATTTAAGAAAACACACCTGAAAACACACCCAACTGGATAGACTCGATGTTGATGGAAAAGATCTACGAATAATCAGAAATATGTACTGGGAACAAACAGCTGCAATGAGAATAGAAAACAATGTAAGCTCTTTCCAAAATATCAAAAGAGGAGTCAGACAGGGTTGTGTTTTGTCACCATATCTGTTTTCACTTTACAGCGAAAACATCATGAGAAACCTAGAAGAAGATTAAAGGATTGGATTAAAGGTTGGAGGGAAAATGATAAACAACATTCGATATGCAGATGACACCGTGCTAATTGCAGAAAGTGAAAGAGACCTACAAAACCTTGTGAATATACTAGAAATAGAAAGCAAAGGTAAGGGGCTGGAACTAAACAGCAGGAAGACTGAAGTCATGGTGATCAGTAAAAAACATGAAATCCCCTCATGCAAAATAACAGCAAATGGCACAACCTTGACACAGGTTGAGAAATTCAAATACCTGGGAACGATCATTTCATCAGACGGCAGTTGCACATCAGAAATAGCCGGCAGAATCGGCCAAGCCAAAACAGCATTCAAGAAGATGACAAGCATTCTTACCAACAAATGCCTATCAATTAACATCAGGAAGAGAGTTCTTGAATGTTATATAGAACCAATACTGTTGTACGGATGCGAGGCGTGGACAGTCAACAAACAAAGCCAGAACAAGATTGAGGCAGCCGAGATGTGGTTTCTAAAAAGAATGTTGAGGGTTCCATGGACAGCAAACAAAACAAACGAGACAGTCTTGATGGAGGTAGACACAAAATAGATCACTCATAATAAGGAAGATTAGGAAAAGGCAGGCAACATTTATAGGCCATTTTATGAGGAAGGGGGATTTGGAGCACCTGGTCACAACGGGAAAGCTGGAGGGAAAAAGAGCACAGGGTAGACCCAGGGAGAAAATGCTGGACGGACTTGCAGAGTGGCTGGGGACGGGGAGGGTGGGGAAGATGCTAGGGGCAACGAGAGATAGAGGCAGATGGAAGTCCATGATCGCCAACGCCATGCGGCAGGGCACCTGATGATGATGACACCTGAATACTAATTCAAGCATACCGAAGGATACCACAACATGTATGAAAACGGACATGAATTACCTAAAATTGCTTCCGCACATCTCACCTCCTTGAGCCAAAATTAATGCATGTACCCAATTGTCAATCCTAAGAAAAAGTACAAAAGACTTTATCGAATACATGCAGGTGAACGGACAAGCAAGGCAGAAAATGATAGGAAGAAATGACAGAAACCAAAGGAACAAGAGAGTGACAGAAAAGAGGAAATTTCTAGCACAGAATTTCCAGAAGGTGGGGCTACTATTTATACTGAAAAAGCCCCCGGCATCCCCACATTGGGTGGGTGGTGGGTGGGAGTGATCTCTCACTCAATGTCGCGTAAATATCCATCGCGGCAGACACTGACAAATGACCCAGTATAGTTCTAATGTGTCACTGTCTTCTTTCCTTCTTTCCTTAATCTGTCCGCTTGTACCATAATGGATGTCGTGGGACTAAGAAATGACGGTCAGCAGCCAACTGAGAGGCCAGAAGTGGAGAAAGGCCGGCCGTACGATGTCAAGGTCTTTTTCAGCCAGGTCTTTTTCCTCGGCTTGCCTTTCAGGTGTAAATCCACGTCTGTTTGTTACGTGTTTGTGAAGCCAGCAGGTTTTGATTGCATTCTGGTTCGACGACCAAAGCACTTAATTCTCTGTCGGATATATACTATCAGTGATGATGACCTGACTGACGCTGTTTCCATTATGTCTCTGACCACGTCACGCCTGGTATTGTCGACAGCTCTTCTCAAACAGCGCATTTCACGGGTGTTAACTTTCCCCCCTATGGGGATGCCAGGGGCTCTTTCAGTATAAAGAGTGTCCCCACCTTCTGGGAATTCTGTGCTAGAAATTTCCTCTTTTCTCTCTCTCTCTCTCTCTTTATTTCTGCCTTGTTCCTTTGCTTTCTGTCATTTCTTCCTATCATTTTCTGCCTTGCTGGTCCATTCACCTGTATGTGTCTGATAAAGTCTAAGGCACTTTTTCTTAGGATTCATAACTGGGTATACGTACACACACACACACACACACACACACACACACACACACACACACACACACACACACACACACATATGCACACACACACATATACATACTTATATATAATATATATATATATTATATATATATATATATATATATATATATATATATATATAGTAGTAGTAGTAGTAGGCCTCCTTCGGTCATGACTGACCATGGACAAAGTACATCCGTTCTAATGTCTAGATGGGCTGTCTGCTTGGTCCAAGCAGCGTCGCCTGTGACTGTACAGACCAATGCGAGAGAGGCAGTCTCTGTCGCAGCGGTCGCATGTGTATGCTGATGCTGGTCTGTTGGCTGTCATCCCTTTTCTGCGAACTCGCTTTTCTGCTGCAGCAGCTGACAGTTTGTCCTCACCAATCCGCAGCTGTTTCTTGAGAGTAGTTCTCCAGCTGTTGCGGTCGTCTGCGAGGTCCTTCCAGGACTCAGTGTTGATCTCAAGCGCCTTCATGTCACGCTTGCAAACGTCTTTGTATCTCAGCTGTGGGCGGCCAATGTTTCTCTGCCCTGTGGCAAGCTCACCATAAAGGATGTCTTTTGGGATGCGACCATCTTCCGTGCGGCGAACGTGGCCCAAACAGCGCAGCCGACGCTGTCTCAGCATGGTATGCATGGTTGGGAGGCCAGCGCAGATTAGGACTTCGGTGTTGGTCACCTTGTCTTGCCAGGAAATGCCAAGTATGCGCCGTAGGCTTCTCAGGTGGAAGGTATTGAGCCTTTTCTCCTGATGAGCATGCGTGGTCCACGCCTCGCTGCCATACAGCAAGGTGCTGAGGACACAGGCGTTGTATACAGCCATCTTTGTCTTTGTGGTCAGCTTGGGATTTGTCCACACCCTTTGTGTGAGGCGGGCTAGTGTTGTGGCTGCCTTCCCGATCCTCTTGTCGACCTCTGTGTCAAGGGAGAGGTTATCGGTGATGGTGGACCCAAGATATGTGAATTGATGGATGGCTTCAAGCTCGTAGTCATCAATGGTGATGGCTGGTGGAGATGGCGTGTCTTGGCCCAGGACGTTTGTCTTCTTAAGACTGATGGTCAGACCAAAATCTTTGCAGGCCTGGGAGAAGCGGTCCATTAGTGACTGCAAGTATACATGTACATATGGGTCACTCTCCTGAAGACTGGTCAATATTGTGACAATTTTTTTTAAATGTTAACTGAAAATGAAAGCTTGATATCTGCAGTATACAGATCTGTAATGCATAAATTGACAAATTTGGAGCTCAGTGAAATATAATAAAATGTTGCATCATCCTGCAGTGTCTCACGTGTTACCTGAGACAAAGGCATCTATGTGCTCGTTAAAATGGTCAATGAAGTGACATTTTTCAAAATATACTGAATAATGACATATCCTTTGTGAAGTAGTGCAAAATCCCGCAACGAGGGAGGGAAAGTGAGATTCATACGCCAAGATCGGTCGAAGTTCAGGGAAGTTGACGAAATAGATCCTCTGCCCACAATTCGTAATCAAGTGATTATTTCTCAGTCTCCTCTTCTCTCTCATATCACTTATTGACGTGAATCATTATGAAAAATGTTTGTGGTTTTAATGAATCATATCGGAAATTCCCAATGCCTTCTATTTTAACCCTTTGACTCCCACACCCTGTCCACCAGCATCTTGCATTGCCAACCAAGCTAGCACAGCAAAAGCAACCCTCTGACTTCCTCATCCTAACCACCAGCTTCCTGCAGAAAGCTGGTGGATAGGATGAGGAAGTCAGATGGTTAAGTTTTTGCAGTTGGTGGATAGGGTGCGGGAGTCAAAGGGTTAAAGGCACGACTTAGTTAAGTTATCGCTACAATGAAGACACCGTATTAAACGTTCGGGACACTGATCGATCTGCGAGCATATATCGATCACCCATGGATACTATGCAGTAAAAATTGATGTCAGAGACACATTTACATTCTTTCTTCATTGTCGAAGGTTGTATGGATTTCGGTCATGTATGTAGGAAATAACTGTGATCGATCAACCAGTCTGAACTCATGTCACAAAACTAGCTACTGAAATCGCTCATTTTTCCAACAAAAAGTGCTGTAGAGTTTTAAAAAGAAAAAACAAAACAAAAAACAAATAAATAAAATGTTAAAAAACCACTTTTTTTCTTTTCATTTTCTTCAATTTCTTGAACATTTTACAAACGAAATCTAACAACATCGTAAGATTTTTTTCAAAAAAACATTTTATATTGGCTTCTTAAAAGCAGTGGTCCCAACTGACCAGTCTTCAGGAGAATGTCTCATACACACACACACACACACATATACATGTATATATATGTATATGCGCGCGCGTGCGCGTGTGTGTGTGTGTATTACACACAGAAAGAGACTGTGTGTATGTGTGTGTGTGCGTATGTGTGTGTGTGTGAGAGAGAGAGAGAGAGAGAAAGAGAGAGAGAGAGGAGGGGGAAAAGAGAAAAACAAGAGACAGACAGACAAAGTTCAGAACTCAGCACGTGTTTATTGTACACACATAGGGAAGAGGTGGGGTGGGGTTTGGGTTTTCTGATGATTTCATACAAGTTCTACAATCAATCCGCAGTATTTACAGTGTTCAAACCACTGGGTTATATCACATCATCCACTTTCTGATATTTACAGTCACATTACCCAGGATACATAGGTTTCAGCAGCTGCAAAAAAAAAAAAAATTTCAATTTTGTCCTAGTCCTTAATCTATTAACCCTTTGACTCCCGCATCCTGTCCACCAGCATCCTGCATTGTCAACCATGCTAGCAAAGCAAAATCTTAACCCTTTGACTCCCTCACCCTATCCACCAACTCTCTGCAGGGATCAGTCACTCAAACCAACCGAACATTCAAACAAACCGAATGATTATTCAAGACAAGTTAGCACAAGTGCATCCTTTAATTTAGAGAGAGAGAGAGAGAGAGAGAACAGACAGACAGAGACAGAGACAGATACAGAGAGACAGACAGAGACAGACAGACAGAGTGACAGAGAGAGAAAAGAGAGAGGGGGTGGGGAGAGAAAGGCAAAGACATAGAGATAAAGACAGAGACAGAGACAGAGACAGAGAGACAGAGAGAGGCAGGCAGACAGACAGGAAGACAAACACAGAGAGAGAGCAAGACAAGATAGACAGACTGACAGAGAGAAACGTACCCTACTAACAAACGTTACGTGCACCATGTTTCCACGTTGCTTGTAGGCCTACCTCCTCAGTGAGACAACCCCTCTCCCCAGGCTAAATTCCTGCGGGGACCTTAACCCAAATAAACAAGCCGAGAATTCCTGGGCAGGTCAGTTTGTCTTCTGCTTGATAGAAACATGCTCAGGAAGACTGATGGATTGCGACTGCACGTTTCCTGATGAATGCCTCGTAAGAATGAATTCATAGTCAAACGTGACTGCTTCAGAAGTACATAGCCGAGGAAACCTTCTCCTTGTTTTCAACGCCCCCCCCCCCCCCCCCGTGTGGTGTGTGTGTGTGTGTGTGTGTGTGTGTGTGTGTGTGTGTGTGTGTGTGTGTGTGTGTGTGTGTGTGTGTGTGTGTGTGTGTGTGTGTGTGTGTAGTGTGTGTGTGTGTGTATGTTGTGTGTGTGAATTATCGTGTAAAAAGAAAATTAATTGTTTGAGCACATGACAACATTGTGTGTGTGTGTGTGTGTGTGTGTGTGTGTGTGTGTGTGTGTGTGTGTGTGTGTGTGTGTGTGTGTGTGTGTGTGTGTGTGTGTGTGTGTGTGTGTGGTTCTTTATCACAGACAGGTTTTCCCATAACCTATCGGATAACACCATATAATGAAGTCCCGTATGCAGCATGCATTTAGCGCGCGTTAAAGATCCCACAGCAGCAAAATAGTTTTCTCTAGCAAACATTTCTTTTTAAAAAAATCCACTGACATAGGTAACAAAAAACACATACGCGTTCAGTGGAAAAAATGCGAACAAGAAAATAAGTGGCGCCGCACCCTTGGGGTCCGTATGTGAGGAGGCACAATAAAAACAAAGACAGAGACAAACAAACATACATACAAACAAAGAACAGGGTATCTGATGAATAGCTAGTGTTGCTTTTCTCTTGGATTTAACATCATTTAACATCACCCAGGGAGAAAATACTGGACAGACTCGCAGGGTGGCTGAGGACAGAGAAAGGTGGGAGATGCACTTGCAGCGACAAGGGATAGATTCATATGGAGGGCCATGATCGCCAACGCCATGCGGCAGGGCATATGATGATGATGACGATTGTTTTTCTTCACTACATTTCAGATTTAAGCATACTTTCCTTTGTGTTTCTTTACTTTTCTTGAGTCGGATTTTTTGTTGTTTGTTTGTTTGTTTGTTGTTGTTTTATGGCAAAATGCTGTAGCATATCTCACACACACAAAAAGAAAATAATGACAACTATAATCATTGCAGACTCTCTTCTTCAAGAAAATATTAGCGTGGTGTGTTGCTCCTCTAATATCACTGCTGCTTCAGTATTTGTTGGTGTTTGTTGTTTTTTGTTTGTTTTGTTTTGTTTGTTTTGTTTGTTTGTTGTAGTTTTTTTCAATCTATTTATTCATTTATTTACTTGCTTGGTTAGTTGTTCCCTTTTTACTATTTCTGTTTTAGTTTTTGTCATTATCTTAATTTATTCATGTATTCATTTATTCATCTCTTCATTCATTCATACATTCATTCATTTTCTCTGCGAGATCTGTTGCTCCCCTATTACTGCAGATGTTTTAGCGTTACTTTTATCATCTTATTACCATAGCTGCTTCGTTGTATGTTACTTGATTTATCTACTTCTGTTTCTTGTTTACACGTATGTTTTGTTTGTTTGTTTGTTTGTTTTTGTTTTTGTTTGTTTTTGTTTTGCTTTTTTTTTTTTTTTTAAACAAATATATGAATGAAAACGTTTTAGAATGAGGAGGGGGAGAGGAGAGAGACAACAAATACGAAGAGACAGGACTTTGTCGTTCTATATCGATCTCTCTCCCCCCCCCCCCCCCCCCACCCCGACCCCAAAATACAATTCGGGTTGAAGTTCACATTGCTTATAGCCCAGCCAACTACTAGAGCCATATTAGGGCTAACACCACGTTGAAAACAACTCCCAGTTTAAGTAAAAGCGCAACAGTTAAAAATAACTTATGCAATCAGTAAAAAGAGTTGCCATGTACACAAACATTTGATGTTCTTTTTATACGATTTTTACACACACACACACACACACACACACACACACACACACACACACACACACACACACACACACACACACACACACACACACACAACACACACACACACACACACACACACACACACACACACACATACACATACACAATGTTGTCATGTGCTCAAACAATTAATTTTCTTTTTACACGATAATTCACACACACACACACACACACACACACACACACACACACACACACACACACACACACACACACACACACACCACACACACACACACACACACACACACTGCACGCACGCACGCACGCACGCACGCACATTAGCACGCGCATTTGAATATGTGTATTTATTTTTATATAGTCGCGATCAAAATAAGATAAAATGCCAGTATCTAAACTGATGGTATACAGGCCTTTTCGCATTTGTGCGTTACAAATTATCCAGAAACGCTCAGGCACTCTGTAGCAGAGCTGTGACAGGCATGTTGACATGAGTCCATGGCCAGTCCTGACTTACACAATCTTAAAACCAAATCACTATATTTCAGTCATAAAAGCCTGAGAGATGATCGCGACTGTGGATATTTTAAGAGAGGAAAGAACAGTCAGTTTTAACCCTTTGACTCTAGCATCCTATCCACCAACTGCAAGAACTTAACCCTTTGATTCCTTCACCCTATCCACCAGCTTTCTGCAGGGTGAGGGAATCAAAGGGTTAAGTTTTTGCTTTGTTAGCATGGTTGGTAATGCAGGATGCTGGTGGACAGGGTGCTGGAGTCAAAGGGTTAATTTCACAATGTCGGAGAGCAAGTCTCAAAACGCAAGAAAATAAGAGTTCTGCTTTATTTTATTCGATCTTGATGCTGTGGAGTTACGTCTAAGACTGAGTCTGAGGGCTTGTACCCTTCGCTTACTATCATGGCATATCGTGATGTCAAACAGGCCCGACAAACAGACACCGGCAGTGTTAGTCACGAAATTGGAGTCACATTCTCAATGACGCATCCGTAAAGCGCATGAGACGCGACTGTGTGGTCAAAGAGAATCAGCAAAAAAAAACCCACAAAAACAGATTCAGAACGTGCATTTAATGCAACGAGACAAGACAGGTCACAGGTTTCTCAAAGAGCCCATAACATGCTCAAGTGCGTAGGAAGACCAGTCGCCGTGGTGTAGTGGTTAACGTAACGGACTACCGAGCGGAAGGTTGTGGGTTCGAATCCCCATCAGTACCTTCAAAAATCATTGTGGGATTTTTCGGCTCTAACCGGCTCCTACCCAGAGTTGGGCGTGCTATGGGCTCATTGGGAAACTGGGACCACACAGTCGAGTCTCATCCACATCACGGATGCATCACTGAGGGTGTTGCTCAAATCTTCTGACCAGTACCGCAGGTGTCTATATCTCTCGGACCTGGTTGACGCCAAGATATCTTATGATAGTAAGCGCAAAGTACAGCCCTGTCACGAAGTCTCAACCCTAGATGGAACTCCACAGCATCATGATTATCATCCTCATCGACATCATCATCATCATCATCATCATCATCATCCATCGCATTGTACAGAAAAAACTGTGCTAGCTTCTGTGGCCATTAAGCTGGCATAGAAAATGGAACGAAAAAAATAAAGGTGAGCACAAAAGTAACCTCCCTGAGTGCGAGGATCCTTTAAAAAAAACCGTCTGTGTAGGAGCCGGTCAGCACACACACACACACACACACACACACACACACACACACACACACACACACACACACACACACACACACACACACACACACACACACACACACACACACACCACACACAAAATCCACAGTAATCGTTTTGTACAGAAGGCGGTTCGAACCCACATCCTCTGAACTAGTAATCCAATGTGTAACCAGATACTTGTACGATGTGAGACTACACGGCGGACTCCTTAAAGGACCTCTCCCGCGACGTCCCTCCTGATGCAATTTTCCGGTTTTTACAAGAGATCGATAGATTTCATCTGATATGACTTAAAGTCCGAGTATGGTTTTCTTTAACTGCATTTTAGACTTGCAAGGTTAACAATGAGCATGTTTCTTGACTGATCCTTTTTTTTTTTTTACTCTTAACCTGGTTGTCGTTTTTGACGTGGGTGTTATCCCTGATATGGCTCTAGTAATATGAACTGAACTGTGTAACCAGTTCACAACGTTGTCTGGTTAAAAACAAGAATTTTCATGTGGCCTGACCGTCCTTTTTTGTTTGTTTGTTTGTTTTGTTTTTGCTTTTTTTGTTTGTTTGTTTGTGTGTGTGTGGGTTTTTTTGTTTTTGTTTTTTTTTACCGCTCGCATGCACGTGTCGTTCTCCAACATGATCTTGACATGCGTGGGGAACATCGTGACGTTCGCTCCCTTTCGCAGCGAAGACTTTCTGCCTTGTTAAAGCTGGTCCAAATGGTCTGATATATTACAGCAGTGGCTCATGTATCATACAAGAGAGCTCTGAATAAATGCACACGCTGCAAGAGATTTATGTGCACAGCGCAAGTAAAAGTGCATCCAAAAAATATCATTAAAAAAGGAAACAAATCTCCCTCCCTTTTGGACAGTCAACACGCAAAGTCAGAACAAAACTGAGGCAACTGAAGTGTGGTTTCTAAGAAGAATGTTGAGAGTTCCATGAACAGTAAAAGAAAACAAACGAGACATTCTTGAAGGAAGCAGACACAAGAAGATCATGAATAAAGATTAGAAAAAGACAAAGCAACATTTACAGGTCATTTTATGAGGAACGGGGAATTAAACAGCAGGAAAGCTGGAGGGAAAGAGAACACCAGGTAGATCTATGGAAAAAATATTGGACGGATTTGCAGGTTGGCTGAGGACAGAGAGGGTGGGAGATGTACTTGCAGCGACAAGGGATAGATTCGTGTGGAGGGCCATGATCGCCAACGCCATGCGGCAGGGCACATGATGATGATGACGATGATGATTATATGACAGTACCTACATAATTTCACCATTGGTACAAAAAAAACAGTGTTGACATGGCAAAGTTTACAATTAAATGACAATCAGAACAAACATCCATATTGTACAATGTACTGTCAAGCGGATTCAGACTAACAAATGATAATGTACTACTCTGTGGTGTGTGTGTGTGTGTGTGTGTGTGTGTGTGTGTGTGTGTGTGTGTGTGTGTGTGTATGTGTGTGTGTGTGGGTGTTGTGTGTGTGTGTGTGTGTGTGTGTACGTGCGTGCGTGTGTGCGTATTTTAAACCACTGTCGTTTGACGACAGACTGACATGTAGAAGTACATGTATATGTTTTATTATCATTTAATTTCTGTTGCTTCTTTAACGTTATATGTCTTCCAAAACAAGTTCAAGCAAACAGAAACCAGAAAAACACGAAAAAAAAAAAAAAAAAAAAAAAAAGCAGTACACGTATTTTATACAACCAGACAAGACAGGCGCAAATTTTCGGCCAACTGGACTTTGTCAAGCGTAAATGTAAGATCACAAACGAATGAACACCAAATACAAAAACTGGGAGAAACGACTAAAACTTCTCTGCTGCTTCGTCCGGTGGGAGGAAAGGATTTTTTCTCCTAATTTTCCTATTTGGTGATTGTTCGTTTTGTGATCTTATATTTACGACTTGACAAAGGCCAGTTGGCCGAAAATTTGTGCACGTCTTGTCTGGTTGTATTAGATACGCGTTCTGATTCTATTTTCGTGTTTTTCTGGTTATCTGTTTTATTGTTTGTCTGTCTTAACACATGGTAGAGGATAACACGTCTTTGCTTTGCGCGTCTGCTCTAGTACTCATGGTTCTGTGAAATGCTTAGGGCTTTCGTGAGACGAGATGTTGTACAGACAGTCATTAAGACTATTACTACTCTATAACAAAAAATATGTTTCAGCTTTACAGATGACACATGCAGCTATTTATTTTCCTGCACGAAATGAGACCAGTATTGTAGAATCGTGTTTTCAATGAATTTGTTTGAATACAAATCCAGTTATATCCAATCCATGCGTAAGTGTCTAGTGTTTTCATTAAAAAATTTGTTTGAAAATAAATCCATTTAGATTCATGCATGTGTGTCTCATGTTTTCAATGAATTTGAAGAATAAGCAAGTTTGCCAAACCGTCCGTTGTGTGTGTTTGTGGGCTGTTTGTTGATTGCTATCCAGATATGTCTGTAAGTTTGTCATGATATAGATATATATGGGTGTCTCCTCTTTGCTGGTGCTGTTGTTGTTGCTGCTGTTGTTGTAGCTGTTGTTGTCGGCCATCATGCTGTGTCGATATGGGGGTGTATGTATGAACGTATATGTCTGTGTGCGGGCATGTGGATATATGCATGTAATTACTGTTATTTGTTATTTTCATCTCTTACTTGTTTATTTATCTACATACTCCTTTATTTTGTATACATTTATTCACCTACTTTATATTCACTTACTCATTCACTCACTCGCTTGCTTGCTTGCTTATATACTTACTCAGTCACTCACTTATTCACTTATTACTTACTTACTTACTTACCTATCTATGATTAATGAAATATTGTCTTCACCAAGTTGATAGACAGCTGACCATTTGGGCATTGACTTGGGGGGGGGGGGGGGGTCTGTCATGTGAGACGAGTTTACACAGAATAGCTAGTTATGTTGTGATTCAGATCTTTAATTATTTATTTATTTACTTTATAGATATATGTTCCTTTTTTGAAGGAATGAATGACATACACATTCATTTACATGTAACCAAGATTATTCTAGTAGTAGGCTGATAAAATACCAGTATAAAATATAGACTAGGTAAAAACATAGTCTAGATAGGGTCTCAGGACCTGGCAAGCTCATGGTTTATGTGCAGGCTTAATTAAGGCTTGTGCCACGGTCACCATACACGTGGCACCTGTGACGTTAGTGCATATGAAATTCGCTCCGAGTGCAGAGACGTCATCTTGAGAAACTGAAACTGAAACAATGAAGTTGTTTGAAAATAAATCCAGTTATGTTCATGCAAAAATGTGTTTACTTAAGTCTTCCTTTCTTAGTAACAAGGATTTCCGATGGGCACCCCCCCCCCCCCCCCCCCCCCAGTAAACTGTGTCAATTCAAAATTGACAAACTTATGACTGCATTTAGAATTACTTTTACTCATTATTAGTAACACAACCATCATTTACTACAGGTAAATTTCTGATGGGCACCTGGAAAACTGTTCCAATTCAAACTTGTTCTGTTCTGTAGGTTTTAAAGTCCTACCACTCTCAGAGTATACGAGGACTAGCGAAAAAAAATTGCTTAAAGAAGCCTTTAAAATTTTCGTAGCATTGCGAGATACCGATGCTTTATTCGGTTCTCCTTCGGGTACACCCTTGATGGATAATGTATGAGTTGGAATCAGTTCAAACTTGCAGAAATGACTCCCTTTAACCCTTTGATTCCCGCACCCTATCTACCTATAACAATTTAACCCTTTGACTCCCTCACCCTGTCCACCGGCTTCCTGCAGAAAGCTGGTGGACAGGGTGAGGGAGTCAAAAGGGTTACATTTTTGCTTTGCTCTCATGGCTGGCAAAGCAGGATGCTAGGTGGATAGGCTGATGAAGTCAAAGGATTGTGGTGATGTTAGAATTCGTTAGTTCGTGGATTTTGTGTTTGTTTTCAACTGCTTGAAACTTGAGACCACTGCATCACTCAAGAGCAATGATCATTGTTTCCTGATGACTCTGTCTTACGTATCGTTCTGCCACCTGTTCAAGACACGTGTGCCGAACAATGTGGCGTTCTCCCCCTTTCGCAGCGAAGGCTTTATTGTCTTGTTTAATTCAAAGCTGGTCAAATCGTCTGATACGTTACAACAATGGCTTATGTATCATACAAGAGAGCTCTGAATAAATGCACACGCTGCATGTCCCGAGTGTTCTACACACACAATACAAGCATACAAAACATTAAAAGCACACGCAGACACAGACAGACAGACGGACAGACAGACAGACAGAGACCGAATGAGAAAGAGGGTTAGAGTTATTTGGGTTTTAAGCCCAGCCGACTGCATAGAGTCATATCAGGGCTATAACTGTTTCAAAACACAGATACAATACTTCAAAACCTCCTTAGCAAAACTGCACCGGTGAGAGACAGGGACCTTCAGGTAAAAATAGATCTTTTGAACGCCCTGCTTCACTCGGAGCTTTATGGTCGCAACAACAACTCCTTCTTGAATCATGGCAATTTAAAATCAAAATTCTGCTCTACTTTCAAGGACAAGGTGAATCCAAATCGGCTTGGCTCTTCCATCCTCGCCAAAAACATCGGCAGACAAGTCAACAGTGTCCTCTGGGAGCAGCCAAAGCGTAAACATCGTCATCATCAAAACAAGAAGTCTGAAAACTACGCATTCACCGCCTATGACAGTAGTTATCATCCATTCTACTATTCAAGAACACCCCACTTCAATCGGTCCCAGTGTCCATGGTGGAAAGGTGACATTTCACAACATAACTTTTTCCATCCCTTGAGAGATCTTTATGACTGGTGAACCTGGTTTTATGTTGTGATTGCATCAGCGTCAGACTGAACATACTTGCGACTTTCTTGTATTGGTTTTTACTGTCGCATGTAGGTGTTCATAGGTCGTGTTTACTTTCGCCAAAGATATCTTCACCCTTGATTTTATTCTAATTTTATTTTGTTTTTTGTTTCTTCCTGTGTATAATTATCTACAGCTGGTTTTGGTTAGTTATGCAAGTTAAAAACCGTTACGCAACAGAGTTTTCTGTTCTTCAGTGGAACAGTCGTTCAGTGAATATTAATCATCCTCATCTGCAGCAATATTTATCCATCAATAAGCATCATATTGTTGCCTTACAATCATTAAATGTGGCAAAACGTAAACTGCCAAAGTTAGAAGAATACTACTATCCTCCTGTGACTCTGTGATAACTCAAAGATTTATGCAGCCGTTTATACACGTAAAGACATGGATTATGAAATCATTCCACCTCCTGTACCAAAGGATACTGATAGAGTTTATTATGTGGCTGTGAAAGTGAAAATTAACTCTGTGTCAACTATAAATATCTTGTCTATATATTATCCACGTGGCCCTGATGGAGAAAACAGTGACTGGCTACGGACTTTAGACCATAATGAGAAATGGTTGATCACGGGGGATTTTAATGCCCATTCTCCATTTTGGGACAATGACTGCCAGTATGTCTCAAACAATCTTTTTGTCGAAAATGTCGTTGATTCTGGATTAGTCTTGTTAAATGACGGTAGAATAACTAGAATTTCAGACAATCCTAAACATAAGGCTTCAGCCATTGACTTAACTTTGTTATCACCTGACCTCGTCATTAATAGCATGTGGGATGTTACATCTGACTCCCTTGGAAGTGATCACCTGCCAATTGTCACAGTTATAAATGAACCGTTTGATAACACGCCAGTACAAGACGACGTTATATCTAGATATCATTATATGTACAGCCGTGCGAACTGGATAACATACCGTAAGATCTTAATGGCAAAAGATTGCAGGTTTAACGAAAGTGACAATGTTAATGATATGTATTCATACTTCACAAACGCGCTACACGAGGCAGCAAGTAATTCAATTCCAAAAAGGAAATGTATCAACAGAGGTAATTGTGTTGGAAATAGTTGGAGGAATCAATTATGTGAGGATGCAAAAAATGAAAAAAAAAAGAAAATGTATGAAATATATTTAAAAACTAAATCTCCAGAAGATCATTACAATATGAAAGTGGCAAAGATTTATTTCAACACAGTTATAGCCCAAGCCAAAAAGCAGTATTGGTCAGCTTTTTGTTCTATACAAATTTCCGGGCCTAAAGATCTTCCTAAACTTTGGAATAAGGTCAAAGAAATGAAAAATGGTTTTCATTTACCCCAGTTTCCTATTAAGATTAAAGACAAAGAATTTCCTTCATCATCTGAGAAAGCCGAAGCATTTGTACAGTTCTTTTCGAGAGTAAGTAATTCTAGTAGCTTGTCTACTCCAACAAGGGAGAAAGACGGAAAATTGAAGAATTAGAAAAATACTCAGATCCTCCCCCCGATAGCCACATGTACATAAATTCAAAAATTACGTTACAAGAACTTAAAGATGCCCTTCTCTCGTTGAACAACAAAAAAATCGGCTGTAGGACTCGATGGCGTTTCATATACACTTTTAAATCATTTACCTGAGAAATGGATTGAATATTTACACAAAATTATACAAAATGCTGGGAAAGTGGTCGCATACCTGACATTTGGAAGGCTTCAATTGTGTTACCTATACCAAAAGCTAATAAACCGCTCTCTACTCCCGGTAATTATAGACCTACCTCGCTAACATCCCATGTTTCAAAACTGATGGAAAAATTATATTGAATCGACTGACTTACTATTGTGAGAAAAATAATACATTACTTATTAACCAGTCTGGGTTTCGAAAAGGTAGATCGACGACAGACCATTTAGTCAAATTAACAACTCAAATTAAAAATCAGTTTGCTAAGAGAAAAAATGTTTTAGCTACCTTTTTTGATCTTAAAAAAGCGTACGACGAAGTCTGGCATGCGAGACTTTTGATGAAATTAAAACACATTGGTCTCAATGGTAATCTTTATTATTTTATCAAAGCATTCATAAGTGACCGAAGTATAGCAGCTAAAATAGGTCATACATACTCTGAAAAATGACCTGTAAATATGGGAATTCCACAGGGTTCTGTAATATCTCCTTTATTATTTAATATTTTAATCTATGACCTGCCAACACAAGTTTCAAACAATATAAACTTAGCTCAGTACGCTGATGATATAGCGATTTGTATGAATGTTTCGTTGAAAAGGAAGACTTCTTTAAGAGAAATAAACTACATTAAACAGGTCTACCAACGTGAAATTAACAATATTTCCACTTACTTGACGGTTAACGGTCTCGAAATATCCCATGAAAAAACACACATGATGCTTTTTAATAATGGTCTCAGTCCTAAAGAGGTACCGTTGTATAAAATTGATAATGAGGAACTGAAATATGCTACTCAAGTGACATTTCTGGGAGTACACTTGACTTCTAGTTTACAGTGGAAAAAACATATTGATGCCTTCTTATATAAAGCTATGAAAAGCTAGAACTTAATAAAAATTATTAGTAAAAAAATCATGGGGACAGGACACTAAAACGTTATTACATCTTGTAACAGCTTTAGTCAGATCGAAGTTGGCTTATAATAATAATAATTACAATATTTATATAGCGCAAAATCTTGATTAAATCAATTCTAAGCGCTGAACAGACACATACGCACGCACGCACGCGCGCGCGCGCGCACACACACAACACACACACACACACACACACACACACACACACACACACACACACACACACACACACACACACACACACATGGCTATAAATGGGGAAAAAGAAGAAAAGCAATAGAAAATTACAGACAGCATATATTATACAAATATATATTACATGTGATTCCACTCCGAGTGGAGACAAGTTGCAGAGGGGGTTGAGTGAGGTCAGGATTTTATGCAGAGGAAAAAAGATGAGTTTTGAGAGCGGACTTGAAGGAGACAAAAGTAGGTTGCTGACGGACTGAGAGAGGAAGTTTGTTCCAGGAGAGTGGACCAGAAACAGAGAAGGCTCGTGGACCATAGGTATTGAGCTTAATGCGTGGAAAGCGAAAAGTCAGAGGATCGGAGGCAGAGCGGAGGGTACGTGAGGGAAAATAGTAGGCTTGACAGGTAATCGGGGGCTGCGTTATTGAGGCTTTTGTAGCACACGGTGTCTAGTTTGTACTGTATGCGCTTTGATACAGGGAGCTTATGGCCAAGAGGTATATTTTTCAGCTCCAAAATGCTATTTGAAAAAACTTCAAAGCTTAGACAGTAAAGCTGTTAAATGTGCTCTTGGGGTACTGGTATATACAAAAACTCAAGAAGTATATAAAATAGCCGGCATCCTTCCATTGGATGATTGGAGGAAGTTATCAGCTGATAAATATATATAGTTAGAGCAAATGCTGTAGCTAATTATGCCGATACGGAATTTAAAATTCGGTCTTACATCCATTTCCCCAAGAGAGCTAGAACAATAAAGGCACAAGAAAAAATATCAACTTACACACATGAGCTCTTCCAAATTTCCCGCGTAGTACCTAACAAAGTTTCAAATAAAATGATATGTTGTCCTCTACCCCCATGGGAATTGTCCAGTGCAACTTTTGATATCAACTACACTGATAATGACTTGAGAAAAGATACTAATCCACACTTGTTAGCGATTGACGTTCTGTCACATCTACATACAAAATATCTACATTATTTGAAATTATTTACCGATGGCTCTGTTCTAGATGATGGTGCTGCAGGCGCTGGTTTTCTAATTCCAAAATTTAAAGTAGAAAAGGCTTACTCTTTAGGACTTGGGCATTCAATCTTCACTTCTGAATTAGTTGAAATCCTAATGGCACTAAAATATATAGTGGATCTACCCATAACTTTATATAGTATCTTATGTGTAGATTCGTAATCTGCATTACAATCGTTAAAAAGTTGCGAATATAAGGTAAATAGTAGGTTAATATATGAGATAACATTTCTAATTCATTGTTTAATAACAAATAATACACAAGTTACTTTTTGTTGGATCCCATCACACTGTGGTATCATAAATAATGATTGGGTCGACAGAATAGTTAGAAGTGCAGCACTGAATAGGGCTGGCAGTACTAAACTTGATTTACCACTATGTGAGCATGAAATGAACGCTACATTAGAAAACAAAGTAAAAGCGCAATGTGACCTTCGCCCATTCATCGTAAATTACCAGGGTTTTACAAGACTAGAGATAACCTTAGCTTACAGATTATCTCTCAATTCACTTCGAACTAAATTCAGTAAAGCCATCAAATGTATCTGTAGTGATTACGTAACAGTTAAACCACCTTTTGTGTTGTCAGCGAATGCAACCTTATTTCCCTGCATCATTTATAAATCTAAACATACATACTGATTTCACTCTGTATTTACACATTGCGAGGCACTTATGCGCAATCCTGTAGGTCGTTTTCTTTGATTAAGCATGATTGTTGTATACCTGTAAATCCCACCTGCTCCTGTTTGTTTGCTTGTTAGATTTTTTCTTACTCCCTAAAGGGCCTGTTACACCGCATTTTTTGTTTTTTGTTTTTATTGTTTGAGTTTACCTCATATGTTACAATGCCGTTATCATTTCATAGATTCATTCATCCCACAGACGTCTCTTTATCTTATCTTATGACCTGTTTATATATTTACTGGCCTTTTTTTCCACGTCTAAAAGCACATATGTGAATAGACGTCAAAAGAAATAACGAACAATACTTCAACCAGACAACAACAACAACAACAACAAAAGGGGGGGGGGGGGAGTGAAGGAGAAAATTAAGTACACGTATCAATGTATTTGCGCACATAATCTAAGGAGAAGCCCCTGACACTTACCATTCCACCCAATTTATCACAAAGGAGATTTAAAAAACACAATTCAATACAAATTTAAATACAACTAAGGACTCATATATAAAAACGGGTCTAAATTACCTAAAATTATTCCCACAGATATCATTTCCATGAGCCAAAAATGCACTTAATACATGTACCCAATTATTAATCCTAAGAAAAAAAGTATGTAAGACTTTATCGAACACATACAGGTGAATAGACCAGCAAGGCAGAAAATGATGGAAAGAAATGACAGAAAGCAAAGGAACTAGGCTGAAAGAAAGAGAGTAATAGAAAAGAGGAAATTTCTAGTACAGAATTTGCAGAAGATACTGAAAGAGTGCCCAGCATCCCCATGGGGGAGTGGGGAGGAAGAGAGTGAGAGAGAGCGAGAGAGAGAACGGAGAGAGAGAGAGAGAGAGAGAGAGAAAAGAGAGAGAGATAGACAGAGACACAGAGAGAGAACTCAGAACTCAGAAAATGTTTATTGTGCATCGGCCTTAGGCCACAATACATGCATGGGGAAGGGGAGGGGTTTAGGTTTTCTTATGCATTCATCGAAGTTTTAGAGATGGCCAAGGGCCAATGTAAATCACAAGAAGTTACAGTCATAATGGGAGATTTTAATGCTAAAGTGGGACAGGATAGGGTGCAGGATATAGTTGGACCTCATGGCCTTGGTACACAAAATGAAAGAGGGGGAAGCTTGTAGAATGGGCACAGATGAATGAGTTCATAGTAGGAAACACCTGGTTTGAGCAGCCTAACAGAAGAAAATGGACTTGGATGAGTCCAGGAGATAATACCAAAAATCAAATTGACTACATCTTGATCAACAAAAGATTTAGAAATTCTTTACTGTCAGCAAAAACACTACCAGGCGCAGACTGCAACAGTGACCACAATCCTGTAGTGGGAAGGTTTAGGCTGAAATTGAGGAAAAGGAAACAGACCAAAAGCAACATCAAACTAAACCTTGGACTCTTAAAGTCAGATGAAATGATACGTCAAAAATTTAATGTACATGTTCAAAACAAATTCAGTGCTCTGGAAGACGTTGGTGACAGTGAGGAACAATGGACAAAGTTGTGAGGTTCTATAAATGAAGCTTGTGAAGAAATCCCTAAGGCAAATAGAAAAGCAAAAAAGAGCTGGATGACTAATGAAATTTTGGGCCTGATGGAGAAAAGGAGGAAGGCAAAGAGAAACGAGGAGATATACAGGAAGATAAACAAAGAAATCAGGTATAGGTGCAATGAAGCTAAGGAAGCTTGGCTGAACACAAAATGCAAAGAGATAGAAGAACGACACAAAATGGATCCTCAGTGTATGTACAGACGAATTGAAGAAATTGTCCACAGGAAAAATACATGCGCATCAACTGGTTGCTTAAAATCCAAAGATGGCACGCTTATCATGGAAAAAGACAAAATATTAGACAGATGGGGAGAGTACATTAAAGACCTTTTTGACGATGACACAAACGAAGAACACATTATAAAAAAGAACTTTGAAGGACCACCCATAATGAAAGATGAAGTTAGAGCGGCACTGAAAAAGATGAAACCGGGAAAAGCCCCAGGACCAGACAACATTACTACAGAGATGATTGAAGCCCTGGAGGAATTTGGCATAGAAAAAATAACAGTCCGCCTAAATGAAATTTATGACACTGGAAAAATCCCCAAAGATATGTCAAAATCAATTTTCATTGCACTTCCAAAGAAAACAGGGGCTATAGAATGCGAACTCCATCGCACAATCAGTTTGATGAGTCATGTAACAAAAATCCTGTTAAGAATAATCATGATGAGGACAAGGAATAGAATCAAAAGAGAAATAGCAGAAGAACAGTGTGGATTTGTGGAGGGGGAAAGGAACTATTAATGCCATATACATCCTAAGAACTATCATAGAGAGGTCAATTGAGATTAATAAGGATTTGTATTTATGCTTTGTTGACTATACCAAGGCTTTCGATCGGGTACGACATGAAGAATTGATCAACCAACTGGAGAGACTCAATGTCGATGGAAAAGATCTACGAATAATCAGGAATATGTACTGGGAACAAACAGCTGCAATGAGAATAGAAAACAATATAAGCTCTTTTCAAAACATCAAAAGAGGAGTCAGATAGGATTGTGTTTTGTCACCAGATCTGTTTTCACTATATAGCGAAAACATCATGAGAAACCTAGAAGAAGACCATGGATTAAAGGTTGGAGGGAAAATGATAAACAACATTCGGTACGCAGATGACACCGTGCTAATTGCAGAAAATGAAAGGGACCTACAAAACCTTGTGAATATACTAGAAATAGAAAGCAAAGGTAAGGGACTGGAACTAAACAGCAGGAAGACTGAAGTCATGGTGATCAGTAAAAAACATGAAATCCCCTCATGCAAAATAACAGTAAATGGCACAACCTTGACACAGGTTAATAAGTTCAAATATCTGGGAACGGTCATTTCATCAGACGGCAGATGCACATCGGAAATAGCTGGCAGAATCGGCCAAGCCAAAACAGCATTCAAGAAGATGACAAGCATTCTTACCAACAAATGCCTATCAATTAACATCAGAAAGAGAGTCCTTGAATGTTATATAGAACCAATACTGTTGTGCGGATGCGAGGCGTGGACAGTCAACAAGCAAAGCCAGAGCAGGATCGAGGCAGTCGAGATGTGGTTTCTCAGAAGAATGTTGAGAGTACCATGGACAGCAAAGAAAACAAACGAGACGTCTTGATGGAGGCAGACACAAGTAGATCACTCATAAGGAAGATTAGGAAAAGACAAGCAACATTTATAGGCCGTTTTATGAGGAAGGGGGTTTGGAGCACCTGGTCACAACGGGAAAGTTGGAGGGAAAGAGAGCACCAGGTAAACCCAAGGAGAGAATGCTGGACGGACTTGCAGAGTGGCTGAGGATGAGGAGGGTGGGGGAGATGCTGGGGGCAACGAGAGATAGAGATGGTTGGAAGTCCATGGCCGCCAACGCCATGCGGCAGGGCACCTGATGATCATGATGATGATATGCATTCATACAAGTTCTACCATCAAACTGCAGTGAACGACAGAGAGAGAGACAGAGACAGACAGACAGACAGAGACAGAGAAACAGACAGACAGACAGAGACAGACAGACAGAGAGATGCATTAATTAAAACACAAAGATGAAATGGCCACCTGCATAGCAGAAAGTGCAGAAGAGCGGCATTGACTGGAGCAGCCTTTCATGTAATCCTAACAAATATCCATGAAGCCTTAGTTTAAAGCTGGCCAGCGATGTGCGTGATCATTCTGATGTGGGTGGGTAATGTATTCCAGATACAGGCTCTGCATGTTAACACTCACAATTTGCAATTCCAAATTACCGTAATTTGCAATTCCAAATTACCGTAATTTGCAATTCCAAATTACCGTAGAAGAAATAACATCCCCGGGTCTGATTTACACCAGGGATTAATATTAAACTGGTGTCTTCTCGTCTGTCATACATTTGACATACATCTACATGTTGTGTCTTCGTTTTCTTTGCAGGTTTATTCTTAGCCTGAGATGGTTGGAAACACCGAGAACAATGTTTTTCTCGCTCAGCGGGTCAACCCTTTTCTCCCCTACGTCCAACGTCGCCATCACTTCAAACGACTTCATCCGCAACATCTCTTTGTCCGACATCCATCTCACTACCGCCGCCACCACCACCACCACCACCACAGCCTCTCAACTCACTCACAGCCATGAGAACCCTCTGCACGCTAAAAACCAGCTTGGAATTTCCGCTTCCGAGTTAGCCAGATGCTGTTCATCATCGCCAACGACCGCAGAACCATTCTTCTCCCTGTTGAGCAGCACGGACAACGGTGAGCAAGAATTTGGAGATTTCCTTCAAACGCCCGGTTCCCACGCTACCGACTCTCTTTCTGCCTTGACTGCCTTCACAGCCCAGTACGCCCGCGACATCGCGTCCCCAGGGGATCCACCAACACCGTCCACGTCGTATGAAGACAGCGCAATGATGACCAAGGCGCCACCTGCTGCAGGCAGAAGAGGTCGTCCACCACGTCATAAGTATACGGCGCTTCTTCCTGTCACACCGACTCGCTCCCAGACGGCAGGAGAGGAACTCCAAGTCCACAGCCTCACGCCACAGTCCTGTGTGGTGTGTGGAGACACGGCCAGTGGTCACTATTTCGGAGCTTTGGTTTGTCTGCCTTGCAAGGTCAGTGCAACTTTATGACAGTTCCGTTGTCGATTAACCGTTTGACTCCTGCACCCCGTCCACACAGCATCTTGCATTATGAACCGTGCCAGCAGAACAAAAACTTAACCCTTTGACTCCTTCACCTTACACACCAGCTTCCTGCGGCAGGAAGCTTGTGGATAGGGTGAGAGAATCAAAGGGTTAAGTTTTTTTCCGTTGGTGGATAGGGTGCGGGAGTCAAAGGGTTAAATACTACTATTGGGGTCAGGATCGTCATTTTTGTTGTTTTACGATAGTATTTTAATACATTATGTAAGTGTAAACCTACTGTTAAATTTATCCCATTTATTTATTTCGCTGTCTCACCTTTCACACCGTTTCATTCACATGGTCTCAACGCTGATTATTTCCAGCCCTGGATACCCTACCAAAAGCCAGGTTCATATATCACTGCAGTCACGGCTCGCAGAGTTTGTCGGTATCAAGCCATCACTGATTCCAGACACTTTCATCCAAAAAAATCAAAATCAAAATGAAAAAGTTGCCCTTTATAAAACCACTACCTTTGCAAGTCTTGCGAATCACCACCTTTCGGTTTCTTTGCAGGACCTTTGTCAAAAGAAGTCTTCTGTACCAAGGCTGACTCACTTCTCGGTGGTGGCCACTTTGGCCTGTGTTCGTGTTGGCTGAGTACTTGCTGGTACAACGGCACTTTTTTCCTGTCCCATTTCTCTATGTCACCTCACAAGTAGCACAAAGTCTGAGACAGTTTTTCTTAATGCTATGATGAGACAAGCAGCATTTATAGGACATTTTATGAGGAAAGGGGAATTAGAGCACCTGGTCACAACAGGAAAGCAGAAGGGAAAGACCCAGGGAAAAAATATTGTACTGACTTGCAGGGTGGCTGAGGACAGAGAGGGTGGTAGATGTATTTGAAGCGACAAGGGATATATTCGTTTGGAGGGCCATGATCGTTAACGCCATGCGGCAGGGTACATGATGATGATGATGATGATCATCATCATAATGTTGTGGTAATGCAGTCAGTTCCAAGCATGGAATTTGATTATTAACATGATCAATCTTCGTGCAGAAATGGAGGCAAGGCGCATTTACACAATTTAAAAAAAAAGTAGGACTTACCGACAGACACCATGACGATTGCATAAGCTCACAAGTATGCCTAAATACTCCTAGGGATGTCTTTGTCCATGTTCATTAATATTTTGACTGTATTCAGCATTATCTGACATTTGAAAACGTCACTGATCATTCCTAGCTTTATTTCTTTGACTACTTCAATTTGACGTCCACGCCACGCTAGAATATACTTTTTTTTTTTTATATAGCGCGTGATTTTAAGACTAGCAGCAGTTATTGCGCACACGACATGACCCGCCGATTGTTCCGCTTTTCCTAAAAATGGAAGCATGAGCAGTCTGGCTGACGAGCTGTGTACAGACGCAGGTCCTTTTTCACAATACTGTTCTGATTGTAACGCTCAAGTGACTTTGTGCGTGTGACCTCCAGTATATCCATTCATGAACAGGCGTTTCTCTTTTCTGTTCAGTTTCTCAAAATAATGTCTCCGCCATCGGAATAAATTCCATATGCACCGACGCCGCTGATGCCGCGTGATGGGAGAAGATCCCTGTTGATTATGGCATTAGCTTTAAATTAAGCCTGTGCACGTAAGTCCTACGCGTTGTCAAGGTGTGCAGGTCTTACCTTTCCTAGGGTTTATATCTTACAGTTGTATCAGTCTGCCGGTGGAAAAGTCTGGCTACATATGTAAAAATGTGTACCTCAATCTGTAATATTCACAGAAAACAAACAAACAAATAAATAAACAAACCTAAACAAACAAAAGAACGGATGAAAACACAACCGATACTTAATACAAGCTTGCCTAATCAACGTCCTACCACGCAATCACATCACAGAATTCACGCCTAATCAATAACACACACACATACACACACACACACACACACAATCTCTCTCTCTCTCTCTCTCACACACACTCTCTCTCTCTCTCACACACACGCACACACACACACACACACACACACACACACACACACACACACACACACACACACACACACACACACACACACACACACACCACACACACACAAAATAGTGCCTTTCAAATAGTTCTCTTTGTTGACTCAAAATCTGTATTATATACCTTACGGTCTTTTGATACCGACACAAGACCTGATTTAATTACTGAGGCAAATCATCTTATACATCGTTTAAGGGTCATAGGTACAGATATCAGTTTATGCTGGGTGCCTTCACACGTTGGTCTTCACTGCAACGAAGTAATTGACAGAGCAGGGCGCTCAGAATTCTGATAATTCTATAGAATTATTTGTTCCTACTTCCGTAAAAGAAGCTTGCAAATTGCTCGAATCAACCTCATGGACTCGATTTCATGAACATTTCAATGAACAGTCTGTGTTACAACAAATGATAAAACTTACCGTTCAAAATGTATGTAAAAAAATTACAGTATTCTTCCATGTATTATTTGAGATCGATTGTTGCTGTTCGTTTTGGTATTCAGCTAAACGCGTTGAAAACAAAATATTGTAAAAATGTCAAGTGCATTTGCGGCGAATAGTTCACTCTTTCACTGCCTATTCTACTGCAAAATGTTACGTTCCTTTTTACCAAAAACGTTTACTCAAGAAAAGTATTCTGAAACTCATTTCCAAAAAGTTACATCAGATCAATCTTTATTAGTTAAAATTTCAGAATCATTAGTTCACAGTCCTGTTAACGCATTACTTAAACTTTATGCAGTGTGTGTATTAGTGTTACAATTTCCCTTCATATTGTTGAAGTTAATTGTTAGAGTTAAGTTTTCGTTCCATTTTCCTGTTCTCCCACCTATTTATGTCTTGTTACTCTATCCCCCTCTGCCCCAATCCAACCCGCCCAACTATCGTTCTACATGTTATTTTATTTATTCACTTTTTATTCCTCCTCCCCCGTCTAATATCACTTATAGTGAAAAGACGTTAAATCAAAGAACGAACACGAACACACACACACACACACACACACACACACACACACACACACACACACACACACACACACACACACACACACACACACACACACACACACACACACACACACACGTAGGTCACGACACTTCAAAACAAGATGAAGTTAGTCAAAGCAAGGAGAAGACAGGGAACGGGGGGGGGGGGGGGGGGGGGGGGGGCATTGCCCTCAAAATGATGAGACTGAGGAAAGCTGAAGTGACATGACAGTAACGTGTGCATCACTGGCTCATCATCAGAGTTTCTACATACGCTGTACACAACGAAGCAAGCCCGCCTTCAGAAATGCCTGTAGCGGACAATGCGACATTCAGAACTCTGGCCGAACGCGCTGTCCATGCTGCCGATTCCAGAAGTGTCTTTCTGTCGGAATGCACCGAAAAGGTATATAAAGGGATGAGTTGAAATTATCTATAATAATATGTACATGTACATGTACATGTCCGTGTGTGTGTGTGTGTGTGTGTGTGTGTGTGTGTGTGTGTGTGTGTGTGTGTGTGTTGTGTGTGTGTGTGTGTGTGTGTGTGTGTTTGTGTGTGTGTGTGTGTGTGTGTGTGTGAGCGCGCGTGTGCATGCGTGGTTATGTTGTGTGTGTGTGTGCGGTGTGTGTGTGTGTGTGTACGTGAGCGCGCGCGTGCATGCATGGTTATGTTGTGTGTGTGTGTGTGTGTGTGTGTGTGTGTGCGTGTGTGTGAGCGCGTGTGCATGCGTGGTTATGTTGTGTGTGTGTGTGTGTGTGTGTGTGTGTGTGTGTGGTGTGTGTGTGGGTGTGTGGTGTGTTGTTGTGTGTGAGAGGAGAGGAGTAGAGAGCGCGTGTGCATGGTGGTTATGGTGTGTGTGTGTGTGTGTGGGGGGTGTGTTGTGAGTATGTGTGTGTGGTGGGTGTGTGTGTGTTGTGTGTGTGTGTGTGTGTGTGGTGTGTGTTGTGTGTGTGTGTGTGTGTGTGTGTGTGTGTGTGTGTGGTGTGTGTGTGTGTCGCGCGCGTGCTTGTGTGCGTGCATGCTGTGTTGCGTTTGATCCCGTGTATGTCTCATGGCGTCCCATAGTCTTGCCTTGTATTGTCTTGCATTGCATTGCATTGTATTGTATTGCACTGTATTGTATTGTATTGCATTGTATTGTATTGTATTGCACTGTATTGCATTGCATTGCATTGCACTGCACTGCACTGCATTGCATTCCATTAGATTGGATTTGAATTTCATCGGAACAGTCTTGTTTGAAATCCAGGCTGGGAGATGAGGAGTTGAATCCAGCCTTCTTTTGGACAGCACCACTCATTTCATTTTCATTTTTATTTTTTCATTTTCTTTCTTTTATTGCCATTCTTTTCACAACTGCCACATTATTCCTCCCTCCCAGAAAAAAGAACATGTCCACAATATAATCATCATTAGTGCTGGTCTGGTTATCATCATCATCATCATCATCATTATTAACAACATCATCATTATTATTATTGTTAATAATAATGATAAATTATTATTATTATTATTAATCTCTTCATTATTATTATCACTATTATTATTATTACTACTATTATCATTATTATTAGTATATAATATTACTATTATTATTATTGTTGTTGTTGTTGTTTTTTGTTCACCATCATCATCAAAACAACAAAAACGAGTGTACAAGGTGGGGGGCATACGTAGGAAACAATAAAACGCCAGAGACAGATGACTGACATAGTAGTCTGAGACGTCACGAAAAAGACAAGATCGCACTGACAGACGCTGGGCTAATATGCTAACCAGTCCTACCCCCTACAAAAAGGGTCAATTTATGGACAAGCCATCAAACAATCAACTTTGTTATGATTTTTTTAAGATTCCGCTCACACTTTGGAACCAAGGGGACATGCGTTACAAATTGCAAACAGGGGATTATGGGATTATGATGAAACAACTAAGCCAAACACGACCAGAATGACCGGAGCATTAAATTAAGATCAGCAGTAAACAGATAAATTTTTATGCAGTACAGTCAACACGCAAAGTCAGAGCAAGATTGAGGCAGCTGAAAATGTGGTTTTTGTAAGAAGAATGGTAAGAGTTTCCATGGACAGCAAATAAAATAAACGAGACAGTCTTGAAAGAGGCAAACACAAAAAGAACGGTAATGAAGAAGAGTAGCGAAATATCACGAGGACAAGGAATAGAATCAAAAGAGAAATAGCAGAACAGCGTGGATTTGTGGAAGGGAAAGGAACTATTAATTAATGCCATATACATCCTAAGAACTATCACAGAGAGGTCAGTCGAGATGAATAAGGATTTATATTTATGCTTTGTCGATTATACAAAGGCTTTCGATCGGGTAAGACATGAAGAATTGATTAACCATCTAGAAAGACTCATAAGCTCTTTCCAAAATATCAAAAGAGGAGTCAGGCAAGGTTGTGTTCTGTCACCAAATCTGTTTTCACTTTACAGAGAAAACATGAGAAACCTAGAAGAATACCCTGGATTCAAGGCTGGAGGAAAAATTATAAACAGCATTCGTTACGCAGATGACACCGTGCAAATCATAAAAAATGAAAGGGACTTACAAAACCTAGTGAATATGATAGAAATAGAAAGTACAAATAAAGGGTTGGAGCTAAACAGCAAGAAGACTGAAGTCATGGTAATCGATAAAAAACTTGAAATGCCCTCATGCAAAATAACAGCAAACGGCACAACCTTGACACAGTTTGATAAGTTTAATTATCTGGGAACGATCATTTCACCAGACGGCAGATGCACATCAGAAATAGCCAGCAGAATCGGCCAAGCCAAAACAGCATTCAAGAAGATGACAAGCATTCTTACCAACAAATGCCTGTCAGTTAAACATCAGGAAGAGAGTTCTTGAATGCTATATAGAACCGATAATATTATACGGTTGTGAAGCGTGGACAGTCAACAAGCAAAGCCAGAACAAGATTGAGCCAGCCGAGATGTGGTTTCTGAGAAGAATGTTGAGAGTTCCATGGACAGCAAAGAAAACAAACGAGACAGTCCTGATGGATGCAGACACAAGAAGATCATTCATTGGGAAGATTAGGAAAAGACATGCAACATTTATAGGCCATCTTATGAGGAAAGGGGAATTAGAGCACTTGGTCACAACAGGAAAGGTGGAGGGAAAGAGAGCACCAGGTAGACCCAGGGAGAAAATATCGGACAGACCTGCAGGGTGGCTGAGGACGGAGCGTGTGAAAGATGTGCTTGCAGCAGCAAGGAACAGATACATATGGAGGGCCATGATCGCCAACGCCATGCGGCAGGGCACTTGATGATGATGATGATGATGACTATGGAAAGACAAGCAACATTTATAGGAAAATTAAAGAGGCGAGAGAAATTTGAGCACCCACTCGCAACACGATAGTTGGAGGGGGAAATGAGCGCCAGGCAGAAAATACTGGACGGATCTGCGGAGCCAACTCATTCTGCTGCTTTGCTGATATCCAGCGTCTGCTTTGATGGACGTCAAGGAGGAAAGACACGCTATCAGAAACTCTCACAACATTTTAACAGGCGGGAGGCAGTAAACTGTGGCATCAAGGGCATGGAAGTAGGGTCTGCTGCATGGAGTGGACGACTGGGAGTGCATAGCAGATTTTCTACGAAGAAGAAAAAAAGACACTCAGAAATCATCAGCGAGAGTGGCATTGTTATTGTTATTGTTCTTGTTGTTTAAAGCCCAGCCGACTGCGTAGAGCCACATCAGGGCTATAACCGTTTCAAAACACACGAAACTTCGACAGAAAAAAAAATTAAGTACACATATCAATGCTTTCGCGCATAAAATCTAATGAATGCCCCTGGCGCTGACCATTCCGTCAAATTTATCGCACAGGGGATTTAAGAAAAACCACACCTGAATACAAATTTAATCATACCTAACGACACCAAAACACGTATAAGAAAAGGCATGGATTACTTCAAATTGCTTCCGCATATCTCATCTCCCTAGAGCAAAATGCACTTAATGTATGTACCCAATTATCAATCCTAAGAAAAAGTATGCAAGAATTTATCGAACACATACAGGTGAATGGACCAGCAAGGCAGAAAATGATCAGAAGAAATGACAGAAAGCAAAGGAGGAAGAAAGGAACAAAGAGATTGACAGAAAAGAAGAAACTTCTAGCACAGAATTTCCAGAAGATGGGAATGCTATTTATACTGGAAGAGCCCCCGGCATCCCCGGGTGGTGGGTGGTGGTGGGAAGAGTGGCATGAAACCCGATAGAGTTCTCCACTCGCATTCATGAAAACAACTTGTTCTGATTAAACTCACCGTGCGGTATGAAACTGGAATGGAGGAATGGAGAAAGTCCGTATCTTCAAGACTGCACAGCATGCCAGTCTAGCCAACAACTCGAGGACATCTGGCTTGCAAGCCAAAGTCCTCGCCATAGAGGTTGGAGCAAGGGGGTGATAGGCACATCAGCTTATGAACTCATGAAACAGCTCTCGATTTCTGGAGAAGAGAGGACCAGAGCCCCAAAGGTAATGGTAAAAACAGCTGAAAAGATTTCCAATCGGATCTTGTCAAAGAGGAACAAAAGTGAACGTCAAAATGCTGAAAATTCTCCCATACACTGCTGCCGTCCGATAGCTAAGTGGTTAAGAAACTCGTCAGAAGGATGATGTGTTGCTATCAGCAAGATAATTATAGTTATCACACGTCACAACACACACACACACACACACACACACACACACACACACACACACACACACACACACACACACACACAACACTCTCTCTCTCTCTCTCTTTCTTATGACCACGTGCACACACACACAACACACAGATCTCTGGTCTCTCTCTCTCTCAAACACACACACACACACTCACACACACACACACACACTTACACACACACACACACTTACACACACACACTTACACACACACACACTTACACACACAGTCGATATTAAAGTCTCTCTTTTTACTTACACACACAGTCGATATTAAAGTCTCTCTTTTTAGCACTCTCCCCGAAAAAAAAATTCATAAAACGAAAACCCCGAAAGAGTTCATTAGTACTCACTCATAAATGCAGCGCCCACATGACACCCCCCACCCCACCCTACCCCTTTTGAAGTCTGAACAACTTCTAACTGCCCCAGTCGCTCAAGTTAATGAGACAATCTACATATCTTTTTTCTAATTCACGACCTTGGCGGGTTATGGGACCACCACACAGAGGGCATTTTGTTCACAGACAGAAGGAACAGGCAAGGCAGTCTGGCCAGATAGATACACAGACAGGCAAACTGGTTAGACTAGACAGACTGGCAGACAGACTGTAGACTATATACTATACCAGACTATACAAGACATGACAGACAGAAAGAATGGCCTAGAAAAAAAGCAGATGGACAGACTGGCAAGGCTAGACATACATATAGACAGATTCTAGTTTAAGACAGAACAGACATGCAGACAGGCAGACAGACAGACAGAGGCCAGACAGGCAGACAAACTGAAGAGAAAGACATACAGCCATAAAGGCTAGACTAGACTATACAAGCAGATGGGCAGAATGGCTAAACTAGACAGACAAGCAGACAGAGTAACCTGGACACACAGACAGGCACACGAGTTACACTAGTCCGACAGACACGCGGACTGGCTAGAATAGACAGACAGACAGGCAGGCAGGCAGGCAGGCAGGCAGGAAGACACACAAAACTAGACAAACAGGAAGACAGACAAAGAGACAGGCAGACAGACTGGATAGACAGGCAGACAGACGGAGAGACTAGACTAGACAAACAAGCAGACTAAACAGAATAGACATACAGAGAGACTGATCAGACTAGGCAGGCAGGCAGGCAGACTAAACTAGACAGACTAGGTGGGCACAGACAGACTAGGTGGGCACACAGACAAACTAGGTGGGCACACAGACAAACTAGGTGGGCAGACAGATAGCTGGCAGACTGATAGAATACGCAGACAAGCAGATATATGAAGGTTTGCAAAGCAACAAGCTAGGCTAGACAGATGGGTAGACAGACAGACTGGGTGCCTAGATTAGATAGGCAGATAGGCGAGACTAGACAGGCAGAGAGAGTGACAGACTAGCTAGACTAATCAGAGTAGACTAGACTAGACCAGAGATAGACTGATCAGATTAGATCAGACTGACTAGACTAGACCAGACAGGCAGACTAGGCCAGACAAAACTAGACTAGACCAGACCAGACAGGCTGAATAAGACCTACAGAGTGACATGATTAGACCAGACTAGACCAGACCAGACTAGACAGACTGACTACACCAGCGCAGACTAGACAAGACCAGACCAGACCAGACTAGACTGGACCAGACTGACTACACCAGCACAGACTAGACCTGACCAGACCAGACTAGACCAGACCAGACTGACTACACCAGCGCAGACTAGACCAGACTTACTAGCTCAGACCAGACTAGACCAGACTTACTAGATCAGACCAGACTAGACAAGACCAGGCAGACTACACCAGACAGACCAGACAGAAGCAGACTAGACCAGACAGACTAGACTAGACCAGACAGACTAGACCAGACCAGACCCAGATTAGACCAGACAGACAGACAGAATAGACCAGACAGACTAGACTAGACAGACTAGACTAGACCAGACAGACTAGACTAGACCAGACAGACTAGACCAGACAGACAGACAGAATAGACCAGACAGACTAGACCAGACCAGACAGACTAGACTAGACCAGACAGACTAGACTAGACCAGACAACTAGACCAGACAGACTAGACTTAGACCAGACCAGACAGACAGAATAGACCAGACAGACTAGACCAGACAGACTAGACTAGACCAGACTAGACTAGACTAGACAGACTAGACCAGACAGACTAGACCAGACCAGATAGACAGAATATACCAGACAGACTAGACCAGACAGACTAGACTAGACTAGACCAGACAGACAGAATAGACCAGACTAGACTAGACCAGACAGACTAGACTAGACCAGACAGACAGAATAGACTGGACAGACTAGACCAGACCAGACAGACAGAATAGACCAGACAGACCAGACCAGACAGGACAGACAGACCAGACCAGACAGACTAGACTATAATAATAATAATAATTACAATATAGCGCAAAATCTCGACAAAATCAAATCTAAGCGCTGAAACAGACACACACGCACGCATGCACGCACGCACGCACGCACGCGCACACACGCACGCACACACACACACACACACACACACACACACACACACACACACACAGCATGGCTATAAATGGGGAGAAAGAATAAAAGCAATAAAAGCAAGAATAAAAGCAATGGAAAATTATAGAGAGCATATCATATACAATTATATATTATCACAAAGTGATTCCCCTCCGAGCGGAGACAGGCTGCAGAGGGGGGTTGAGTGAGGTTAGGATTTTATGCAGAGGAGAAAAGGTGAGTTTTCAGAGCGGACTTGAAGGAGACAAAAGTAGGTTGCTGACGGACTGAGAGAGGAAGTTTGTTCCAGGAGAGTGGACCAGAAACAGAGAAGGCTCGTGGACCATAGCTATTGAGCTTAGTGCGTGGAAAGCGAAAAGTCAGAGGATCGGAGGCAGAGCGGAGGGTACGTGAAGGAATATAGATCTCAAGTAGGCTTGACAGGTAATCGGGGGCTGCGTTATTGAGGCTTTTGTAGCACATGGTATCTAGTTTGTACTGTAAGCGCTTTGATACAGGGAGCCAGTGAAGTTGTGCCAGGAGAGGAGATATGTGGTCAGCTTTTTTCTTTTTGAGTACAAGGCGTACAGCATTGTTTTGAATGCGCTGTAGGATGTGAATGGTGGAGGCAGGAAGACCGGACAGGAGTGAATTGCAATAGTCAATGCGAGACATTATGAAGGAGAGAACGAGTTTTGCAGTTGTTTCGACAGAGAGATACTTCCTGATCAGGCTTATACGATGGAGATGATAGTAGCAAGATCTGGCAGTTTGACTTTTTCTCAAAATTGATTCCTGTAGACTATAATCTATCCCCCACACATTGTTTTCTTGAAAAAATATTATTAATCCTTTTTAAATGGTATTTTAATGCACTGATCGTAGCAGAAAGAACGCAATTTCCTACCAAAAATACCTACTTTTGTCTCTTATTATGAACCATAACTTGTACAGTACCGCACATGTAACACACTGACAGAAAGATCTTTGGTGCACCTTTCAGATAATGACAGCTAAACTTAGAAACAAACCGGGTCAAAGCCACCAAATAAAGAAATTTAAGGAAAATATGTAGGAGAGCACATAAAAACTTTAGAGGCTGTTTTCTCAAAATGGCCATCATACAACTTAATGACTTTAAACATACATAACTTCTACATTTTTTTGAGTACAAGCTTTATTTAACTTTTAAACATACATGTACATAACTTCTACATTCTTTTGAGCACAAGCTTTATTTAAGTACCAAAATAATCAGCAGAATGTACACTTTCCAGTGATATGTATATCTAAAAATACCCAAAATGCGAGTTAAGACTGATTTCATGCTTGCAGGCCACAATTATTATAAGCAGGAAGGGATCATTCAATAATGTAGGAAAAGCAGACCAGTCACACACACCTTTAAGAAATGCCTTATCTTGTATGTTTACTACTTGACGTAGAACTAGAAGCATTTACACACACAGATTATCGGAGATTTCCTGAGAATAAAACTATCAAGTCGAGACATCCATATATCACATAAAGAGCGTCTCTCCAAAGGCAGTCGCGTGCCATGCAAATTACAAACGAAAATGACCTGTGTCTGTTGCAGAGAGACCAGAAATAGTGTTCCCAATGGAAGACCAAGTACTGTGTGCCGTGTGTGGTGATATTGCCAATGGTGTGCACTTTGGGGTGGCTTCCTGTGAAGGGTGTAAGGTAGGTACTGGTCTTGTTTTAGTGTGTGTTGTGTTGTGTTGTGTTGTGTTGTGTTGTGTTGTGTTGTGTTGTGTTGTGTTGTGTTGTGTTGTGTTGTGTGTGTTGTGTTTGTTGTACGTTTCGTTCCATTGAATTTAAATGTCGTTTTCATATAAGTGATATTAGTGTGTGGGGTTGTGTTGTGTTGTGTTGTGTTGTGTTGTGTTGTGTTGTGTTGTGTTGTGTTGTATTGTGTTGTGTTGTGTTGTTGCTATGGCAAGGCACCAGGCGAAGATGGCATAACCTGCTGAAATGATTCAATGCGGGAAACCAGTGCTCCTGAACCATCTTCATCAGCAATTCTGCCAGCGCTGGGAGGAGGGACCAGTTCCTCCAAGACATACAGGTGCCAACATCGTTACGCTGTACAAGAATATGGGAGACTGCAGCGACTGTAACAGAGGGGGAGATTGCAGCGACTGTAGCAAAGGGGAAGACTGCAGCGACTGTAACTGAGGCTGAGACTGCAGCGACTGTAACAGAGGCTGAGACTGCAGCAACTGTAACAGAGGCTGCAGCGACTGTAACAGAGGCTGAGACTGCAGCGACTGTAACAGAGGCTGAGACTGCAGCGACTGTAACACAGGCTTAGACTGCAGCAACTGTAACAGAGGCTGAGACTGCAGTGACTATAACAGAGGCTGAGACTGCAGCAACTGTAACAGAGGGTGAGACTGCAGTGACTGTAACAGAGACTGAGACTGCAGTGACTGTAACAGAGACTGAGACTGCAGCAACTGTAACAGAGGCTGAGACTGCAGCAACTGTAACAGAGGCTGAGACTGCGACCACTGTAACACAGGCTGAGACTGCAGCAACTGTAACAGAGGATGAGACTGCAGTGACTGTAACAGAGAGTGAGACTGCAGCGACTGTAACAGAGGGTGAGACTGCAGTGACTGTAACACAGGCTGAGACTGCAGCAACTGTAACATAGGATGAGACTGCAGTGACTGTAACAGAGGCTGAGACTGCAGTGACTGTAACAGAGGGGGGAGACTGCAGCGACTGTAACAGAGGGTGAGACTGCAGCGACTGTAACAGAGGGTGAGACTGCAG
Organism: Monoplex corrugatus; assembly: GCA_030674185.1. Taxonomy (NCBI): domain Eukaryota; kingdom Metazoa; phylum Mollusca; class Gastropoda; order Littorinimorpha; family Ranellidae; genus Monoplex; species Monoplex corrugatus. The sequence continues at coordinate 23,585,765 of JAPXFY010000035.1, forward strand.
CGACTGTAACAGAGGGTGAGACTGCAGCGACTGTAACAGAGGGTGAGACTGCAGCGACCGTAACAGAGGCTGAGACTGCAGTGATTGTAACACAGGCTGAGACTGCAGCAACTGTAACAGAGGCCGAGACTGCAGCGACTGTAACAGTGGGGGAGACTGCAGGGACTGTAACAGAAGTGGAGACTGCAGCGACTGTAACAGAGGCTGAGACTGCAGCGACTGTAACAGAGGGGGAGACTGTAACACAGGCTGAGACTGCGGCGACTGTAACAGAGAGGGAGACTGTACAAGGAACAGAGGGGGGGAGGGGGGGGACTTCAGCGACTGTAACAGAGGCTGCAGCGACTGTAACAAAGGCTGAGATTGCAGCGACTGTAACTGAGGGGGAGACTGCAGTGACTGTAACAAGAGGCTGATACTGCAGCGACTGTAACAAGAGGCTGAGACTGCAGCGACTGTAACAGAGGGGGGAGACTGCAGTGACTGTAACAGAGGCTGAGACTGCAGTGACTGTAACAGAGGGGGGAGACTGCAGCGACTGTAAATGAGGGTGAGACTGCAGTGACTGTAACAGAGGGGGGAGACTGCAGAGACTGTAACAGAGGGTGAGACTGCAGTGACTGTAACAGAGGCTGAGACTGCAGTGACTGTAACATAGGCTGAGACTGCAGCAACTGTAACAGACGCTGAGACTGCAGTGACTGTAACAGAGGCTGAGACTGCAGTGACTGTAACAGAGGGGGGAGACTGCAGCGACTGTAACAGAGGGTGAGACTGCAGCGACCGTAACAGAGGCTGAGACTGCAGTGATTGTAACACAGGCTGAGACTGCAGCAACTGTAACAGAGGCCGAGACTGCAGCGACTGTAACAGTTGGGGAGATTGCAGGGACTGTAACAGAAGGGGAGACTGCAGCGACTGTAACAGAGGCTGAGACTGCAGCGACTGTAACAGAGGGGGAGACTGTAACACAGGCTGAGACTGCGGCGACTGTAACAGAGAGGGAGACTGTACAAGGAACAGAGGGGGGGGGGGGGGAGACTGCAGCGACTGTAACAGAGGCTGCAACGACTGTAATATAGGGTGAGACTGCAACGACTGTAATATAGGGTGAGACTGCAACGACTGTAATATAGGGTGAGACTGCAACGACTGTAATATAGGGTGAGACTGCAACGACTGTAATATAGGGTGAGACTGCAACGACTGTAATATAGGGTGAGACTGCAGCGACTGTAATATAGGGTGAGACTGCAGCGACTGTAACAAGAGGGTGAGACTGCAGCAACTGTAATATAGGGGGAGACTGCAGCGACTGTGATATAGGGTGAGACTGCAGCGACTGTAACAAGAGGGTGAGACTGCAGCGATTGTAATATAGGGTGAGACTGCAGCGACTGTGATATAGGGTGAGACTGCAGCAACTGTAATATAGGGTGAGACTGCAGCAACTGTAATATAGGGGGAGACTGCAGCGACTGTAATATAGGGTGAGACTGCAGCAACTGTAATATAGGGTGAGACTGCAGCGACTGTAATATAGGGTGAGACTGCAGCGACTGTAATATAGGGTGAGACTGCAGCGATTGTAATATAGGGTGAGACTGCAGCGATTGTAATATAGGGGGAGACTGCAGCGACTGTAATATAGGGTGAGACTGCAGCGACTGTAATATAGGGTGAGACTGCAGCGACTGTAATATAGGGTGAGACTGCAGCGACTGTAATATAGGGTGAGACTGCAGCGACTGTAATATAGGGGGAGACTGCAGCGACTGTAATATAGGGTGAGACTGCAGCGACTGTAATATAGGGGGAGACTGCAGCGACTGTAACAAGAGGGTGAGCCTGCAGCAACTGTAATATAGGGGGAGACTGCAGCGACTGTAATATAGGGTGAGACTGCAGCAACTGTAATATATAGTGTGAGACTGCAGCGACTGTAATATATAGGGTGAGACTGCAGCGATTGTAATATAGGGGGAGACTGCAGCGACTGTAATATATAGGGTGAGACTGCAGCGACTGTAATATAGGGTGAGACTGCAGCGACTGTAATATATAGGGTGAGACTGCAGCGACTGTAATGTAGGGTGAGACTGCAGCGACTGTAATATAGGGTGAGACTGCAGCGACTGTAATATAGGGGGAGACTGCAGCGATTGTAATACAGGGTGAGACTGCAGCGACTGTAATATAGGGGGAGACTGCAGCGACTGTAATATAGGGGGGAGACTGCAGCGACTGTAATATAGGGGGAGACTGCAGCGACTGTAATATAGGGGGAGACTGCAGCGACTGTAATATAGGGGGAGACTGCAGCGACTGTAATATAGGGGGAGACTGCAGCGACTGTAATATAGGGGGAGACTGCAGCGACTGTAATATAGGGGGAGACTGCAGCGACTGTAATATAGGGGGAGACTGCAGCGACTGTAATATAGGGGGAGACTGCAGCGACTGTAATATAGGGGGAGACTGCAGCGACTGTAATATAGGGTGAGACTGCAGCGACTGTAATATAGGGTGAGACTGCAGCGACTGTAATACAGGGTGAGACTGCAGCGACTGTAATATAGGGTGAGACTGCAGCGACTGTAATATAGGGTGAGACTGCAGCGACTGTAATATAGGGGGAGACTGCAGCGACTGTAATATAGGGGGAGACTGCAGCGACTGTAACAAGACGGTGAGACTGCAGCGACTGTAACAAGTGGCTAATCACAAACCGTGTTTCTGATGTAGTTGATTTATCTGTTCGTGACATGCTGTTATCTGATCATTTTGTCATCTCCTTTGAACTGTCTCTTAGAAAACCAGGCAAAGCAACAAAGAAAATCGCTTCACGCAATCTTAAGGCTATTGAGAAGCATGTTTTCAAGACTGATGTTCATACAGCACTTGAGTCAGCCTGTCAGTCCAATTCATCTGATCCCATTTGTACTTATAACACATGCTTGCGTCAGCTGCTTGACAAACATGCCCCTCTTGTTATGCGTACCGTGTCAGACCGTATATCCGCCCCTTGGATGACACTTGAAGTTATTCATGCTAATATCGCAAGGGGGATTTGGTTGGGGGTTGGGGGGTGAGCATGAAAAATTGTTTCTGTACTTTGAAGTATCGCAAGGAGGATTTATTTTGGGGATTTATCGCAAGGAGGATTTGGTCTTGCCATCTATCAGGGAAAGAATTTAGTCTCTTTTTATCATAGGAGAATTTAGGGTCACTCTATCTCAAACATCACATACAACCAGAAAGGAGAGTGACGAGAAGAAATACACAAATACGCTGGACCTGATTCTCAAAGCAGTCCACACATAAATTGATAACTACAAAGCCTTTATTCAATTAAGAAAAAGCGTAATTCACCAAGCGTGTGTGCCATGAATCCTAATAGTCCTAAAACCCTAAGATGCACTACGAATCTTCACTAACTTACTTATCACTGAAATACTGAGCACTTCCATAATTCCTACTCTATTCCCTCTCTCTCTCTCTCTGCTTCATGGCAAAGAAAACATACTACCTACTTCTATCCCTACCCTAACAAAAGTATAAGATGAAACGTAGTCACATACCTTTAAGATAGATTGGAGACTTCTCTCGTTCACTGACTCACTGTCACACTGGGTGCCGACTCAGTGCTGACTCTCCCACTAGTCAGTCTCCCACTCTAGTTACTCCTAACAACTGACTGCTAGCCTATATACAGTGCGATTCCCATTTACCGGTCTTTGTCTCAGCTACAAACATTCCCAGCTGCCCTCTAGCTGTTGATATCAATAAAACTGGGCATTTCAAATTTGGGGAACTTGGCGATCCTGGCATAGCTGCCTTGGTCGTCATTCAACATACCTATAAATTTTCTTGGACAGTGATGGCGATATTGACATAGCGGCCATGGTCGTCATTCCGCAGTCCCGTAATTTGCTTGGGCATTGGTATTTGCTGAGAAATGTTGGTATTCTGGGTTATCTACCCTTTGTGCCCATTAAAGGTGGATAAGAACCATGTGAGAGTTAGATCCCGTTTGAATGGAAATTGCTGAGTGACAAATTGAATTATGGATGGCGTGATCTCCAGTGCGCCCACCTCATTAACTCATCTACCGAGTCGGTCAAAGGAATGTTGGTAATTCAGGCCATCCGCCCTTTGTGCCCACTAAAGATGGATGAGAACCACGTGGGCGCCAGACCCTGTCCGAATGGAAATAACTGAGTGACCAGTTGAATTATGGATGGCCTGATCTGCAGCACACTCGTCTCCCAAGTCAGTCGAAGGAATGTTTCTTCCCCCTAGAGGGGGGGGGGGGGGGCCTGTGATATTATGAATAAGTCCTTGTCATCTGGTGTTGTGCCTCAGTGCTTTAAGCACGCTCTTGTCAAGCCCCTTCTGAAGAAGGCAAATCTCGACCCAGACTGCTTGAAGAATTATCGTCCAGTTTCCAATCTACCATTCCTATCAAAGGTGTTGGAATGTATTGTACTAGAACAGCTTCTGCAGCATCTGGAATCTCACAACCTGCTAGAGCCATTCCAGTCAGCCTACCGTAAGTGCCATAGCACAGAAACCGCTCTATTGCGTGTGGTCAATGACCTCCTTCAGGCTTCAGACAATGGCAGTGTGTCTATCTTGTCACTGCTTGATTTGTCAGCAGCATTTGACACCATAGACCATAGCATCCTCATAACGCGGTTGCGTACCACTTTTGGCTGTTCTGGAACGGTTCTGGACTGGTTTACCTCCTATTTGACTGGCCGTACCCAGTCTGATGTCAATGGCCACAAATCAAATCCATCTGTGCTGAAATGTGGTGTCCCACAAGGTTCTGTCTTGGGACCTGTCCTGTTCACTATGTATACACAACCTCTCAGCGATATCATTCATCAGTCAGGTCACTCATACCACTTCTTTGCGGATGACTCACAGCTGCATAGCTCCTCTGCCCCATCAGATTTTGACGCTCTTGCGTGCAGTCTGAGAGATTGTATAGAGGATGTCTCCAAGTGAATGAGTGAAAACAAGCTGAAGATGAATGATGATAAAACTGAGCTTATTGTTACTGGTACTAAGTCAAAGGTCAATCAGGTTACTCATGCCCCCATGTCTATCTCTGGTTGTGATGTATCTTTCTCACAAACTGTTAGAAATCTTGGCTTCTACCTGGATGAAACACTGTCTATGGAAACCCATGTCAAACAGTTGTGCCGTACTCTGTACTATCAGCTACGCAGAATAGGTAAGATTCGCTCCTTTCTTTCCACTGATGCTGCCAACAAGCTTGCTGTCTCTTTCATACTATTTAGACTGGACTATTGTAACTCTCTATTCGCAGGTCCCCATGACAATCAACTATTTAAACTTCAGCGCATACAGAACCACGCGGCTCGCCTTGTTCTCCGCAAGCCCAGGTGTGAGAGTGCAAAATCTCTGCTTAGAACACTTCATTGGCTCCCAGTAAAGGCTAGGTAGGATTCAATATAAAGTTGCCTGTCTCTGCTTTCAGTGTATCTATCACGAGAACATGCCATCCTATCTTGCCAACCTCCTGCAGGGTTACAAACCTTCTCGAACGCTCCGCTCTTCTGACACCTCACTGTTGACTGTTCCTCGCTTCTCTCTAGACACCTTTGGTAAAAAGTCTTTCTCTGTCTTTGGCCCAAATGTATGGAACTCTCTACCACTGTCTCTCAGAAAAACTAAGTGTTTCTCAACCTTCAAACGGCACCTGAAAACCCACCTCTTTCAAACTATCTAACCTGAAGAGCCTTAGTTTGCAAGTCTGTCATCAGACTAATCTCTCCTGCCTGTATAACAGTATTTTGTATTGGGGCCTATTGAGCGAGGTGTGTGTGTGCGTGCATGTGTGTGTATGTGTGTGTATGTGTGTGTGTGTGTGTGTGTGTGTGTGTGTGTGTGTGTGTGTGTGTGTGTGTGTGTGTGTGCATGTGTGTGTATCACTGTATATGTACAGCTGAGGAGGGGATAGGGGAGAAATTGAGTGGGAAAGAGACTGAAATACTTTAAGAAACTTTTTAAAATTTTTGTTTGTATGTAAATTATGATGTATGATATGCGAATAGTTTATAATTTGTGAGGTAGGCCTAATTTTGATTGTCAAGATGTTAATGCTGTAATACTGAAGTTATAATGTTTTTCCTGTATATGAATTAGAATTTTTCTGTTTTTATCTTCATTCAAAATATTGACTATACTTTTATGTACAACTATTGCATGCATAAACACACACACGCATGCAAACATAGCACACGCACACACACTCACACACACACACACACATTCTTACATACACACACGCGCACAGCAACGCACACGCACGCACACACACACACATTCTTACATACACACACGCGCACAGCAACGCACACGCACGCACACACACACGTACGCAAGCACACACACCCAGCAATATATAAACACAGTATGCCTCTTTATTCATATGAAAAATCTGTTAATCTTTCTTCATTACATAAGTCAGTGTTTAAATTTTAATATTCTGTGGTTTCTTATGTGTCTTCTTACTTGTACAGCTTTAATGTTAGTTATCTTATTGTGTATGTAATTGTGAACATTTTTTATCACCTTTTGCCTTTCTCGCGAAATGTAAAGCGCTGGTGAGCATGTTTTTATATGGAATATGCGCTATACAAATAAACATTATTATTATTATTATTATTATATAGGGTGAGACTGCAGCGACTGTAATATAGGGGGAGACTGCAGCAACTGTAACAAGAGGGTGAGACTGCAGCGACTGTAATATAGGGGAGACTGCAGCAACTGTAACAAGAGGGGGAGACTGCAGCAACTGTAACAAGAGGGGGAGACTGCAGCGACTGTAATACAGGGTGAGACTGCAGCGACTGTAATATAGGGTGAGACTGCAGCGACTGTAATATAGGGTGAGACTGCAGCGACTGTAACAAGAGGGTGAGACTGCAGCGACTGTAACAAGAGGGTGAGACTGCAGCGACTGTAATATATGTTATAATGCTACCAATTTTAAAGAACAAGGTCTCCCAACAGTGTAAAAATCGCTACTCACAGTTCCGTAGCTTTCGATGGCGTTCTCGCCATCTTCGTCAGCGCTCTAATGCTGTCTGCGTGAATCTCTACTCAGATCTCGCGAACATGGGATGAACCCAGTTCACGAGATCGAATCAGAGAATGGTACACCGGGGGCAGGGTGTAACGGCCCCGGTCCCTGTTGAGCGGGGGGTTGGTGGCTGCGATGTAGATGGCCTCCTTGACTCCTCGCTGGAACCACTTATTTTCTCTGTCCAGGATGTTGACATTGTCCGCACTGAATTGATGTTTTTCGGCGTGTAGGTGAGCTCCTACTGGAGAAGAGTCCCTCTTGTGTTCTGTTAGTCTCTTCTGAAGGGGGCGTTCAGTTTCACCGACATAATGTTGGTTACAGTCCTGGCAGTCTATTCTGTATATAATGCCAGCTTTGTCGAGTTTGCTGGTTTTGTCCTTGGGGGTGACCAGCTGGCTGCGTATGGTGTTGGAAGGTTTGGAATGTACAGCCACCCCCAGTTTTCTGATCTTTCTGGACAGAGCGTCACTCACACCTCCTACGTATGGGATGGTGATGTGTCCCTTGCGCTGGTGTTGTTTCACTGGCTGTTGGGATGCGGTGTTGGATTTCCTGCCTCCCGGGCTGTTCCAGGCCCACTTTTTGTAGCCCGAGATGGTGAGCACTTTTTTCAGGTGGTTTGTAATATATGTTATTGTTGTTTTAAGCCCAGCCGACTGCGTAGAGCCACATCCGGGATATAACCGTTTCAAAACGTTTACAGTACTTCAACAGGAAAAAGAAGAAAATTTAGTACACATATCAATGCATTCGTGCACATAATCTAAGGACATGCCCGTAGAATTGACTACTCCGTCCAATTTATTGCATAGGGGATTTAAAACACAAATCTGAATACAAACTTAAGCATACCTAAGGATATTAAAGCATATACAAAAACAGGCCTAAATAGTAAATTACCTTAAATTGCTTCCGTATATCTCACTTCCCTAGAGCCAAAAATGCATTTAAGACATGTACCCAATTATCAATCCCAAGAAAAAGTACGTAAGACTTTATCGAACACATACAGGTGAATGGACTACCAAAGCAGAAAATGAGAAGTAGAAATGACAGAAAGCAATGGAACAAGGCAGAAACAAAGAGAGTGACAGAAAAAAGAAAATTTCTAGCACAGAATTTCCATAAGGTGGGGATACTATTGCTAATGAAAGAGCCCCCGGCATCTCCATGTGCTTTTTTGTTTTTTTGTTTGTTTGTTTTGTTTTGTTTTGTTTTTTTCGTTTTGTTTTGTTTTGTTTTTCCAAATGGAGCAAAACGTTTGAGAATATTCACTGTCATTTGTCCTTAGTAACCACTATGAATACTTTTTCGTAAATTCTGTGTTAATCACTGTAGCTGTGTGTAACTCTCGGAGATTGAGTCACAAGCTTCAAACTACGTATAGAATGTTGGCGTTCTGTGTCCGTTTGAATTGTTCATGTTCATGTTCATTTCTCTGGTCACAGTGGATTTACCATGCGAAACTCAGGCTGCACTCCTCTTTGAGAGCGCGTCGCCACAATGTAGAGCCACCTAATTTATATTTTTCACCAAAACTTAAGAAAAGCGAGAAGGCTAATTGGCCTTCAGTCAGCTATTGAATGCATGCTGTGTGTGCACATGTGTGCGTACCAGCATACGTGCATGTGTGTGTACATGCGTGCTTGCACACGCATGTATAATTATGTGCATGTGTGTGTTTTGCAATCATTTTGCTAACTAGGCAGGCGCACTAGTCACCGATTCCGTTTTCAAGGAAAAATTAATTTATTGTCAGACTGTTCTATGTTTACGACTCTTCAAATGGGGCTTTGGACTTTTCGACAGAACAGATCCTGATCTTCATAGGCTTACTTGTTGTACATGTTCGTATATTTATGACTGTAAGGAAAGTGTTTGAGCTTCGAATGTAAATTTAGGCCCAGCCTCTCACGACTGTCTATTTGCCTTTACTTAATTAAAACTATTTTCTTTCACACTGAATTTTTGTTGTGGTTTCTGTTGCTGGTGCGGCTGCTGCGATGACAATATCATTATCATAAGCATCATCAACATGATCGTTGAAATGTATCGTTCTCGTCTGTTTATATATATTGATTTCTGTATTTATTCACTAAATTATTTGTTTATCTATTTTATCCTTTATGTTGACAGAAATTTTTTCGTCGTGGTGTGACAGAACATCCCTCTTATGTCTGTACTTCTTACGGGAAGTGCGCCATCAACCCACGCATGCGCACAAGCTGCCGTTACTGTCGCTTCCAAAAGTGCCTTAGCGTTGGAATGTCTCGAACAGGTAATAAGTAAATGAATAAATGAAGTTTCATTGCATTCGTTAATAAATCCATCTGTCTGTCCATTTTTCCGTGCAATCGTCCATCCATCCACCACTTCAAGGAGACGTGCGATTTTAGATGCATGTTTGCTTGTCATCATCAAGTGCCCTGCCGCATGGTGTTGGCGATCATGACCCTCCATATGTATCTATCCCTTGCTGCCGCAAGCACATCTTCCATCCTCTCCGTCCTCAGCCAGACTGCAAGTCCGTCCAACATTTTCTCCCTGGGTCTATCTGGTGCTCTCTTTCCCTCCACCTGTCCTGTTGTGACCGAGTGCTCCAATTCCCCTTTCCTCATAAAACGGCCTATAAATGTTGCCTGTTTCGTTTGCTTGTTGCGTTTCGTTATATGTAAAGTCCTTCACTCTCAGAGTATATCAGGACCAGCTATTTGCTTGTTTGTGCCTTCCCCGTTCCTTTTTAAAGATGTATGAGTGCGTCTACGAGAAGAGAGAGAGAGAGAGAGAGAGAGAAAGAGAGAGAGTGAGTAACAGAGAGAGAGACAGAATGTCCGTGTGCGTGTGTGTGTGTGTGCCCGAGCGCGCGAGCGCGCGCGTGCGTGCGTGTGTGTGTGCGTGCGTGCGTGTGTGTGTGCGTGTGTGCGTGTGTGTGTATGTGTGTGTGGTTTCATGAAGTGTTTACTCAATTTAGAAGACTTCCCTGATGTTGTTGTTGAGTCTTAACAAACGTTTTAGTTTCTCCCCAAGTCTCATCAATCTGTCCACAACGTGATATACTAACACTGACATTTAAACAAGAAAAGTCTTTTGCCAAACAAAAGATTTTCCCTAAATAATTCCTTCATGAGTCATTTTACCTCCTCCATTTGTTTGTCTGCCTGCCTGTCTGTCTGTCTTGCCTATCAGTCAGTCTACCTGTCCGTCTATCAGTGCCACCCCACCCCCCACCCCCACCTTCCCTCCTCCACGTGCTTGTTGGATCTTATGACAGAGCCGTGGACTCGAGATCTGATATCTGGAGTTCAACCCCAGCCTGCAACATCAAAAACTGAACTGTTTGCCGCCCATCTTCATGTTTCCATCATTCTGGGGTGTCAGTTTAGTGTTTCAAAAGTCCTTTCCAACCCACCCACCCACCCACCCAATCCCAATTTCAGGACACTGCTTGAGCGTACGGTTTTGCGCAGGCGTAGGGAGTCTGCCGGATAATTGTTGGTAGATTCGGGTGGAGCGCATATGGAATTGTCCGAGTGCGATGACTCCCTCTTGAACAGACTCCATACTCCCTCCTCCACTCCAAGAATCCTAACACCTGTTCACCTGTCGGCGACATCATTCTTGACGGTAGCCGCTGATGCATGCCCCGTCAACTGTCTCCATCCCCTTCTGTCTACAGTCCTGAAGATTTCATCTTTCGGCAACCTCATCCGCTTGGCTGTGTTCCTAACACTATTGCCATAAAGAAAGGAAATCCAAGTCAGTTGAACACTGCACAATGAAGTAACAACAACAACAACAAAAATAAGATGGTCAAGCTATATCATTAATCTCTCCGTTATGCTGTCGGTATTCACGTTACGTCCGATAACTAGATTCCATTCTGATGATTCTCATTTTTATTCTGGCTCATAGCTTCTCACCTGGATCTCGCCGAGTGCCACCATCCCATTTAAAAAGCAGTCGTGACCATTTCTGTACCTGTTGTACGCCTTTTTCCCCCCCCTCACTTAAGCAGTGTGAAATCCACATCTCCTTCCAAGCCACATGAACTGATCCACAATTTCAAGTCATTAGCAGTCTCTTCCACATTAGCCACCTATTTATTCAAAACTTCTTTCTTTTTGAATATTTTTCTCGTCAGTAGCTTCATTTGGCCACCTTAAACTATGCTTGCCTTTCACGTCATTTTGTCCATCGACAAAGAACGAAAATCACCTATAAACTGCAGCCTGTAAGAGTTTGTGTTCCACAAACACTCTGTTGTGTTTTAATATATCTTTGCCGGAGCTTCTTTAATACAGTTCAATTTCAATGTAAGCGCTCTGTTTGGTTTGCAACGCTAAAGATAGCCATGACGCTTGGAATGATTGTACCCAACGTGACGTTTTGGAACGATTGTACCCAAAGTGACGTCATAACAAACAGCGTCAAAACATTTGCACGTAATTTCGTAAATTAGATCACGGAATAATTGGGCTAGGTGTATGTAAAATTTCAAAGCGTTGCGACAGTCACATTTTTAGTCAATATGAGGACATTCTCGCTATTTATTGGATAAGCTTCGTATGTCTTGAATGTTGTATTTCTGATTCTAATCTTTTTTACAGCAAGCAAGATGGGCAGACCTAAGAAGAGAAAAAGAACCAAGCTTTTTCCCACTGAAGATAACTTTAACAGCACAACAGACGCTGAAAGACGGTTGCCCTGATGTCAAGGAATCAACAAAACTGCCTGCTCAAGAACTGACTGTCACCAAGAAAACCATGGGAGTCAGTGAAAACATAAGCGGACCAAGTCAGACTGTCGATCTCATCGAAGAAGACAACATTCGTATGCTGTCTGATGAGCTACTGGAAGCACTCAGCATGGAAGTGGCCAGAAACTTGGCTGATGGAATGAATAACGTTTCAATGACCTCTGGATCTTCCGCTGAACAAGTTTCTGTCTTGGATGCAGACAGAATTTCTGCTACTTCTCTGTTGTCTTGCGATTTATCAGATACCCGCTTGTCTAATGATGCCAATGTGTACCGTTTGCTGCCTTATACCCACATTTCCGATGATGTGAACGTTTACAGTCCTTTGTCTTGTTCTTCTTTATCTACTGAAGATTCATACGGCGATTCTTCCCCTGACCAAGTGCCACACGAAGTACACCCCTCCAGTTTTCCCTTCCACTGTCCGACAACTTGTGCCCCACACAACCAGCACTCTCCGTTTCAGAAAACAGAGTACGCTACAGAAGACATCAAAGAAGGAACAAACGAAAACACTGTCAGTGGCGTGACTAGGTTTGGTTCTTTGCAAACAGACAAACTTGTGCAAATTCCCAGTCCCCTGGAAACGCCACTATCGTCAGTTTTCGAATTAGTAAACAACAAAGAAAGATCCGTAAGTCTGTCGTGTTTTCTTCCTGACAAGAACAACCAGATGCTAGCTAAAAGACAACGTCTCTCTTCGACAGACTGCCACCAAACCTGACATGGCATCACACATATCAACATGAAAAAGGTGAGCAAAAGAGTCCTGTCAGCAAATATGCTCTGAATGCAAACACCTTTCCAGTGGCCAGTTGCAAATCGTCTTGGTCTTTCACAGATCCCAAATCGTGCAACAGCGCATCAGACGGCAATCAAAAGCCAAAGCACACACAAGACAACTATGATTTGATATTCAAAGGTAATACAAGTCACGTATCTTCAATTTCAGATCATCCCTCTCCAGTTATCACTTGTCAGATTCTTTCGTTTGATGAGAAACACAACACAGTCAGCACTAACAATACCACTACTGCCAGGTTTGCAGAAAGACTACAGAAGTTCGTTGACTTCTCACCAGAGAAACAGACGAAGATGAGTCATCGCAGATTCTCAGACTCAGAAACAGTTCTGAACCATGATCTTAGTAACAAACTGCAGAGAGTTTATCAGCAAGACAACGTTAAAAATATCTGTGATACATCTGTTAAAACATTGCTGAGTGTTTCCAAGGATTCTGATCCACTCCTGCGTTCCTACACTCCTGGAATGCCAGCTGAAAGAAACCATAAAGATCTGCTGTTTACAAATAAACAAAACTCAGCATTATGCAGAAAAGATGTGTCTCTTGCGCACAGTCAACCTTGCCCAGAACAAGCTGGTCTCCTACCGCATGAAAGGCAGGGTTATAAGAGCGTTTTGCAAAGTGGTTTTCAAAGAGCGATGTCTGTAACAAACACATCGTCAGCGTCTCCAATCACCAGCCCTTTTCCTTTTCTACATAAAGACCAGCACAGCTTGGAAGCAGTGCAAGAGGGTGTTCTACTAGCTAAAGAATCTTCAACAGGGATACGAAAGACAGACAGCATTGATGCACTTATTACAGGTCTTGATAAACATTATCAACCCATTTCCGGTCTTGATGAAGAGCATCAATCTATAATCTTGCTTCTGAAGGGCTGACCAGAAAACAACAAAACAAAGAAAAGATGGACTGTAAAGAGCCCAGCCGTCCACACAAACTTGCAGTCAAATGTGATGACGTGGACATGGAGAACATAATGACAACTCTGCATTGTTTGGATAGCATCATCAAACCGAGTCAACCGGAATTCACCGAGTTGATAGACAGTGAAGGTAACCAGGACAACAACTCTTACTGCAATAGTACTGGAACTTTCAATAAGAATACTGATAATGACAGCACGACCTTTGATAAAGAGAATGACAAAGAATATACCAAAAACAACACGAATTTAGATGAGCAGAACTTCATTGCAAACGCCACTGATCAGAAACGGTACTCGGGTGAAAATGTAAAATGCTGTGCTCACCCAGATGCCCTTTGTCCCATCACGTGTGTGAAACATGCAGTCCATACTCAGCAAGAGTTTTCTCCTAATCAACATCTGCGTGTCCCTACAAACTGCAGTCCCTCAATATTACAACCATGCATAATAAATACTGATGGGTTTTCTTCTGACCAACTTGCTTTAAGCGAAAGGTCTACCAGTCTCTGCAAAATACAAGAGCGTCCATTCTGCACTCAACAAGGTTTCTCGGCTGGTCAGCACACGCAAATACTTGAAGACTGCAGCTCACTTGGGGCACAAGCACATGTGTATTACATGCAGCGAAACATTTCTCCTAAAGGATTTGAACCCATGCCTGTGGGATCCTGTCCCTGTACAGAGCAAACATTATGCACCAGTCCCCTTGTTTTCTCTACTTGTACACATACTAGATTGAACGTTTATGATTCTAATGTCAGTATTTCTTCCAGCAAGTCTTCAAGCAGTGGATATTCCCCAATCTTAGAAAAACGTGGAGGAGAGTTCTCACCAGTTGAGAAAGGACCTCCATTTATTAGAAAATACGCTAGTTCATCACTGCTCGCCGCTCAAAAGCCACGGACACAACAGCTAAGTGTACCAGAAGCTTTCATCATCGGTGTCGACACACAAGCCCTGGAGAAAGTTGATCATCATTTCCAACTGCTAGACAACTCATGTCAACCAAACGGCTGCAACGATTTAGATGAAACAAGATGTAACGGGGACACGTGCCTATACAGTGACTGCCAAGTGTGTAACCCCAACAAAGGAGAAGAACGCTGGGACTGGAAGCCCACTTCCAAGTGGTGGGAGGTGTGTTTACAGAGGCATCACCGTTATTGGCACATCCCCCATCTCTCTCCCTCCGATGTTTCGACCACTACCACTGGCCAGCTCTTCATTTCACTTGTGACGTCAGCTTTCTGCCAATTCCGTGAACAAATTGCACAGCTACATAAGACATACAAGCCAGTCATGGATAACAAACAGGAGGTACGTTTGTCTCAATACCAGACAGAGAACATTGAACAAAAGTATTAACCCTTTGACTCCCGCATCCTGTCCACCTGCATCCTGCGTCGTCAACAAGCGAGCAAAGCAAAAACGTGTCCTTTGACTCCCTCGCCCTAGCTGGTGGATAGGGCGAGGGAATCATAGGGGTAAGTTTTTGCAGTTGGAAGGTAGGGTGCAGGCGTCAAAGGGTTAAGTTCAGAACGCCGTCACAGTGTCCCATCAACTTATATATTTTCTCTATGATTTTACTACTCAATATTAGTTTCAAGTCTAAAACACTTTCAAGCAAATATACAAGCAAGAAACACTAATGGCAACAAGAAATATTGACACATATTCAGTTCAAATAACAAACAAGCAAAAACCCACGCTATCATAGCTATTACTAGTATTAGTCAACGTTTTCAGTCGCTTGTTAAATACTGGGGGAGTGGGGGGGGGGGGGGGGGGCAAGTCCACATGATATCACTTGATATCTGATATCTGTGTGTGTGGAGGGGGGAGGCATGCTGATTGTCATCAATTGTGTATGTGGTCACATTTAAAGAAATATACCCATACGCTGGATTATATCAGGAATTATTCATGATGCGCACTTTGGCAAAGGTTCATCACGTTAAATGATGACGTTTCTTTTCAGAAACACAATGCTGTGTGTAAAAATCTTGACATAAAAAGAAAATTTGTAGCGTGAATATTTACGGTTTAAAAGTTTTGTAAGTCTGGATATATTAGTTGATATTTGCATATCTACTGTTTGATAAAAAAAATTGTAGCTTGAATATTTACTGTTTAAACGTTTTGTAAGTCTGGATATATTGGTTAATATTTGCATATCCACAGTTTGATAAAAAAAAATTGTAACTTGAATATTTACCGTTTAAAGTTTTGTAAGTCTGGATATTTTAGTTAATATTTGCATATCCATTGTTTGATAAAAAAAAAAATTTGTAGCTTGAATTTTTACCGTTTAAAAGTTTTGTAAGTTTGGATATATTAGTTAATATTTGCATAATCTGCTGTTCGATACAAGTCTACCAAATATGATTGTCAACACAGACTGAACATCCCATTCCAAATTTACAAATTAAACACTTAAAGACACATAATCACATCATTCATTCATGCATTTTGTGCGTTAATATACAAAGGTATATGCCTTAAGATACAAAGGTATATTAAGTCGCTGGATATCTTAGTCTCTAAAGGCATGCAAAGTTGTTTTGGTCTATTGTTTGTTTTGTTTGTTTGTTTGTTTGTTTGTTTGTGGTTTATTTGTTGTTGTTTTTTGCATTTCCTCTTCTTCAATCATTGTTTGACCACATGTGGATTTTGGAGTTCGTTCAAAAATGATTTTTGTTTTGGGGTTTTTGTTTTTGTTTGTTTGTTTTGCGTTTGTTTGTTTGTTTGTCTGTTTGTTTGTTTGTTTGTTTTGCATTTATGCTTCTTCAATCATTGTTATTGTTCGACCACATCTGGATTTTGGAGTCCGTTCAAAAGTGATTCACTGCATTCGAACAATTCCATATGCCAGCCATCCAAATCTGCCCAGGTCTGCACAAAACCCTGTAAGCTGGCAAAGTCTTGAAATGGGGAGCGGGGGGGAGGGACCTATGACACGCTACACCGTCATAACCAGAGTGATGGAAACATTAAGATGGATAACAGACAGGCCAGCTTTTAATGTTGCCGAGTGGGACTGAAAGAAAGAGGAGTGTAGCCTAGAGGAAAGAGGAGTGCAGTCTAGGAGAAAAAGGAGCGCAGTCTAGAGAAAAGAGGAGTGTAGCCTAGAGGAAAGAGGAGTGCAGTCTAGGGAAAAGAGGAGAGTAGCCTAGAGAAGAGGAGTGCAGTCCGGGAAAAGGAGTGCAGTCTAGGGAGAAGAGGAGTGTAGCCTAGAGAAAATAGGAGTGCAGTCCAGGGAAAAAGGAGTGCAGTCTAAGGGAAAGAAGAGTGCAGTCTAGGGAGAAGAGGAGTGTAGCCTAGAGGAAAGGAGTGCAGTCTAGGGAAAAGAGGAGTGTAGCCTAGGGGAAGAGGAATGAAGCCTATGGGCAAGAGGAGTGTAGACTAGAGAAAAAAGGTGTACTCTACGGAAAAGAGGAGTGTAGCTTAGAGAAAAGAGGAGTGCCGTCTAGGGGAAAGAAGAGTGTAACCTAGAGAAAAGAGGAGTGTAGTCTAGGGAAAGAGGAGTGTAGCCTAGAGAAAAGAGTGTAGTCTAGGGGAAAGAGGAGTGCAGTCTAGGGAAAGAGGAGTGTAGCCTTGAGAAAAGAGGAGTGTAGTATAGGATAAAGAAAAGTGTAGCTAGAGAAAAGAGGAGTGCAGTCTAGGAGAAAGAGGAGTGTAGCTTAGAGAAAAGGGGAGTGTACTCTAGGGAAAAGAGGATTGTAGCCTAGAGAAAAGAGGAGTGCAGTCTAGGAGAAAGAGGAGTGTAGCTTAGAGAAAAGGGGAGTGTACTCTAGGGAAAAGAGGATTGTAGCCTAGAGAAAAGAGTGCAGTCTAGGGGAAAGAGGAGTGTAGCCTAGAGAAAAGAGGAGTGTAGTCTAAAGGGAAAAGGAGTGTAGTCTAGGGCGTATACAGCACCACGATCCAAGGGCCACATTCAGCTGTTCTGGAGGGGGCTGGTTCGAGGACTCCTGTGAAGAGAGCAGCTGTTCTTGGATACACATGCACAGCACCCAAAGAAAGGTGGTCATGGTATAGCCAGTTAGCTTCTCCCATTCCACCAGGGTAGAGAAGCTCAGGATGGTGGAAGCAGGGTATATGCTAAGCATAAACATGTAGCTTTCTGCTGACAGCTTGGTTGATTTACAAACCTCCTTTGGATAGAGGCGTGTCAGGCGCCTCGAGGAGGCAGGTCCCAAGTATGAACCCGGAGAAAGACAATAGGTGGCAGACGTGGCATCTGGGTGGGGTGTGTGCATCTCCTGGAGCCCTGTACCAAGAGAGCCGCCTAGAGCTGGGAGCTGGGCGTTCCAGAACATGGGGGAAGATACGAGCTGTGGTCCACTACAAGCGGAGTGCAGTTCTTCTGCAGGGTAGTGGTAAATTTCTGGCTCGAGGGCGTCCATGGATCAGGTCTAGGGTCTCTGGACCAGGTCCAGAATTAAGATTCCAGCACTTCCAAGGATGAGTGGGAGCTTAAACCCTGGAGTGAAGAACCAGGTTCCAGGGGGCGACATTCCTCCTGATTCAAGAAATCATCCACCCCCGCAGCTGGGGAAGGAGATCTCTATGTAGCATGCAGGTAGTTCCATGGTGACATGGTGGTGTTGATTCTCTGGGGGCTATGAAGTCCCAAGCGTGGTGGAGATCCAGAAGTGGATGGCCCTCGTAACCCCAGAGCGACCCACACCCATGGTAGCAGGCTGTCCGTTGGGGTCAAGGCAAAACTTTCCAGGCAGGGAATTACGCGATTGGTGCCGATGGACGGGTCATACGTGGTGCCTGCTTGGTAGCTGGGCCTGGCAGTAGATCTCCATGCTTCTGAGCTGGTGTTTGACAACCAGTCGCCACCTGAATGTCCCCTTGGAACCAAAGTGGCTCGTCCCAATTACCGGAGATGGTCTCTCTCACCGAGTGGAGAGAAAGTGCTTGTTGACGGAAGGTCCTCAACTTCGACCCCTTGGAGGCAGTATGAAGTCTCCACGTCCCAACCACACATAGTAACTGAGAAAGCCTCCTGCTCCCAAGGCCCGAGGCTCCCCTGGCCCTGTGTGCTGTGGGAAGTCCCTGAAGGAGGAAAACCCTCAGAACCTCGCTGGAGATCATTCAAGGGCCAGACGACCAGGTTTTCCGCTCCTGTCTAAACACGGCTGACAAAGATGAGGCCATATTGGAAGAAATGACTCCCCCGTCCCTGATAGTATATCTATAGTTGTCGCGGCAAAACGCCCTAGCAGGGAATATGTGAATGGGACCAGAAGACAGCGATCCAAGCCTGATGGACGGGTGGTACACAATGACCTGTTTGGTAGCTGTGGTCCTGGCTGTAGGTCTCCACGTTTTTGAGCTAGGGTTCAACAACCAGTCGCCAACAGGAAGTTCCCCTCGAAGCCAAAACAAACTGACTAGTGTGGGCTGCATGCCTCCAAGATTCTCGCTTGACCCGTAGTTACACCTGTACTAGGATGACCCTTTGTAGACCGCTGGTCGGCAAAGGCTCTCTTCCCTCTCCCACAAAGGGAAAGCATACGGGGATGGTCTCTCTTCCCTTTTACAATGTTTTCACATCCTGACCACGTAGGTTCATTGAGAACATCTCTTACACTCGAGGCCTGAGCCTCCCCTGGCCCTGAGTGCTGAGAGAAGTCTTCAAAGGAGGGGGAGGGGTAACCCTGGGCACCCTGTAGATAATTCTGGTTTCCTGCTCCCACCTAAGCATGGCTGACAAAGTTGAGGCTTTGAGTATGACCTCAGTGGAGTCACGGGAACACTTCCTCCACCACAGTTTTGTATGCGTGATCGCTTCAAAGCAGCAGCCTGTCTTTTGCTACATGACTGATTGACATTCCGGAAGGTTTTCAAAGAAGTATAATCTACCCATTCGGGAAAGACCGAAGGACACTGGGAAAGACTAGATCTGCGGGCTTTGTGGGTTGGCTTCCCACCTTGCCTTTGATAACATGCCACGAGTTTTCCAAATGAAAGATGCTCCCAGGATTCACCGAAAGGGGGAGAGAATGATGAATCCATCGGCACTGACTCCATCACGACTGGAAACGCACAACGGACCATGATTGATGACCAGTTGGAATTTCCGTGTGCGTGTGGAAGGAGATTCACCACCAAACGCGGCATGAAGATCCACAGGACAAAAATGGGCTGTTTGAAGACACATACGAACCAGCAGCAGCGCACTGCGATAGCAGGTGAGACGTTGGATGACCAAGGCCAGGAATTAAACCATAGTGCCAAGGACATCCACGCTGACGGTTCTGATGCGGATTTTGCACAAGCTCTTAACGCCAAACGTGGAAAACTCAATTTGCCGCCTGCCGGTGCAAAAGAACAATGGGAGAAATTAGATGAGGAACTTGTCCTTAAGCTGAATGCGCTAATAGGGAACAGTACGCTGGAACACAAACTTGACACATACGGAGACATCATATACTCTATCTGCAGGGACACTTATGGAGTGAAGCAGCCAAAGACAAAAACGCCTCCCCAGAAATCCAGAAGACAGCAACAGATGGAGAGCATCCGGAGGGAGAAAAGGAAGCTTAAAAAGCGAATGAAAACTGCCTCAGAATTCGAGAAGCAAGGGCTCCTGGAACTCTGGAAAGATCTGAAGGCCAAACACAATGCTCTCAGCAAAGTGGAATCAGCAAGGCGAAGAAAGAGCAAAAAGAAGAAGACTCAAGATCGTTTCTTCAAAGATCCCTTTGACTTTGCAAGAAAGCTGTTTGAACAACCCAAATCAGGGACTCTCACAGTGGGCAAGGAAACCCTAGAGCAGCATCTCAGGGAAACATATTCCGATTCTCAGCGCGAGGCACCACTTGAAATCCAGAATCTGGTTTGGCCTGCAGCGCCAGAAGGAAAATTCAATAACAAACCACCAACACTGGATGAAGTGAAGAACGTAGTAAAGAAAGCCAGAGCCAAGTCAGCACCTGGACCAAACGGAATACCATACCTGCTCTACAAGAAATGCCCAAAAGTGCTCGAGTGGCTCCACAAGATGATTCGATCAGCATGGAGGAACCAGAAGATCAGCGACCAATGGATGAGAGCTGAAGGAGTGTACATTCCGAAGGAGCAGAACTCCAGCAGCATCAATCAGTTCAGGCCAATATCACTTCTGAACGTCGAGGGGAAAATCTTCTTCTCTGTTATGGCAGCAAGATTGACAAAATACCTGACTGAAAACAAGTATCTGGATATTTCAGTCCAAAAGGGAGGCATACCAGGAATGCCTGGATGCTTGGAACATGCCACGTTGATTTGGGATGCCATCCAAAAAGCAAGAACAGAGAAGAGAGACATTGACGTAGTTTGGCTTGATCTGGCGAATGCATATGGATCAGTTCCACACGATATGATCCAGCTGGCTCTTGAAATGTATCACATCCCAGAAAACATCCGAACAATGCTGAGGAAGTATTTCCAAGGGTTCTCAATGCGGTTCTCTACCAAAGAATACACCACGGACTGGATAGACCTAGAGGTGGGCATTGCAATGGGCTGTGCAATCTCTCCCATACTGTTCGTGTTGGCAATGGAAGTCATCTTGAAAGCTGCAATGAAGAGTTCAGGTCCAGTGAATCTGGGAGATGGATACCAGATGCCTCCTCTGAAAGCTTTCATGGATGACACAACAGTCTTGTCCACGGATGAGGAAGAGACACACCAAATCTTAAAGCAGCTGGATGAGCTGGTGGCCTCTTCAAGAATGAGGTTCAAACCTAAGAAATCCCGAAGTCTCTCACTGCGAAAAGGAAAAGTGGCAGATTCAGTCAAATTCATGGTAGCCAACCAAGCCATCCCCACTGTCACAGAAGAGCCAGTAAAAAGTCTCGGAAGATGGTATGATGACTCCCTGAAAGACACACAAAGGGGATGTGAAACCAAGCAAACAGCAGAAGAAGGCCTGAAGAAAATAGATAACTGCGGACTGCCAGGCAAATACAAAGTCTGGTGTCTACAGTTCATGCTGATACCAAAGCTGCTGTGGCCACTGCTAATCTATGACATTTGCACCAGCACAGTCGAAGCAATGGAAGCCAAAATCAACAAATACACAAGAAAATGGCTCGGTGTCCCACCTGGTCTCACTGATGTTGCATTCTACTGTCGTCAAGCAATGCTGAAGCTACCTCTGAAATCCATAGTGGAGGAATACAAAGTTGGAAAAGCAAGACTGTTGAGCATGCTGGAGGAATCGGAGGACAATATCGTGAGAGCAGTTCATCCAAAGCTGAGAACTGGCAGAAAGTGGAAAGTCCAAGAGGCTGTAAACAATGCCAAGAGAAACCTCAGCATCAAAGAAATAATTGGACACACGCAAACCAACAGACAGGGACTGGGAGCAACAAAAATGCAGTGGTGGTCCAAAGCCAAAGGGAAGGAAAAAAGAGACATGATCATACAGGAGTTGAAGGAAGAAGAAGATGTCAAAAGAGTGCAGAAGGCAGTCCAGCAAGGTCAACAGGGGCAATGGACAACATGGGACAGTGCACTCCAAAGAAGTCTCAGCTGGAACGATATGTGGCACATGGCTCCTCTAAGGATAAGCTTCCTCCTCAGATCTGTATATGACCTGCTCCCCTCGAATGCAAACTTAGTGAAATGGGGGAAAGCAGACGACCCAGCATGTCCGCTCTGTCAGAAGAAACAAACAGTGGAACATGTCCTAAGCTCTTGCAAAGTAGCGCTAGCCCAAGGAAGGTATACATGGAGGCACAACCAAGTTCTGAAAGTGATCACAGATGTGGTTAGCGAAAAAACCATGACCCCAAACGCACCAATTGCTATGACAACGTTCTACAAAGCAGGAGGGAAACAGGTCTGGCCCGAAAGGGCTATGACAACCAGCACATTGCCAAAGGGTCTTCTGGATGGAGCAGTCGACTGGGAGTGTACAGCAGACCTCCCAGAGTGGAGAAATTACCCAGATGTCATCAGCAAGACAGGCATGAGACCAGACATCGCTCTCCACTCTGACTCCTCGAAACAAGTGATTCTGATAGAACTCACTGTGCCATACGAAAGCAGAATGGAAGAAGCACATATCTACAAGACCGAAAAATACGCCGGTCTTGCCAGCACCCTGAAGAAAGCAGGTCTGCGGGTCAAAATCTTCGCCATAGAGGTCGGGGCAAGAGGGTTTGTGGGCACCTCCGCTTATGATCTCATGAAACAACTCGCCATTTCTGGGAAGAAGAGGACTAGAGCCCTTAAAGCGATGGCAGAGGCAGCAGAAAGGAGCTCAAGCTGGATCTGGGCAAGGAGGAACCAAAAAAGTGAACTTCATAAGGATTAAATTCCCTACAGATGATGTGTGCCCCGTTAGCACATTGGTAAAACCGCGTACCGCAGTTCTGAAGCGCAGAATCGCCCAGGTTCGCTCCCCGGCGTGGGAAAAAAAAAAAAAAAATAGACAACAGCAGAAGGCATCCAGGAGTCATGACCTGGATGTGGCCCGGCCCCCCGAGAGTGTAAGGAATTCAGGGCCGAAACACTTGTCTAAAGGGGGTTACTTCTCTGAAGACCTTCTGTTGTCTAGCTCTCCCTAGAGTTTCTTTCTACCTTTCTACCTATCTACCCATCTGCCTGTACGTGAGGTGAAAGGTGTAGGTCGAGAAGCCATTGCGTGTCACAAGGGAGTATGATTACCACCTGGGTCATCATCATCATCATGTGCCCTACCGCATGGCGTTGGCGATTACAGCCCTCCGTACGAATCTATCCCACCTGTGTAGTCAGTTGAAACTAGAGAGTGCACCTTCCCCGATGTCTTTTTTTCTTTTGCGATCTGGGCGAGGAGGTCTGCGGTCATCAACAAGGGGAGAATGAGAGATTGAACGGTTCAAAGGGGCTGGGACTGAACCAGTTTCCTCGATCCTGCTTGGAACTGGGTCTGCGACTGATTGAGATCTAATGGTGTGGACCAATGAGTGGGATTTAAGATCGATGAAAATGAAATTCAGATCATGTCTGCGCCAATCGTTCAAGGCCTGTGGTCATCAACATGGGAAGAACGGGAGGTTGAAGGGATCAAAGGGGTTATCGGTATTTTTGTTTAAAGTTCAGCCGACTGCGTAGAGCCATATCAGGGCTATAACCATTTCATAACATACATCGTACTTCAACAGGACTGAAAATGAAAGGCAATTAAATACACATATCAATGTATTCGCGTACATAATCATAGGATATGCCCCTGACGTTGACCACTCCGTCCAATTTATCGCACAGGGGATTTATTGAAAACCACTTGAATACAAATTTAAGTATACCTAAGAACACCAAAACATACGTAAAAACAGGCCTAAATTACCTAAAATTGCTTTCACATACCTCACCTCCCTAGAGCCAAAAATGCATTCAGTGCATGTACTCAGTTATCAGTCCCAAGAAAAAGTACGTAAGACTTTATCGAACACATTTCGGTGAATGGACCAGCAAGGCAGAAAACGATAGGAAGAAATGACAGCAAACAAAGGAACAAGGCAGAAACAGAGTGACAGAAAAGAGGAAATTTCTAGCACAGAATTTCCAGGAGGGGATATTATTTATACTGAAAGACCCCCGGCATCCCCACGGGGTGGGGGGTGGGGGGTGGGGATCAAAGGGGTTATAGCCGAACCAGTTTAGGATCAGAAGAATGAGCAACAAAGGCAGTATTCAGCACTTGCTAAGTGGGAAGACCAGTGATTGGTCCAGGCATCATGCAAATCAGCTGACCATGGACAGCTTCATTACTTTTAGCCAATGACAGAGAGCTAAGCTGGTTAGGTTAGCAGGGTTTTGATTTGTTGTATACGCAATTAAATGTATTTCATGCACAAAGAAAATAAGAAGATATAACCTGCCAACTGGATATTTTCCACAAATTAATAGTAAATACTAGCCTCGCCCTCTCTGTCATATGCACATACAACATATATCATTTATATGTTTGTGTCTGTGCGTGTTTGCTTTTGTATATATATAATATATATATATATATATACAATATATATATATATATATAATATATATATATATATTATATGTATATATATATACATATATACATATATATGTACGGGTATACATGTATATTTGTATACATATACACACACTTATATATGTATATATACATATACATACACGTGTGTTATACACACACACACACACACATATAATATATATACATGTGTGTGTGGTGTGGTGTGTGTGTGTGTGTGTGTGTGTGTGTGTGTGTGTGTGTGTTATTAGCCTATTACCAGAGAGGGACATAAACCAGACGATGCTGGAGGTGTTGTATCATCAAGAAGCTGCCACTATCGCAATGACCAAGCAGTTTATGGACAAGATTCAAGGTGAGTCTTTTTTATAACTGCATTTGAATTTTTTTTCTGCAGTGTGGGCTGTTCTTTGACGCACAACAACAGACATCAATCTAAAGAAAAAGGACGAAAAATAAATAAATGGAGAAAGGGATCGAATACAAGCAACTCGTCAGAGATGATGACACACTTGAAGTCAACAACATAACGCATATAAGTTGTCATTGTAAAGCACCGATACAAAAAGAAACCGTACCTCATCGTTGCTACAAATACATGCTCCTCTATGTGCGAGAGAATGATCAGAATTGCTCTACTTGCAAAGGAGATATCTAATATTGTTGAATAGAACAACAAATATTCCTGACATTTGATATAACTGCCATTAATTTTCCTGCTATATAAAGCACGGCCAGCATGCTTTGACGAGGACTATTTGTGCTGTAAAAATGGATCATCATTATTATTATTATTACTAATACTATTATTACTAGTACAACTTTTTTTATATATAGAATTCTTCAGTTTCATCCCTGTATTTCAGCTCTTTTTTAAAATTCAAGATGTCTGTTGAAGTATTACACACCATCGTCATCATCATTAGGTGCCCTGCCTGCATGGCGTTGGCGACCATGGACTTCCAACCATCTCTATCTCTCGTTGCCCCCAGCACTCCTCCACCCTCTTCATCCCCAGCCACTCTGCAAGTCGGTCCAGCATTCTCTCCCTGGGTCTACCTGGTGCTCTCTTTCCCTCCAGCTTTCCCGTGACAAGGTGCTCCAAATCCCCTTCCTCACAAAATGGCCTATAAATGTTGCTTGTCTTTTCCTAATCTTCCTTATGAGTGATCTACTTGTGTCTGCCTCCATCAAGACTGTCTCGTTTGTTTTCTTTGCTGTCCATGGAACTCTCAACATTCTTCTAGAAACCATATCTCGGCTGCCTCAATCTTGTTCTGGCTTTGCTTGCTGACTGTCCACGCCTCGCATCCGTACAACAGTATTGGTTCTATATAACATTCAAGGACTCTCTTTCTGATGTTAATTGATAGGCATTTGTTGGTAAGAATGCTTGTCATCTTCTTGAATGCTGTTTTGGCTTGGCCGATTCTGCCAGCTATTTCCGATGTGCATCTGCCGTCTGATGAAATGATCGTTCCCAGTATTTGAACGTATTAACCTGTGTCAAGGTTGTGCCATTTGCTGTTATTTTGCATGAGGGGATTTCATGTTTTTTACTGATCACCATGACTTCAGTCTTCCTGCTGTTTAGTTCCAACCCCTTACCTTTGCTTTCTATTTCTAGTATATTCACAAGGTTTTGTAGGTCCCTTTCATTTTCTGCAATTAGCACCGTGTCATCTGTGTACCGAATGTTGTTTATCATTTTCCCTCCAACCTTTAATCCAGGGTCTTCTTCTAGGTTTCTCATGATGTTTTCGCTATATAGTGAAAACAGATCTGGTGACAAAATACAACCCTGTCTGACTCCTCTTTTGATGTTTTGGAAAGAGCTTATATTGTTTTCTATTCTCATTGCAGCTGTTTGTTCCCAGTACATATTTCTGATTATTCGTAGGTCTTTTCCATCAACATTGAGTCTCTCCAGTTGGTTGATCAATTCTTCATGTCGTACCCGATCGAAAGCCTTGGTATAGTCAACAAAGCATAAATACAAATCCTTATTCATCTCAATTGACCTCTATGATAGTTCTTAGGATGTATATGGCATTAATAGTTCCTTTCCCTTCCACAAATCCACACTATTCTTCTGCTATTTCTCTTTTGATTCTATTCCTTGTCCTCATCTTACACACCTTATGTTTATAAATTTACATTTGTAGCAAACAGTTTTATGGCGTGAAGAACGTGTCCGTCTTAAATCTAAAGTCTGCTCCAAATAAAACAAGTTCAAGTCAAATTCATATTGCTTATAGCCCGGCCGACTACTAGACTCATATCAGAGCTATATCAGAGCTATAACCGTTTCAAACATACACCATATTTCAACAGGAAAATAAAAGAAAAAGAAAATTAAGTACACGTATCAATGCATTCGAGCACATAATCTGAAGGACATGCCCCTGGCGTTAACCACTACGTCCAATTTATCGCACAAGGGATTTAAAAAACATCTGAATACACATTTAAACATAACTAAGGACACATAAAAACGAGCCTAAAGTTACCTAAAATTGCTTCCGCATATCTCACTTCCCTAGAGCCAAACCTGCACTTAATACATGACCCAATTAACACTCCTAAAGAGAAGGTCATAAGACTTTATCGAACACATACAGGTGAATGGACCAGCAAGGCAAGGAATAAGAAGAAGAAATGACAGAAAGCAAAGGAATAAATCAGAAACAAAGAGTGACAGAAAAGAGGCCATTCCTAGCACAGAATTTCCAGAAAGTGGGGATACTATTTATACTGAAAGGACCCCCCCCCCCCCCCCCTAGTCCCACTGGGAGATCAAATACAGCAGAAAGTAAAAGTAATTAAACCAACAAACAATTATGACGATACCGCCATTTTTAATTGTCATCTAGTTAATCCATCTGCCCCAGCTGATTACCTGCTCTATAATTTTATGATTGCAAGTAAAACCACTATTCTTGAAAATGAATAATGGAAAACAACGATTTCGTTTTCAGTGTCATCATTTTCTTCTTCAGCAGTATATTTTTTCATGTAACTCTTTGAAGTGTTTGTACTATTCATTGATAGTTTAAGATCGACAACCTTTCAAAAAAATTACTGGGCAAAAAGGGAGAGACTGTTAGTGATGCTTGGCCATTTTCCCTATACCACCACTATTCTTTCAGGAGAAAAAATGACATGGATCCATACGTCTATGTGTTCATGAAAATGAATCAAGGACTTTGTCAGCAGTTAATGGGGCTATTCCCTACACACTTTTGCTCCACTTCTCCCTTGACCAACCCCGTAAAACAAACACAAATATTGGACAAGAAGTCTCGTTACGCTTTCTGGTAAATGGGCATAGGCCTTGTTTTTGATCAGAATTGCCCCATCATCATCATGTGCCCTGTCGCATGGCACTGGCTATCATGGCCCTCCATACGAATCTATCCCTTGTCGCTGCAAGTACATCTCCTACGCTCTCTGTCCTCAGCCACCCTGCAAGTCCGTCCAATATCTTCTCCGTAGGTCTATCTGGTGTTCTCTTTCCCTCCAGCTTTCCTGTTGTGACCAGGTACTCTAATTTCTCTTGCCTCATAAAATATCCTATGAATGTTGCTTGTCTTTTCCTCATCTTCTTTAATAATGATCTTCTTGTGTCTGCCTCCTACAAGACTGTCCAGTTTGTTTTCTTTGCTGTTCGTGGAACTCTCAACATTCTTCTTCGAAACCACATTTCAGCTGCCTCAATTTTGTTCTGACTTTGCGTGTTGACTGTCCACGCTTCACAACCATACAACAGTATCGGTTCTATATAACACTCAAGAACTCTCTTCGTGATGTTAATTGATAGGCATTTGTTGATAAGAACGCTTTTCATTTTTTGAATACTGTTTTGGCTTGGCCGATTCTGCTGGCTATTTCTGATGTGCATCTGCCGTCTGGTGAGATGACCGTTCCCAGATATTTAAACTTATCAACCTGTCTCAATGTTGTGCCATTTGCTGTTATTTTGCTTGAGGGGATTTCTCAGAATAGAATTTTCTATAAAACAATTCTTTTAAATTCGCCTAAAAATTGCGGTTTTTGTTGCTTATGATTTCTATTTTTTTCATGAAATTAAGAAAATGCAATGAGCTGACGGGAAGAAAAAAAGACCGTCAAAAACTTCAGTGGTTCAGGATGCATTTTGAATTCTGCCATCCACATACTCACAGCTGTAGTTGTAAATCAGTAATGAGCTCACCTCTTTTTCTCCTTGCAAAAATAGTCTTTCAAACTGCAAACGCATGGCATTTGAAAAGACAGCTTCAGTCAGTTCGACACAGATGCATATCATCAAATAAATTCAGATACAAAAACAAAAGATATTTTCAGAGAATGACATGCATTTGGTAACTGTTTACTGTTTGGATGCACCTTTATCTACACACATTTTTTGTTAACTATTTACTGTTGGGTGCACTTTTTAATCTACACACTTTTTTTGTTAACTATTTACTGTTGGATGCACTTTTTATCTACACAGACATTTTTATTAACTGTTTACTGTTTGGATGCACTTTTTATCTACACAGATATTTTTATTAACTGTTTACTGTTTGGATGCACTTTTTATCTACACAAACATTTTTATTGACTGTTTACTGTTTGATGCACTTTTTATCTACACAAACATTTTTATTAACTGTTTACTGTTTGGATGCACTTTTTATCTACACAACATTTTTATTAACTGTTTACTGTTTGGATGCACTTTTTATCTACACAACATTTTTATTAACTGTTTACTGTTTGGATGCACTTTTTATCTACACAACATTTTTAAACTTTTATGTTTGATGCACTTTTTATCTACACAGACATTTTTATTAACTGTTTACTGTTTGGATGCACTTTTTATCTACACAGATATTTTTTATTAACTGTTTACTGTTTGGATGCACTTTTTATCTACACAAACATTTTTATTGACTGTTTACTGTTTGGATGCACTTTTTATCTACACAAACATTTTTATTAACTGTTTACTGTTTGGATGCACTTTTTATCTACACAGATATTTTTATTAACTGTTTACTGTTTGGATGCACTTTTTATCTACACAAACATTTTTTTATTGACTGTTTACTGTTTGGATGCACTTTTTATCTACACAGACATTTTTATTAACTGTTTACTGTTTGGATGCACTTTTTATCTACACAAACATTTTTATTAACTGTTTACTGTTTGGATGCACTTTTTATCTACACAGATATTTTTTATTAACTGTTTACTGTTTGGATGCACTTTTTATCTACACAGACATTTTTATTAACTGTTTACTGTTTGGATGCACTTTTTATCTACACAGACATTTTTATTAACTGTTTACTGTTTGGATGCACTTTTTATCTACACAGACATTTTTATTAACTGTTTACTGTTTGGATGCACTTTTTATCTACACAGACATTTTTATTAACTGTTTACTGTTTGGATGCACTTTTTATCTACACAGATATTTTTATTAACTGTTTACTGTTTGGATGCACTTTTTATCTACACAGACATTTTTATTAACTGTTTACTGTTTGGATGCACTTTTTACCTACACACACGTTTATTGACTGTTTACTGTTTGGATGCATTTTTTTTATCACACATTTTTGTTAACTATTTACTGTTTGGATGCACGTTTTATCTACACACACATTTTTGTTTTTCATTTTGCAGGTAGTAAGTGTCTGGCAGATAAAGATGTTACCACACTGAGTGAACGATCAGCTTTTGACTGCACGCTAATCGTGTTAAGCTGTCAGGCCTACGATTCCCAGTGTCAGCGTTTTCGTGAACTGTGGCTGTGGCCGTCGGGACAGCAGAGCACGGGTGTACTGGTGAACTTCCACAGGCGTCTGTTGGCTGTGGCTGAAGACCTTCACAACATGGCAATGGATCATTCTGAAACTGCTCTCCTGTCCGCTTTTAGTCTCTTCAGTACTGGTTAGTTATGATACCAACTGATTTGAAACACACGCGCACACACGCGCGCGCGCGCGCGCACACACACACACACGCACACACACACACACACACACACCACACACACCACCACCACCACCCCCACACCACCACCACCACCACCATTACCACTACCACCATCAACAATAACAACAACAACCATATTACCAGACTTGCAGTTAGCCTATGAAAAATAAATCAACTTTCTTAAAGATATTTGGTTTGCGAAAATATTTAGACTGATTCTTCAAATGATCTACCGATATAGGTGATACATTTCAGAAAAATTAGTTTACTGAAAAATTGCTGAGAAAGAATATGTAGGCAGATGTGTTGTGACATAGTGTCATAAGTGACACAAGGTTTCATAAGGTGACATACAGTGATACATGGTGACATCAAGTGACATAACATGCTACCACACTGAGTGAACGATCAGCTTTTGGACTGCACGCTAATCGTGTTAAGCTGTCAGGCCTACGATTCCCAGTGTCAGTGTTTTCGTGAACTGTGGCTGTGGGAAATAGACACACGTTAAAACGAACCATTAAAAAAATTTTTTTACGGGGGGTGGGTGGAGAAATCAGTGCAGGGCACATACAGCAGCACTTAATTTCTTAACATCAAAAATTTGTGCAAATAAAACTGCAAAATATCACGGCAAGTGTAACATCTAATGGAAAATGTACCATCGGAAGAGGCTGCGACATGGCTTGTAAGATAAATTCATCGGACGTTGCTGGTATGATGAAACTTTCATAAAAAGAAAGAGTTTAATAATCTATACAATTGCTTATTATCGATTATGACTACTTTTTGTATTATATTGCCTCCACCACGATAACCTACAGGAGAGTTATTTATGAATTAATGTGATGAATAATGAAATCTCATTTGAACAAAAATATGCTTTTTCGTTGCCACTTCACTCATTGAGGCCTGTGAAACCATCCTTACTCATTCGACACAACCCCAGCATCACAATAAAATCTTTCTTTTGACAGATATTCCGGGTTT
This sequence comes from Monoplex corrugatus, assembly GCA_030674185.1. Lineage (NCBI taxonomy): Eukaryota > Metazoa > Mollusca > Gastropoda > Littorinimorpha > Ranellidae > Monoplex > Monoplex corrugatus. Next base: position 23,617,366 of record JAPXFY010000035.1, read on the forward strand.
ACAACACAGACAAACCGTTGAAGAGGTGCGATCTTCGTTGCTGCATTCTTTGGAAACGTACATATCAGGTAAGGTCATGCTTTACTTCCTTTTACTTGAAAAATGTATGGGTGGTTGATATAACACAAACACACACACACACACACACACACAACACACACACACACACACACACACACACACACACACACACACACACACACACACACACACACACAACACAAACAAACACACACACACACACGAACACACAATCGCCCGGGAAACTTACATGCGTGCCGACTGTCCTAAATGCGATGAATCTCTTTCGAACAAACTCCAAACTCTTTTTGGTTCTGGCCTGTGCTTGGATTTACAGCCCTAAGATTGTCTTTGTTGTGAGTTGGGCTGTAAATTACTACATGAAATTTAGGTAGTACAATGTTGTTGTGCCTTGAATAATTTACACTCTGCGTGTGTCTTGCACAGCACGGGACCAGTGGTGCAGTATCCGTGTCAGACGTCTGTTCAGCATCATGCCTGACGTCCGTCTTATGTCTGCCTGGCACTCTGCCATTCTGCAGCACATCCACCCACTGACCACTCTGGGTACATAAACATCTTGCAGAACCACCCTCCACTGACCACCCTGGGTAGATGAACATCCTGCAGAACCACCCACTGACCACCCTTGGTAGAACAACGTCCTGCAGAGCAAACATCCACTGACAATCCTGGTAGATGAACACACTGCAGAACAACCACCCATTGACCACCCTGGGTAGACAAACATACTGCAGGACATTCACCCACTAACCACCCTGGGTAGATAAATATCCTGCAGAATATTCCACAGATAACCCTGGGTAGATACACACCTTGCAGCACGTCCACCCACTGACCACCCTGGGTAGATAACCATCTTACAGAACCACCCACTGACCACCCTGGGTAGATAAACATCTTACAGAACCACCTACTGACCACCCTGGGTAGATGAACATCCTGCAGCGCAACCACCCACTGACCACCCTGGGTGAATAAACATCCTGCAGAACCATCTACTGACCACCATGGGTAGATGAACATCCTGCAGAACAACTACCCACCCAGGTAGGTGAACATCCTGCAGAACAACTTCACACTGACCATCATGAGAAGATGAACATCCTGCAGAACAACCACCCACTGACCACCCTGGGTGGATGAACGTCCTGTGGAGCAAACATCCACTGACCACCCTGGGTAGATGAACATCCTGAAGAACAGCTATCCACTGACCATCATGGGAAGATAAAATGAATATCCCGCAGCACATCCACCCCTGACCACCCTGAGCAGATGAACATCCTACAGCACGTTCAAAACTTCATCATAGATTACCCCGGGTACCTAACCGTCCTGCTGCGCATCCAGCCACTAACTACTTTCAGTAGTTGACCATCATGCAGCACATCCACCCGCTGCTCACCCCGCGTAGATGAACACCCTGCAGCACATCCAGCCACTGACCACCCCGGGTAGATGAACCCCACAAATCCAGTCCTGGCTGCCCTGGGTAAGTGAACATCCTGTGGCACATCCAGTCCTAACCATCCTAAGTAGCTGAACATTAACACCACATCCAGCCCCTGGCCATTGCTTAGCTGACCTGTGACTGGTGTTTTTTCTACATAATTATATTATCACATTAGATAAAAAAAAAAAAAAAGACACATGATTTATATCTGAGTTCCACCGAACTGTGTCAAAATTGTGCTGTGGAGCTACAGTGCCCGTGCTTACATAACTTATTGTGACATACTTTTGTATGTTGCATTTTTTCTGTGTTGTATATGAGACTGACGCAGCGTCGTACAGGATTTACTTTTCTCGTTTTCAATTTCAAGTATGAAAACCTTTGGCAAAATATTACAGAAAACGGTTCATATACATATGTATGTGTGTGTATTTTAGCATACACTACTTATTCATTTCGTCCTTCTGTTGAAGCCTTTCTACACGTGGCTGACTTTGCACCTGTGGAACTATGAGCGAAGGCAGTTGGGCGTTTCTCATTGTGATCATACCTGTGTAAGGAAACAATAGCTATAATCTGTCCATGTTCATGTATTACCTTCTTTGTTAATCTTTATCAAGTATGCCTAACCAAGAGTGACTGTCTTACTCGTTTGAATGAGATTAGTAGTGTCATGTCCCCCTACTCCGATTACATATATACATATGGAGAAAGAGAGAGAGCAGGGATGAATGTATGGCTTGATCATCGTTTGTAATCATTTAGTATTGCCTGTGTATTTTTCGTATTCTATACATACTTACATAACCTACTGTGACATACTGTTGTATGTTGCATTTTTTTGTGTACTGTACATGTACACAAGACAGGATTTATTGTTCTCGTTTTCAATTCAAGTGTGAAAATCTTTGGCAAAATACTACTGAAAATGGTTCATATATACACATGTATGTGTTTTAGCATGTACTACTTATTCATTTCTTCCTTCTGTTGAAGCCTTTCTACTGTACATGTACACGTGATGGTACTTGCACATGTGGAACTACGAGCAAAGGTAGGTGAAGGATATGGGAGAGGACTGAATGCCTCTTTCATACATTAATCATTCCTTGTGCGGATCAGGCATACAAGTAAACTGGCACAACCAGGCGCTGAACCACAAGCTTTGACATAACCCTGCACCGATGGAAAAATGGTGATGGAGGCAGGCAGAGGATGCTGCCAAAAGTCCCTAGCCATGACTCTACAAGCAGTCTATTGTGAAGTGATGATCGTCTACGTCAGGTTGATGCAGGTGCGGAGTTTGTATTCTCACACAGCAAAAATAAGTGGCCCTTTCATGGGACAGCGCAGCTTTCCTCAAATGGGAAGGGGGAATGAAAGAAACCCTAAAACAAAGCCTGCCTCATCACATCAACCTGGCAGAAAGCTGTGTCTGCCTGGTCATCCAACTCTAAAATGTAAAAACAAGAAACAAGGAAACACAAGAAATGGAAAACTCTTCAGCCTGTGGAGACTCCAAACCAAAACCAATATATACTTAAAACCATTTTACCTTCTTTTACACAGTTACCTCGTCGAGTGCTTTAGAAGAAGGTAATAAACTATTTTACTTTCACTGTTACCTCGCCAAATGTTTCAGAAGATGGTAATAACCTATTTACTTTCTTTTACACACAGATTTATGTGTAATTTTAGAAGAAGGTAATAAACTATTCTACTTTCTTTTACACACAGATTTATGTGTAATTTTAGAAGAAGGTAATAAACTATCTTACTTTCTTTTACACACAGATTTATGTGTAATTTTAGAAGAAGGTAATAAACTATACTACTTTCTTTTACACACAGGTTTACGTGTGATTTTAGAAGAAGGTAATAAACTATCTTACTTTCTTTAACACACAGATTTATGTGTGGTTTTAGAGGGTAATGAACTATTTTACTTTCTTTTACACAGATTTATGAGCGACTTTAGAAGAAGGTAATAATTCATTTTACTTTCTTTTACACGCAGATTTATGTGTTTATAAAAAAGGGTCATAAACTATTTACTTTCTTTTACACGCAGATTTATGTTGTTTTAAAAAGGTCATAAACTATTTACTTTCTTTTACACGCAGATTTATGTGTGATTTTAGAAGAAGGTAATAAACTATTTTACTTTCTTTTACACACAGATTAATGTGTGATTTTAGAAGAAGGTAATAAACTATTTTACTTTCTTTTACACACAGATTAATGTGTGATTTTAGAAGAATGTAATAAACTATCTTACTTTCTTTACACACAGATTATGTGTGGTTTTAGAAGAAGGTAATATTCTATTTTACTTTCTTTTACACACAGATTAATGCGTGATTTTAGAAGAAGGTAATAAACTATTTTACTTTCTTTTACACACAGATTAATGTGTGATTTTAGAAGAATGTAATAAACTATTTTACTTTCTTTTACACACAGATTATGTGTGATTTTAGAAGAAGGTAATGAACTATTTTACTTTCTTTTACACACAGATTAATGCGTAATTTTAGAAGAAGGGAATAAACTATTTACTTTCTTTTACACACAGATTTATGTTTTTAAAGAAGGTAATGAACTATTTTACTTTCTTTACACACATTTATGTGTGATTCTAGAAGAAAGTAATAAGCTATTTCACTTTCTTTTACACACAGATTTATGTGTTTTAATAGAAGTAATGAACTATTTTACTTTCTTTACACACATATTTATGTGTGATTTTAAAAGGACGTAATGAATCTCTTACTTTCTTTTACACACACATGTATGTGTGATTCTAGAAGAAGGTAATACATTATTTTACTTTCTTATACACACAGACTTATGTGTGAGACTCAATCATGTATATAGACAGGACTTACATAGTTTTTAAATGTTCGTATCTAAGAACACAAATCAAATACATTGTATATATATATACATACCATTTTAACTTGTCTTAACGAAGATTGTGTGTGTGTGTGTGTGTGTGTGTGTGTGTGTGTGTGTGTGTGTGTGTGTGTGTGTGTGTGTGTGTGTGTGTGTGTGTGTGTGTGTGTGACAATCATTGTGGACTGAGTGGTATTTTCTACGTGTTCATTTTTATCTTATCAGCTTTGTACAATCACACGACGCATGCTGTCAGTTCAGTATTGACTGTAAAATGGACTGTTATGATTATTTCTGATCTATCAGGCTTGTACAATCACATGGGACCAGGCATTAATACTGTGACAACGTTTCGTTCACGTGACTTTTTTTTTCAGTACATTGTTCACTCGTTTTACGATTATTTGTTGCTCATTTTTGGAGACCGGTCTTGGTTTCCTTCTTGAGGGTATTTTGATTGTGTCTTGTTTTTCAACGATTTTATAATATCAAGTCATTTTTAACTGTCTTTGTGGCATTGCAAAAGTCTGTCAAGAACTTTTTACTTTGGTTCTACTCATTTCTTGTTGACAGCTCTTCTCAAACAACGAATATGTAGATACAATCTTAAAGAATTGTGCGGAAAGACCTTGAGCAAACAGTGATGAATAAAAGATGTCTGTTGGGCATCTCAAGACATGGTACGTCCTGGTGACTGCAGCATTTTTGACGACTTTTTCGTCGATCGTAGAAGGAGTATGTTCAACGGGCGAGTGAATTGTTTTTGTTGACCTGACCGTGGTGGTGGGGAGGGGGGGGGGGGAAGACAAGACAATCTTGAAACCATAAAACCATTCTTGACAATCTTTGATTATCTGACCATAATGTTGGTCAATAATGTTCGTCATTTGCCTGTTGGACAGTTTTGACTAAACAATGGTGCACTCCAACTAGATTTAAAGTACTGGGAATACTGCTCGCAAATTACTTCAAAGAGTGTGAGTTAATACATTCTGAAAAAAATCTACTTACAGGCGTCATGCAATGCGTGCTCAAAGAGACAAATTATTCCACTTGGAACGGGGGCTTTTCTAAAAACTCTCACTCTATCCAAAATCATTCATTTATGAATCTTGTTACCAACTCCACCAGACAGTGTAACAAATTCTCTGCAGACATCAATATTTCAATTCTTATGGCTTAAAAATGAGACAAAATCAATTAAAAAAGCAAGCACCAAACACACTGAACATGGTGGCCTTGGAATACATACTTAAAGGAAATGTATCATTGTTAAAGGAAATAGATCATTGCTTTTAGTCTAACCAGGACAAGAAAATTGCGAAAATCACATAAGAAATGGAAAAGTATACGTGCAGCGTTAGATAACAAAATTACCTTAACAGAAGGCTTCGGTTGCAGCCCCCTAACCCTAACCCCACAAAGCAAGTGCATTTTGGAGAAAAATGTTTCACACGCCTATAACAGGTTTGGCAAGGCAAGGTTCTACCGCCAGAAACATCAGAAAAGTTTCTTCCAGAACCATTATTTTACGATGAAAAATGAAAGTAGGAAACAAGATATTTTCCATGGTAAATTAACTTACTAAGAATACATGTTTTGTATAAAACGTACAAGAAACAGTACAAATTTAAATGATATATATTAAAAATATTAATGTTGTTCACACATTTCAAAGACAAGTAGTTGAAGTACACAGCAAATACAGACTGTCTCACATACTGGTGTAACACAAGCTGTTGTCATATGAATGAGAACAAAATTTAATCAAGTGATTGTTTTTGTTTAGAAATGAGATTTTAAATCTGATAACATACTGAACTTTTTTGTTTTGTTTAGAAATGACAGATTTTTAAATCTGATATTGAGTGTGAGTGATAAGATACTGGTTTTAAATCTGATAACATACTGGACTTTCTTGTTTTGCTCAGAAATGACATGTTTTAATCTGATAACGTATTGGACTTTCTTGTCTTATTTAGAAATGACGTGTTTTAATCTGATAACGTATTGGACTTTCTTGTCTTGTTTAGAAATGACGTGTTTTAATCTGATAACGTATTGGACTTTCTTGTCTTATTTAGAAATGACGTGTTTTAATCTGATAACGTATTGGATTTTCTTGTCTTGTTTAGAAATGACGGGTTTTAAATCTGATAACATACTGGACTTTGTGGTTTTGTTTAGAAATGAGAGATTTTAAATCTGATAACGTATTGGACTTTCTTGTCTTGTTTAGAAATGACGGGTTTTAAATCTGATAACATACTGGACTTTGTGGTTTTGTTTAGAAATGAGAGATTTTAAATCTGATAACATACTGGACTGTCTTGTTTTGTTTAGAAATGACAGATTTTAAACCTGATAATATACTGAACTTTCTTGTTTTGTTTAGAAATGACAGATTTTAAATTTGATAACATACTGGACATTCTTTTGTTGCACGGATAATGCTACAGTTCTATACGATATTTAAGATATTTGTATGTAATTGAAAAATATATACCAATTATGAATATGAAGTACGATAAATTTCAAACTGACTTTTCGTTTACAGCGTTGTTTTGTTACAAGCGTTTGCTTTTTTGTATACCGCAGAGCAAACTGTGCACGCTCTGAAATAGTATACACAACAGGCTAATGCGCTTGATAATACTGATACATATACATATGTATATATACATGTATATATGTAATATATACATATATAAACATGAATAAACATAAATATATATATATACATATATATATGTATATATATATATATATATATATATATATATGTGTGTGTGTGTGTGTGTGTGTGTGTGTGTGTGTGTGTGTGTGTGTGTGTGTGTGTGTGTGTGTGTGTGTGTGTGTGTGTATGTGTGTGTGTGTACACGTGTGTGTGTAGACATATACGCAACATATCATAAGAAACACATCTACGTGTGTGAATGGTGAATGTGTGAATATATATATACACACACACACACAAGTAGTTCTATGCAAGTATAATGTGTGTAATATTACTATGTCAACACTGTTGTTCAGGTTCCCTGTAGTGTTATAAAAAAAATCATTTTAAAAACAAAAGGTGCACATGCTCGGGAGTAAAAGCCTGACAATGTTGATCTTTTTTTCATGTGGTGTTTTGTTGTTAAAGCTTTCTGGAAGGGAAGATGTCTGTTCATACAAAAATGATTTATGGTATAATGCTACCAATTTTGAAGAACAAGGTCTCCCAACAGTGTAAAAATCGCTACTCACAGTTCCGTAGCTTTCGATGGCGTTCTCGCCATCTTCGTCAGCGCTCTAATGCTGTCTGCGTGAATCTCTACTCAGATCTCGCGAACATGGGATGAACCCAGTTCACGAGATCGAATCAGAGAATGGTACACCGGGGGCAGGGTGTAACGGCCCCGGTCCCTGTTGAGCGGGGGGTTGGTGGCTGCGATGTAGATGGCCTCCTTGACTCCTCGCTGGAACCACTTATTTTCTCTGTCCAGGATGTTGACATTGTCCGCACTGAATTGATGTTTTTCGGCGTGTAGGTGAGCTCCTACTGGAGAAGAGTCCCTCTTGTGTTCTGTTAGTCTCTTCTGAAGGGGGCGTTCAGTTTCACCGACATAATGTTGGTTACAGTCCTGGCAGTCTATTCTGTATATAATGCCAGCTTTGTCGAGTTTGCTGGTTTTGTCCTTGGGGGTGACCAGCTGGCTGCGTATGGTGTTGGAAGGTTTGGAATGTACAGCCACCCCAGTTTTCTGATCTTTCTGGACAGAGCGTCACTCACACCTCCTACGTATGGGATGGTGATGTGTCCCTTGCGCTGGTGTTGTTTCACTGGCTGTTGGGATGCGGTGTTGGATTTCCTGCCTCCCGGGCTGTTCCAGGCCCACTTTTTGTAGCCGAGATGGTGAGCACTTTTTTCAGGTGGTTTGTCTCCTTGTCTTTTGCCTCTTGGGTACTGCATATGGTGTTAGCTCTGTGGGTAAGGGTTCGAATCACTCCCAGTTTGTGTTCAAGGGGCTGGTGGCTGTCGAACTGTAAATATTGGTCCGTATGAGTTGGTTTACGGTAGACCGAGAAGGATAGAATGCCATCAGTTCTGGTGATGAGGGTGTCCAGCATGGCTTATGGTATTAGCATATGCATATTAATCAGAAAAGTAGAGCAACATTAAAGTACATAACCTTGTGACTTTCTTTTTCTTGATAAAACAGTACATAGCTTTCAACCACTCTGTAAAACAGATTCGTTATTCATAATCAAAGGCAATGCTCTATCATATCATGATC
>JAPXFY010000035.1:23628538-23643538 GCA_030674185.1 Monoplex corrugatus
ATCTGGGTGGGTATCTAGCGACCAGGATGTCTTTTGTTCATATCATGAATGACCTTGAAGATCATAAAACAAAACAATAACCAACAAAAAACTTGCAACATTAATTTTTAAAAGCGTTGTTACTGTTACTGTCATTTAAAGCCCAGACGAATGCGCAAAGCCATATCAGGGCTATAACCATCTCAAAAGGTACACCATACTTCATGGAGTAAAGACAAAAAAACAAAAATAAAACTCGGAAAGAAAATTAAGTACACATATCAATGCATTCGCATATGTAATCTAAGGATATGCCCCTGGCGTTGACCACTCCGTCCAATTTATCACCAGTAGATTAAAAAACTGAATACAGATACAAACGTAACTAATGACACTAAAACATATGCAAAAACTGGCCTAAATCACTTTAAACTGTTTCAGCACAGCACATATCCTTGGAGCCAATACTGCACCTCGTACATGTACCCAACTATCAATCCCAAGTATGTAAGGCTTTATAGAACACATACAGGCGAGTGGCCCAGCAAGGCAGAAACTGATCGGAAGAAATAACAGAAAGCGAAGGAGCAGAGCAGAAACAAAGAGAGCAACAGAAAAGAGGAAATTTCTAGCACAGAATTTCCAGAAAGTGGGTATACTATTTATACTGAAAGAACCCCCAGCATACCCGTGGGGAATTTTTAAAGAATTACGTTTTTTTAAGCATTAGACTCACAAAAATCTCGTAGCGATAGCTAGTCATTATTCCTTGCACTTACTTGATTGCTTTCTGTTTTTTTTCTTCCCCTGTTATAATGGGTCACAGGCCTTTTCAATAATTTTTTTAAAACCCTGTGATTTTGACCACTCTTTTAACAAACGTCTCTCTCCAGGAAAGCCCCCAAACAACCGTTTTCCCCCAATGAAACGTTACAACGGATTGGTCTTGTTGTTTCTGAATGCCTGAATGTGTAGATAATCGTATAATATTTCATGTCTTTTATGAGGGTAATTTCAGCAAAGTATATCCCATTGTAAACCTCTTTTTAATTAAAAAATAAAATATGTTCATTTGCTTATTTCCCATCACCAGATACATGCAATGTGTTTGCCTCTGATGTTTTCGGATGTGGCTTTGTGGAACTGTTCATTTATCTCAGTTCTTTCTGACTTTTTCTTCTGTCTATCTGTCTATTTGGGAGCCTCTGTTGTTGTTGTTGTTGTTGTTGTTGTTGTTGTTGTTGTTGTTGTTGTTGTTGTTGTGTTGGTGGTGGTGGTGTGGTGGTGGTGGTGGTGGTGGTGTGTGTGTGTGTGTGTGTGTGTGTGTTTGTGTGGTGTGTGTATGTGTGTGTGTATCTCCGTGCGTGTGCTGGAGGGGGGTGCGTACGTGCGTGCGTGCGTGCGCGCGCGCGTCTGTGTGTATTCGTGCCCGCGCGCGCACACACACACACACACACACACACACACACACACACACACACACACACACACACACACACACACACACACACACACACACACACACACACAACCACACACACACACACACACACACACACACACACACACACACGATATTTCTGTGTTACAGACGAATTTTCACTACAGGTTCGTCAAATGTGTGACGTGTTCAGGAATTACGAATGTACAAATTTGGAAGAAAGAAGCCCGAAGCCAAGGGTCACACGGCCGAGAAAAGCCCTTAAATCAATACCAATTTTCTGAAAATATTTAAAACAGAAAGTGTCTAAAGCCCAGCCGACTGCACAGAGCCATATCAGGGCTACGACCATCTTAGAAAGCACACCATACTTCGTGAGGTACATGAGGGAACATAGATCTCAAGTAGGCTTGACAGGTAATCGGGGGCTGCATTATTGAGGCTTTTGTAGCACATGGTGTCTAGTTTGTACTGTATGCGCTTTGATACAGGGAGCCAGTGAAGTTGTGCCAGGAGAGGAGATATGTGGTCAGCTTTTTTACTTTTTGAGTACAAGGCGTGCAGCATTGTTTTGAATGCGTTGTAGGATGTGAATGGTGGAGGCAGGAAGACCAGACAGGAGTGAATTGTAATAGTCAATGCGAAACATTATGAAGGAGAGAACGAGTTTTGCAGTTGTTTCGACAGAGAGATATTTCCTGATCAGGCTTATACGATGGAGGTGATAGTAGCAAGATCTGGCAGTTTGAGAAACAAAGTTGTTCATGGAAAGGGTAGAGTCAATGCAGACACCAAGGTTTTTAGCTGAATCAGAAATTGGGACTGATGTGTTACATAATGGGAGAGAAAGAGGGGGCAGCTGAGAAAGTTTCTGACGGGTGCCAATGAGGATAGCTTCTGTCTTGTCGTTCAGCTGAAGTTTATTATATGTCATCCAGTTCTTAATGTCCGAGTAACAGTCAGTGGTGCGAGTCAAGAGGCGCAGTACATTGTCAGGTGAGTCACTGTCTTGAAGTTGGGTGTCATCAGCATAGAAGTGGTGTTTTATAGAGTGGAAGTTGATGATAATGGACAGGGGGGAGGTGTAAAGAGTGAAAAGAACAGGGCCAAGGACAGATCCTTGTGGAACACCACAGGTCAGGTATGCAGGTTGAGTGTAAGTGCCATTGATGAGAACAGTTTGTTTTCTGTTTGATAGATATGAAGTGAACCAGGAGAGAGCAGTGTCAGAGATGCCAAAAGTATGATGGAGTCTAGAAAGGAGAATACCATGATCAATGGTATCAAAGGCTGCACACAGATCAAGGAATGTGAGGAGAGAGACTTTGCCAGTATCAGTTGCAAGGAGGAGATTGTTGAGAATGTGTAGTGGGGCAGTTTCAGTGCTATGACACTGGCGGTAGGCTGACTGAAAGGATTGAGGAGATTGTTGGAAGACAGGTGAGAGTTCAGCTTGTTGAGGACAACTTTTTCAAGGAGTTTTGACAAGAAAAAGAGATTAGAGATAGGCCGGTAGTTTTTCAGTTCATTTGGGTCTAAATTGTATTTCTTGAGGAGAGGGTGAACGAAAGCAGACTTGAAAGAATCTGGGACAGTTCCAGTTTGAAGAGAAGTGTTGATGATGTCAGTAATGAATGGGAGGAGAGTAGGGATACAATCGGAGTAGAGAGAACCTGTAAGAGGATCCAATTCGCAGGTTTTGAACGTCATGGATCTGACTGTGTTAGAATTTCTTCTTGTGAGACTGGGGTAAAAGTAGTAAGAGGTGTGCCAGAGAAGGAAGGGTCAGGTGGGCATGGTTGACAGGGTGTCCTGTCAAGCTTGTCACGAAGAGTTTGTATTTTGGTGGTGAAATACTTGGAGAATACAGATGGGAGTTCTTCATTAGTGTGTTTTGTTGGGAGAGGTAGATCTTTTCGTGTGCCAAGGAGATGATTCATGGTTGTAAAGAGTTCTTTTGAAGAAGAGGCATTCAGGATTTTGGTTTGGAAAAAGCTTGTTTTTGCAGATGCAATGAGGGTGGATACTTTTGTTTCAGAGGCTTGGAAAAGTTGCCTATGAAAAGTGAGTTTGAATTTGCGCCAGCGGCGCTCTGCTCTGCGGCGGGCACGTTTTTTGCACAGGCAATCTCACGAGTGAGCCAGGGGGTTAGGGAGCGGTGAGGTAAAAGACGGGTTGTGGCTGGAGCATGAGTGTCCAGAAGATGGTGGAGAGTAGTACAGAATTCATCGGCAAGGTTATGTGACTTTTCAGAAAGGAGACGGGAGGCATCAGATGAAAAAAAGTGGAGAGGTCGATAGATTTGAGATTGCGTCGAGTCACTGTGCGCGTGGTACGGGAAGGAGGAGAAATGTCAAGAGAACAGAGAATTGCAGAGTGGTCAGATGGAAGGGCTGAAGTTAGACGGGTAGAAAGAACTAAGCAGTTGTCAGTAGCTGAATTGTGGTGATCACGAGAAATGATCCAGTCAAGAGTGTCTCTTTTTGGATTGGTTCAGAAATGTGTTGAGTCATATTGTGATTGGACAGCGAGTTGATGATATGTCTTGTGTCAAAAACGTGAGTGTTGTCATAGTGGACATTGATGTCTCCTAGAATGAGATTTCCAGGTAAGAGGCAGTAGTGGTCAAGTAGTTGGTCAAAGTCAGAGAGAAACGTGGATGTGGTGAGTTGTTGGCAGAGCTAGGTGGAGGTCGATAGACACAGGAGAAGGTGATGGGGTGAGGGGTGAATTGGAAGGATACTTCAATGTGCTCAAAAGAAGGATGGGAAAGGCAGAGACTGTGAGAAAGATAGGCGGGAATGGAGTGAGTCGTTGTAGAGGATGGCGATACCGCCACCTCGGGATGGGCGATGGAAAGAAGCAAGCCCGTAACCACTCGGAGTGAAACTCGCATGTATGGGTTCATGACCAAGGGGGTTAAGCCATGTTTCAGTGATAAATGTAATGTCAACATGCTCATCTGTGGTGAAGTCAGCAATGACATCCGCTTCGCCATCTTTGCATATTGACTGAGCATTAAATAGGCATATTTTCAGTTTGTCAGAGTCACATGGCAGTGGCCGAGATGGAGATGAAGGCAGCACTAGCGGGACAGAAGATGAAGGCAGCACCAGCGGGACAGAAGATGAAGGACAGCATCGACGGGACAGAAGATGAAGGCGGCACCAGCGTGACAGAAGATGAAGGCGGCACCAGCGGGACAGAAGATGAAGGCGGCACCAGCGGGACAGAAGGTGTAGGCGGCACCATCAGGACAGAAGGCGAAGGCGAAGATGGCAGAGGAGAAGACGAAGTCTACAGCAGCAAGGTCTAGGGCAGGGCAGGGGCAGTGGAGGAGACGATGAAGCAGAAGACGAAGTCACCAGTGGTGGGGACAAAGATGGTGGTGGCAGAGGGGAGGAAGATGGCGGCGGTGGAGGGGGGCACAGCGGTAGCGACAGGGGGCAGGGAGTAGAGAGGAGCCCAGACACATGAGCATCAGGAAAGCACGGCAGCGAACGAAGAGACTGGGGCAGTGAAAGGTGCTCTTGGTTGGCTTTGACCACTCTGTCCAATTTATCACCAGGGGATCAACAACAACAAAAACAAAAAAACAACTAAAAAACACCTGAATACAAATGTAAACATAACTAAGCACAGTGAAACATATACATAAAAACGGGCCCAAATGATCTAAAACTGCTTCCGCACATCATATTTCCTTAGAGCCAAAAAAGCACATAATACATGTACCCAGTTATCAATCCTAAGATGATAAATGTAAGGTTTTACGGAACACATACCTTGTGAATTTTCAGAAGGTGAGGATACTATTTATACTGAAAGAGCCCCTGGCATCCGAACGGAGGGCAGAATTTATCTAGAAAGGTTGCTAAAATGTATTATCCAGAAAGCAGAATTACATTTGCATCTCATGACCTAGAATATTTAACATCCACACTATACATCTATATTAACAGACTGTTATTTACTGTTACGTTTGTTTAAAGCCCAGCCGACTGCGTGGAGCCATATCAAGGATGCAACCGTCTCAAAACATGCATAATACATATACTTCAACAGGGAAAAAAAGGAAAAGAGATTTACGCATATCAGTGCATTCGAGCACATAATATAAGGAGGTGCCCCTGGCGTTGATCACTCCATCCAACTTACTGCACTGGGGATTTAAAAAAAAAAAATCTGAATGCAAATTTAAACATAACTAAAAAAAACTAACGGATACATAAAAAAACGGGCCTGAATTACCTGAAACTGCTTCCGCATATCTCATTTCCCTAGAGCCAAAAATGCACTTAATACATGCACTCAATTATCAATCCTACGATAAAGTATGTAAGGCTTTATCGAACAACATACCATGTGAATTTCCAGAGGGTGAGGATATTATTTACACTGAAAGAACCCCTGGCATCCCAATGGAGGGCGAAAGTATCTAGAAAATTTGCTGAAATATATTATCCAGGAAACAAGAGTTACATGTGCATCTCATAATTTAGGATTCAACTTACATGCAATACATCTATATTAACAGACGATGTACAAACGTGTATGAAGTGTACACAAAACCAGCAGAATATAAGAAATACACACAAAGAAGAGAAGACACATCAAGCATTACTGCCGCAGCAAATAATCAAGGAATCAAACCACGCCTCATTTGCAGCCAGCAGTAAACAGGACACTCATTTTTCTCTAAATGTGCGAATATTCAGAATCTATTTTATATCACATTCTGCCATGTTACCAGGTATTTTGTTATCATTGTTGTTGTTTAAAACCCAACCGACTGCACAGAGCCATATAAAGCAATAACCATTTTTAAATGTGCAGAACACTTGTTTAAAAAAAAAACACCCGGAAAAGAAAATTAAGTACCCATATCAATGTATTCGCGCACATAATCTAAGGATATGCCCCTGGCGTTGACATTCCATCCGATTTATCACCTGAGGGTTTAAAAATCTCAATACAAATGTAAACATAACTAAAGACACTAAAACATGTATAAAAACGGGCCTAAATTACCTAAAATTGCTATCTTATGATCTTATAAAAGAAAGTCAATGTCACAGAATCTTATTTTCAAATTTGCATTTCTCAACATGCAAGTATCTACACAGATAACTCAATCAACTGTTGGATCCATGTGCATGTTTTCATCAAAGCCAAACAAGATAGGAACAAAGATAACGGCCCAAATGATATATTTCGACTTCAACAATCCTTCGAATCTTTTTCCAGAATCAGAATCTTTTTACGTGTAAAATATATCATCAGCGCCATTCTTTGTTTCCAGACATAAATCACGAGATATATTATCTGCAAGCCTCATTTCTTTTATGATGACATTAGTTTCCAGACCTCAATGTCCAATACGTTTCTGCAGCCATATTCTATCACAAGGTTGACATGTTCTGCTGATCTTCATCGTATCACTTTGCTGCTGCTGATTTTTATGTCAACGTTTATTTTGCATTTTAACCTTACCGTACCAAGTTGAATTAGATCCAGATACTGATGGTTACTGTTACTGTTATTGTTATTTTTGTTTACAGCCCAACCCAGGGCTATAACTGTTTCAAATGATATATAATACTGCAACAGGTAAAACAAAGGGGAAAAAAATTAAGTACACATATCAATGCACTCGCGCACATAATCAAAGAGGATACCGCTGGCGTTGACCACCCCGTCCAATTTATGACAAAGAGGATTTAAAAAACATACCTGAACACAAATTTAATTATACGCATATACAAAACCGGGCCTAAATTACCTAAAATTGCTTCTGCATATATTTCCCTGAAGCAAAAAAAAATGCACTCGATACATGTACCCAATTATCAATCCTAAGAGAAAGGACGTAACACTTTATCGAACACATACAGGTGAATGGACCAGCAAGGCAGAAAATGATAGGAAGAGGTGACAGAAAGCAAAGAAGCAAGGTAGAAACAAAGAGAGTGACAGAAAAGAGGAAATTTCTAGCACAAAACTTCCAGAAGGTGGAAATACTATTTATACTGAAAGAGCCCCTGGCATCCCCCACAAAGGAAATGAAAGTGGACACACTGTGTTTTGTTGCAGAGACAGTAAAGCCTGATCCCATCCTGACTTCATACTGGTCTTCAAAACCCCAGTCACAAAGTGAATTCATTTGGTTGTGGAATTTTGCTTCTCAGAATTTCATCACGATTTTGGATCATGCGAGATTTAAGACACTGCGTTCATTTGCTTACTATTTTCCTCGAAGAGCAGCTTTGTCAAAGTCACCCTGTGAGTACAGGCTTGCGGTAACATGCAGATAACGTAATGTTTCCAGCCAGCCGTTTTCAGAATAGCCTTTCAAAGGGGACATTGTCTACAGTCTTTGATGCAGCAGCTGAGTGGGTAGAATGAGGTGTGAAATTATTCATGTCTGTGCCAGCTTTGGATAAGCAGATCTTCGTCCAACGTCTTGATATGTCTCTAGAGATGCTTCTATGAGGGTCCTACTTGGTGATAAGGAGCTTAGTTTGGGACGTTCGTAACGCTTCAAAACGCTTGAGGTATGGCTGAAGCAGACCGAAAGAGGAGGAAATGGTGAGAGGGGGAGAAGTACAGAGAAAGAAGAGAGACAAAGAGAGAAATAAAATGAAACTTTATTGCTGATCTTAGCGTATAAAAAATCACAGAAAACGCATATATAACAAAAGAATTAAGATTCATGAAGACACAACCAAACTATGCATACATGTGAACATAATTTGTAGACCGACTGTCGAGCCGTCGAGTCACAACAGAAAAGTGAAGAGAGAGAGAGAGACAGAGACAGAGACAGAGAGAGAGAGAGAAGAAAAAACAAAAAAAAGAAAACAAAAGCCGTGAGCTCAACATGCGTGCTGACATGCAAGTGCTTAAACCTCCTCTGTGTCACATATACGCATGCTCCTATAAGTCATGTCACTGACTGGCATATGGGAATACGTAAGAAAAAAACCCCACCAGCATGCACGTGCATCAAAGACAATATATGCAGACTGTGCAACAACACAGCACAGTGCGGGTAAACTTAAATGTGCATATGTGCATCTGAAAAAAAATTAGGACACTAAAAAAATGTGAAAAGAAGAAGAACAGACAGGCAAATAGAAAAAAAAACAAAAAAGACAGAAATATTATCCATATCTACAAATATAGCACAAGAACGACAGAATGACACGAGGAAGGCAGCTAAACACAAAAGACGACTTGATTGGTGGAAGTAAAGAACAGTCTGACAGCGAACAGGGTGACAGGTAATTGAGCATGACGCCATTAACTCCCTTTGAAATTGTGTCTCATTAACTTGTCTTCTCGCAGCTTGGAATGTCGATGTTGTGTTCTTTGTCGAAAGGAAGGTAAAAATGTAAAAATTAATGACCACGTTGAGGTGGGTTGTTAAAATGAGAGTTCCGTAATGAATAAGAATTACAAATTAGTATTCAAGTTTAATAACTAATTCAAACTAAAGTCGCACAAGTCTCCCTGTACATATATTACACGCATATATACATATATTGTTCTCCTTTCTGGCTTCATTTTTATACCTGCACCTGCTGAGGCTGTCTTACGCGTGGCAGTCACAACACTTGTTCTACAACCGATACGTGCGTCAGTAGGTGAGAGAATGGGCAGAGTAATGCACGCCTCCTCCGCACTTAAAGAATTCCCTATTCTGGTCATGCATACCGGCAAGCGGAAACAACAAGGCATTCAATCACCAGCTAACACAAAACCGTGGAGGGCTGGGAAAATGATGACAGGGTCAGGAAGAGGATGCAGCTGGATGTCTGTTAACAACCTATCGGTATACCCAGTCCTATCAGTATGGAAGCAGGTGTTTTCCATCCCAGACGTCCCGACGACCAACTCCTCCCCAGGAGCACTTAGCACTGGCAACGGGGTCTGTTATATTATATATCTCATCAATGGCACTGGTGGTCGGCCAGCGAGTACAACTATGCAAAAATTAATATTCCATTTTATGTGTTATGTACATTCTTTCCGTTTTAGAAACATCACAAACTTGATCGTATAACATGAATTAAAAAAGATGTTTTCGTTAGTGCGCATTATATCGAAATAGAACTGTCTACCGACACGATGAAACAGCTTTGAATGATTTGTTGGGGGTGCAAAAAACAAAAATATCACCATCTGCAGTAAAAGCAGACGAAACCAAAAAGCAGGGCTCCCACTGGCTTGCTGGTGAAGAGGGTGGCTTCAGCCCCTATCACAAATTTTGGAGGGTATTTTCACTCTTACTTTTAACTTTTAGCGAGTCCTTTTCTCATTATGTCAGCACAATAAATCAGTACTTTAAAGGATGATTTTATTAACTAGCCAGTTGGTCAATTATACTAGACCTCTGGAGGCTGTTTAACACATAAAGTTGTAAATTTCATACTAGGCCTGTGCAGGCTATTTATCATTTAAAAAGTTGTCAATTATAATTTATACTAGGCCTGTACAGTGTATTTAATACTTAAACTAAAAGTACCAAAGAGTGAAAATATGAAATAAGCATCAGTGACTGAAAAGCACACACACACACACACACACACACACACACAGACACACACACACACACACAAACACACAAACACACAAACACACACACACACACACACACACACACACACACACACACACACACACACACTCAGAACCCATGCATTAATGTAGTATAAATACATACATTAAACCAAATGTGCTATAATAAACTATATATCTATCTATCTATATCTATCCAGCTCGCCAGCTCTGTCTATTTGACTGTCTGTCTGTCTTGTCTGTTTACAGTTGTTTCCACAGCTGTCAGTAAAAGACAGTTCAGTGTTTGAGACTGAAGATCATGTTTTGGTCATACAAGATTACAACAGACATGGACTGTGTGGAAACACGCTTACTGAAAAAAGTAATACTGGTATCATTTCTTTTTATGAGACAATGGGATACATGTTAACAAGAGCACATGACACTGTCATAATCAAGTGCTGTTGTCTGTTCTTTAGCATGATTAAACAGTAATTCTAGCTGCTGAGAATTATGTATTTTCTGCAAACCATTCCAATCACATGTTCAACATGAAACTGTAAGCATGCTAGATTCTTGGTTGATTCAGTTGGTAATGCACTCAGTATCATTTGAGAGGCAATTGTTTAAATATCCCCCACTGTTCACATATTTTTGTCACTAATTTTGCTACCTTATCATTTGGATGTAAAATAAATATGTTCCTGGGGGGTAACTGATGAGGTATTTGATTGTGTTATATTTGGTTGTAATGTGACCATGTCAGTACACTTGTGTCTGAACTAGAAGACTTTTCAAAGAATATTTCAAAACAGCCAACCATTGATGCGCCACTGCCATGGATATGCCTTGAACTGAACTGGCAAGCTCATACAAATACTAGCTCTATTTGGCCAAAGAACCAGTGATTTTATCCTGGAACACACTTTATCCGAAGTAGGTGAGAAACAAGAAAATCAAACAACTCGGATAGTGTTGTAAAGTCCTGTAAAATACTTGTGTCATCCCGATTATGCAAAGATTCTAAAGTAATTTCTTTGCACGCAAGTGCCTGTCTGAGTCAGTCTGTTCAGTTCGTATGTTATTTATTGTTCTTCCTCTGCTGTGACTGTGAGGTTGCTCCACTGTGAATCATGTGACAAAATGTACCAAACTCATCCCTATCAGTATCACATAGTAGTGGTGAGGCTGTCAGTTACTCCTGCTCGTCTCAGTTCCATCATCAGACTGAATGTGTTCCAAGATGTACATCACCTTCCACATCAATGATTTCATCACCAGCTCAGGCTGATTTTTTTTTCTGTTATCATTTCTGTTTGGTTCTTTTAATACCTTGGTCCAAATGTCCAGGCTTCAGAGCTGATTTCCAGCTGGTGTTAGTGATATCCGTAATGCAAGCCTTCATTCATATGGACATGAATTACAAGACATCATTAACAAAATTAAAACTGAGAGTGTGTGTGTAAAATATACCATGATAAACAAGTTCCACAATTCAAAGTGTTCGAATGACTAATATTCACGGGCATCTGAATAAACCTGGTATCCAGTGTAATATAAAAGGTTTGAAAATAAAGTTCTCCACAGAATTCAAAAATTAGGCTATATATTTATGTAGATAAGGTATTGTAGATATGGACATGTGCACACACACACACACTTCAAATGGAAAGCACACACACACACACACACTAAGATACACAACACACACACACACTAAGATACACAACACACACACACACACACATACACACACACACACACACACACACACACACACACACACACACACACACACACACACAGTGCACACATACACACCTGGGCTAGAACATACACACACTTGACATGGAAACAAAGCAGTTCAGTGTTCTGCGTAAGAGACAGCATCTGTTCATACAAACTGAAAGCAAACAAGAAAGCTACGTCCGCAAATGAAAATAATTCATTTGTTTACATCAGTGATTTGCATGCCTTGTTCATCAATCAGTGACTAAAACAGGATGTAACTCAAATACATCCACATCTCAAACGCTATGCCTGCTGCCGTCTATGACAGATGAACCAGACGGTTGGAAGGGGGAGGGGGGAAGGGGGAGAAGGAAAGAATGAGAGAGAGAGAGAGTGTGTGTGTGTGTGTGTGTGTGTGTGTGTGTGTGTGTGTGTGTGTGTGTGTGTTTAGGGGTGGGTGAGTGTAAACGCGAAAGTAGATCTCTCTCAAGATCATGTATGTATCAAAAACAAATAAACAGATATATAGCACTCATGATAACGTACTATTTTCAAAGCGGTCAGAACAAATAAATCTGTAGGTCGTGTTTGAATGAAATATAAGGCCTCTGGGTTGAAACTGCCAGCCATTCTTTCCATCTCTGCCATGTCAGCCCCCTCCACATCTTTTCACCTCGTTCGCACGTGGTGATCTGTACTTTTATCTTTTTCTCGGCTATTTGTTCTGACATCCTTCACACAACAATTGTCTACCAGCTCTAACTTTTTGTTTCCTAGCTTCTTTCATTGATTTTTCCTTCTGGTATCTTCTTCTTCTTCAGTGTTGAGGGCCCACAATCAAACTTGATTATTCTGGCACCTATAACTGGGGGGTTTGCGGCAGATAAATCTGGGTAGTGGACATGTCTTTAGAGTTCAGTTTTAATCGTGATTATGGTGGGGTGGGTGGTGGGGGAATGAGGGTGGTGGTAAACAGCGCCAAAGCATGGAACCGACAGCGACACGGACCATTCCGCGAACTCGCAGACGCGACTCGACCAATACCGTAGTGAAGAGAAAAAATGCAGACCACTGATCAGTTTCTGCTGTGTGCCATGTAAGAAATAGCCAAAATGTTTATTATTTCAAAAGTTCGTAACTTTCGTTACTGTCGACCAAATGAAAACCTTTTTATACCACTGTAAAGCTACTTTTTTTTTCTCTCTCTCTCTCTTCGGCAATGTTAAGTAGATCTATATGATAATAATTACTTGAAAAGATGAAAAACTGTGTCACATACCTTGATTATATTTGTGTTGACTCACTCTTTTCTGTTTCACAATGTAATATCACAAGAAACAAGGAAGGAAATATATTTATTCAGCACTGTCGTACTAACACAAGAAAATTTTCTTTTTCACATCGAGTAGCCCCTTTGTGGAATAAACTCCCAACTAACGTAAAATTTGCACAAGTCACAAGATTGAAGATACTAACAAATTCAAGAATTTTTTGGACGAAATTCCAAAATTCAAACAAAGAACTTTTCATCGATTTTGATGATTAAAGGCCTGATTAGGCTTATGCAAACAAAAAGAAAATGCGCATTTTAACACCTGTATTAGAAATAGTTGAGAAAGAGGGGACGTAAACAGGCCGCAAGGCCTAGGCCATTGATTGAAAGCCAGTCCCTACTACTACTAATAATAATAATAATAATAAGTTAAATAACTACTATTAAGTATTTTCACCCAAAACACGCAGAGTGACATTCCACACATTTCACCACTTCTGCATAATCACAGGGAAAGCAGAGAAAGAATTATTACACCAAACAACACACACAATAACACTGAACCTACCAGCATCTGACAGAGGTTGCTAGATCTATTCTTCATCAGAATCATCATCCACTACAGAAGTTCTGGATCAAAATCTAGGTCAGTGGCATCGACTTCACAAAATTTTGATGACTACAATCTTCATCGTGAAGAACTCCCTGTAATACTTCTTCAAGTGTTAACAATCGCTCTGCCATAGCTTCGAGCAGTCGAAATCCGAGAACTAAATTTTGCGAAAATGCCGGTTATATTTGTTTCGCTTGAAACTCAACTTACCGTACTCGAGAATGAAAGATCTGTCAGGGGAGTTAAATCTTGCATCTCGCTTTTAAATTTGCTGTGATGTAGCAATAGCTAGGACTCCTTGTCAGATAGATCCAGTCGGATCTAATGCCATTATCTCTCTCTCTCTCTCTCTCTCTCTCTCTCTCTCTCTCTCTCTCTCTCTCTCTCTCTCTCTCTCTCTCTTATTTCGCAAGTCAGTTGATCAACTGATCAATTGTTGATCGATTGATAATTGTGTTAATTGACTGGTCATTGACTATACTAAGAGACTAAATGCTTGACCAGCAGATCGAGGAATGGAACGATATGTATATGGGTGTTTTTTTACGAAATGTTTGATGCTCTAATGCCGTGATTAAGCCAGCTGATACTCAAGTACTGATTGCTATGTTCCTTCATTACATGTAAATGTTAGATCGGGTCAGCAAACGAAAGATCTGTTGACCGTTACACCGATGAAGTATAAGCTGAGGAAAGTATTGAAAGTGACAATTTTCGATGATGTAAATATGCGCATTGTAAAATTTGTATAAATCACAAAAGCCTTACATGTATTTCCCTCCCCACCCCATTGACTATTGTATTGTGGCCTGAGGCCGATGTACATCAAAATTGTTCGGAGAGTTATGAGCTCCCCCCCCCCTCTCTCTCTCTCTCTCTCTCTCTCTCTCTCTCTCTCTCTCTCTCTCTCTCTCTGTGACATGGTCCGTTTAATAAAGTGTTCTGAGGTCTGAAGTCTGTGTGGCTGATGGCAGTTCGGAAAGACGGCAAACTTGAGATCCCTCTGGGAGCATGCCAGACCTAGCTGGACAGGAAACCAGGCTGTGACTGGACCATTACATTATGTCTAGCCGCTTTTGCTATCATGTATTGCATTTCTCAACTTTTTTTTTTTTGATTCGTCATGTGAGAGAGAGGAGGGGGAGGGAGAGAGAGAGAGAGGAAGAGACAGACAGACAGACAGACAGAGACAGAGACAGACAGAGAGAGAGACAGAGAGAGACACACACACACACACACACACACACACACACACACACACACACACACACACACACACACACACAGTGAAAGTGTAAGAGTGAGAGAGAGAGACAGACAGACAGAGACAGAAAGAGACAGACAGACAGACAGAGACAGAAAGAGAGAGACAGACAGACAGACAGAGACAGAAAGAGAGAG
>JAPXFY010000035.1:23648538-23761055 GCA_030674185.1 Monoplex corrugatus
GAATAGAATACTTTATTACTGTCTCTCATATTTCAGAATAGAAAACTTTATTACTGTCTCTCAGACTTCAGAATAGAATACTTTATTACTGTCTCTTAGACTTCAGAATAGAATACTTTATTACTGTCTCTTAGACTTCAGAATAGAATACTTTATTATTGTCTCTCAGACTTCAGATTGATGAATAGAATACTTTTCTACGGTCTCTCAGACTTCAGAATAGAATACTTTTTTGCGGTCTCTCAGACTTCAGATTTCAGAATAGAATACTTTATTTCTGTCTTTCAGAAAGATTTCAGATTTCAGAATAGAATACTTTATGACTGTCTCTCAGACTTCAGAATAGAGTACTTTATGACTGTCTCTCAGACTTCAGAATAGAATACTTTATTACTGTCTCTCATACTTCAGAACAGAATACTTTATTACTGTCTCTCATACTTCAGATTTGAGAATAGAATACTTTATTACTGTCTCTCAAAGAGACTTTGGATTTCAGAATAGAATACTTTATTTGTCTCTCAAAGAGACTTTAGATTTCAGAATAGAATACTTTACAAAATAGAATACTTTATTACTGTCCCTAAGACTTCATATTACAGAATAGAATACTTCATTACCGTCTCTAAGACTTCATATTACAGAATAGAATACTTTATTACTGTCTCTCAGACTTCAGATTTCAGAATAGAATACTTTATTTGTCTCTCAAAGAGACTTTAGATTTCAGAATAGAATACTTTACAAAATAGAATACTTTATTACTGTCCCTAAGACTTCATATTACAGAATAGAATACTTCATTACCGTCTCTAAGACTTCATATTACAGAATAGAATACTTTATTACTGTCTCTCAGACTTCAGATTTCAGAATAGAATACTTTATCATTGTCTCTCAAACTTCAGATTTCAGAATAGAATACTTTATTTCTGTCTCTCAGAGAGACTTCAGATTTCAGAATAGAATACTTTATTACTGTCTCTCAGATTTCAGAATAGAATACTTTATTACTGTCTCAGATTTCAGAGTAGAATACTTCATTACTTCCTCTCAGATTTCAGAATAGAATACCTCATTACTCTCTCCCAGATTTCAGAATAAAATACTTTAAGATTGTCTCTCAGACTTCAGATTTCAGAATAGAATACCTTATAACTGTCTCTCAGATTTCAGAATAGATTACTTTATTACTGTCTCTCAGACTTCAGAATAGAATACTTTATTTCTGTCTCTCAGACTTTAGACTTCAGAATAGAACACTTTATAACTGTGTCTCAGACATCAGATTGCAGATTACTTTATTACGGAACTATAGTAGCATTAGGTCCCCTTGGATCTGTCTTACAGCTAGTCCTTACTACTGCACGCACACACTATAAGCATATTAGAAAAAAACAAAAAAAAACAGATGAACCATAACACATACAATGTGAAATAGGCTATAAGAAAAATATACTCTTATAAAATGTTGACTTTTAGATATCTGCCAGCAGGTCATACGCTGTAGGAAAGGATAAGCAACAAAGGCGGACACACGTAAAGCACGCAGACTCATCCCTTTACAATAACCAACAACGACATAACAATATTGTTTTAACCCTTTGACTCTTATACCCTATCCACCAACTGCAAAAACTTGACCCTTTGGCTCCCTCACCCTATCCACCAGCTTCCTGGAGGAAGCTGGTGGATATGGTGGAGGGAGTCAAAGGGTTGTTCTTGCTTTATGCACTCAGCCCCCGTAACATCACATAGACATGTAAATAAAACAGCCTTGTCGGACTGTTAAGGGCACTTGAGATATACCACTCCGAGTTTGGAGTTTATTCATGAGGGATGCGTTGCACTCTGACAATCCCTTATGCGCTCCACCAAATCTGCCATCTGCTGTCTGACAGACTATCTAAGCCTGCGTAGAACTGTATGTGCTGACAAGGTCTTGAAATGAAAGGGGGAAGGACAGCACCTATGAGACACCACCAGAAAGATTAAAACATCAAGATGGTCAGTGAACTGGCCAGTTTTTGGTTATGTTGCGGGCTGGAACTGGACTCGAGAAATCAGACCTTGAGATCCAGAGTTCAGATCCCACAGCCAGCCGACTCAAAACTGAGAGAGAGATATAGCGCCCTAAACTACATGCGCACACACAAACGCGCACATACACACGCGCGCACACACACACACGCACTCACACACGAACGCATGCACACACACGCACGCACACACACACACGTACGCACGCACATGCATACACGCACGTACGCACATACACACACGCACGCACACACACACGCAGATATTCACACCCACACAACGCGTACGCATGCACGCACACACACACACACACACACACACACGCACGCACACACACTCACACACTTGATACCGAATCCTTCACGTACGTAAACCCTGTGTGGTAGAAAGATCTTCACAACAATACCGATGTAAGCGAAACAAAACAACAGAGTAAAAGCCAACCTACACGACCTTAAAGGGCTATTGGTTACCTTCGCGTCCGTTTTCATAGATAACAAATAATACGTTGGAGACCAACCCATGGAGATTAGAGTGTTTACGTCTCCGAGATGGAGGTAAACTGCTACATTAAAATAGATGCTTGCTCCTCCTCACTCTCCTCCGTTTGGTTCGCCCATCCCGGGGAAATGGGAGGGACATGTGAGGGACGATTCCAATGGCGGGTTTCATTCTACTGATTCCCACCAAAGTTCCCTCTAATTGGTTCCTCCCGAATTCCCCCTTTGTTTCCCCACCCCGAGTCCATCCCTTTGGTTCTCTCCCAAATCTCTACCCCCGTCCTCAGTTCCCTCTCTCTGTTCTGCCCGATCCAATGCAATTCCCTCCGTTCCTTTATTCTCCCCCCTCCAGAGTTCTCTCCCTCTGTTCTCCCTCACTCCGCTCCGGAGTTCCCTCCCTCTGTCCCCCCCATTAAGGAGTTCCCTCCCTCTGTTCTACACCCCCTGGAGTTCCTTCCCTCTGTTCCCCACCAATTTGGAGTTCACTCCCTCTCTTCCTCACCCATCTGGAGTTCCCTCATTTTGTTCCCCCAGAGTTCCCTTCCACTGTTGCCCCCATCCAGAGTTCCCTCCCTCTGTTCTACACCCCCTCCCCACCCAGATTTCACTCCCTCTGACCCCCCCCCCCCCCATGGAGTTCCTGGAGTGCCTTCTCTCTGTTCTCCACCCCCACATCGGGAGTTCTCCATCTCCCCCGTTTCCCCCATCTAGGGTTCCCTCCCTAATTCTCTAACTCCAATCCGAGTTCCCTCCTTCTGTTCCATCCTCCATCCAGAGTTCCCTCTTTCTGTTCTCCACCTCCATCCAGAGTTCCCTCTTTCTGTTCTCCATCCTCCATCCAGAGTTCCCTCTTCTGTTCTCCATCCTCCATCCAGAGTTCCCTCCTTCTGTTCTCCATCCTCCATCCAGAGTTCCCTCTTTCTGTTCTCCATCCTCCATCCAGAGTTCCCTCTTCTGTTCTCCATCCTCCATCCAGAGTTCCCTCCTTCTGTTCTCCATCCTCCATCCAGAGTTCCCTCCTTCTGTTCTCCATCCTCCATCCAGAGTTCCCTCTTTCTGTTCTCCATCCTCCATCCAGAGTTCCCTCCTTCTGTTCTCCATCCTCCATCCAGAGTTCCCTCTTTCTGTTCTCCATCCTCCATCCAGAGTTCCCTCTTTCTGTTCTCCATCCTCCATCCAGAGTTCCCTCCTTCTGTTCTCCACCCTCCACCCAGAGTTCCCTCCTTCTGTTTCTCCATCCAGAGTTCCCTCTTTCTGTTCTCCACCCAGAGTTCCCTCCTTCTGTTCTCCACCCTCCATCCAGAGTTCCCTCCTTCTGTTCTCCATCCTCCATCCAGAGTTCCCTCCTTCTGTTCTCCATCCTCCATCCAGAGTTCCCTCCTTCTGTTCTCCACCCTCCACTCAGAGTTCCCTCCTTCTGTTCTCCATCCTCCATCCAGAGTTCCCTCCTTCTGTTCTCCA
The DNA here is from genome assembly GCA_030674185.1 of Monoplex corrugatus. Classification (NCBI taxonomy): domain Eukaryota; kingdom Metazoa; phylum Mollusca; class Gastropoda; order Littorinimorpha; family Ranellidae; genus Monoplex; species Monoplex corrugatus. Next base: position 23,652,540 of record JAPXFY010000035.1, read on the forward strand.
TCCTCCATCCAGAGTTCCCTCTTCTGTTCTCCACCCAGAGTCCCTCCTTCTGTCTCCATCCTCCATCCAGAGTTCCCTCCTTCTGTTCTCCATCCTCCATCCAGAGTTCCCTCCTTTCTGTTCTCCATCCTCCATCCAGAGTTCCCTCCTTCTGTTCTCCATCCTCCATCCAGAGTTCCCTCCTTCTGTTCTCCATCCTCCATCCAGAGTTCCCTCCTTCTGTTCTCCATCCTCCATCCAGAGTTCCCTCCTTCTGTTCTCCATCCTCCATCCAGAGTTCCCTCTTCTGTTCTCCATCCTCCATCCAGATTCCCTCTTTCTGTTCTCCACCTCCATCCAGAGTTCCCTCTTCTGTTCTCCATCCTCCATCCAGAGTTCCCTCCTTCTGTTCTCCACCTCCATCCAGAGTTCCCTCTTTCTGTTCTCCATCCTCCATCCAGAGTTCCCTCCTTCTGTTCTCCATCCTCCATCCAGAGTTCCCTCCTTCTGTTCTCCATCCTCCATCCAGAGTTCCCTCTTTCTGTTCTCCATCCTCCATCCAGAGTTCCCTCCTTCTGTTCTCCATCCTCCATCCAGAGTTCCCTCCTTCTGTTCTCCATCCTCCATCCAGAGTTCCCTCCTTCTGTTCTCCATCCAATTCCTCTTCTGTTCTCCACCAGAGTTCCCTCCTTCTGTTCTCCACCCTCCAGAGTTCCCATCTGTATCTCATCCAAGTTCCTCTTCTGTTCTCCTCCTCCATCCAGAGTTCCCTCTTTCTGTTCTCCACCTCCATCCAGAGTTCCCTCCTTCTGTTCTCCATCCTCCATCCAGAGTTCCCTCCTTCTGTTCTCCATCCTCCATCCAGAGTTCCCTCCTTCTGTTCTCCATCCTCCATCCAGAGTTCCCTCTTCTGTTCTCCATCCTCCATCCAGAGTTCCCTCCTTCTGTTCTCCATCCTCCATCCAGAGTTCCCTCCTTCTGTTTTCTCCATCCTCCATCCAGAGTTCCCTCTTTCTGTTCTCCCACCAGAGTTCCCCTCTCCCCTTTCTGTTCTCCATCCTCCATCCAGAGTTCCCTCCTTCTGTTCTCCATCCTCCATCCAGAGTTCCCTCTTTCTGTTCTCCTCCACCAGAGTTCCCTCTTTCTGTTCTCCCACCCTCCATCCAGAGTTCCCTCTTCTGTTCTCCATCCTCCATCCAGAGTTCCTCCTTCTGTTCTCCATCCTCCATCCAGAGTTCCCTCTTCTGTTCTCCATCCTCCATCCAGAGTTCCCTCCTTCTGTTCTCCATCCTCCATCCAGAGTTCCCTCCTTCTGTTCTCCATCCTCCATCCAGAGTTCCCTCCTCTGTTCTCCCTCCTCATCAGAGTTCCCTCCTTCTGTTCTCCACCCCATCCAGAGTTCCCTCCTTCTGTTCTCCATCCTCCATCCAGATTTCCCTCCTCTGTTTCTCCCTCCTCCGGAGTTCCCTTCCTCTTTCCCTCCCCCCCCCCCTCCGGAGTTCCCTCCCTTCTGTCCTCCCCATCCCCTCTGAGTTCCTCCTCTGTTCCCTCCTCCATCCGAGTTCCCTCCCTCATGTTCTCCCCCCCCCTGAGAGTTCCTTCCTCGTTTCACCCACCCATCCCCCTCTGTCCCCTCCCATCTGGATTCCCTCCCTCTTCTCCCCCTACCTGAGTTCCCTTCCTCTTTTCCCCTCCAGATCCCTCCCTCTGATCTCCCCCCTCACCCCCGCCGAGTCCCTTCCTCATTCTAACCCCTAAAGTTCGCTGCCTTCGTTTCTGCACCCAGAGTTCCCTCCCTCTGTTCCTCTCTCCCTCCCCCCATCTGAAGTTCCCTCCTGACCCTGTTCCCCCCGTCCGGAGGTCCCTTATTTTTCACCCCTCCAAAAGTTCGCTCCCTTCGTTTCTCAACCCAGAGTTTCCTTTCTCTGTTCTCTACCAACCCACCACCCACCCCCGTCCGGAGTTCCCTCTTCTGTTCTCTCCCCATGCGGAGTTCCTTCCCTCTGTTCTTCCCTCCCCACTGGAGTCCTTCCCTCTGTTTTCCCCTCTTCATGAATTCCCTCTCTCTGTTCCTCCTAGCATCCAGAGTTCACTCCCTGTTCCCCCCACCCCGAGTTCCCTCCCTCTGTTTCCCCCACCCCACCCAGATTGCCCTCCTGCCTACCCTTTTTTCTCCCCCTCATCCAACGTTCCCTCCCTCATTTCTCTCCTGCCCCCAGCTTCCCCGTCCGGAGTTCCCTCCCTCTATTCTCCCCCCCTCCCCCCCTGAGTTCCCTCCTTCATTTATCAGCCCCACCCACACACGGAGTTCCCTCCCTCTGTTCTCCCGCCCCATCCTGAATTCCCTCCCTCTGTTCTCTACCTCCAGTGGAGTTCCCTCCCTGTGTTTCCCCCATCCGGAGTTCTCTCCCTTTGTTCTCCACCCCCAGCCGGAGTTCCTTCCCTCTGTTCTCCACTCCCCCATCTGAAGTTCCCGTCCCTCTGTTCTCACAACTCCCATCCCGAGTTCCCTCCCCTCCGTTCTCCCCCTCCTATACAGAGTTCACTCCCTCTGTTCTCCCGACCCGAGTTCCCTCCCGTCGTTCTCCCCCTCCCATCCAGAGTTCCCTCCCTCTGTTCTCCCAACTCCCATCCCGACTTCCCTCCCTTTGTTGTCCCCCACCTGAGTTCCCTCCATCCATTTCCCCACCCAAAGTTCCCTCCCTCATTTATTGCTCCCTCCTCCCCTGGAGTTCCCTCCCTCTTTCTCCTCCCATCCAGAGTTCCCTCCCTCTGTTCTCCACCCCCCATCCGGAGTTCCCTCCCGTTCTCCAATCCAGAGTTAGATTCCTCTGTTCTCCCCCCTCTGGAGTTCCTTCCCTCTGTTCTCCCTCCCATCTGGAGTTACCTCTCTGCGTTCTCCTCCCCCACCCCCATCCGGAGTTCCGTCTCTGTTTCCCCCAATCCAGAGTTCCGACCCTCTCTTCCCCCCCCTCCCCCACAACCGCACTTCCCTCCCGGTCCCCGCCCCCACCCTCTGTTCTCCCTCCCATCCGGAATTCCCTGTTTTCCCCTATCCAGAGTTCCCTACCTCTGATCCCCTCCCCCAAACCGGAGTTCCGTCCCTCTATTCTCCCCCCATCCAGAGTTCCCTCCCTGTCTCTCCCCTCCCCCATTCGGAGTTCGCTCCATCTCATCCGGAGTTCCTCTGTTCTCCTCCCTACGGAGTTTCCTCCCTCTGTTCTCCCTCCTATCCGGAGTTCCCTCACTCTTTCCTCCCAAAACCGCAGTTCCCTCTCCCCCACCCCTGGAGTTCCCTCGCTCTGTTCCCCTCTGGATTTCCCTCGCTCTGTTCCCCCCTTCTGAGTTCCTTCCCACTGTTTCCCCCTCCCGAGCCCCCTCTGTTCTCCATTTGGAGGTCTCTCTCTCTGTTCTCCATCTCGAGATCTCTCCCTCTGTTCTCCATCTAGAGATCTCTCCCTCTGTTCTCCACCTGGAGATCTCTCCCTCTGTTCTCCATCTGGAGATCTCTCCCTCTGTTCTCCATTTGAAGGTCTCTCCCTCTGTTCTCCATCTGGAGATCTCTCCCTCTGTTCTCCATCTGAAGGTCTCTCCCTCTGTTCTCCATCTGAAGGTCCTCCCTCTGTTCTCCATCTGGAGATCTCTCCCTCTGTTCTCCATCTGGAGATCTCTCCTTCTGTTCTCCATCTGGAGGTCTCTCCTTCTGTTCTCCATCTGGAGATCTCTCCCTCTGTCTCCATCTGGAGATCTCTTCCTCCATTCTCCATCTAGAGATCTCTCCCTCTATTCTCCACCTGGAGATCTCTCCCTCTGTTCTCCATCTGGAGATCTCTCCCTCTGTTCTCCATCTGGAGATATCTCCCTCTGTTCTCCCCCACCCCACCCAACCTGGATCTCCTCCCTCTGTTTCCCCCTAACCAGAGTTCCCTCCCTCTGTCCCCCCCCTCCCGAGTTCCCTCCTTCTTCCATCCATTCAAGTTCCCTCCCTCTTCCCACACCCCTGCGTCCCCCTCCCTCCGTTCCCCACACACCACACCACACCACCCCTAGTTCCCTCTGTTCTCCCCCCATCCATCTGAAGTTTCCTCCCTCTGTTCTCACTCCCCCCCCCCCCAATCCAGAGTTCCCTCCCTCTGTTCTCTCCCCCCAACCGGAGTTGGGAAAACTGCATTTCAGCTGCCTCAATCTTGTTGACTTTGCGTGTTGACTGTCCACGCTTCGCATGTGTACAACAACATCGCTTCTATATAACACTGAAGAACTCTCTCCCCGGTGCCAATCGAAAGGGATCTGTCATCAAGAACGCTGAATGCTTTCTTAGCCTGTCCGGCTCTGCTGGCCATCTCCAAAGTGCATCCTCCGCCTGGTGAGATGATTGGAGGACTGGGGACATGTGGTCGGTGAAAGACAAGAAATCCCCTCATGCAGATTGACGGCAGATAGCACAGCATGATGGGACAGGTTGAAAGGTTTGAATGTCTGGTTCCCCCAAATACAATACAAATACAAAGTGGAACTGTACCAGAGCCGTGTCCTTTTCACCCCCACTTTAAGGCTCAGAATGATGGAGGATGGCAGAGAGCGACCTTATCAAGCTGTCAACCCTACACACAAGAAACTTTTGAAGAATCAGAGGAATCATCTGGCCTAACACCATCTCCATCCTGTAACTACTCGAAGAGAGCAGAATCACATTATCCAGACTGCCCTTCACTGGACATAATAATAATATAAAAAAAAATGATAGTAGTAATGTGCCAAATCTTGATTCAAGAATCAAATCAAGGCACGCACTACGATCATTCACCAAAGCAATCGCCAACAACGACCAAACCTTCAGGACACAAACACACGCAAAGTGGGGTGCGGGTTGGGGTTGGGAACAGGACAGGAGTAGGGCGTGTGACCCCTGACCCAAGCCGTCATCTTCTGTCTCAAGCACACACACGCACGCACGCACGTACACGCAAAAACACATACAGACACACGCACGCATGCACGCGCACGCACGCATGCATACATACACACACACACACCACACCACACACACACACACACACACACACACACCCACACAAACACACACGACGATAAGTTAGAGTACACTCAAGCCTGATCGACAAATGACCCTTGACCTAAGTTTTCTCTGTTACTATTTTTCACCAAGACCCCAGAAAGGCAGGAAGACTAATTGGGTCTCAAGGTAAGGGAATTGAGAAATGAACCTTTATCTCCAATACCGATTGTTTATTGCCAGCTCAGCCGGGCGAATGTCCAGCTCTTCACGATTTTCAACTGCCATGGATTCTTTAAGGTGCGCAGACCAGAAGGTACACGAGTCCGACTCGTTTTCGTCCCCTTCCGAAGGGCTAGACGTCCTGTTCGATTTTCCGGCCAAACTAAGGAGAAAAGTCAACGCCTCTTACGGTAAACGAACCCTGGAATTTACTTATTGGCAGGCGAACGTCCTAACCATTCTGCCACTTTTTTTCCACGAAGGCCAAGAGGAAGACCAAAGATATCATGGCACAAACAGAACAGATTCAGGCCCTGAAAGACATACACAGGCCAACTCTGAACAGAGGAGGGGAGGATCTTCAGTATTCTAGATGCGAGTGATGTATTGGGCTGTGAGTCAGTCCGTCATCAGATGGAGAACAGATTGACACAGCCATCACAATGCTGGTCCCTAGAAAAGTTGAGATCCTCACCACCTCACTTACCCCTCTCGCAACTCCTCCCCCTTCCTCTATCCATCCCATCCCACCCACCCCCAGTTTTCAGTTTTGGTCTAATTACTTACCGGGTCATCATGAAGATCGGACGAGACGGACCAGACGGTGGGGAAACGTGTAAATGACGCCTTGTGGTGTCTTGGGGTATTGACACGGGCCTGGATGTGCGGGGCTTTTTGTCCACTGAAGGCACAGTGAAGGAAGGATCACAGTCTCTGTCACCTTTTTGCGAACATAGGAACTTGTATTAGAATGTATAACGGAATAATTCATCATCATCCATCAGGTGCCCTGCCGCATGACGTTGGCGATCATGGACTTCCATCTGTCTCTATCTCTCGTTGCCTCTAGCATCTCTCCCACCCCCCTCGTCCCCAGCCATTGTGCAAGTTCGTCCAGCATTTTCTCCCTGGGTCTACCCGGTGCTCTCTTTCCCTCCAGCTTTCCCGTTGTGACCAAGTGCTCCAAATCCCCCTTCCCCTTTTCCTAATCTTCCTTATGAGTGATCTACTTGTGTCTGCCTCCTTCAAGACTGTCTCGTTTGTTTTCTTTGCTGTCCATGGAACTCTCAACATTCTTCTTAGAAACCACATCTCGGCTGCCTCAATCTTGTTCTGGCTTTGTTTGTTGACTGTCCACGCCTCACATCCGTATAACAGTATTGGTTCTATATAACATTTAAGAACTCTCTTCCTGATGTTAATTGATAGGCATTTGTTGGTAAGAATGCTTGTCATCTTTGCTTGTCATCGTCCCGAATGCTGTTTTGGCTTGGCCGATTCTGCCGGCTATTTCTGATGTGCATTTGCCGTCTGATGAAATGATCGTTCCCAGGTATTTGAATTTATCAACCTGTGTCAAGGTTGTGCCATTTGCTGTTATTTTGCATGAGGGGATTTCATGTTTTTTACTGATCACCATGACTTCAGTCTTCCTGCTGTTTAGTTCCAGCCCCTTACCTTTGCTTTCTATTTCTAGTATATTCACCAGGTTTTGTAGGTCCCTTTCACTTTCTGCAATTAGCACGGTGTCATCTGCGTACCGAATGTTGTTTATCATTTTCTCTCCAACCTTTAATCCAGGGTCTTCTTCTAGGTTTCTCATGATGTTTTCGCTGTAAAGTGAAAACAGATCTGGTGATAAAACACAACCCTGTCTGACTCCTCTTTTGATGTTTTGGAAAGAGCTTACATCGTTTTCTATTCTCATTGCAGCTGTTTGTTCCCACTACATATTTCTGATTATTCGTAGATATTTTCCATCAAAATTGAGTCTCTCCAGTTAGTTGATCAATTCATCATGTCTTACCCGATCAAAACCCTTGATGTAGTCAACAAAGCATAAATACAAATCCTTATTCATCTCATTTGACCTCTCTCTGATAGTTCTTAGGATGTATATGGCATTAATACAACAATAGTTCCTTTCCCTTCCACAAATCCACACTGTTCTTCTGCTATTTCTCTTTTGATTCTATTCCTTGTCCTCATCATGATTATTCTTAACAGGATTTTTGTTACATGACTCATCAAACTGATTGTGCGATGGAGTTCGCATTCTACAGCCCCTGTCTTCTTTGGAAGTGCAATGAAAATTGATTTTGACATATCTTTGGGGATTTATCCAGTATCGTAAATTTCATTTAGGAGGACTGTTATTTTTTCTATGCCAAATTCCTCCAGGGCTTCAATCATCTCTGTAGTAATGTTGTCTGGTCCTGGGGCTTTTCCTGGTTTCATCTTTTTCAGTGCCGCTCTAACTTCATCTTTCATTATGGGTGGTCCTTCAAAGTTCTTTTTTATAATGTGTTCTTCGTTTCTGTCATCCTCAAAAAGGTCTTTAATGTACTCTCCCCATCTATCTAATATTTTGTCCTTTTCCATGATGAGCGTGCCATCTTTCGATTTCAAGCACCCAGTTGATGTGCATGTATTTTTCCTGTGACAATTTCTTCAATTCGTCTGTACATCCCTGAGGATCTGTTTTGTGTCGGTCTTCCATTTCTTTGCACTTTGTTTTCAGCCAAGCTTCCTTAGCTTCATTGTACCTATTCCTGATCTCCTTGTTTATCTTCCTGTAGATCTCTTCGTTTCTCTTTGCCTTCCTCCTTTCCTCCATCAAGCCCAAAATTTCATTAGTCATCCAGCTCTTTTTTGCTTTTCTATCTGCCTTAGGGATTTCCTCACAAGCTTCATTTATCGAATTCCTCAACTTTGTCCGTTGTTCCTCACTGTCACGAGCGTCTTCCAGAGCAGTGAATTTGTTTTGAACATGTACATTAAATTTTTTTTTACGTATCACTTCATCTGTTTTTGGTCTGTTCCCTTTTCCTCAATTTCAGTCTAAATCTTCCCACTACAGGATTGTGGTCACTGTTGCAGTCTGCGCCTGGTAGTGTTTTTGCTGACAGCAAAGAATTTCTAAATCTTTGTTGATCAGGATGTAGTCAATCTGATTTTTGGTATTATCTCCTGGACTCCTCCAAGTCCATTTTCTTCTGTTTGGTTGCTCAAACCAGGTGTTTCCTACTATAAACTCATTCATCTGTGCCCATTCTACAAGTTTCTCACCCCTTTCAATTTGCGTACCAAGGCCATGAGGTCCAACTATATCCTCCACCCTATCCTGTCCCACTTCAGCATTAAAATTTTCCATTATTACAGTAACTTCTTGTGATTTACTTTGGCCATCTCTAATACTTCGTAGAAGTTGTCGATGTCTTCCTGAGTACTTGCGGATGTTGGCGCATACACCTGAATGATGTTGATATCAAATGGTTTGCCTCCCAACTTGACCAGCAAAACTCTGTAGGCCTATTTCATACAGGAATGTAATTATGAAAGTGCATCTTATCCGGCAACCGATCATGAATGCAATGTCCATTGTTACTGTTATTGTTGTTTAAAGCCCAGCCGACTGCGTAGAGCCATATCAGGGCTATGACCGCTTCAAAACAAAAAACTTCAACAGGAAAAAAAAAAGGAAACCAAAATTAAGCACACATATCAATGAATTCGCGCCCACAACCCAAGGACATGCCCCTGGCGTCGACCACTCCGTCCAACCTATCGCACAGGAGATTAAAAAAAACACACCTGAACACAAATCTAAGCATACCTAAGGACACCAAAACAAACATAAAAACAGGCCCAAACTACCCAAAACTGCCTCCGCACATCTCACCTCCCCAGAGCCAATAATGCACTTGGTGGTGGTGGTGGTGGTGGTGGTGGTTGGTGGTGTTGTTGTTTAAAGCCCAGCGGACTGTGTAGAATCATATTAGGGCTATAACTGCTTCAAAAGTAAAAAGCTTCAACAAAAAGAAAAAAAAAGAAAAGATAATTAAGTACACATATCAATGCATTTGCGCACATAATCTAAGGGGATACCCCTGGCGTTGACCACTCCGTCCAATTCATCACACAGGGATTTAAAACACACCTGAATACAAACTGAAACATACCTAAGGACACTAAAACAGTTATAAAACAGGCCTAAATTACCTATAATTGCTTCTGCATATCTCACTCCCTAGAGCCAAAAATGCACTTAATACACGTACCCAATTATCAATCCTAAGAGAAACTATGTCAGACTTTATCAAACACGTACAGATGAATGGACCAGCAAGGCAGAAAACGATAGGAAGAAATGACAGAAAGCAAAGGAACAAGGCAGAAACAAAGAGAGTGACAGAAAAGAGGAAATTTCTAGCACAGAATTTCCAGAAGATGCAGATACTATTTATACTAAAACAGACCTCCGGCATCCCAATGGGGATGGGGTGGTGGAATGTCCATCAGTGAGTTGTCAGAAAACAAACTTATAAATGAGAGTAGGTAACTTCACAATTTCTTTGTTGGCATTCTGGCTGTGTCAAGTCCTATGAAAATAAGTCACGTGACATGCAGAGAAAAATCAAAGTTCTGATTAATACTTTGTTTTGATATAAAATTTCCTCACAAGAATACATCTTACTGTCTGAGTGTAAATGACATTATTATATGTTTTTAGTGGGTTTTTTTTTATATTGTTTTTATTGTTTAAAGTCCAGCCAACTGCATAGAGCCATATCAGGGCTATAATGGTTTCAAAGCACATACAAAATTTCAAAAGGGGAAGAAAATAAAAGAAAGAAAAGAAAAGAAAATCAAGTATACATATCAATGCATTCACGCACATAATCTGAGGACATGCCCCTGGCGTTGACCACTCCGTCCAATTCATCACACAGGGGATTTAAAACACAAACCTGAATACAAATTGGAACATATCTAAGGACACTAAAACATACATATAAAAATGGGCCTAAAATACCTAAAAATTGCGTGGAATGTGTGTGTGTGTGTTGTGTGGTGTGTTTGGTGTTTGGTCGTGTGTGGTGTGTGTTTGTGTGTTTGTGTGTGTGTGTGGTGTGTGTGTGTGTGTGTGTGTGGTGTGTGTGTGTGTGTGTGTGTGGTGTGTGTGTGGTGTGTGTCGCGCGTGTGTGTGGTGTGTGTGTGTGGTTGTGTGTGCGTCGCGCTGTGTGGTGTGTGTGTGTGTGTGTGTGTGTGTGTGTGTCTGTGTGTGCGTGTGTGTTGCTTTGTGTGCGTGTGTGTTGTATGTTTCTGTGTGTGCGTGTGTGGTGTGTGTTGTGTGCGTGTGTGTGTATGTGTGTCTGTGTGTGTGCGTCTGTGGGGGGGGGGGGGGATGGTGCGTGTGCATGTCTTTGGTGTGTGTGTTGTGTGTGTGCGTGTTTGCTATCTGTGTTTGCTCTGTGTGTGTGTGTGTGTGTGTGTGTGTGTGTATACATGTTTGCTGTCTGTGTTTGTTCTGTGCGTGTGTGTGCGTGTGTTTGTGTGCGTGTGTGTGTATGTCTGTGTGTGTGCGTCTGTGGGGGGGGGGGGAGGGATGGGCGTGTGCATGTCTTTGGTGTGTTTGTGTGTGCATGTTTGCTATCTGTGTTTGCTGTGTGCGTGTGTGTGTGTGCATTTTTGCTGTCTGTGTTTGCTCTGTGTGTGTGTGTGTGTGTGTGTGTGTGTGGTGTGTGTGTGTGTGTGTGTGCACGTACGTGTGTGTGTATGTGTGCACGTACGTGTGTGTGTGTGCATGTGCGTATATTTGGTGTGTGTGTGTGAGAGTGTGTGTGTGTGTGTGCGTGTGTGCGTGCGTGCATGCATGTGTGTGTGTGTGTGTGTGTGAGAGTGTGTGTGTGTGTGTGCGTGTGTGCGTGCGTGCATGCATGTGTGTGTGTGTGTTTGGTGTGTGTGCATGTAAGCTGTGTTTGCTGTGTATGTGTGTGTGTGTGTGTGTGTGTGCGTGTGTGTGGTCGCTGTTTTTATGTTTAACAATTACAGCCCCAAAACACGGGATCTGAGTGTTCACGATGCCCCCTGAACTTGCACCCTTTTAAGTTTTTGCAGTTGGCGGACAGATGTGGAGTCAAAGGGTTAATCTTAATCCAGATGACAAGCAGTGCCCATCTCACTCTCCACAGTCAGCGCATGTGTACATTTTGAAGAATATCTTAGCATCAGAAAACAGACAAGAGTTACAAACAGTAGCCTCAGCACTGATTTCTCAATAGTTTATTTATGGTAAAAATACAGTGGCAACAAATACAAATCATTATCATTGTCATAAATCAAAATGGAAAGAAAAACATATCATCTGGAACACATGAGCAGAAATCTATGCATGATACACACATCAAAGAATATTGACAAAACCGTAAATTTGCCCCATAAGAATGGACAGTACAGTATGATTTCTCGTTTTGTTATCTCAAACAGTCCAATTTATCGCACATGGGATCGGATTTAAAAAACATACCTAAACACAAATTTAAACATAACTAAGCGCACTAAACATATATAAAAATAGGCCTAAATTACCTAAAATTGCTTCCATATATCTCATTCGCTAGATCCAAAAATGCACTTAATTAATGTCATCAGTTATCAATCCTAAGAAAAAGTATATAAGACTTCATTAAACACATACGGGTGAATGGTCCAGCAAGGAATAAAATGATAGGAAGAAATGACAGAAAGCAAATGAACAAGGCAAAAACAAAGAGAGTGACAGAAAAGAGGAAATTTCTATCACAGAATTTCCAGAAGATGGGGATACTGTTTATACTGAAAGAGCCCCTGGCATTCGCACATGGGTTCCTGTTCTTCATAATTTGTCTGTGGTGGTCATTTCTTGTTAAAATGTTTATCTGTCACAAATACAAAGACACAAGCATTTATAATTATACTCTCAATACACATATAACATCATAGCAGTATATATAATATATGTACCTTAACCCTTTGGCTCCCACACTCTACCCACCAACTGTGAAATCTTAATCTTTTGATTCCCTCACCCAATCCACCAGCTTCCAACAGGAATAAGTGGATAGGGTGAGGGAGTCAAAGGGTTAAGATTTTGCTTTGCCAACATGATTGACAATGCCGGATGCAGGTCAATAGGGTGCAGGAGTCAAAGGGTTATCACATAAAAGCCCTTATGCTCACTCAACAAGATAAAATTTATGTCTCAGAATTTATGTACATGTCTTATGGTCACTTAACAACTTAAACATTTTAGCAGTATGATAATGGAATATATGTAAAAATTACAATTATTTCATTAGTTAGAGACTCGAGTCCCAAGCCAGTTTGATGACGCATGTAAAATAAATAATCAGCAATTAACATGCAGACAGATCCAAACCAGCTCAGACAGATCCAAACCAGCAATGTATTCTGAAAAATACGTTGTGGCCAAAGAAATCACTGGTACAGAAGATGGAAAATATTCAGGAATACACACACACACCCCAACAACCTGAGAATTTCGCCCTAACACACACACACCACACACACACACACACCACACACAGTGATATACACACACACATACACACTTCTCTCTGTCTCTCTCTCTCACATGTACATACCACACTTCTCTCTGTCTCTCTCACACTTCTCTCTCACACACACAGTTCTCTCTCTCTCTCTCATGCTCTCTCTCTCCTCTCTCTCTCTCTCACACACACACACACACACACACACACACACAGAATTTACAGAATACAACTAGATGTTTGAATCATGTGAACATGTGTTCAGGCTTGTCTCTGTCTTTAGCCACAAATATTTCAAATGCGAAAATGTGCCAGAAATAAGAAGAAAAACCAACCAACCACCACCACCACCAACAACAACAACAAAAACAACAACAAAATGAAGAAAAACAAACGACAGCACTTTAACAGACCACCTTTCCGACAACATGAAAACATACCCCACCGCCGTCATCACAATAACCACACTCCCCTTGTGTGATCAAACAGAAGAGAAGGCAGCTTTCACTAGAAATGTGTAACTCTTCGACTCCCGCATCCTATCCATCAACTGCAAAAACACAACCCTTTGACTCCCCCACCCTGTTCACCAGCTTCCTGCAGGAAGCTAGTGGGGATAGGGTGGGGGAGTCAGAGGATTACATTTGTGCTTTGCTAGCATGGTTGACAATGCAGGATGCTGGTGGACAGGGTTAGGGAGTCAAAGGGGTAAGGTACTCGCTAGCTTTTCTCTCAAGATCAAAAGATCAAATGGTATCGACATTCACTACAGGAAAATAAGTCCAGTCATCATTTGTTTAAAGCCAAGTCGACTCCCAGATGCTGCAGAATCGATTCATCTTCATATTCAATTGTTTACTTATTTCTTGCACCAATTTATTTGTTTATGAAGAATGAAAATACAACACAGCTAAACAAATACTAATATAGTGAAATGAACATCTTTATTTATTGTTATTATTATTATTGTTTAACCCTTTGACTCCGACCCTATCTACCATCTACAAAAACTTAACCCTTTGATTCCCTCACCCTATCCACCGCTTCCTGCAGGAAAGCTGGTGGATAGGGAGAGGGAATCAAAGGGTTAAGTTTTTGCTTCGCTAACATGGTTGGCAATGCAGGATGCTGGTGACCGGAGTGCGGGAGTGAAAGGGTTAAAGCCCAGCCAACTGCGTAGTCATATCAAGGCTATAACAGCTTCAAAACATACACCATACTTCAACAGAAAAGAAAATTAAGTACACACATCAATGCATTCATGCACATAATCTAAGAACATGCCCTGGCATTGACCACTCCGTCCAATTCATCACATAGGGGATTTAAGAACACACACCTCAATAAAAATTAAAACATAACTAAGGACACTAAAACATATAAAAATAGGCCTAAGCTACCTAATATTGCTTCAGCATATCTCACATCTGTAGAGCCAAAAATGCACCTAATACGTGTACCCAATTATCAATCCTAAGAGAAAGTATGTAAGACTTTATCGAACACATACAGATGAATGGATCAGCAAAGCAGAAAATGATAGGAAGAAATGACAGACAGCAAAGGAGGAAGAAAGAAACAAAGAGAGTGACAGAAAAGAGGAAATTTCTAGCATAGAATTTCCCGAAGGTGGGGATATTATTTATACTGAAACAGCCCCCGGCATCCCCATGGGGGAACATGCACAACTGATGTGGGTTTAGGCACAAGCAGATCAGCAAATACATTGACTTAACCCTTTGAATCCCTCACCCTATCCACCAAATGCAAAAACTTCAGCCTTTGACTCCCTCACCCTATCCCCAGCTTCCACCAGCTTCCTGTAGGAAGCTGGTGAATAGGGTGAGGGAGTCAAAGGCTGAAGTTTTTGCTTTGTTAGCATGGTTGACTATGCAGGATGCTGGTGGACAGGGTGTGGGAGTCAAAGGGTTAAAAGATTGGTTACTAATTCCCTCTCTTTACCTTCCCCCCACACACTGCACTAAAGCAGGTTCAACCCCAGATCTTTCAACTGGAAGACCAGCATTGTAACCACTGGACCATCGCACCCATCAGAAATTGTTTAGTTAATAGGACAGACAGCAAATGGTGAATCAACCCAACATAACTAAGACAAGGGAGCTAACAATATGATAGTGAAGCACTTCTGTTTTCTTGTTGTTCAGTTGACTGTAATGTGCAACATGGGGATTGACTACCACGAAGAAAAAAGGTATTTAAACAAAGATGGGGAAAAAACAACAACAACAACAAAAGACTCAGGAGGAGATAACAAGGAAGTGGTGTGTGTGAAAATGTTTCTCTCTCTCCAAGTATGTGGGTATGTGTATTTGTGTATAATGTATGTGTGCGTGTGCATGTATGTGTACATGTATATATGCATGTGTGTGTGCATGTGTGTGTGTGTGTGCATGTGCATGCATGTGTGTGTGTGCAAGCGTGCGTGCATGCACACGCATGTGTGTGAGAGATACCGTGTGTACCCTATGCGCAGTTGACATGTACATACATGGTTGTGTCACATCAAGTTTCTTGGTTGAAGTTTAAGTTCATATTGCTTACAGCCCAGCCAACTACTACAGCCATATCAGGGCTAATACCACGTCAAAAACGACAACCAGATCAAGATAAAAGACAACAGTTAAAAACCATAACATTATGATTATAATCCCCACCGTCATCATCATCACCATGGCATTGTGAAAAAACTCTGGTTCTGTGGCTGGCCATTAACTCTTTCAGCCCTGTCTAATTTACAAGAGAAATGCCCTCCCAGCCTGGGGGGTTTTGGGGGGGAACTGTACAATCAGTGGGTACCCCAATGAAACACCTGTATCTCAAAAACTGCTTGATGAAATTCATTGAAGTTTTGTGTGCTTGCTGATACATAAATGTTCTCTTTCATATATAATTTTCAGATCATTTGATGTTTTCAGTCTTAGTTAAAATTTTATGAAAATTAACAAAAACTACAAAAAAATCTGATTTTTATTTTTTCCACCTTCACATTTCATCAATTTTCAGTCGTTGCGAGGGCTCTTTGTCGAGTGAAGTGCCGATCGACGAAGATACACTCGATTCAGAGGCTGTTTCTTCTGTTTCAGGCTCAAAATCACTGCCTTTATCCAGGAGGATTTCATCCAAAACTTGTTGCACTGTGTAGTGAGCTTGTTTAATCATCTTGACGTCAAAAAAAACAACAAAAAACTGCGTAAAATTGCTTTAAAATGACCTGGCGGAATCTTCGAAGTTACCAGAAGGAAGAGTGACAGAGTAACGTCCCTTCCGTAATGAATGTTCATACAAATGAAACCGAAAGTGAGTGAGTGTGTGCGCCCGACAAATTGAGCTGAGAGGCGATCAGTCATGCCTGACAATTTGTCGGGCGCAGAGCTGAAAGTGTTAATGTGTTGTACAAAATGGGGCAACAAAAACAAGAACAAATACAAAAAGTTTCTTGGTTGATGATAAATGCTAAAACATGTTCATGTATGTATCTGACTAACATCTGGCTCATCAATCCAGTCAACTGTCTCAGACATAATTCGGGTTTGGGTTCATACTGCTCATACAAGTTATAGCCGTATCAAGGCTAACACCACGTAAAAAAACAACTCCTAAATTGTTATTTTTTTCGTTTAAAGCCCAGCCGATTGCGTAGAGCCATATCAGGGCTATAACCATTTCAAAACATACACAGCACTTCACCATGAAAAAAAAAAGAAAAAGAAACTTAGTTACACATATCACCACATTCACACGTATAATCTAAGGAGATGATCCTGATGTTGACCACTCTGTCCAATTTATCGTACAGGGGATTTAAAAAACACAAATACAATTCAAACATACCTAAGGACACTAAAACATACATAAAACAGGCCTAGATTACCTAAAATTGCTTCCACATATCATATTTCCCCAGAGCCAAAAATACACTTAATACATACACAAATATCAATCCTAAGAAAAATCGTAGAGAGACTTTACTGAACACATACAGGTGAATGAACCAGCAAGGCAGAAAATGATAGGAAGAAATGACAGAAAGCAAAGAAACAAGGCAGAAACAAAGAGAGTAACAGAAAATTCTGAAAAGAAGATTTTCTAGCACAGAATTTCCAGAAGGTGGGGATACTATTTATACTGAAAGAGCCCCCAGCATCCCCCCCCCCCCCCCCATGGGGGGTACAGAACGGGATCAATGAAACGCTAAGCTCAGTATGCTCAGTAAGCTGACACCACCAGAAAGACTGGAGTATTAGCACTTAAAATTTCTATCTTGTAGGCTGGGACAGAACATGAGATTTCAGATCTTGAATTATGCAAATTTGAACTGCCCATAAGCTCAGATGGTTTAAGCTGCATCTGACAGTTGGGCCTGGGTTTGTGTCCTGTAGTACATGACTCAAGTGTTGCTTATAAGACATTGGTCAATTCCTGCCTAAAACTGAGTTAGTGAAGAGCCAATTAAGTGTGCAAGACAGATAAGCGCCACATGTCCGCCTTCGACAAAAGCTCTCGCATGAATGATGAACTCTTGCGTTCTCTCCACGATCCAGATTCCTGACGGATTTCTGGGAAGCAAAACCATAGATAATCATGATGAGGGACCATGTCCCATTCTGGGCTAATCATTAGGACCTAAACATAAGAAAAAGTTTTAGGAACCATTCTTCACTGCTTCAGTGTTAAAAGTTTTTGCGAATCCACGGTGCTCTAACTGTTTATCAAATGTGTCACTGTTCAAGCCTGTAAGACTCAACAGCGTAAAAACTATACAATGTAACATATATGGGTGTGACCTAAGCTCAGTATTCATCTTACTGTGTCTTAGACTATAAACAGGAACGAAATAACAAGTATAGCAAGTAAAAAGAAAACATCCTCATCACCGCTACCATTATCATAAACATACACATATATATAAACACACGCACACACATGTGTAAGACTAGTGGAAAGTCTTAAAGCATCAAATTAAAAATTGTTCATACGATAACATCCAAACAATCCTTCCATCACGTGGCATCTGATGTGTTGGCAGAAAGAAACGCAATCATAGAAGCGCCACAAAAACGACTCCCAAAACTCGAACCACAGACGCACATTTCATAATCAATTTCTACGCAGCAACAGCCAGTTACTACAGACTCATGCCCACACCAGGGAGATGACCAGCAGCAGAATTATCAGTAGTAATGTTGGGACTGAGGGTTAAACCAGGACTGGCCGCCAGGTGTGGATCCACACCGACACCCTGACTGCTGAGAGGGATGCCCTGGTTACCGGCAGGGACACCCGAGTTGTTGAAAGGGTCAGCAGGATTGCTGACAGAAACACAGGGGCTGTCGGCAGGAACACTCAGATTATGGACGTGGTGATACACACTGGGACTGAGAGGGATGCTTGGGTCAACTGGGCCACCCAGGCTGTTGACTGGGACATGGCTGACAGGGACACCGGCATTACTGACAGAGACCCTTAGATTGCTGACTGGGACACCTGCACTGTTGATATGGACATCTGAATTAACTGGGCCACCAGGGTTGCTAACACTCAGTTGATAAACAACAGAACCAACGGGAACAACACTGTCTGGGAGGCCGACAGTAACAGGGAGACCAGGACTGCCGACATGGGCACTGTAATTATTGTCAGGGACGACAAGATTATTGCAAGAGACACCACCGTTATTTACAGAGACACCAGGGTCAGTATCAAGGACACCAATACTGAATGGATCACCGGGACTCGACACCGTTTCAGCACCCATGGCCACCATACTGTCGATACTATCCGTTTTTATGACGTTTTCATCCACACCAGCATCAGCACCTCCAGACTCTACAGACTCCACCACAAACAGTTTCCTGGTCATTCGGTTGGGGACCTGGGGCTGCATGCCGTGCACTTTACGGCGGTGTGCAGCCAAGTTGCCAGAGCTGGAGAACTGCCGCCCACACACCTGGCAGCTGTACGGCTTCTCTCCGGTGTGCACGCGCATGTGGTCGTTCAGCCCTCGCGGACGCGTAAACGCCGCCTCGCAAAGGTTGCATTTGTACGGCTTGCTGCCCGTGTGAGTGCGGATGTGCGCGTTGAGCCGCGTCTTCTCGCGGTAGCGCATCCCACAGATCTCGCAGCAGTACGGTCGTTCATTGTTGTGGTACAGCATGTGTTGTTCTAGGTAGTTGCGGAAGAGGAAACTTTTGGGACAGTGGGGGCAAGGGAAGCGACGAGCGGAAGTGTGGCGTTTGAGATGCATCTCTAACTGTTTGACAGATTTACCACAGAGGTGACACACTTTGGACAGGCACAGGCGGCGGTGTGTGTACATCTGTCGCTTGTGTTCGAACTGCACACCACACGTCGCACACTTCAACGATTCCAGTTCTGCTTTGCGCAACTGTCTTATCGCTTCACCCATTTCTGTTTTGGTATGCAACTTCTCATCTGCACTAGCGCTTGTGACCTCATCCTCGCTTGCGATGGTGTTGCTTTTCTCTGTTCTGTTCTTTCTCTGACCTCTACCTGGGCATTTTCTGGGTTTAGGGCCAGGTTTCTGAGAGATGACACTGTGGTAAAAGTCTGGAAGTTTGGTCTCCGGATGTTTCTTCTTCATGTGGTTGACAACCGACACTCGTGTGGACAGTTTCTTGTGACAGACGGAGCATTCCAGAGGAATGTAAGGATATTTTCTGGGTCGGCCACGACCGGCATGGGGTGTGCGGGATGGTAAAGAAGATGAGGCATTTTCATCAGACTCTCCAACCATTTCCTCTTTGCACCGTTCCTCATCAACAGAGGGTCTATTCTCATCTAAAGGAAGGTTTTGGTCATCTCTCTGCTCAGGTGATGGTTCCAATGTTGCTTCTGATGGATCTGCTCCAGATGGGATGCTGCAATCAACATACTGGTTCACCTGCTGGGTTTCTGGTGTTTCCAAGCTCCGATCAGGATCAGTTTTTAACCGTCTAGATCTTGACTACGAAGCTTTCGTGTGCGTTTCCTATTCTGTGCTGGCGAAACAACTCTCCGTCTTGAGCGCAGATTCATTCCATAGTTTGTGCTGGGTTCTGTCACTGTCATGTCCTGTAAAAGAAAATGATAATAACATAAATAATAAAATTCCAAAGGTACAAAATGATCTAAAATAAAACTTTGAATTCATATATTGCTACCGGTATGATAATTAGAAATAAATACAATGTACAAACTGCTAAACTGCTCCTAACACACTCACACACACTAACACATGGCATACACACATAATCTCTTTTGAACACAAGTATGGCACACACATACTAATCTTGTCTGGCATTCAAGCACAGACATACCTCAAATGGTCAATATACTACATCTGAGGCAAGTTGCTGTTGGTTTGGATGTGTGGATGCACACCGTTCAGGCAAGCTGACTCACACTCATCATCATCATCATGCACCTGTTCAAGAGGATTTCGAGAGAAAAAAAGAAGCCTACATGAACAGTGAAGGAGAAGTTTGGCAATGATTCTGTGATGCCCGAGATGAAATCCATCCCTGACAGGAAAACTTATTAAAAGAAAAAAGCCTTATTTTGCCTGACATTAAATTCACAAATTTACAAGAACCTCAACAGACTGTACCAAGCCTGTACACACACACACACACACACACAACACACACACACACACACACACACACACACACACACACACACACACACAACATTACACACACACACACACACATATTACACACACACATATTACACACACACACATACATTACACACACACACAATTACACACACACACATTACACACACATACACACACATTACACACACACATACATTACACACACACACACACACACACACACACACACACACACACACACACACACACACACACACACACACAGAGTATAAACATGCTATCACCATCCTGGCAATCATTACCTGATCATCATTGTCACCACCACTATCAGCAGCACCATCATCATCACTGCCTAAAGACACTTCCAGACTATTCGCCGTGTGTGTAGTCAACGCCTCACCATCAAAGTGAGTGCCAGTCTGATCTTCCACACTCACAGGAGCACTGGCGGTTCCACAGTTCAAGCAGGAGAGTTTCAAAAGAGATTGGCATGTCGGGCAGATACTGCCACCAGGTGGATTGCTTGCCTTCTTCTCATAGTAACTGCGACACATGAAACAACTTTTTTTAAACCCTTTGACTCCCGCACTCTATCCACCAAATGCAAAAACTGAACCCTCTGACTCCCTCTTGCAGGAAGCTGGTGGATAGGGTGAGGTAATCAAAGGGTTACCCCTTTGACTCCCGCACTCTGTCCAATAGCATCCTGTCAACCATGCGATCAAAGTAAAAACTTGACCCACTGACTCTCTCACCCTGCAGGAAGCTGGTGGATAGGGTGAGGGAATCAGAGTTAAGTTTTTGCAGTTGGTGGATAGGGTGCAGGAGTCAAAGGGTTCAGTTTTTGCTTTGGTAGCATGGTTGGCAATGCAGGATGCTGGTAGACAAGGTTCGGGAGTCAAGGGTTAAATGAAATTATGACATGCTTTGGCTATAGAACAGTAAAGTGCAGTTTGTGACTTAGCAATGACCTAGCATTTGCTTAAATGCCAGAAACTCAGGTCTGAATTACAGATCAGACAGGAATTTGTCTCCCCCCAACCCTCAAAACAGATCCTGAGTGGTGGTCTGGGTTACTGTTAGCACGTGACACAAAGGGTTTGTGGCCGCAGGCAATACTGGCAGTCAGCCAACACCTTCAAAGCGTCAAAGTAAACAGTCCTAACATAGTAAATCACTCACCACTTCCAGGGCGTAGTGTTACAAGTGGTAAGGGGAGGACTAGGATGGTGGATGGGGGTGGAGGGCGTGGCGGCAGCGGATGAAGTGACTGGGTCAAGCCACTTAGTGCGCTAGTACTTTTATAGTACACTGCAGCTTTTTGTAGCTTGTCAGCTGTCAGTGACCTGTCAGTAAATGGTCATCCAAAGTCTGAAGACTTTTAGATTTCATCAGGAGGACAATATCTTCTATTTTTTTCCTTTGTTTTTTTGTTTCTATTTCAGGCAGTTATAAGTTTTTATGGGAATTTCCACCAAATATTACAAATATTTAGTAGGTTCAAGAAATTAGTACATAAATCATCAGTAAATATATATTTGTCATGCCTAATGCATCATTCTGTGTAATTTCATGCATAGATCCCCACAAATATGGAAGCAACAGTTGTTTTATTGTACACGGTAATGATGCAACGTTTTTCCCCAGCATATGGAAAGCACTGGATGCCAAAAAAACGTCAGCACTCAAGGGGGTTAAGTTAACCTTCACTGTACACTTTTTTACACTGAACTTGGAAGGGCAAAGCAGTTACAGAATACAAAGCAGTAACCTTTCCACTTTCTGTCACCAACAGCAGTTGTTACACAGTTGACATTCATTGCCAATGGCAGTGAAAGTACAGACAATAATTTATATAAATTAACATTACTACAATACAAATTCTAAATCCTGAAATGTAGTTATACAAAGCTCTCTGTCTATATCTGAACTTAGCACAAATGCACAATTTTTTCAAAGAAACTGTTTCTTACAGTAAGAATCATATTAGATGTAGTGGAGTAAGATATTACAGAGATTAACTTCTGCAAGGGCCAGGGTGACACCTGTCCCTCTCTGTCTGCTCTATGTCACCTGTCACTAAAATGGGACAGGTACTCATTAACAGCTGGACAGTTAGGCAACATAGTCACTTAACTGTTTGGCAACCACATTCAACTGAACTGCTTATGGGAGTGAGTGCTCTAAACACTAAGAGTGTTATCTGGTTGCCTGTATGTATCTACAAAAAACATGCAGACCTTTTCAAGAATACAACACACAGCTCCTGTACCACAACTTACAATTCCATTAAGAAACAAGCAATCTCTTCGTCCGTCATGAGTCGCTGCTCAGTGCCAATGTGGCGCCATCTGTAATACGTTGTGCTGTGGGCCAGTGCCACATGATAAGTGACGACAGTCGGAATCTCTTCCTTCGCCTCCACCTTATGTGCCGCAGCGACTTTTGCCATGATGATGACAATCTGCAACTGGCAGAAAGATCCCTGGCCTTTAACAAGCTGTTTCTGGACAGATCAATAAAACATGGAGAACTAATATAAAAATTATTTAATTTTTTTTCTCTTGAAACAAACAAGAAAGAAACAACACTATACACACATGAACGAAAAACAATAACAAACCCAGAAGAGAATGAAAACCTAACCACCTTCAAAAAAGTTTGGGTTTTCTTTTGGTAGGCTACATCCAGTTTCTTTCAAATTTAATTTGTTCTTGGATTGTTTTTGCAATTTGTTCCTCTATTTTTCATCTTATGTTCTTTTAAATGCAGATGTCGATGGAGTATATTTCTCCATTTTGTAACATAATTCCTCTCTTTTTAAAATGAAATAAGCTATACTTAAATTCAAAATAGAAATATCTCTCCTTCTTCTCCTCCTCCTTCTTTTTCTCCTTCTTCTCCTTCTTCTTCTGCTCTCTAAACTCCACAAAAACACATTGGGGTGCCACACTAAAGAACTTTTCACCAAATTCCTCCAGCTAAGTCAGTTGTGTGCCAAAGCCTGGGTCTCTGCAAATGGTTTCTTTGTCTATTTCCCAAGTAAGTAAGGCACATGAATGAATTAATCTCAAATCCATCATGCATGTATGACTGCTGTTGTGCTCAAAATGGCAGAAACAGACAAACTTCAAGAGGCTTTATCTGCACAGAAAACAACTGCATCTGCTTCCATTTTTTCATTGTCATCATCCAAAATTTTTAAGTCATAAATCTGGTGACTAGCACAGTAACTTCAGACAGCTTGAGATTTTTTCAGGTCACCACTGGCAAATGGGTGACTGAAAATTTTCATCACCAGTAAGCACACCACAATCTTTGTTCTGCAATAACCTACAAAACATCCAACGTCCACAACACTCAACATGAGTCACAATATCCAAAACAAGTGTGACTGTCCATGTTCAAGCAAACAGGAACCAGAAAAAACGTGAAAGAAGAATAAGAACGCGTATTTAACACAAGACAAGACAGGCGCAAATTTTCAGCCAACTGGCCTTTGTCAAGCGTAAGATTACAAACAAACACCAGATATAAAAATTAGGAGAAAAAGACAAACTTTCCTGCTGCTCGGTCCAGTGTGAGAAAAAAATTTTTCCTCCTAATTTTTATATCTGGTGTTTGTTTGTTTGTAATCTTACACTTGACAAAGGCCAGTTGTACGAAAATTTGTGCCTGTCTTATCTTGTTGTATTAAATACACGCTGTTATTCTTCTTTCACATTTTTTCTGGTTCATGAGTCACAATACTTGCCATCAAATGTTTTTAACAGAACCGGACGTCTTGTCCCCGTTGTATGACAAGGTCGTGGCAAGGAACAGGCACAAGGAATGGAGTAAGGTTATCTGATAAATCCATGGCAAGGAACAGGAACGATGAACGGAGTAAGGTAAAAGCAAGTTCTGAGCTCTTTGGGGGAGTAAGCTGGTAGACAACACATAAACTTTTCTCAGGGCCAGCGTCATGAGCATGCCGCTGATCCCTTCTCCTTGCTGCAGTACCTTTCCCCAAACCTGAACATTGTCAGGTGCCCATTAAAAATCACATGGACTGGAGGCTGCATGCACAAAGTATATTTCAAATCAGACTCAAACTCATGCAGTCAGATTGGGAAGCAGAACCCCTGCTGCTATCACTTTATGCCAAACAGGCCTGGATGGAGGTCTGGATGAAGTAGTAAGAAACTATATATAATCAGTGAAGAACAAGGATGAATTCTCCTGTCAGTCCGAAGGATGAGTAGGCATACAGGTCTTCAGCATCTGGTGTAGCTCTTCACATATGGGGTGAAGACCAATCCCGGAGGCACTTGTTCTTCCACAAACACTGCATAGGAAAAACAAGGGTCCAGTATAGTAAACAGTGTCATGTAATGCCACAGTGATTAACAGTTACCCTTTCAACACTTATGACTGGAATCAACCACAGGGTTCACAGATGTAATTGATTTCAGTCAACATGCTGTGAAACAACTTTTTTTAATACTAGCAAACCAAGTGCAAGAACGTGGACCTCATAGCAACCATCTTTCAAGGAAAAACAATGACAAAAAGGAAGAAAGGCAGACCTCCAATCTCATACATCGAGAACATAACACTTACTCTCAACCTGCATACCTGACCTGTGGTGTTCCACAAGGATCTGTCCTTGGCCCTGTTCTTTTCACTCTTTACACCTCCCCCCTGTCCACCATCATCAACTCCCACTCTATAAAACACCACTTCTATGCTGATGACACCCAACTTCAAGACAGTGACTCACCTGATAATATACAGCGCCTGTTGACTCGCACCACTGAGTGTTACTCGGACATTAAGAACTGGATGACACACAATAAACTTCAGCTTAATGACGACAAGACAGAAGCTATCCTCATTGGCACCCGTCAGAAACTTTCTCAGCTGCCTCCTCTTTCTCTCCCATTATGTAACACATCAGTCCCAATTTCTGATTCAGCTAAAAACCTTGGTGTCTGCATTGACTCTACCCTCTCCATGAACAACTTCATTTCTCAAACTGCCAGATCTTGCTACTATCATCTCCATCGTATAAGGCTGATCAGGAAGTATCTCTCTGTCGAAACAACTGCAAAACTCGTTCTCTCCTTCATAATGTCTCGCATTGACTATTGCAATTCACTCCTGTCTGGTCTTCCTGCCTCCACCACTCACATCCTACAGCGCATTCAAAACAATGCTGTACGCCTTGTACTCAAAAAGAAAAAAGCTGACCACATATCTCCTCTCCTGGCACAACTTCACTGGCTCCCTGTATCAAAGCGCATACAATACAAACTAGACACCATGTGCTACAAAAGCCTCAATAACGCAGCCCCCGATTACCTGTGAAGTCTACTTGAGATCTATGTTCCCTCACGTACCCTCCGCTCTGCCTCCGATCCTCTGACTTTTCGCTTTCCACGCACTAAGCTCAATACCTATGGTCCACGAGCCTTCTCTGTTTCTGGTTCACTCTCCTGGAACAAACTTCCTCTCTCAGTCCGTCAGCAACCTACTTTTGTCTCCTTCAAGTCCGCTCTCAAAACCCACCTTTTCTCCTCTGCATAAAATCCTAACCTCACTCAACCCCCCCTCCCCCCTCTGCAGCCTGTCTCTGCTCGGAGGGGATTCACATGGTTATAATATATAATTGTATATGCTATGCTCTCTATAATTTTCCATTGCTTTTATTCTTGCTTTTATTGCTTTTATTCTTTCTCCCCATTTATAGCCATGCGTGTGTGTGTGTGTGTGTGTGTGTGTGTGTGTGTGTGTGTGTGTGTGTGTGTGTGTGTGTGCGTGTGTGTGCGTGTGTGTGCGTGCGTGCGTGCGTGCGTGCGTGTGTGTCTGCTTCAGCGCTTAGATTTGATTTTATCAAGATTTTGCGCTATATAAATATTGTAATTATTATTAATTATTATAACCAAAATCAGTGGCCTAAATATTCAGGAAATTGTCCACCAAAAAAGTCAAGACAGCGGCCTGAAGGGAGATGGTGATGTCAAAATCTGTAGCAGCTAACACCAAACCCAGTGACGCTGACAGGTGAGCAAACCAGATAATTCAACTTTTCCATTTAATTTTCTCTTTTCTACATCAGGCATGCGCAAGATCCACGGTGAAGTTGCAACTTCAGATGCCATCTCAAACTGAACAGACCAGTGATTGGTTGATATTTTGGGTGATATGGCAGCATCTTATTCATGCATATGTTATGTATGAACCATGACCTGAAAAAACAGAGTTACATGATCAAAAACCTAAAAATGACATCCTCCAACTTGTGATTGGTTTATAATTTGTATTTTTAACACAGCAGCCATCTTGTTTTCCCAAACAACAAAAGCCGTCTGTGTTTACTTGTAGATTAACGATTGCCAAATGTGCGTTTGGTTGGAGAGGACTTTAAACAAGAAATG
This sequence comes from Monoplex corrugatus, assembly GCA_030674185.1. Taxonomy (NCBI): domain Eukaryota; kingdom Metazoa; phylum Mollusca; class Gastropoda; order Littorinimorpha; family Ranellidae; genus Monoplex; species Monoplex corrugatus. Next base: position 23,679,150 of record JAPXFY010000035.1, read on the forward strand.
TATGTCATATTCCCTCTTCAACCAATCACTGGTCTGTTCAGTTTGAGATGTAGACACATTTGCAGAAATTCTTCATCCAAATCTGTCAGTCTTGTTACTGTCATTGCGACAGCTCAATTTGAATTGTTATCTTTCAACTTCAGCAGCATTTAAATTTGCAACTTCTCTCATCTTCTGTCACATGCCTCCAGTGTATTCAGAATTATGCCATCCGTTCTGCCCTTCATAACAAGAAGCAAGATCGTATCACTCCCTTGCTTCACTCTCTCCACTGGTTGCCGTTTCTCAAGGAATTTCATACAAAATTTTTTAATTTATGTTACATGTGTATCAATGGTACACACCTATTTTATCCATGTTACCATCTCTGAATGTATACCGCCACCCAACCAGTCTATTCTGTTTCTGATACCACTTGTTTACAAACTCCTCAATACAGATGTCCACATTTGTGTCAATGTTCTTTTTCTGTGTATGATCCAAGCAACTGCAATATGTTTCTCCTGCCTATCTGACAGTCACACTATACCTTCCCTCCAAGTCTTATTCGAAGACCCACCTTTATGTCCACCAGCGACTTCCTCCACTATGTGCCCACCCTTTTCATTCCTCTCCTCTCCTGTCTTCCAGCTTCCAATTTGCGTATGCTTTGTACCCTGGAGTTTCGGTCACTGTAATTGAATGCTTTGGTGTATGATGACAGCGCACTTTAATTTGATTTCTATATTAAAATTTGGCACTTTATCAATGTCATTATGTATCATTGTTGTTACTATTAATATTATTATTACTATTATTATTATCATTATTAACGCACAGATCATAAACTGCCAAAGTCCAAGAGAGTGCAAAATTTCATCTGTTACATTTGTGTACATACATGCTACATTATCTGATCACCCATATACAGTGGAGTCTACTTTATTATACGAATCTGCCTTCAATGAAATCCCAACAATAACAGTTAACACATATATATTCTTTTATTTTCTTTGCCCACTTCCTTCTCTTTTTCCTCTACTATTAAGAACAAAATCTACTATGGCACAGATTGTTTCCCAAAGGCCAAGCTTGCTATTTATGCATTTCCTCTACTATTAAGAACAAAATCTACTATGGCACAGATTGTTTCCCAAAGGCCAAGCTTGCTATTTATGCAGTCTATTCCAACAACGAACAAGCGCTCAAGACTGGTAGTACAACTGCTCATGTACACCACAGTGACTGAATAACGGTACTGTGCTAGAGTTCAAGTGTCAGTGAGATCTAACTCAGTAACTGCGTCTGCCATGTCAATGATGGAACACCAGCAGCGATGTATGTTGTGTGCGAGTGTGTGTGGTTTTGTGTGTATGTGTGGTTGTATGTGTGTGTGTGTGTGTGTGTGTGTGTGTGTGTGTGTGTGTGTGTGTGTGTGTGTGTGTGTGTGTGTGTGTGTGTGTGTGTTTCTTTTTAGATACCGGTAATGCAAGTTCAATGATTCATATTGATTGGATTTGAGTCATAATGATAACATATAAACTAAGAAATGTTGTGAATACATTTGAAACGCCACCAAAAAGGCGACAAACAATCAGTTCTGTGTAAGGTCACCGATTTTTCTTACTTGTAGCTCCTATCAACTACAGTTAACATACACATATGTCTGTCTACTTTGAATTTCACTGATGGCAGACTCCACTGTGTGTATATGTCTTTCTGTGGTCATATATGCCTAGATATGACTTGAAATTAGGTTACATTTTGTACATTACAAATAAATATTATGCATGCACAAAATATAACCGAAAACATTCTGTGTTCACATATGTGAGTGTGTGTGTGTGTGTGTGTGTGTGTGTGTGTGTGTGTGTGTGTTGTGTGTATGTGTGTGTGTGTGTTGTGTGTTGTGTGTGTGTGTGTGTGTGTGTGTGTGTGTGTGCGTGCATGCGTGTGCGTGCGTGTGTGTGCCAAACTGCAAAATCATTCTGCAGTCTGATCTATTTTCACAATTAAGTTAGTAGCTTGTTTCCCGGTTATATCCAGATCTTTGAGACACAACTTTTGAGACAGGTACTGAGGTAGATAAGTTTAAATATCTGAGCACAGTCATCTCACCAGATGACATGCACATCAGAAATAGCCAGCAGAATCATCCAAGCTAAAAGTAAACAGCATTCAAGAAGATGAAAAACATTCTTACCAACAAACGCCTATCAATTAACATCAAAAAGAGAGTTCTTGAATGCTATATAAAACTGATAATGTTATAAATACGGTTGTGAGGCATGGACAGTCAACAAGCAAAGCCAGAAAAAGATTGAGGCAGGCAGAGATACGGTTTCTAAGAAGGTTGAGAGTTCTGTGGACAGCAAAGAAAACAAACAAGACAGTCTTGATGGAGGCAGACACAAGATGATCATTGATAAGGAAGATTAGGAAAAGACAAGCAACATTTATGGGCCATTTTATGAGGAAAGGAGAATTAGAGCACCTGGTCACAACAGGAAAGCTGGAGGGAAAGAGAGCAACAGGTAGACCCAGGGAGAAAATACTGGACGGACTTGCAGGGTAGCTGAGGACAAAGAGCATAGAAGATGTGCTTGCGGCAACAAGGGATAGATACATATGGAGGGCCATGATCGCCAACGCCATGCGGCAGGGCACATGATGATGATGATCCAGATCTTAAATCCAAACTTTAAATTAAACAAAAATAACATACAGTCTGTTACCAGTTGTTCCGATTTCCACTTTAATGCTTTGTCCATAACCGTTCTGTGGATATTGGCCTGGCTCACTGAAAATGTTTCGGCACACTGGACAGCCAGTCATTTCAGAAAAAAAAAGTTTTACATTGAGTGATTGACGATAATAAATTACAATTTGTCTCTGTAATTTCAAATTTGTCTTACACCGACACTCTACACGGTGGCAAGAATGAAGAACATCGAGTTACAGATCACTACTCAGGCTACTGATCTTCAGGCCCCTACCTAACTGAGTAACTCAGTAACTGAACTTATCAGAAGTTACTATCCCCCTATAGGACTAAAGTGTCTCTTCACGTCTGCTTAACTCAAATGGATAAGCACTGCACCTACGCACACACCAATTTCGTGAGTCTACTCTGAACAATTGCAAAACTAGAGCCACCGATTTGACAAAGAAACAAAAATCAATCAGTTACCCGTAATCAAAAATTAAAGCAAGTTTGTTTAAAAGAAAAATTGGTTCGAAACTTCTCTCGATGCAGACAGCAGACGATAACTTCCGGTTTTAAATGTTGTCTTTTAACTGAATAGATCGTAAAAGAGGCTATTTCAAAAACAAATGTATTGATAAGGAAAAGAACAATGTGATGCGACTTATATGGCAGAGATGTACAATAATAAACGAAAACTTCATTTTATTATCGAACTTGAGAAATGGGCCAAGCTGCTGCATTCTACAACAGTTGTAGAAAGTTCGTACAAAAAGTTAATCACAAGCATAAAATCGTTTAGTTTCGATTTCATGTGATATGTTATGCTGTAGATGAGGGTAAAAATGGATGATCTAGTTAATGATTAATATCCCTCCATAAATAAAACGCTGAAGCGGGACCTATGGAAATCACCGAATTTTATGCGCAACAGATCATCAATGATATTATCATAGCTTTGCTTAATTGTTGGAGACCTGTGTTATCCTAGAAATTTTGTGCAAGAAAAACAGGCGTTTGACATTGTTATTACACGTAAATTCTGTTTTAGGGATGTTGTGGTATATCCTCGACAATTTTTTTCATTCATAGGAAGTACGTTCAGTGACTGGTTGTTGATAAACAGTGGCTAATAGCATATGGTTAATGTGTCTAGTACCTGTGACAAAAATGCGTCTGCCATTTATTTTGGCATGGTTATACGCAAAGCAACCCCTCACTCTCCTTTCATTTTGTTTGCTCAAGCCACTTTTAGAAGCAGTATTCATAATGTGAAATGGGCTGTAAATAGATATGTTAGCAAATAGTTGTGATCTTCAAAGCTGTGCCGGAGCAATTTATTATTTAATTTTTAACAGGTTGATTGCATTCACTTTTTTTTTTGGAGGGGGGGGGGGGTAAGCTTCAGATCCCTATCAGGGGCATAGACCATAGATCCTGTGCATGTGGGAGACTACAGGGACGCTCAGCCCCTGTATCCCTGCATCTTTATTTTCACTGTTTTCTTTTCCCCCAAGCGATTGTTTACATACCAGTGTTGAGTTTTTAAAATACCAATAACACCAGCTTAGTCAGCATAGCAGAGCTTAACGTATTTCCTAAGGTCCAGATAGTAAAATAATTTCAATGGGTTGATTGTGGTCAGCTTGAAATAGAGATGTTAGTATGATGAGTGATTTTTCAGTTATGATGTATATTAATAATAATGAAAAAAAGATTATAATTATTATTATTATTGCTATTAATTAGTATGATTAGTTTTAATTTTAGTCTTATGTCAGTCATATTCATGTTCTTTCAATTTTTGATTACATGAATAGATAAAGATAGTAACAAAAATCTTTTGAAATGGTGCATATAATGTGCAGCTTTAAATATCACTTCTGAAAACATGAAAATCAACATCAGCAGAACTGGAATAATTAGTTTGGAATTTGTTCATGAAGATTCATCATGCTTGGACAATTTCATACGTGCTTCACCAAAATTGGCCAGCAATTAGCAGCAGAATCCCCGAGCCTTGCAAAATCATATGCCCTGGCAAGATCTTGAAACAGGAAGAGACAGGGACCTATGAAGCATTAGGCCGATACCACCAGATTGTTGAAAAACATTCAGATGGGTAGCAAACAGGCTAGTTTTTAATGCGACTGGCTGGGACTGACCTCAAGGTATCAGATCTTGTGTCCAAGGTTCTGTCAATAAAGGTCAGTTGAACATCAGACTACTTAGCATCAACAGCAGTGGCGTTAATATGATTTGGGGCAGTTTTTCATCCTGCCATTTCTCTGATCTCAGTGTCTCTGATCATGTTATGTGTGGTCTTCTTGACAGCCCTTCTCAAACAATGAATTTCAAAGGTGGTAAGTTTTGCTTCAGCTGCTTGGTCATAGTCTAGGTACAGCACTGGCATGTCAGGATGGGGATAAAAATGGAACGAGGAGTTCTGCCTTTATGTCATGTTGAGGTGTTTTCAGAGGTTAGGCAAGATGATAACATACATTGTTTGCTTTCTGGATTCTGGTTTTGATCTTTCCTTTAATCTCTCTTCTTCTGTGAAAATATTGCTGTGGTTCTTGAGTTCATTCACTTGTTTGAGTTTAATCAGCAGAGAAATAGTTTAATATATATATATCAGCAGAATGCAACCTCACCATCTGGCTTAACAAGCATGTAACAAAAAGATATTCAGATTTAGAGTGAGAGGCAGACCCAAAGAAGACCTGGATTGACAGAGTGAAGGAAAGCTTGATGTTACACAGCATTTCTCCTCTTCAGACCATCTGCCTTGCTGTTGACCATCACCTCTTTCTCCCTGTGACACCCATGATGGTATAAATCCTGTGACACCCATGATGGTATAAACCCTGTGACACCCATGATGGTATAAACCCTTTGACACCTATGATGGTATAAACCCTGTGACACCCATGATGGTATAAATCCTGTGACACCCATGATGGTATAAACAGACAGATGAAACAAGAGACTTGCTAGAAATGTCTCATCTCACCTGTCTCACTTGTTTGCGTCACCGGGTTCGGTGTTGGCCGCTGCACATCTGGACACCACCATCTCCCTTCAGGCCACTCTGTCTTGACTTTTGTAGACAATTTCTTAAATATTTAGGCCACTGATGTTGGTTGTGTTCTCGATGTATGAGATTGGAAGTCAGCCTTCCTTCCATTTTGCTGCCGTTCTTCCTCGAAAGATGGTTGCGATGAGGCCCGTGTTCTTGTTGCATGACACATGGCCAATGTTTTTTGTTTTTTTTAGTGTTCTCTTGTTGATGTCTGCTAGTACTTTACTGGTGGTATCAAGTTCTTCCAGGACACTTTCATTAGTTCTTCTATCTGTCCATTTGTTTCCTGTGAGTAGCATGGAGTTTGTCACTGAGCCTGCTGATCATTCCATTATTTCTGTTAAACCAGTCCTTGTGTTTACAATTAATGATACCCATGAGATGAGCAAGAGGGCTGCAGATAGCTTCTTTAAAGGTTTTCCATTCTGCCTCTTTATTTTCTCCCTCAAGCTCCATGTTGAATGATTTTTCTGGTCAGGATTCAAACCTGGGCATTCAGAACTTGTCACTTTCTACGATGGGTACTTTATCCATTATACCACACAGATACACACACACACACACAACACACACACATACACACACACACACAAATGCACACAAATGCGCAGTCTTTTCTCTTGTGAGCTTACAAAGTAAAGTCCATTTTAGCATTGTTAATTTCATTTGCTTTATCTTGGTATGGGTCACTCTGAGTTTTTGTTTTTTCTTCATTTTCAGGAATAGAAAGGCAACAGTGATGAAGTAGATGGTTTCAGTCTCTATCACAGGAATTTGGACTGTCAGGACAACAGTGTCATCATCATTTTAAGCTCTTCAAGTTTGCAGGCTCGCTGACAGAAATGGCAGAACCATTATGTGACATGATGCAGCCTGTGGGTGTCAAAGTTATTGAGGTTGGTATAAAGGAGGTGACTGGTGTGTGTTTGTGTGTGTTTGTGTGTGTGTGTGTGTGTGTGTGTGTGTGTGTGTGTGTGTGTGTGTGTGTGTGTGTGTGTGTGTGTGTGTGTGTGTGTGTGTGTGTGTGTGTTCTTTTAAAAACAAAAGAAAACTGAGGAATGTAGAACAGTTTTAAAGAAGAATATGTGGTTTTTCCTTTTAAGTTATGATCATTTTTATATTGAGAATAATACATTATATGCCTAACTGCCTGAGAATTATTTAAGAATTCTGTCGCAAGCTTGCTTGAAGGTTTTTTAGGGTACTACCCACTGATTTGGGTTGTGCTTTAAATTTTTTTTAACTCATGTCATTTACATGCAACCAAGATTTTCTAGTAATAGGCTGATAAAATAGCAACATAAAACATAGAGTAGGTAAAACATAGTCTAGGTAGGGTCTCAGGACCTGACCAGCTCATGGGTTTATGTGTAGGCTTAAGGCTTGTGCCATGATCATGATGCACATTGCGCCTGTGATGTTAGTGCATATGGAATTAGTTCGGAGCGTGGAGACGTCATCTTCAGAAACTGAAACTGAAACTATGATGGTTCCACAGAATAATATGGATACTGACATAGTCTCTCTCAAGCACACATGCGTGTGCACGCACACACACACACACACACATGCACGCACACACATGCGCGCACGCACGCACACACGCATGCACGCACGCACGCACACACACACACACACACACACACACACACACACACACACACACACACACACACACACACACACACACACACACAACATATATTCTTTGGAATCATCCTTTTACTGTACCATCATCTGTGCCATTTAAGTGGCCACAGAATCCTTCTGGATTGAAAATGCGTCACAGGGCTGTACTCTATGCCTCCTCTCATAATGTATCCTGACATCAGCTAAGCCTGAGAGATGAAGACACCTGTGTTGTTGGACAGGACATTGAGCAGCACCTGAAATGATGCATCTGTGAAGTGAATGAGACTCGACTGTGTGTTCCTAGGTGTCCTAGTGAGCACACAGCATATTCAATTCTGGGCAGGATCTGATTGAGGTGGGAAAATCCCACAATGATTTTGGCGGGCCTGATGAGATTCAAACCCACAACCTTCCTGTCATTAATCTGCTGCACTAACCACCACATCATGTGGCTGGTTTCTTTGGATTCTTTGCACTTGACAACTATTTGTCAATAATTTTGTATTCTGAAGATGCATTTTTCAGAAATCATGAAGCAGACTTGTGTTGATTTCCCTCAAAAGAATATCCATAAAGATTCAGCCAACATTCAGGACAGACAAAAAATCAGACTTTCCAACATCTACAGAGAAGTGTTTTTGCCACTTGACTTTCAAAGACGGCCGATTAGATTGAAAACAGTTGCTGAGCAAATATTTTGTATTCAAAGAAAACACCCCATGATGGGAGTGAAAACCTGCGCGGGATAATTGAAGCAGAGCTCAGGGTTTGTTTAAACAAACACTCACATATGCGCACCACCGAATCTTTAGCTATGTGGCAGACTCCTTGAGCCTGTGCCAAATCCTCTACATAGGCTTGGCTTTGGAAGAGTGGGGGAGGGGTAGAAACAGGAGCTATGAAACCAATGCCAGAATGATCAGAGCTTATAAAGCTGGACTGTGAACATGCTGGTTTATATGTTGCGGACTGGGGTTGAATTCAAGACATCAGTTCTTGAGTCTTAGAGCAGACTGGGGCTGAACTCGAGACATTAATTCTTGAGTCTGCTGCTCTAACAAAAGAGCCAGCCAGCCGACACAAAAATTATGGTCAGCATGGAAGATCAAACTCATAGCTTTAGTGTTATCAATGGTACGCTCTAACCAACTGAGCTATTGTGGCCAGAGGTGTGTAGCCCACATGGAAGTTAACCTACAACTCCAGTGTTCTTAGCTCTCTGACCAACTGAGTAAATGGCCCGACGTGCATTAAAAATGTATATATATCCTGCTCTCTATACACGCACATGTGCGCATCATCTGCACTCATTTTGTCACACACTCATGCATATGCATGCGTTAATACTGTTTGTACTAGGCTAACTGTACAAAAACAGGCACATGAAAACATACAGCAACACATGAGACAGATTCGAATAGGATAACAGACCCTTACACATAGCACAGACAGAGAGGGAGAAATAGAAACACACACACACACATACACGCATGTGTACACACACACACCTACACACACACACACACACACACACACACCACACACACACACACACACACACACACACACACACACACAAACAACACACACACACAAAAACACACGCACCACACACACGCACGCACACACACGCCGCGCACACTCGCACGCACACACACACACACACACACACACACACACACACACACACACACACACACACACATACACATATATATAGATATCTACACTAAAACATATACACAAACTTACTTTTCTCAAATTTTAATGTCCTTTGCTCCACCTGTTGCTGCTTTAACTCTCTCATCTCGTCTCATGTCCACCTCTTGATTGAAGTGGTGTCTGTTGTACGGTATCTTCTTTTCTAGAATATTCCAGACTAGCATTTATGAAAATGTTAAAAATGTAAAAGATTTCAAATATCTTGGCTCTGTAAAAAGTAATGATGAAACCTGCTCCAAAGACATCAAAATAAGAATTGGAATGGCAAAGCATAAAATGTCCAACTCAACAACATCTGGAACACCAAATGGCCTGAAAGTTAGACTTCTAAAATGTTTGATTGGACCAGTCATGATTTATGGCTGTGAAGCCTGGACTCTGAGAAAAACTGTTTGCAGAAGAATTGAGGCAGCAGAGATGTCAGAGACTACTATGGGTCAAATGGACAGAGACTAGAACTAATGAAAGTGTCCTGGAAAAACTTGATAGCACCAGAAAACTACTACCAAACATCAACAAAAGAAGATTAAAATACACTGGCCTTGTGTCATGCAACAAGAACTCGGTCCTCATAGCAGCCATCTTTCAAGGAAAAACAGTGGCAAAAAGGAAGAAAGGCAAACCTCCAATCTCATACATTGAAAACATAACCAACATCACTGGCCTAAGTATTCAGAAGCTAAGACAGTGTGGCCTGGAGGGAGATGATGGTGTCCAGGTTTGCAACGGCCAATACCGAACCTGGTGATGCTGACAGGTGAGACAGGTGAGCAGTTATGAAAAAGAATGATTTTGGTTCAATCTGTCACACAGACGCTGCATCCCGGGGGCACAGAACGGATACCCATGGCACAGGGAACAATAATGGAAACGATTCCAATGACTTTACCAGTGGCACAGCCTGGAGTTGGCGTCTGGGGAAAGCTTCTGTGGCAGTACAGGCTTGTTTTCCTCCTCCTTTGTCCAGACCACAGCCTACCAGCGCTGGCGGAACATTGGTGGGATGCAACAGCTCTACACTGATGAAGAAATTGCCTGTTTCCTCATGAATAGGTGAGTCTGGAGTTTGCATTGTGTTCAAAAGCCGGAGGGAAAGAGAGCGCCAGGTAGACCCAGGGAGAAAATATTGGACGGACTTGCAGGGTGGCTGAGGATGGAGAGGGTGGAAGATGTGCTTGCGGCAACAAGGGATAGATACATATGGAGGGCCATGATCGCCAACGTCATGCAGCAGGGCACATGATGATGATGATTGTGTTCAAGAGGGATACATCGCAATTGGAAATTCCATGTGCACTCCACTCAACTTTGCCAGCAGTTATCTGACAGACTTCTGGAGCCTTAACAAAACCCTATGCGCTGACAGGGTCTTGAAATGGGAAAGGGAAGGAGAGGGACCTATGAAGCACTAGGTTAACACTGCCACAACGAAGGAAAAATAATAACATGGGCAGTAAACAGGCCACTTTTTAATGCTGCAGGCTAGGATTGAACTTGAGATATCAGATCTTGAGTCCACATTGGACAGGTGAGCTGATTGAAACTTGAAGCTTGAAATTTGAAAACACTTTATTGCACAAGGATAGTTGAATTTGGTCCCGTTGGATCTGTCATTACAGCTACTCCTTCAGTAAGACAGCGAAAAAAAATGAATGCATGCAATCTCTTGACCAACATTGTATAGATAAGCTTACTAGCCAACTAACATACCCGTCACTGCAAATCAACACATATTAAGACAACAAAAAATATGATAAGAGAAAGAGAGAGAGAGAGAGTGAGGGGGTTGTCTCTACATGTATGGTTCCCATGGCTGCACTTTTGATGTCCAACTTACATTATGACTTCACAGTTGCCAGGGCATTGTTAATGTGCACCATACATCAGATAAAGTAGTGATAGTTCTTCGTTCAACATTGCAGTAAATGTTGAGTTATAAGATTTAATTTCCCATACAGCTCTAATTTCCTGAGTTTAGAAGAAGGAAGAAAAACACTTAGCAACATTTTCACAAACTTCAGTCCTCAGATTTCCTTTTTCTTTTTTTTTTTTTTTTTTTTTGGTCCTATTTTCTATGCCACCTTAATGGCCACAGAAGCTGGAACAGTTTTTACAATGCGATGATTATGATGTTGATGCGGTTTCATCAGGTAATATGGTTCTGTTGGCTTTTTTTTTTCAGTTACGAAAAGAACCTGTCCTTTACGTCACCTGTGAAAGGCAGGTGTGTCACTTGTGGATCCCCTCTAATGCTGTCCTGTTCCAGTTGTGGAAGACACTTAGGCAATTCTACGGTTCCCATTTGTTTGGGGAATGCAGAGGATAGTAGTGGGGAGGTAAGTCAAGAGTTTTAAGTTTCTTCAGCAGGATTGATCACACTCCGACAGTTACATATTCACTGCCACCCAAATCAGCCAGCAGCTATCCAGCAAACTCCTCTAGCCTGCACAAAATTCTATCTGCTGGCAAGGTCTTCACATGGTGGTGGAGGAGTGGGGAAGAACAAGACTTCTGAAACACTAAGCTGACACCACCAGAATGATTGAAGCATAAAAATGGCCATTTTTGTTGTTGTCTGCCAAAATATCAGATATCAATCCCACAGCTCTATCTGCTCAGCCAGCCAGCCCAGTAAAAAGAAAGGTGGACTGATAGCTTCGTTGATTAAAGTGCTGTGCTCATATAATGCGAGGTTCTTGTCTTTGACCCTGTAAGTGGACGGATAGCATCATTGGTTAAAGTGCTATGCTCTTAATGCAAGGGTCTTGTCTTCGACCCTGATGCGGTCCACAGGAGACAAGTCAGATATGTGGGTGTACAGAGGGAAGAAGAAACAGGCGTTTGGTTTTTGATGAAGAGGGATTCATCATCCATGGACATTTTCCAAATACACTTCACTGAAATCTGCCACCACTTATCTGACAAGACTCACTGAATTTGTGTATGATCTTTTGTGCTGCAAGATCTTTAAATGGGGTAAAGGGAATGGGGATATGTATGCTTGGTCTGGGTGTTTCCTCTTTCTGTAAGCCACAGAATGCTGTATTTCCTCTTTCTGTAAGCCACAGAATGCTGTGTTTCCTCTTTCTGTAAGCCACAGAATGCTGTTTCCTCTTTCTGTAAGCCTCAGAACACTGTTTCCTCTTTCTGTAAGCCACATAACGCTGTGTTTCCTCTTTCTGTAAGCCACATAACGCTGTGTTTCCTCTTTCTGTAAGCCACAGAACGATGTGTTTCCTCTTTCTGTAAACCATAGAACGCTGTGTTTCCTCTTTCTGTAAGCCACAGAACGCTGTTTCCTCTTTCTATAAGCCTCAGAACGCTGTGTTTCCTCTTTCTGTAAGCCACAGAACGCTGTTTCCTCTTTCTGTAAGTCACAGAACACTGTTTCCTCTTTCTGTAAGCCACAGAACGCTGTGTTTCCTCTTTCTGTAAGCCACAGAACGCTGTTTCCTCTTTCTGTAAGCCATGGTCACAGAAGCTGCACAGTTTTTACAATGCAGTGATGATGATGTGGATGAGGATAATAATCATGATGCTGTGGAGTTCCATCTGGGATTGAGACTGCTTACTATGATAATATAATCTGGTGTCAAGTAGGCCCGAGAGATATGGACACCTGCAGTGCTGGTCAGAAGATTTGAGCAACACCCTCAGTGACCCATCTGTGAAATGGATGAGACTCGACCTTGTGGTCCCAGTGTTCCCATTGAGCCCATAGCACACCCGACTCTGGGTAGGAGCCGGTTGGAGCCAAAATATCTCATGATGATATTTGAAGGAACTGAAGGGGATTCAAACCAACTACCTTCCGTTACGCTAACCACTACACCACGGCGACTGGTCTGAGACTTACTGATTTATATCGTTGAGCACCAGACCTTCGTAATGCTGGCTTTGAGAAAAGATGAGATCTCTACCACCTCACTCTCCTTTGATCTCAGGGTTATGAGACCTTTACTTACCTTGGTAGAAAAGTAACAAAAATGGAAGGAGGTGTAAATGGTCTACTTACCTACTAGGAAAGTATACCAGTATTGTCAGATCTCAGAAGTAATCGCAGGGATTACAGTCACAACCCATACTTGCTACATTTCGATAAAAAGTTCATTGCTGACCAGCACTGTAGGTGTCTGTATTTCTCAGGCCCGGTTGATGCCAGGATATGTTATGATAGTAAGCATAGAGTACATAGAGTCATGCAGTCTCAATCATAGATGGAACTGCACAGTATCATGATTATCATCTTCATCGACATCATCATCATCGCATTGTACAAAAAAACTGTGCCAACTTCTGTGGTCATTAAGGTGGCATAGAATATGGGACCAAAAATAAAATTTAAAAAAAAAGGTGAGCACAAAGGTAACGTCCCTGATTGCGATGATCCTTAACAAAAAAACAACAACAAAAAGAAAAAAAGTTCATTGCTCACAACTCCTGTAGCTAGTCATAGTCTTTTTGACCAAATCTGCTGGGGGTGGGGAAGCATAATTGTCTCTGATTTAAACACCTTTGTCTTGCATACAGGTGCTAAATTCTTTGAGTAGTTGAGCAAACATTGAGCAGAAAATACGATGTTGGGGTACTCATGTGAGGATAATAGGAGTTATTATCATTACACAAACTTTCCAGAGATAAACAAGGATAGTTGTATATTCAGATCCTGCTGTATATGTGGGTTCAATGCCTCTTTTTAAAGTGGGGGGAGGCTTTTTTTTTTATTTACTTGAGAGTGGTTTGTATCTTTACAAAAATATTGCATTTGTCTCTGTTCAGTGTAGATTTTTGAAAATTCAGAATGGTTCAGTTAAAAAAAGAAAAAAGAAAAAAAAGGATGTGTTGTTAATCAGTAGCATGGCAAGACTTTTGTTATAACCACCTAGGTCAATTATAGACAATTTTCATCTTTTCATGCTGTTCTGTTTTGTTTTGTTTTGTTTTATTTTGTTCTGTTTTGTTTCCACTTGGCCTTGTTCTCTCTCTCTCTCTCTCTTTCTGTCTCTCTTCTCCCTCCCTCCCTCCCTCTCTTTCTCTCTCTCTTCTTCTGACCTTGTTCTCTCTCTCTACATTTTTTTCTCGACAGAAACATTTCTCTCTCTCTGCATTTTCTTCTTGACAGAGACACCCAAGGCCTGTAACATTCTAGATGTTTTCTGTCAAGAAGTAAATACAATGGACAACACTCTGTGCAATACATGTTGTGCTATATTTCAGAGGGCTGGACCAGATCAAGGTAGCCAGAAGGGAGGGCAGACAGTACAGAGACAGGGTGCAAAAAAAGACAACCACGTGCAGAAGGTTTCAGATGATCAAAAGGAGCTAATGCTGTTGGACAACCCACTACAACATGACAACTGGCAGAGACCTGCACCACCCCATCCTATCCACCAGCAGACCTGGGCTGACACTTCACAATACCATCAGCTTCAGGCCCAGTCGTACCCACCCCCACAACAGCAAGTGCCTTATGCTGCTGCTAGTCACAAACAAGAGGAGTGGGTGAGGACCTGTGGGATACTGGAGAACAACAGTCTCCACCCCATTCTGAAGGCAAAGAGCTGCAGGAGTTTGGTACACACGATTCAGAACAGTCACTGTTGGATTCTGCCCAGCCTTTGTTTGCCCAACAGCAACAGGAGCCAGAGGAGGATTCGGAAAACGTAGGGCAGCAGCAGCAAGAGCAAACTCACTCCCAGACTCAGGGCCTTAGTTTTGACACCAGTCCCTCCACAGAAGACAAAGTCAAAGAAGAACCTCTAGAAACAAAGCAGGAAAACCTGCTGGAGAAAGAGCGACGTAAAAAGGAGAAGAAGTCCATGTCAGGTAGAGATTTGTATTGTCAACCTTGCAACAAGCAGCTGTCATCACGCCAGGCCTTTGACAGACACATCAGCAGCAAGCTGCACGCCATTTCTCTTCTTCCACCTGAGCTGCAAGCCAAGCGCCGGCGCCGTAAAAAAGCCATCAACCCCCAGCAGGCCAACCAGGACAAGAGCGTGTATGTGGTGGTGAAGACAGAGGGCAAGGAGGAATACCAGTGCAAAGTGTGCAGTCAGGGCTTCAGGACCGTGCAGGAAGTCAAACAGCACCGCCGTCAGCACAAGGAGAGGGAGATGTGCCACCTGTGTGGGAAAACCGTCAACGTCAGGGGCTTCCATGATCATATGCTGCGTCACCGTGGGGAGCGACAGTACTGCTGCCATCTCTGCCCCAAGACCTTCATCAACGCCACCCTCCTCAAAGACCACGCTATCGTCCACACTGAAGACAAGCCCTACTGTTGTGAAGTGTGTGGTGCCTGTTTCCGCCACAGACACACCTTGAAGTTCCACCTGCGCACCCATCTCGGTATCAAGGCTTACCGCTGCAGCCAGTGTGATGCAGCCTTCACACGCCCTCGGGGTCTAAGTGATCACATGCGTGTGCACACAGGAGAGAAGCCCTATGGATGTCAGGTGTGTGGACGCTACTTCTCCAGCTCTGGCAACTTGGCTGCCCATCGTCGCAAAGTGCACAAAATGGCTCCACTTCGTGCCAACGTCCCCTGTCGTTTGTTGATCACCTGATGAATTGTGTTCTCTGAGACACCCTGTTAATTACTGATAATTCATCTGATTCAGTGAGATGAATTGTTTTAATCGGTCAATGAATCACATGATCATTGAGACACAAAATTAATTTCAAGAATCATGATGTGTAAGACAGGCAGTCAACTCACTCTGTGCCAGTGTCTGCGTTGGCTGCTCAAGAGTCTCAATGTCTGCATTTGTGGATCGTAACTTTGAAAAGTTGCACTGTTGTGGTGACATATCACATTCAAAACTACCACACACAGATATCTTGGGTTATATATAACTTGTTTGCACTCCCTGATTGGCCATGCATTTACTCTCTACCCTACAGTACAGAAAATGTTGACATAACTTGGCTTTGCTTCATTCAGAACAAGAAAATGGCAACATGCGAGAGCTTGTGCGACACTGTTGCCAAGACAAATTGTTGCTCTGCGTTTATGAAGCAATGGAACTGAGGGGTCAGATGATATAATTAATGATAATGGATCGGATTGGCCTGATTTTATGCCATGTGATGCATGTTGTTTTGTGGGGAAAAAATGCCTTAGTTTCAATGCTGCACTTCTCAAAACTTGTTGAGCATATATTATTTTTGGCAGTGATATGGAATATGAATTTGACAACTAAATCCCTAAATTTCAGACGGCTAGTTTTTTATTTTATTTTTAACCTTTTTTTTATATATTCTGAACGTCTGGTATACATGTTTAACAACAGGGAAAACTGTCAGTATAGAGTGAATTAATTTATGATAAAACACTTGATAAGTCAAGCTTTGTTAAGGTTACCTGAAGAATCATTCAATCCCTGAAAACCAGAGTTATTTCTGATCAACCACTTGACTAGTGAGATGCTCTTCAATGTCTGTTAAATCATCTGATCAGTAACTTCTAAATAAAAAAAAAATCATCATGGAATTATTTTTCCCTAACCAGTTCCCACCCAGTCTTGACCTAGCTATGGGTTCATTTGGAAAGTGGGGACTGCACAGCCAAGTCTTATCCACTTTACAGATGCATCATTCAGGGTGTTGCTGAAATTTCCAGACCAACACCACAAGTCTCTGTTTCTCTTGGGCCTGGTTGATGCCAGAATATATTATGTAATAAGCGTAGAGTAAACCCTATCATGCAGTCTCAATCCCAAATGGAACTCCATAGCATATTATTATCCCCATTGTCATCATCATAGTACTGTGGAAAATTGTCCCCGACTTCTGTGGCCCTTCATGTCCTGCTGTCATGGTGACCTCAGTTTCGGTAGGTTTGAGACATGCGACTACATCTCAAACCAAACCAGCCAGTGGTTGGTTGATATTTTGGATCATGCGGCAGACATCTTGCTTATGCGTATGTATCAACCATGACCTGAAAGAACAGAGTCGCATGATCGAAAGAGGCCTGTTGAACTCTTCTTTATCATCACTCAGGACAAAAAGTGCTGAGGAAATAGTGCGAAAAAATTCAGGATAGATCTTGTCATTGGAACAACCGGACACAATCATGCGGGAAAGATGCGCTTCCAGACTTACCGAGAGATAAGACAGAATACATTCAAGACATAATGACCCACTCGTGGTGGATATTAGTTTTAAGTTTTCGAGATCGTTTGACTCCATTCTCTCAGGTCATGGTTCTTACATATGCATAAGCAAGATGTCTTCTGCATCAACCAAAACATCAACTAATCACTGGCTGGTTCAGTTTGAGGTGTAGTCGCATGTAGTTTGAGAGGTAGAGCCAAACTGAGCAGTGTGGGAGTAATGATTCAGGAGTGGTGCAGTAGATGGGGCAAAAAAACAAAAAAAAGTAAAATAAAATGAAATAAAAAATTAAAAAAGACAGTTATGCTTGTTGATACCAGCTGGTGCCTGTGAAGGCATACTTGAAATTTTAGGATTTGCCTGAGTCAGTTCATCTCTTACTGATGGATGAAGTCACCTTTGTCAATCTCTCACTGGTAGATGTAGATGAAGTTACTTTTGTCAGTCTCTCACTGATAGATGAAGTTATTTTTGTCAGTCTCTCACTGATAGATGAAGTCACCTTCATCAATCTCTCACTGATAGATGAAGTTACTTTTGTCAATCTTTGACTGATAGATGAAGTTACTTTTGTTAGTCTCTCACTGATAGATGTAGATGAAGTTACTTTTGTCAATCTTTCACTGATAGATGCAGTTACTTTTGTCAGTCTCTCACTGATAGATGAAGTTACTTTTGTCAGTCTCACACTGATAGATAAAGTTACTTTTGTCAGTCTCACTGATAGATGAAGTTACTTTTGTCAATCTTTCACTGATAGATGACATTACTTTTGTCAGTCTCTCACTGATAGATGAAGTTACTTTTGTTAGTCTCTCACTGATAGATGTAGATGAAGTTACTTTTGTCAATCTTTCACTGATAGATGCAGTTACTTTTGTCAGTCTCTCACTGATAGATGAAGTTACTTTTGTCAGTCTCACACTGATAGATAAAGTTACTTTTGTCAGTCTCACTGATAGATGAAGTTACTTTTGTCAATCTTTCACTGATAGATGACATTACTTTTGTCAGTCTCTCACTGATAGATGAAGTTACTTTTGTTAGTCTCTCACTGATAGATGTAGATGAAGTTACTTTTGTCAATCTTTCACTGATAGATGCAGTTACTTTTGTCAGTCTCTCACTGATAGATGAAGTTACTTTTGTCAGTCTCACACTGATAGATAAAGTTACTTTTGTCAGTCTCACTGATAGATGAAGTTACTTTTGTCAATCTTTCACTGATAGATGACATTACTTTTGTCAGTCTCTCACTGATAGATGAAGTTACTTTTGTCAATCTCTCACTGATAGATGTAGATGAAGTTACTTTTGTCAGTCTCTCACTGATAGATGAATTACTTTTGTCAGTCTCTCACTGATAGATGAAATTACTTTTGTCAATCTCTCACTGATAGATGAAGGTACTTTTGTCAATCTCTCACTGATAGATGAAGTCATCTTTGTCAATCTTTCACTGACAGATGGAACTTGTTTTGTCAGCCAGAAACAAGTTTTGTCATGTCGTATAACCTTCTTACATTATTAAGGTAGATTGTGCACTAAGTGCATTGCCTTCTGTTATTGTATATTATGTTCTACTTGTGAGTGGATATTTACACTGTCATGTTGTCTGTTCAACAGTTTTAAAGTATTGATTGAGCGTGGATTTACACTGTGTGGTATGTGTGTGTGTGTGTGTGCATGTAAATGTGCTTACCTGTGTGCAGGTGTGTGTATATGTTTGAGGTGATACATGAAATACTGATTCGAATATAAATGATTTTTTTATATCATCCACATCACGTATGCACATGTGTGTGTGTGTGTGTGTGTGTGTGTGTGTGTGTGTGTGTGTGTGTGTGTGCGTGTGTCTGTGTGTGTGTGTGTGATGTGTGCATATGTGTGTGTGTGTGTGTGTGTGATCCAGAAAACAACAACAACAACAGACACCCAAAAAAGTGAACATAATGGGTCAATGAAAAATACCTGAGTTTATGAAAAAAAAGATGGGGGGGTGATAGAAAACTGAAGGTAAAAATTCCTGTTTCTAGAGCAAATGGAAAAAAAAGGTGTGCAACAAACCAGTTTCTAAAGCAAACAGCTGAAAAAAAGTCATACAACTTTGTTTTTAAGAAAAAGTAAACAGCTGAACAAAGTAATTAAACTTTGTTTCTAAGAAACATCTTATTGGTACATAATAATAATAACAATAATGATAACTATAATAATGATACTAAAGTTATAGTAATGATACTAAAGTTATAGTAATGATACTAAAATATGATAATGACTTTTGCACAATGCCTCATTTCGCAAGAGCCCCAAGCACTTCACAAAAGCATTAATGACAGAAACGAACATACTCGTATGTACAGCAAATGCTTGGCAATCCATGCTGCTGCAATCAAAGGGATGAACCACAGATCACATGTAGGAGAAAAAAATACAAAAGAACTGAAGCAGCAGAGATATGGTTTTATCAGAGCTACTATGTGTCAAATGAACAAACAGAAGAATTAATGAAAGTGTCCTGGAAGAACTTTTTAAAAAACTTTTTTTTGGTTCATTTTTTGTTTCACAACAAACAGACATCTAAGATACAACGTGGCAACAAAGAATGGCAATAACAAAAACTTTTACACATGAAAAGACAATGTTGACACAGAACTCCACTTAGTATGCAGAATATACGTAATGATATTTTATACATTGGAAGTTTAAATATGAACTTTAAGATAAAGCACATGTCAACATTTCCCTGGAAAAACTTTGTACCACCTTAAAACTGATAGCAGACAATAAGAAAAGACAAAATACGTTGGGCATGTGTCACACAGCAAGAAACGGACCTCATGGTAACCGTTTTTTTCAAGGAAAAACAGTGGCAAAAAGGATGAAAGGCAAACCTCCAATCTCATACACCAAGAAAATAACTAACATCAGTGGCCTAAATATTCAAGAAATTGTCCACAAAAGTCAAGACAGAGCAGCTTGGAAGGAGATGGTGAAGTCAAAGAGTGCAATGGCCAACGCCGAACCCAGTGACACCGACAGGTGATTCATTCTGCTCTCTCTCTCTCTCTCTCTCTCTCTATGAGTAACACACACACACACACACACACACACACACACACTCATACATTTGCACACACAACTAATCTGCACATGCCCAGAAAGCATGTGCATATAAACTAACTGGCACACACACATACTACATGTTGTCACCAAAACAGACACAATACAAAACAAACAATGAAATACAACCTAATACAATGTGACATCTTGTCACCAAAACAGACAACACAATACAAAACAATGAAATACAACCTAATACGATGTGACATCTTGTCACCAAAACAGACAACACAATACAAAACAAATAATGAAATACAACCTAATACAATGTGACATCTTGTCACCAAAACAGACAATGCAAAACAAACAAACAATGAAATACAACCTCATACAATGTGACAGCATAACAACACAATGTGGAACAGAATTGGTGTCACTTGTCCTATAAATTGCATATATGTAGAGTTTCTATCGTGTGGATTCAAGATCAGATGTCCAAAGTGTTACATTATTGCATGCTAATTGCACAACTGTTCGTGCACGAGTCAAAACTATTCTGTAAAGGGAGACTACTCTCTCGCCCTCTTCCCTCAACGGCTTTCCCAGCAACAATAATAAGACTTGAAGACTCGATCGCTGTTTGAGTAATTTTATGTTCTGTATGTAAGAGAACGAAACATGGTGGCAGCGGTGAGTAGACCACCACTGCCTGTACTCTATGCTGTATAGAAACCGTAAGTAGCCACATCGATCTACGTTTTATTTCCTTCGTTCTGACTCGACTGACGAGCTGTCACTCTTCTGAGTCTTCAGCCATTGGCTTCATTCGTGCAACCATTACCGTTACGCTCGATCTCAAATCAAAACAGAGACTTTAGAACAGTATGGCTCATGCACCACCTCGTCACAATACACGAGTAAACCCACCACCCCTTTAAATGTGAAGAAGGGTGGAGATGAATGGAAATTGTTCAAGCAGATGTGGAACAATTATTGCATCATTGCAAGACTGAATGAAGAAGAAGAAACGTACAACAACAAGAGAGCTTTGTTTCTCCACACACTAGGGCCAGAAGGACTGACCGTGTACAATGGAATGCAGCTTCGAGATAATCCATCTGTTGATGATATTATCACTGCATTTGACGGTCATTTCATTGGAAAGACCAACGAAACATATGAAAGATACGTGTTCAACAGACGTGACCAAAAGGCTGATGAGTCTGTGGAAGACTACATTGCTGCTCTACGCACTCTTGCTTCAACCTGCAATTTTTGTGATTGCTTGAAAGACACTCTTTTGAGAGACCGGATCGTCCTGGGCATCAAAGACAGTTCTACTAGAAAGCGACTGTTGCAGGAAGCTGATCTGATTCTGAAATCCTGCATCGATATGTGTCGTGCTGCTGAAGCCACTTCTCATCAACTGAGATCTCTGAAATCCATTGAAGATGCTGTTGCAGAAGCCTGTTCTATGTCATCTCATGAACAGAAGTTGGGCAAGACTTGTAAATTTTGCGGACAGTCTCATATCTTCAAGAAGGAACTGTGTCCTGCATGGGGGAAGGTGTGCAAGACCTGCAAAAAGAAAAATCACTTCGCTGTCAAGTGTATGAAGAAGACTAAGAAAAGACTTCACCTGGTCGGGGAACAACATGAATCTGACTCTGACTCTGAAGATGAGTATTTGCTCGCAATCGGAGACAAAGCCCGTGAGAAAATCATCAAGGCTGAAATGCTCATCGGAGACATACCCATTGTCTTTCAGATAGACTCTGGTGCGAGTGTCAATGTGATTCCGAAGAAGTTTGTCAAGAATACTGCGCTTGAAAAATGTAAAACAAAACTGTACATGTACAACAGCACAGTACTTCATCCCAAAGGAAAGACACAAATGACTGAAAAATCCAAAGAATGGAAAGAAATTCAAAACTGACTTCATCATTGTTGAAGAAGACTTCATCCCTCTGCTCGGAAAAAAGACATCTGAGGACATGGGACTCATCACTGTCCACTATGATAACTTTGAGAGTGTATCAAAAATCTCAGCAAATACTGACCTTCTCTCTAGTTATGAAGATGTCTTCAATGATGAACAAGGTAGTCTACCAGGAGTTGCACACTTCAAAGTGGATGAAACTGTGTGTCCTGTCATCTCTCCTGCGTGTCGTATCCCTCACGCAATGAAATCGAAAATCAAAGAAGAGCTGAGCAAGCTGACTGAAAGAGAAATCATCACTCCAGTAGATGAACCTACAAGCTGGTGCAGTCGCATGGTAGTAGCGACGAAGAAGTCTGGAAAGCTGCGCATCTGCATTGATCCAAGACCTTTGAATAAGGCTCTGAAAAGAGAACATTACCCTCTTCCTGTCATGGAGGACATTGTACCAAGACTCGCTGGGGCCAAGGTCTTCTCAAAACTAGACCTCAGCAACGCTTACTGGCATGTCCATCTGGATGAAGAATCCAGTCTGCTGACTACATTCCAAACACCACACGGACGTTACCGCTGGAAACGACTTCCATTCGGTACATCTGTGAGCAGTGAACTGTTCCAGAAACGCCTTGACCAAGTTCTTGAAGGACTCGATGGTGTAATCGGCGTATCTGACGACATCATTGTGTACGGTGAAGATGATGAAGACCATGACAGAAATCTGACTGCTCTTCTGGACAAATGCCGCTCAGTTGGCATGAAGCTGAACAGGCAGAAAGCGGATCTTCGGAAGAATGAGATCTCCTTCCTGGGACACCTGGTGACCAGTGACGGCCTACAGATTGACCCAGAGAAGGTAGAAGCAATTCTGAAGATGCCCAAGCCTAAAAATGTTGAGAGTGTCCGACGCTTTTGTGGATTCGTCAACTACCTCTCAAAATTTCTTCCAAAGCTGTCTGACGTGCTTGAACCCATCAGACAACTCATGCATGAGGATGCTGAGTGGGTCTGGACTCCTGCTCATGACCAAGCATTTGAAAAAGTTCAAAACCTTGTGACTGAGGCTCCGGTTCTGAACTTCTACAATCCTCAAGAAGAACTGACCATCCAGTGCGATGCAAGTCAAACTGGACTTGGTGCTGCTCTTTTGCAGAATGGTCGCCCTGTAGCATATGCTAGCCGAGCACTCACTGAAACTGAGACCAGATATGCCCAGATTGAAAAAGAAATGCTGGCAATCGTATTCTCACTGGAAAAATTCCATCAGTACACATTTGGCCGACCAGTCCGCATTGACTCGGACCATAAACCACTGGAAGCCATTCTACAGAAACCTCTTTCTGCTGCCCCAAGAAGACTGCAAGGAATGATGCTTCGCATACAAGGCTATGACATCAACATCTGCTACAAAAAAGGCACAGAAATGTATTTAGCCGACACACTGTCCCGTGCCTACATTGAGACACCAAGCAAGCAGGAAGCCTTTGAACATGTGAACATGATCTCTTTTCCTTCCAATTAGAACGGAAAGGATCGCCAAGCTCAAAACAGCAACTGACAAGGATGAAACTCTCCAAATCCTCAAATCCGCCATCATGAACGGTTGGCCAGAAGACAAACAAAACCTGCCTGCTGAGCTATTCCCTTACTTCAGTTTCCGTGACGAGATGTCAGTTCAAGATGGACTGATATTCAAAGGAGAAAGAGTCGACATCCCAATCTCTCTACGCCCTGAAATGAAAGTTGCAGTCCACTCATCTCAATCCGGCATTGATGGTTGTCTGAAAAGAGCCAGAGAAAGTCTGTTTTGGTCAGGAATGACCGGTGACATCAAACACTTCATTTCCACCTGTGAAGTTTGCGGAAGTTATCAAGCAGCAAATCAGCAAGAAACTCTCCAACCTCATGAACTGCCATCCCGACAGTGGGAGAAAATTGGTGTGGACTTATTTGAACTTGATGGCAAAGACTTTTTGATCACTGTTGACTATTTCAGCAACTTCTGGGAACTCGACAGACTTGAAAACACAAAGTCAACGACTGTCATCAAAAAACTGAAAACACACTTTGCACGCTATGGCTCACCATGTGTTGTCATCAGTGATAATGGACCTCAGTTCAGCTCAGAAAACTTCAAGAATTTTGCTCTTGACTTCGACTTTGAGCACCGAACATCCAGTCCATACAACAGCAAGAGCAACGGCAAGGCTGAATCTGCAGTGAAAACAGCAAAAATTCTGTTGAAGAAAAACAAAGATGGAGACCAGTTCTTAGCACTGCTGAACTACAGGAACACTCCAAGCCAATCCACAGGAACCAGTCCGGCTCAACGATTCTTCAACCGGCGAACTAGAACTCTCCTTCCAACCTCAGAAAAGCTCCTCAAACCGAAGCTCAATATTGAAGTGGAAAAAATAAAACTACGTGCCAGTCAAAGAAAACAAAAGAAGAACTTTGACAAACGTGCCAAGGATCTTCCATCTCTCGAAGAAGGCGAACAAGTCAGAATTGACCCCTCTATACTTGGCAAGAAAACCTGGACGAAGGCAACTGTTGTTCGACGCCACAACCGATCCTACGATGTTGAGACCAACGGAACTGTATACCGTCGCAACAGAATCCACCTGAAGAAGGCACCTGAGAGGGATCATTCCACTGTGTCCTCAAAGACGGTAGTTCCAGCTACACAGCCAAGCCCACAGCCCACAGTGCGGACCAATGATCCATCACCACCTGCTTCTCCAATCAAGGACAATGGACCAGGAACTCCACAAGCTGCAATTCAGGTGTGTCCGCAAGTAATGCCTGCTCAACCTAGCCTGGTGAAGAGTCTACCAGGTCGAAGAAGCCCCGATTCAAAGATTCCAGTCCGAACAACCCGTTCAGGCCGTGAAATCAAAACGCGACGCATGCATGATTCCGTGTACAATTGAAAGACGCTGAATCGTAAAGAAATAATATTTGATTTTATTTGCGTTTGACAGACAATCCGAAGATGAACAGTGGACGATCACTTTGTTATTAACGATGGTAAATCCGAAGATGAACAATGAACGGTCACTTATTATCAAGTTGAACTGCAAACGGAAAGTCGCGTTGCGTTGTTCAGTTCATTTCGCATGTTTCGCCCTTTCTCTCTTTAAACAAAAGGGGATGTTACATTATCGCATGCTAATTGCACAACTGTTCGTGCACGAGTCAGAACTATTCTGTAAAGGGAGACTACTCTCTCGCCCTCTTTCCTCAACGGCTTTCCCAGCAACAATAATAAGACTTGAAGACTCGATCGCTGTTTGAGTAATTTTATGTTCTGTATGTAAGAGAACGAAACACCAAGTTCAAATCCCAGCCCACAAGATAAATGGCCTGTTTGCTGCCCATCTTAAAAGCTCAGATCATTGTGGTGTGTGCAGACTGTGCAGCTATATCCCGCCTGCACAGTGTGGGCAAAACAGTACTTACACACACACACACACAGAGTGTACACACACACACACACACAGTGTACACACACACAGTACACACACGCACGCACACACACACACTCACACACACAGTGCACACACACACACAATATACACACACAAACACAGCGCACACACACAATGTACACACACACACACAGTGCACACACACACACACGGTGTACACACACACACACACAGTGCACGCACACACACACAGACACACACACAGTGTACACACACACACACAACAGCGCACACACACTCACAGTGTACACACACACACACAGTGTACACACACACACAGAGCACACACACACTGACACAAAATACACATGGACATACACACACTTGAAATGAAAGTAACATAGTTCAGTGTTCTATGTAAGAGACAGCATCATCATCATCAGATGCCCTGCTGCATGGCGTTGGCGACCATGGACTTCCATCGATCTCTATCTCTCGTTGCACCTAGCATCTCCCCCACTCTCCTCGTCCCCAGCCACTCTGTAAGTTCGTCCAGCATTTTCTCCCTGGGTCTACCTGGTGCTCTCTTTCCCTCCAGCTTTCCCGTTGTGACCAGGTGCTCCAAATCCCCCTTCCTCATAAAATGGTCTATAAATGTTGCCTGTCTTTTCCTAATCTTCCTTATGAGTGATCTACTTGTGTCTGCATCTGTTCATACAAATTGAAAGCAAAGAAGGAAGCTTACGTCTGCCAGTGAAAATGATCATTTGTTTACATCAGTGACTTACATGCCCTGTTCATCCATCAGTGACTGAAAACAAGTCATAACTCAAATACACCCACATCTCAAACACTTTGCCCGCTGCCGTTTATGACAGATGAATCAGACGGAGGAAGGGAGGGGGAGAAGGAAAGAGTAGAAGTGTGTGTGTGTGTGTGTGTGTGTGTGTGTGTTGTGTAAAAGCGAAAGTAGATATCTCTGAAGATCATGCATGCATCAAAAACAAATAAATAGATATGTGGAACTCATAATGACGTACTATTTGCAAAATGGTCAGAACAAATAAATCTGTAAGTCGTGTTTGAATCAAATATAAGACGTTTGATCTGAAACTGCCAGCCATTTTCTCCATCTCTGCCATCTCAGCCCCCTCCACATCTGTTTACCTCGTTCACACGTGGTGATCTGTAGTTTTGTCTTTTTCTCGACTGTTTGTTGTGACATCCTTTACACAATTGTTTACCACCTCTAACTTTTTATTTCCTAGCTTCTTTCATTGACGTTTCCTTCGTTGTCAACGCGGTAAACTGCGCAAAAGTATATATGGAACAGACAGTGCCGACTCGCAGACGCCACCCGTCCCATACGGTAGGGAAAAAAAGGTAACTCCTGCCGGACTGGAGTTACGTCACCTGTACAGCCCAAACGAGAGAAAAAAAAATCGAAACGCCAAAAAAGGAAGTACCAGTTACTGATATCTTGCCCATTTTAATTAACAAAAAATATCATTTGTGAGAAATATTAGGCCTACGAGTTGAAGCGATTATTTACGATACAAATTTATTTATATATATTCGTCTATCAGTCCATACGATAGTATGGGGGTGGGGGTGGGGGTAAAGAGCATCAGAAATGGAGCACGTGCATTGTTTTCCAGCATATGTCACCAACAATTTGATGTCAGAATCAGCTGTCTGGCTATGACGACACAGTTAGTCGCATCATCGGTCGGATAACGTTACCGGTATAGGCCTAGTAAAAGACGAGAAACCGATTTCCAGCAAGATGAACATCCAAGGCAAACGATGGCTCATCATTCTTTTTGTTGGCCTCATCTTCGATACTATTGGTATGTAAACTTTTTTTTTCATAGTTTGGAGCAGACAACACATAAATTTTTTACTATTTAATTTTAATGAACTTATTCTTTATTTTATCTGTCTGCTTGTATTGGAGGCAATGAAAATAGGTATGTTACAAAAAAAATTCAAATATTTTTTATAAATATGCAATTACCATCATTGAAAAGAGCAAAAAAGAACTTTAAAATGGTATAAAAAGTTCTTCGATTGAATGTCTGTGACCGTGTATGTGCCGTTTCATCACAAAAAGCACCATAACTTTGGAACGACTGAACCGATTGAAAAAAATCTAATATCAGTAGAAAGGTCTTTGTTTAGCCAATATGATTAAGACCTTCATGAATCTCTGGGTCCTTGCATTAATTTAGGTAGGTCCAGACTCTTACGCTAATGGCTAACATGCAGCAGAACTGGTAAAAATTGCCGATTTTGAATTGCTTCAGCTCGTCTACCATTCATGATTGGAAGATAAAAATTTATGTCGACATATTAAATGAGCTTTAGGCATGAAACCTGTGTCTTTATTTGTGGTGTGAATGAAGTGTGCTTTGACCCTGAGCGATCTAAATACACATACCGAACGCAACGTTGGCGGCGACGTGCAATGTTTCCTCACGCGGTTTTCCCGGGACCGATCAACACCAGTGCTGTCGGAACTTTTACAAACGATACGCACAGCGGTGATTTTTGTATCAAATTAGGTCCTAAAGGGGACAGCCTGAAGAATCCAGTGTAATACATTTCGTCATAATTCAGTGCCGAAAAACAAACGTATTTTTAAAAGGCATCGTGAAGTCAAAAATTCTACACGCACAGTGTTGTATTATCATTCATTTTGTACAGATTAAATTGTTCTTAAGATCGTGCAAGTAGTATAACACAGGCTGCCGCTTGTAAAAGTTCCGAAAGCCAACACAAAAGGTACCGACACAGGGGACAGGGTTCAACGACGTCGTCCGAAAATGACGCAATTTATGAACGAGGAATGACTTTGACCCCATAGATCTAAAAAATCTTGAATGTGATCTGAGGGGAAAAAAAGATTCACAGACTGATTTGGTTTATAACTTGCTCTTCTGGAAATTTAATCTTGCAATTTTGATTTTAAAATTCTGCTGGTAGTAAGGACAGTGTATCTTTTCAATTGGTTATCTTAACAAGCAAACCTTTTTGAAAAAGTTTTGATGTTTTTTTTTCTTGCATAAACGCACACTTTTTCATAAGCTGTCATACAACATGAAAGATAATGTGTTATGTAAGTAAATATGTGTGTGCGTGTGTGTGTTATAAGTGTGCATATATATATAATATATATATATATATATATATAAACAAAATCAAATGCAAACAAAAAACACAAAGACTGACAATATTTGTTTACTCGATCAATATGTGTACAAAAATGAATTATTGCACAACAGGTAACGACCAGTAGATAGAACTGACAGTGCATGTACTATGCCAATTGTTTAAGACCTGTGGAACAGGCTGGTCAAGTGAGAAAGAGCTGACAGATCCTTTGGTTCAACTAACAGTGAATTCCAAAGAGATGGTGTGAGAAATGGAAAGCACAATGCTCAAGCTGACTTAAGATGACATTTTACTACCATCAGAAGCTTTTGTTTTGAGAATTTCATGCATCTATTTTATTTACCATTCAGATGAGACAATCCTAAAACATGTGTTAAGTGAATCAACAGAGCAAGAGAAGATGAGCTGACTGACTGTACAGGCCTACATATGTAAGTCTTGCACAAAAATTATCAAAATATCCATTTACAATGGCATCAGTCTTTGACTGGATGATCAGTCTGACTCATCCCACCCATACCCAGGTGGGGGGAGGTTGGCATCAGTCACTCATTTTATGTGGATAAATAAAGACCTTACCCACTATGAGACACTTGAATGACAACAGTAATACTAATAGTAATGATAGACAAGGCCTACTACTACTAGTTATGATAAATACTAGCACCTAATAATCATTCTATTAAGGCCTATACAGTGCCATCAGTCCATATCAAAGCATCCTTGTGCGCTTTACATAGGAACAAAACAAACTACAAGAGAAAAAAGATGGGGGAGGTTTGCCATGCCCATACATTAATGCAGTACAGGCCTAGGCTCAGTTGGACACATCAATTTAACAGGAATGCTGAATATTTGAAATAAAAGAAATCACATTTAAAGCATTAATCTTAACATTGTACCTAGGTCTTAAATTTGGAAAATTCAAATTTTCTTTAGCGTAATATATACTAATGATATAATTTTAGAAGTTCAGCATTACTGTGCATCGGCTCATCACACCTTTGGGTATCTGCTGTGTGTGTGTGTGTGTGTGTGTGTGTGTGTGTGTGTGTGTGTGTGTGTGTGTATTCACCGAGCTGTGTTCGTCAAACATCAGTCAGCAAGACTGTTGTGTGGGTGTACACATGTGACACTACTATGTGACCAATATCCATTGTCCCTCGCCATCATCTCAATGGTAAATAAAATAGATGCATGAAATTCTCAAAACACTTTGGAATGACTGAACCGATTGAAAAAAAATCACATATCAGTAGAAAGGTCTTTGTTTAGCCAAGATGATTAAGACCGTCATGAATCTGTGGGTTTTTGCATTAATTAGTAGTAATTGATTCATTAATTGCCTCAACTGGCTGAAGCAAAAATTACAGTTTCCAAAATCATCATATTTCTGACTTGAAAATTGTTGATTAAAGCCTCAAGATAATTATCATGATAAATTACAGCAGTTATTCAATATCATTAGGCTAAATCTTTATGTAATAATCCGTTACATTTTTTAATGAAAAACCACATTTAAGAATTTGTGAACCTGTGCATTTATTAAATACCTCTTTGGCTTTTATATACAGATGTTTATAATTATAAATAATATATGTTTATAATTATAATTATAATATATATGTGTATCATTATATATCATATATATGTGTATATAGATATAATTGATGTAAACATATTCATATTGATTAATTAAAATAAAAAATAGAGAGCCTGTGATGGTAGTATAAAAACCCTTAAAATAAAAATGAAAACTGTTAAATATTTCACTGAAAAGACCTCTCTAGCAAGTTTCCTGGTAACATAGAAATTGAGTCTTTATTAGGACTAAGAGATTACAGATTAATTACTTATTAAGCTGTTCTGAGGGGGAAAAAAGGTTCACAGACTGAATTGGTTTATAACTTGCTCTTCTGGAAAGTTCATATTACAATTTTTATTTTAAAAATCTGCTGGTAGTAAGGACAGTATCTTTTCAATTATTTACCCTGACAAGCAAACCTTTTCAAAAAAGTTGGGGGGTTTTCTTGCGTAAACACACATTTTTCATAAGCTGTCATACAACATGGAAGATAATGTGTTATGTATGTAAATATGTGTGCGTGCGTGTGTGTTATAAATGTGCATATGCATATATACATATACTTAAATATATATATTTAAATATACACACACACTCACACATTTATGTAACTATCTATATATCACTCAAAAAAACATAATTAAATGCAAACAAAAACACAAAGACTGACAATATTTGGTTACAAATGTTTTAATGCATAATGCTACATAAAAATAAATCCACAGAACAGGTAACAAGATGAAAAGGGTATTAGCAGAAATATATCATAACATACACGCACAAACACCAGACATAAAAATAAGCTACATTGCAAAAACAAAAAAATTCTGAAACGTATTTACATGAGTTACGTACATACAAATAGTCCACACAAACACAAAAAAGCACATAATCCGTAGTCACATTTACAGCTTGCTAAATGAAGAGATTATAAAAATGTGCAGACATTCTAAGAATGGAACATGACAGTCATATGCGTAAAAACCAAATATGTCAAATGCAAATCTAAACAATAACAAAAATTGAAAAAACAAAACATTATACATGAAGGGTATCCAAGTGTCATACCTAGACACACCCCAGTCCCCTTAGAGTGTACACACTTGACAGGAAGGCTTCTCTTGACATCATTTTACTGTCTACCTCTCCCAAGAATTTTTTGCTAAATACATGCAGCATACAAGTCACTTTTCTTCTCAGTACAACCATGCCATTTCCTCCTCTCCATCTGATACAGTGATGAAAATGACCGCTCCACATCATTAAATTGATAAGAAAGGGTGTCTATGTATCCCTGATGATTATTGGCATTATCATAATATTAGTGTTTAAAGCCCAGCCCACTACTCAGAGCTATATCGAGGGTACAACCATCTCAAGCAAAACACACATGTAAACATGTGAAGGACCATGCAAAAAACGAACATGGAAAAGAAAATAAGTACACATATCACAGCATTCACACAAATAATCAAATAATATGCCCTTGGCATTGGCAACCCCAACCAGATTATCACCAGAAGGATTGGGGGGAAAAAACATTAGCACATACGTGCACAAAAGCATTTATGCGTGTAAAAACAGGCTAATGTTACCTGAAATTGCCACGTAGCAGTTCACATTTACTTACAGCTAAAACTACAATTCATTTATGTATCCAATTATCAATTCAAAGAGGATGTATTTAAGGCTTTATGAAAAACTTACCAGAGGTGAATGGATCAGCAAAACAGAAAATGAAAAAGGAAGATATGACAAAGGACAAGATCAAGGCAAGGAAAAAGAGAATGAAGGAAAGTAAATTTCTACCACAGATTTTCCAGAAGGTGGAGATATTATACTGAAACAGCCCCCGACATCCCAAGGTGGGGGGGTTAAAATCCTTGCTTTCTTCCTACAGTAACACCAACATAATACTACATACCTGTCATTTATTCACTTATTATCCTATGAAACAAAATACAACACCAAGATGGCAAATGGGACCCCTATACATTCATCTCCACTTCTCTATTTATTCAGCATTATGATTCATGTTAAATAATGTACATGAAAGTATGTGTTGTCAGTACACACACACACACACACACACACACACACACACACACACACACACACACATACAGTGACACACACACACACGAGATAACAAAATCTCTTGGTCTGTCTTAATAAAACAAAAATACTAATTGAGTAAGAGTAAATCAGTAAAAATCTGCCACGGAATCTATGGTTTGTGAATTAAACTGAGTAAAACGCTGTGGTGTGCATATATGGACTGTTTTCGTGGCATAGCAGCCAGGAGTTACTTGAATTTTACCAAGCATAGCTTAAGAACGTGGACACCAGACCTTGTAATGTAGCAAAGGAGAATAGGAAGACAGAACATTATTTGATTTTGTATATATCCTGTCTGGTTTTGCTGTGATTGACGCATCAGTTCTATATCAGAAGGCAAAAGTGAAATATGTATGTTGTGCCAGATGGTAATAATATTAAAGAATTTAAATGGAGCAGTAGATAAGAACAAAAAACTCGGCTTTACCCTCAAAGAACAGCATAGCAGACGCCACTCTGCGGTAAAGATAACACATGCGGATTACGTTGATGACCTGGCTGTTCTCGCAGACCTCCTAAAGGATGCAACATCTCTCCTTCACAATGTCGAAAGAACAGCAAAGGAGATCAAGCTCCACCTCAATGCAAACAAAACAGAGTTCATCTGCCTGAATCAAGACACATCAGAAGGTATGAGAAGTCTCAAAGGAGATGTGATCAAACAAGTTCGATATTTTAAGTACCTTGGCAGCTACATTGACTCCACAGAACAAGACGTCAACACCATACTCGGAAATGCCTGGGGCGCACTAAATCAACTGGACAAAATCTGGAAATCCAATCTACCAGACACTGCAAACAAAGACCAGAACATCCAAAGAAGATCTTCATCGACAAACTGATCGATGATATGGGCTGTCAGTATGATGAACTACCTTCTGCAATGTCTGACAGAGAAGGATGGAAGAAACATGTCATGGATGGCCGAGCAAGCTCAACATGATGATAATTATGATGAAATGGATTCATGACAAGACAAGGTCTCCAAATATAACATCACAAGCCAGAGAAAATTTTGGAATGTCATAGTCCACCGCATCATCATACGAATCTTCACTTGACCAATAAACCACAACATACACTAGATTCCGTTTTTTCATTTTTTCTATTTTTCCATAGTACATGACTGGTTTATGAGCTTTCTCATCAAACCACATATTCCTTCCCACAGCAAAAGCGGACATGACATCCACAAGATCACATAATGTTTTCTCTTCTAGTTCAGGAAAGGTGTCCTCTGTTTCTTTGATATCCAGAGTCTTCAGCTGTGCCTCTAAAGTTTTTGTCTCTTTTTCTTCTCTCTTCTGCCTTCTTGAAGCAATTCATCTCGATAGTTCCTCCTTCATTTCTTCATGTTTTTGTTTGTTTGTCTGTCTCGTCTTTCTTGCGGCCTTGATCGACCAGCTAATCAATTTCTCTTTGTCATTTTCAACCATCAAGTCCAAGTCATGCATGACATTGTTCTTGATGGCTCGCAGCTTTGATGACATGAAGTGCATTGTTGCATTTGGTGCACGCTGCTTGGCAGCACTAAACATGCCCATCATTTGCTCAGCATCAATATTATGGAGTCTTGCTGTTTCAGTTTCTTTTTCTAAAACATCTGTGACATCCATTTCGAAATACCGATGATACTGTCAGTTCAGGACATCATTCACAGCAAGCAAACACTGTGTGATCATGTCCTTCACCTCATCATCTCTGGGGCAGACTTTTATGATGTGCTCAAAGATGGGATCATCTACGAGGGTTGTTCAATTTAAGATGTCACCACCCCCTTAAAAAACGTACCTCTCATCTCAGCAACTTGAAACTTTTACATCCCCTCGAAGTATTCTCCGTTGGCTAGGATGCAAAGTTCAAGCCTCCTACGCCAATTCTCAAGCGCCCTCTGATAGTCGGTTTTAGGCAGACCAGACAACTCTGATCTTACGGCTTTGGCGAGGTCTTGTACCCGGTCAAACTTACGCCCAGCGAGCTTTTCCTTCAGAACAGGGAACAGCCAGAAGTCGCATGGGGCCAAGTCGGGGCTGTAGGGTGGGTGGTCCAAAACTTGGATCCCTTGCTCGCTCAGGAAGGTTGTGGTGACCTTCGCCTTATGGGCACTGGCATTGTCATGCAGAAGAAGGGTCCTCTGGGTGCCGACGGTTGGGCGCTGCTCATGGATTTTTCCTACAACTTTGGGGAGCACAACTTGGGTATAGTAGGAGGCAGTGATTGTTGATTTCTCAGGCAAAATGTCAATTGCCACAAGGCCTTGCGTGTTGAAAAAAATAAAAAACAGTCGCTTGCGACTCTGGAATCCTGGGCGAAGAACAACTGGTCGGTCTCCGTCAGGGCCAACCCACATGCGGTTGCAGCGTTTGTTGGGGATGCCGTAGAATGTGAGCCAACTCTCATCTCCCGTCACTAAGTCACACAGTCGTTTTGGCCCGTTGGGCTCAAACTCATCGAGCAGTTTGCGTGAACATGCCACCCGCTGCTGCTTCTGATCATCACTTAAGAGATGTGGCACCCATCTTGCAGCCAGTTTTCTCATGTGAAGGTCTTTGTGCAGAATGTTGTTAATGGTGCCAATTGAAAGCTCACATGCCTCGCTTAATTCCCGCACAGTCGAATGTGGATCCTCCTCTATCAGTCTTTTCACATATGCAATGTTTTGTTCGTTCCGAGCTGGTAAAGCTCGCTCTGCACGATTACCCCAATCAGATGGCACTCTACCTGCTCCTAATTGTTTGACCCACCTGCAAACTGTGCGGTAAGACACACAATCCGTTCCGTAAACAGCTTGCAAATCTGCGTGTATCTTCCTACAATCGTCACCAAGTTGTAGCCTTGTGAAAGTGTAGAAACGAAATTGCTCATTGGTGACGTCCATTTTTTTCAGGCTCAGCTATTTGAAACACATTTGTAATTACGTCATACTCCGAGTTGCGTCATGATGTCAACTTTATTTTCTGCATGCTAATCAGGTAAACTTTAAAGTTGTGTTTGGTATAAACATTTTTCTGTGCATTGCTTCGTTTTCAAACGGCAAGCCTAGTGTCATCTTAAATTGAACAACCCTCGTATAGTGTTGCCAAACAAATCTGAATGTTCTGTCAGTAGAGCCAGAGGAGCATTTGTTACCTCCAGAATTCGGTCTCTGATCTTTCTGACAATACTGATCCCTTCCAGATGCGTGGGTGATCCTGCTGCTGATGCATAAAAAGTTTGCATCCAGGGGCCAGTCAAAACTTTGCCTAGCAAACCAAGCACACACATCTGGCGGAATGCTGTATCATTTTCAAAGTCTGCTCTTAGACTGTCTGTAAGGCCTCCACATGACAGAGCATCCAAATTGAAAAACGTTCTAAATATGATGTTGTGATGTATCAGAACACCACAGGTATGAAAAAGTACATGTAGACGATTTCCCCTGTAGCGTGGTATTACCCCCTTTGACAAGTTGTTATCCTCTAAAAAGGAGATGAATGTTTTTGGATCCCCTTTGCCATCTTTGTAACATATTTTGCTTATCTGGAGAACAATATTGGCTGCAAGGCAATCTTTCCCAAAGAGAAAACCCTTCGATGACTGAAGAGTTTTCAGGGCTGACTTGCAGACAGTTGTAATTGTCTCCAAGGGGTGCAAGTGACAATTTAATTCATTTAAACTTTTACCCCAAGCTCTGTTGACCTTTTCAATAGTTGCATGATTGACTGCAGCTCTATCTGACATAGAACTACTGATGTTGCCAATGATTGTTTTTCTGACTTCCTGAAAGGTATATCCATAATATTCAGCATAAATGCCAGCCAGGTGGTCTACTGAATCACATATATGAGATGCATAGTCTTCTGCAGTCCCACCTGGCAGCTGGTCAATGGAAATGACATAACATTTATCTTTAGTTGTTACATGCACAGAATTGATATGGATACCTTCTTGGGTTGTTGCATCAAATCCCAATGTGAGATTTTCAGTGGACATGGCAACATCAGCAGCCTGCATGTCACAGATCGAGCCCAGCTCACAAGCCATTTCTTCAACAGAGCTGCGTTGGGGTATTTCAAGCAAAGACACATCTAAGCGCTTTGAATACTTTTCAATTATCACTGGAATGTTTTTCGTGGGGACCTGATTTACAATGGCGTCATACACCATCAAACGCATAAAGGGAGCAAATGTCTTTTTGTCTTTCTTCGTAAATTTAGTTGTCATACTTTGTACATTTGACTGTGCCATCAACTTTTCTTCAATCATTAACTTTTCGTTTTGAAGAGTTCTGATTTCTTCATCTTTCTTTTTTATTTCTGCTTTATATTTTGCTTCGACCTCAAATGTTGCAGAAAAAAATTTGTCTGTGATGTTCTTTTTCACTTTTTGTAGCTGGTTTCTGAGGTAAGTGTTCTTAGCCTTTAATTTAGTAATTTGCTTCCTTGTTACTTTATTTGTTATTTTATGTTTTAATATTTTAATTGTTTTTTCTTTTCTTCTGATAGTTTGATTCAGGTGCTTGAATCTACAAGGTTCTGATTTGATTTTTGCCTGCAACACTTTTACTTTTTCCCGTTGTCTTGCTTTTAGACATGCACGGTCTTTGGACAAGAATGATAGTCTTCTTTTTAGTGACTTTTTTCAAGAGGTGTCTTCTTCTTCAGACCGAAATCTCTTAAGAACTGGGTAATGTCCTGATGATAAAGATCCAGCACCTGAGTAGACTGGGATCAGTGGAGATTCTGAATGGATTGTACCTGAAGTTGATGGCATTGGTTCAGAAGGAGATAGTGAAGTTGATGGCATTGGTACTGATGTGGGTGTTGGTGAGATTGATGATTCAAACTCATGTTCTACTAAACAGAGTTTTGCTACAGTTGCTGTGGGAGGTTGATAATGTTCAAGGAAGCCTTCCTGGCAAATGGTGTGTACACTATGTTTTGAAGATTCAGTACAATAATTAATCATATGATACTTTAATCTCTGGACTAAAGCATGTATATGGTGCAGAACTGGCCAGAATCCAAACTTATCATGAACACCTTGTATAGTTCTAGTTACAGACTGACCGTTTTCCAAAAACAACAAATACACATGTCCACAGTTGCATGAACCAGGTTCACCACCACCATTATCAGGAAGGATGTAGTTGTCCATCAGTATCGTCAGCCTTGGCCAGGTTCCCGAACATGTTGTCCATGCTTCTTTTAGGCATGATGATTACAGTCACTGCAAAGACAATCATTTACAATACTTTTAATTTTCCAGTCTATATACAACAACTGAACTTAAGAAATATAACTGTGCTCTGTTAAGTTATGATCATAAAATAAAATACATATTTATACAGAATAAGGTAATGACTCTTTATTAAAATAGGCCTACTTTACATAAGAAGTCAATAGTATTCTGTGAAATGTAATACTATACAGGACTGCAGATGAGAATGCGATCTGACTCTCAATATGAATTAATCACTGTAAAATAGTTAGTGAGTAATCCTGGACTCATTAAAATACAGACAGAAAACGAGATAACTCTTCATATTCCATGTGTATTAAGCAGGCGCATCATGTGCAAAACTTTCTCCAAAATACCGATTTCATTAACATTGTGGTGTAAACTATTTTCACGTATTTGCAGGGACAACATTTTGATTCACAGTAAAAACATAAGTTTAAAAATTTGTCTTTTACTATGATAATGAATAGTAAGCAAATGATAAAATGTCAAGCACTGAGCAGACTTTAATGAAGCAAACCACACACACACACACACACACACACAACATACAACAAGACATACAACACACACAACACAACACAAACACACACAGACCATTCTGGTCAGCATACTTACTTGCTTTCCAATAAATTAAAACCAAATTGAGACCACTCTGGTCAGCATACTTGCTTTGTTTTCTAAAAATAAAACAAACAAAACTGAAGAAAATTTCAGAAGCAAGCAAGCAATGAAGACATAATAGAAACAGAAAAAAAAGTAGGCCTACATGCACTCTTGACTTCAAAGTAGTTAACTGTTAACAGTAACTTGCACACACCCCAGTGTAAACACTGTTTGAAAATATGCTGCCTGTAATTAGTGTAAAGATTGTACAGCAGCGTCAGTGCTTCTTTGTACAGCTACAGCACTGCCTGTGCAGACTGTCTGTACAGCAGTACTGTTGTTTTTTGCGGGCCTACATGTAGTCTGAGTACTTACCTCCAGCAGGATGGGTACCTGAAAGTTTTGAAAAATTGAAATTTTACTTTCATTATTATAGTCCAGTGGTTAAACGATATCCTTAGGGTGTGAAAGGTTTTCCTATCCCCCCCCCCCCCCTTTCCACTGTGTCTCTAGTGGCAAACTTGGTGCTAGTTTTTTTGTATTGAAGCTACACAAAACAAAAGTCGTGTTATCAGCACAAACTCAGTGCACATTACATATCCCACAGCAACAAAGATTTGTCCACAGCAAAATTCAGCAGAAAATTACTGTATTCCAAGGAAAACAAAAATACATCCATACAGAACAGAAAAAGAGTGGCACTGAACTGTGGCTACAAGCCTCCCAGAATACAGCAGCCCCAATTTTACATGGCAAAATCAATTGTGACCAAAACAATTTTTTTCTAAATGAATAAATAAAAAGCACAATTTGTATACAAACTTCCACATTATATATATGAAACTTAACACAGGTTCCGCTCACATGGTTGATTTTAAACTTTGCATGTATTCCTATGAATGAATATAATACGTATAGTTTGTGCCTGAAACTAAGCGACAAAGAAACTAAAAAGATAAATACCTGACTGAAGGTCTCAGATTCATAATCATCAATGTTTTAATTTAAAAAACTAGGCGTGGCCCAGCTGCTGTGCATGTAGATGCTGGGGCCAGATGCTTGAGGGCTCTTGTCCTGATGATAACATATAATATAGGCATTTTATTTTATTCATTTAATGTATTAAGACAACAAAAACAACAACAAACTAACGAATGAAAACAGAAAAGTGTGTGTGAATGTCATACGTTTCATTGAAATAGATGTAAATGTACTGATATAATGATACAGATTTATGTGTACATTATTAAATGACATGTGACTGCAAACATAGTCCGCTTTAAATGAATGGAGCATACTTTCAGTAATAGGTAAATAGGTGTAACAAATTTTTATTTCAGTTTAGTCATGGAAAGAAACAGATGCACTATATACCTTGCTAGAGGTCTCGCACTCAGGCTTCAGAGTACTATCCAGCCACTCATTTATTTTTAATTCTGATGCAGCGTCTTTTTTCTGTTTTTTTGCTGGAGGGCTCTTGTCCTGAAAACAAATCTTTTCTCAAATGCCAATGTCTTCATAAGTTCCACTTAAGAAAATGTATATGTCATATTCTGTCTCTAGTGTACATGTATTCCTGTGAGAGATAAAATTATTAAGACTTCATGCATTAAAACCACCTATCCCATTTAAAATGCCAAAACCCAAATGTGTGATGAGAATAATAAATAGCCTACGTACATATATAGCAAACCTCTAGTAATAAAGTTTTCTTTTCAAAATCAAACAATATGTGTACAAAAATGAATTATTGCACAACAGGTAACGACCAGTAGATAGAACTGACAGTGCATGTACTATGCCAATTGTTTAAGACCTGTGGAACAGGCTGGTCAAGTGAGAAAGAGCTGACAGATCCTTTGGTTCAACTGACAGTGAATTCAAAAGAGATGGTGTGAGAAATCGAAAGCACAATGCTCAAGCTGACTTAAGATTACATTTTATCACCATCAAAAGGTTTTG
This sequence comes from Monoplex corrugatus, assembly GCA_030674185.1. NCBI lineage: Eukaryota > Metazoa > Mollusca > Gastropoda > Littorinimorpha > Ranellidae > Monoplex > Monoplex corrugatus. The sequence goes on from JAPXFY010000035.1 coordinate 23,719,482, forward strand.
TTTTGAGAATTTCATGCATCTGTTTTATTTACCATTCAGATGAGACAATCCTAAAACATGTGTTAAGTGAATCAACAGAGCAAGAGAAGATGAGCTGACTGACTGTACAGGCCTACATATGTAAGTCATGCACAAAAATTATCAAAATATCCACTTACAATGGCATCAGTCTGTGACTGGATGATCAAACAGTCCGAGTCATCCCACTCATACCCAGGTGGGGGGAGGATGGCATCAGAGTCACTCATTTTATCTGGATGAATAAAGACCTTACCCACTATGAGACACTTGAATGACAACAGTAAGAGTAATGATAGACAAGGCCTACTAATACTAGTTATGACAAATACTAGCGCCTATTAATCATTCTATTTAGGCCTATACAGTGTCAACAGTCCATATCAAAGCATCTTTGTGCACTTTAGATAGGAACAAAACAAACTAAAAGTGAAAAAAAGATGGGGGAGGTTTGTCATGCCCAAACATTAATGCAGTATAAGCCTAAACTCATTTGGACACACACCAATTTAAAAGGCATGCTGAATATTTGATATAAAAAACAATCACATTAAAACATTAATCTTAATCATTGTATCTAGGCCTTAAATTTGGAAAATTCAAAATTTCTTTTAGCGTAACAATATTAATTTCAGTGTAAGTTCAGCATTACTGTGCATCGGCTCATCACACCTTTGGGTATTTGCTCTGTGTGTGTGTGTGTGTGTGTGTGTGTGTGTGTGTGTGTGTGTGTATTCACTATTTGTGTTTGTTTGGTGGTGGTGGTGGTGGTGTGTGTGAGTGTGTAGTCACTGAGCTGTGTCTGTCAAACATCAATCAGCAAGAGTGTTGTGTATATGTTCCGCGCTAATTACCGATCGGTGCAATCTTAAGATCGCGCTGCGCGTTTTAACGATCGTATAATTGCACGGCAATCTGAAGATTGTGCAAAGGCCGGCTTGCGCGTTTTTAGGATGTGCGCATTCTTATGATGAAGGCACTGACAGTATGCTTTTCGTAGAGATGCTGAAACTGGGTTATCACATGATCAGGTCACATACAAGTTACATTCACACATTTTCAAAAGTGTAAAAACATGAAAAGTAAAATTACCGTATCGCAAATTGAAGAGCTCACAAGATGGATACAATGCCAGGTATCAAAGTTCACAAAGTACATTTAATTTATTTACAGGTGTCGCAAATCCAATGTCCTATTTTCGCACCGGGTTTCAGTCCACAACACTTGAAATGGTACCACATCAAGCAAGATTCCCATTCGATCATGCTTGTTCCGTCGTCTGTTCCTCGACACTTGCAGTGGATGTTGACTTCATACTCTCTTACAATCGAATTTGACCGAAAGACCGACTCCGCTGGCGTTCGTTCGAAGAACTTGGTTGTGAAGGCGTGGTCCAGATGTTGACGGATGTCTTCATCGTACTTTAGAGAGACTGGGTCGTCACCGTAGGCCAGAGAAACTGAGAAATGAATTACGTAGGGGCCGCAGTTGTAACTGTTAGTCTGTTGGTCAACGTTGGCGAGCTGGACGATGATACGGTCGTTATCAGATTTGAGGAAGCTGGCGATCTTGTTGATGACTTCTGTGGAGATGCGGCCAGAGTGAAGGGAGTCGTAAACAATCACGTGGTGGTCGGATGGTGCGTGGACGTTCGAGATGCAGATCCAATGTTGATGGGCGTGAACAATCTGTACGAATTTTCCATTCGGTTTCTTCGTCTTGTTTATTGTAAGCAGGAGAGGTGATTGTAGCCCGTCGAGGGTGGGATCGATCTTTTTTATGAGCTCGTTCGCTTCATCCATGTGTCGGTCTGTAAGGCAATTCTTTTGATCGACTTTAAGGAGGATGCTGTGGACGGCATCAGTTTTGCGGATGGGGTGGTTGCGACATGCGTGGGTGGGATGGCAATGACTTGTGCATTCCTCTCTCTTCTTACGGCATGGGCACTTCGTTGTGAGGCATTTTCCAGCGCACTTGCAGTGAAGCTTGGCGGGTTGTTTCCTCGGATATGCCTGTCTTGCCGCTTCTCTCAGGGTGATGGTCTTGTCCGTCTTGGGCGTGATGATTCCGCTGTATTCCATCAGCTCTCCTCCATGGTATGTTCCAATGGTGCCGAACTCTGTAGCCAGGTGATACCGCTTGTCAATGTCTCCGGTAATTTTCGTAATTACGGCTGGCAGGCGTCTTGGGTTGCTGCTGGCCCTGTCCAGTTTCGGGACGTCGACAGTCACGTGGTCCCCAATATCGAATTCTGTGACTTGAATTCTTTTTCGCTTCTGCCACCTGTTCTTCATCGTCTTGGCGTTTGCCTCATAGTTTTTCTTTGCCACTTCTCTGATTTTTTTATGCTGGGATTCTTGGGTCTTGGGCTCTGGAGGCTGAGTGGCCCTGGGCGCTGGTTCTTGCGGCTGGGTGGTCCTTGGTGCTGGTTCTGGAGGCTGGGTTGTCCTGGGCGCTGGTTCTGGCGATGACGGGATTGTGTCAGCTGAAGTTGGGCACTCTTCTTGGGTGATTTCGTCATCCAAGTCTTCTTCATCAATTATTGGAACTGATGAGCCTGGTACAAAGGAGGACTGTGGCTGTTGGCCGAAAACGATAGCGTATGGCTTCTGCTTCACTGATTCCTGTACGGTGGTATTCAGTCCATACTGGATGCGGGGAAGCCAAGAGGCCCAAGGTGTCTGGCTGGTGATCCCTTGTTCGGCTTTTATTGCAGCAAGTCTTTTCTCCAGTGTCTTGTTACCGTTTTCGATCAGTCCTTGACTCTGCAAATGGCGCGGGCGTCCTCGGACGAAGATGACGTCTCCTCCCCACTGATCGAACAGGGCCTCAAGAAGTTGATTGACGAATTCTCGCCCGTTGTCGCTGTGGAAAATCCTTGGCACACCTAGATAGCTCAATACTCGCTGCTGCAACATCTCAGTCACCTCTTGCGCTGTCTTGCTTCTCAAGGGGAAGATGACATGGTACTTAGAAAAGTGGTCCATGAAATGTCCTATCCATTTATAGTCGCCGTCTGGATCATGGCGCATGTCGATTAGATCTACTTGTACTCGATGTAGGAATCCTTTTGAAATGATTGGGCGCAGTGGTGGTCTAACCATTTGTGACGCAGACAGCTGGCACACTGGGCAGTTCTTTGTAAACTCCTGGACGTAACTGCGGGGTATGCCGTAAAACAGCCGCTGAACTTGATCCAGTGTCTTTTTGTATCCGGCATGCTGAGTTTCTTGGCAGTGGATATCTTTGACAACTTGAAACATCTTCTCTGCGTGGACTACTCTTCTGCAATTGAATCCAGGGGTCTTTTCTTTTCATCCGCAGGTACTACCAGGGAATTGACGACATCTAGCGCAGGTATATTCTGTATCGAAAACTTCTTCTTCTTGACCCAGGCCTTGAAATGTGCAGAGACAGATGAGGTCGGATCGTTAAGATGCTGGATGATGGCGTCGTACTTCCCCTTGGAGATGACGTATGTTGTCAGAAGCTGGTCTCTTATTCCTTTCATATGTTCCTCTAAGTTGTTGAAATCCATGTTGAAGTTGTAGCACGTTTCTTGATTCTGTCTGACAAAAGTCGTGAACTGGAATGAAATGCCTTCGCGCTTGGCCCGTGTTCACTCACACAATAAATGCCCGTGTTCACCAATTAGCACCAGGCCTTTGATCTTGATGAAATCATCTCACTCACGCAATCTCGAGACTGCCGCGCAATTATATGATCGTCACTCACTCACACAATAAATGCCCGTGTTCACCAATTAGCGCCAGGCCTTTGATCTTGATGAAATCATCTCACTCACGCAATCTCGAGACTGCCGCGCAATTATATGATCGTTAAAACGCGCAGCGCGATCTTAAGATTGCACCGATCGGTAATTAGCGCGGAACATATACACATATCGGGAGATGTGACAATACTATGTGACCAATATCCATTGTCCCTCGCTATCCTTAACTAGAGTAGTCCTATCTAGGTCTACACTTTGTTGCTAAACATGCATAGTACAGTAGTAGTGCGAGTTTTAATCTGATCCAATCTAAAGTCCAGAACTCTATAGGCTGATAATGAGGGGCAGCAGACCTAGAAGTTCGGCTGCCCATTGCCGCAGTTTGCTGAGTCATTTAGATCCTCAAACCAGCGTCTACTAGATCTAGACTTACAACCAGCATCTACTAGATCTAGACTGACAACCAGCATCTACTAGATCTAGACTGACAACCAACGTCTACTAGATAGATCTAGACTAACAACCAGCGTCTATAGATCTAGACTGACAACCAGCGTCTACTAGATCTAGACTGACAACCAGCGTCTACTAGATCTAGATCGACAACCAGGGTCAAACTGAAGCCTGTATTTCGAGTACAGGTTAAAATCTGCACAAAATTTCACACAATAAGGTAAAGATGCATTGTCTTATATCATATGTTGGTAATGTTGTACAATAAATACGAAAATGAATAACTACAGCCAATAGGTTCAGCTGGTATGGCACTGATAAGTCTGACGGCCATAGTAAACAAGGCAATAACAACGATCAACACACCAACTATCTGTAATATGGCCTAAAACGGTTCCAGGGATTAAAATCTGCACCAAATTTTACACATAAGCAGGAAAATGCATGTTCTTATTGGTAATTAATTTCAAATGAACTAAAGATCATACCTGTAAGTTTGGGAGATAACGGCCGAACAAGCACAATTTACAACACCACCGCCACGTCAGCCGTTGGGAGGAAGCTCGTGAAAATGACCAGGTCATCATGGGAAAAGTATGGACTTCGGTACACAGATCGGTAATTATCGGCCACATGAATACAGTAACGAAACAAAGAGCGATTGTTTGCCTACCCTCTCGCGTGCGCCGCCACGACGGAACAGTCTTCGGTAAATTTTTCGCGCACGCGTAATCGCCGATTGTGACGTACCTAATGAAAAGGCCGACTACCTGGCCAAGAAGGCTACAATGATAAAGATGTCTAAGTCCTTGATCCCTTACACAGATGTCAAATCGAAAGTACACAGTTACGTAAGAAATCTGTGGCAGGAGGATTGGAATGAACAGATAGATAACGTAGAAAAGCGTTTGATTTTGTTCCGCATGAAAGATTGCTTATCAAACTGCAGTATTATGGTAGAAAGAAACTCTAGGGAGAGCTAGACAACAGAAGGTCTTCAGAGAAGTAACCCCCTTTAGACAAGTGTTTCGGCCCTGAACTCTACACTCTCGGGGGGGCCGGCCACATCCAGGTCATGACTCCTGGATGCCCTTCTGCTGTTGTCTTTTTTTTTTTTTTTTTTTCCCCACGCCGGGGAGCGAATCTGGGCGATTCTGCGCTTCAGAACTGCGGTACGCGGTTTTACCAATGTGCTAACGGGGCACACATCATCTGTAGGGAATTTAATCCTTATGAAGTTCACTTTTGGTTCCTCCTTGCCCAGATCCAGCTTGAGCTCCTTTCTGCTGCCTCTGCCATCGCTTTAAGGCTCTAGTCCTCTTCTTCCCAGAAATGGCGAGTTGTTTCATGAGATCATAAGCGGAGGTGCCCACAAACCCTCTTGCCCCGACCTCTATGGCGAAGATTTTGACCCGCAGACCTGCTTTCTTCAGGGTGCTGGCAAGACCGGCGTATTTTTCGGTCTTGTAGATATGTGCTTCTTCCATTCTGCTTTCGTATGGCACAGTGAGTTCTATCAGAATCACTTGTTTCGAGGAGTCAGAGTGGAGAGCGATGTCTGGTCTCATGCCTGTCTTGCTGATGACATCTGGTAATTTCTCCACTCTGGGAGGTCTGCTGTACACTCCCAGTCAACTGCTCCATCCAGAAGACCCTTTGGCAATGTGCTGGTTGTCATAGCAATTTCGGGCCAGACCTGTTTCCCTCCTGCTTTGTAGAACGTTGTCATAGCAATTGGTGCGTTTGGGGTCATGGTTTTTTCGCTAAGCACGTCTGTGATCACTTTCAGAACTTGGTTGTGCCTCCATGTATACCTTCCTTGGGCTAGCGCTACTTTGCAAGAGCTTAGGACATGTTCCACCGTTTGTTTCTTCTGACAGAGCGGACATGCTGGGTCATCTGATTTCCCCCATTTCACTAAGTTTGCATTCGAGGGGAGCAGGTCATATACAGATCTGAGGAGGAAGCTTATCCTTAGAGGAGCCATGTGCCACATATAGTTCCAGCTGAGACTTCTTTGGAGTGCACTGTCCCATGTTGTCCATTGCCCCTGTTGACCTTGCTGGGACTGTCTTCTGCACTCTTTTGACATCTTCTTTCTTCAACTCCTGTATGATCATGTCTCTTTTTTCCTTCCCTTTGGCTTTGGACCACCACTGCATTTTTGTTGCTCCCAGTCCCTGTCTGTTGGTTTGCGTGTGTCCAATTATTTCTTTGATGCTGAGGTTTCTCTTGGCATTGTTTACAGCCTCTTGGACTTTCCATTTTCTGCCAGTTCTCAGCTTTGGCTGAACTGATCTCACGATATTGTCTTCCGATTCCTCCAGCATGCTCAACAGTCTTGCTTTTCCAACTTTGTATTCCTCCACTATGGATTTGAGAGGTAGCTTCAGCATTGCTTGACGACAGTAGAATGCAACATCAGTGAGACCAGGTGGGACACCGAGCCATTTTCTTGTGTATTTGTTGATTTTGGCTTCCATTGCTTTCACTGTGCTGGTGCAAATGCATAGATTAGCAGTGGCCACAGCAGTTTTAGTATCAGCATGAACTGTAGACACCAGACTTTGTATTTGCCTGGCATTATGGAATTATGGGTAAGTTACTAGCTTGGATTAGAGTCTTTTTAAAAGACAGAAAACAGTTAGTTAGAGTTGGAAATGATTACTCTAAATATACAGATGTTCCGAGTGGTATACCTCAAGGGAGTACACTTGGTCCTGTTCTTTTTACTATTTTCATAAATGATTTACCTCAGAAAAGTAACGGTTTTTGTAAGATCTTTGCAGATGACACTAAATATACAATACACTCCTAATTATAGTATACTGCAGAAGGATTTAGATACATTGGTCCAATTGGTCAGAAACTTGGAATCATTTCTTTAATGCTTCAGAATGTGAAGTCTTGTATTTAGGAAAAAGTAACCCTTGTAACAAATATTCTATGATAAATGATGGTATTACCTATGAAATAATAGAATGTTTAGAAGAAAAAGATTTAGGAGTAATATTTGATAAAAGTCTCAAATTTGATAATCACATTCAAAATGTTGTTAATAAATCAAACAAGTTGCTTGGAATCATAAAAAGAACATTCTCATACATAAACAGGGAGACATTTTTATATTTGTGCAAAGGCTTAGAGTTAGAGATGCCTCATTTGGAGTATGGTAATACTATTTGGTTTCCACGTCTTAAAAGACAGTCAGCATTGACAGAGAAGATACAAAGAAGAGCTACTAAATTTTTCAAAATTATTCACATAGAGAAAGAGTAGAATTACTCAATTTACCCAGTTCAAAAGCAAGAAGAATGAGGGGAGATCTGATCCAAAGTTTCAAGATTTTTAACAATATAGATGACGTAGATAGAACACGATTTTTTAAACTGACAAACTATGACAAAACAAGAAATAGTACTGATAAAATATTTAATAGTACTGATAAAATATTTATAGAATATTGCAAAATTAACATTAGAAAGTTTTATTTTACAAATAGAATTGCACATGTATGGAATGAATTACCAATCAAAATTGAAAGAGCACAAAACACAAACTCCTTTAAAAACCGGCTTGACCATTGGAAACATTACATTGCACTTAAATACGAATATGATGAATGAATCATTAAAAAAAAAAAAAAAAAAAAAAAATGGGCGTGGGACAAACCTAGGGTACGTGTGTTGGAAAAGAAAAAGAAAAATGATGCGACTTGAAATAGCCAAACGGCTAATGTGTTATGTCCCTATTGCTAAACTAAACTAAACTAAACAAGACAAATTTCGAAACAGTGCAAGACACCAAGGCCCTCAGTGGAGGCGTTAAACCCGCTGCCTCCCAGGCTGTTCAACAGCCAAAAGCAGCCAATGTTGGCAACCCAGGGAAACCCAGTCACCGTGGTAAACCCGCCCTCCCGTCCCGGCCGTCCGGGAGCAGCTCCACAGGAAATGGAGGAGGGCAAAAAGTAACGTTGGTGGAAATGAAGAACTCTCCTCCAGCACTTAAAGGGCATAAGCCCGCGCTTCCTGCAGGCAGGTCAGCCGTCAGGTCTGACCGCCTGAAAAAAGCAGAACAAGAACTAGAAAAGAAGTATGCTCCTTTACAATCTGAGGATGACAACACAGATATGGACTGAATTGTCTTGTGCAATTCCGCTAATAATGCAGAGTATAGTCCATTGGAACATACGAGGTGTCCACTCCAATCTAGAGGAGCTCCAGTTTCTTTGCCGTGATCTGCAGCCTGCTGTAGTGGCTTTACAAGAAACGTTAATAGGTGAAGGAAAGAAATTTTCCTTAATGAATTTCAACATTATTTCCAAAACAGCTCAACCTAAAGATGAAGGAGTAATAGGTGGAGTCTGTCTGCTGGTACACCGGTCCGTATAATTACATATGGACGACAGGATTCTCTCCTCCCTCATGGCGAAAAGCCCTGATTGTCCCTCTGCCTAAACCTGGAAAAGATGTATCCAATCCATCCAATTATCGGCCAATAACCTAACCAGTCGTCTTTGCAAAGTGATGGAGAAAATGGTCCAATAAGAGACTGATGTGGAAACTGGAGAATGACGGCATCTTGGCTAAAGAACAGTGCGCTTTTCGCAAGCACCATTCCACAGTAGGCTAGATCATTTAATTCGTCTTGAAACGACCATCCGTAATGCGTTTCTGAAGAAACAGCATGTAGTGGCTATCTTCTTTGATTTAGAGAAAGCCTATGATACCACCTGGAAATCGGGAATTCTTATGGATCTACATGAATTGGGTTTTCGGGGTCACCTACCTACGTTTATCCAAAAGTTTTTGGCTGAGCGACAATTTCAAGTGCGGGTTGGTACTACTTTGTCGGATATCCATGAGAAAGAGCTGCATGTACCACAAGGGAACATTCTCTGTCCTGCGCTGTTCAGTATCAAGATCAACAAGATAGTCAAATCAGTACAGCAGTGCTCGGACTGTTCCCTGTTTGTGGACGATTTTGCGTTTACGCAAGTGGAAGCTTCTATGCAGGCGTTCAGCGACGGCTGCAGCTGTGTGTAGATAAGATCCAGCAGTGGGCAGAGACCAATGGCTTTACTTTTTCCTCAACCAAAACAGTGTATTCATTTTCATAACCTGCGAAAATTCTTTGCTGCTCCAGAAGTTCGCCTGGGACAGTGCATCATTCCAGCTGTAAAAGAAGCTAAATTTCTGGGTTGATTTTTGATGAAAAGTTGAACTTTCTCAGTCATATCCAACATCTGAAAACATCGTGCCAGAAAGCTCTGAATATTCTTCGAGTTATAGCTCATACAGACTGGGGTGCCGACAAGAAAACGCTATTACATCTGTACAGAGCTTTCATTCGCTCTAAACTGGACTATGGCTGTGTAGTATATGGGTCTGCGAGCGTCGTACTTAAAGGTACTGGATCCCATTCACCATCAAGGGCTGCGTCTATGTCTTGGTGCATTCAGAACAACTCCTGTGTATATTTTGTATGCAGAGGCAGGGGAACCCTCCCTGAGCAACCGTAGTCTGAAACTAAGTTTAAATTTCTGTTTGAAACTGTTCTCTGAACTGGAAAACCCAGCTTATGACTGTGTCTTCAACGCCAGATTTCAAAGTGACTTTGAAAAACATCCGAAAGTGACTCCTCCTTTGGGGCTGGGTATCCGTCCCCATATGGAAAAGGGACATATGAATTTAGCCATTGTTAACGACTTCTCGAAGTTTCCACATAGTCCACCACTGACGTTGAAAACACCAAAGGTTTGTTTTGATGTTGCTTCCTTCCATAAAGACAATACCAGTGCACTGGCGTAGAAATCGTTTTATGCGGAATTGTGTGAAAAATCGTCATCCCGCAGAATCTTCACTGATGGGTCCAGGTGTGATGAAGGTGTTGCTGCCGCTGCCTTTTGCTCCGAGATTCCCAATCGAGCATTTTCAAAACATATTCCATCTGAAAGTTCTGTTTACACTGCTGAACTGACTGCTGTGGTTTTGGCAATAAAAATGGTGTCCCAATCCAAAGACAAAGAGTTTCTCATTTTTTTCTGACTCCCTTTCTGCTTTGCAGGCAATTGCTTGCCGAAACATTAGTCACCCTGAACTAGTGAAGTTCTTTGAAGTGTATTCTACTCTTGCAAATGAAGGTTACAAGATTGTTTTTGCCTGGATTCCTGGCCATGTTGGTATTGGAGGCAATGAAAAGGCTGACTACCTCTACCTGGCCAAGAAGGCTACAATGACAAAGATGTCTAAGTCCTTGATCCCTTACACAGATGTCAAATCGAAAGTACACAGTTACGTAACAAATCTGTGGCAGGAGGATTGGAATGAACAGACGAATAACAAATTTTTCCAAATCCGCCCTTACCTGAAAGAAATTCTCCCATCTGCTGCGGAAACCGTAAGAAAGAGACAGTGTTATGTAGGTTACGCACGGATCACACATCCTACACTCACTCGTACCTTTTGAAAAATGAAGAAGCACCATGGTGTATACCATGTGATGAGCCGTTAAGCATCTGACACCTCCTCCTCGATTGCTGGGACTTATACGATGTAAGACAAAAGCACTACACGGCGGACTCCCTAAAGAAGCTCCTCCGAGACGTCCCTCCTGATGCAATATTCCAGTTTTTACAAGGGATCAATAGATTTCACTTGATGTAATTTTACGGGTTTTTCTTTAATGGCATTTTAGATTCGCAAGGTGGACGGTGAACATGGTTTTTAACTGTTGTCTTTTATCTTAACGGGTTGTTCTTTTCTTTTTGACGTGGTGTTAGCCCTGATATGGCTCTAGTGGTCGGCTGGGCTATAAGCGATATGAATTGAATTGAACAGATCTATACGCCAACTCGCACCTTGCGCTCAGCTTCAGACACTCTTGCCCTTCAGGTCCCTAGATTTAAATTGTCAAGTGTTGGCCAGTGTTCTTTTGCTGTCTCAAGACCGTCAGCCTGGAATAGACTTGCGCTTTGCCTTCGCCAAATACCTACACAATTTAAAAACCCACCTCTTTTCCCAACAATGAATTCTACAGCTACTTCTTTCCCTCAGTCTGTGTACTAAATATTGTAAGGTGGTCTTTGTCGATTGTATGTGTATGTCTGGTGCGTGAGTGCGCTTTGATTTGAATTGTCAAGATTTGGCGCCGTATAAATACTGCAATTATTATTTCACAGGTGGCTTTTTTTTTCTTGTGATCTAGGGACATGATATTCTTATACCTGTTGTTGATTGTTTGTGTTGTTGTTGTTGTTGTTTTGCCTGTGCCTGTTGTTTGGTATGTTCAACATGTCCTTGTGTCAACTGTTAAATTATTGCTTTTACCCGTGCCTGTTGTTTCATTTGCTGTCCTTGTATTTGTAATACACTTATTATTCTTTACCTGTATAATAAAATAAAAAATCGGGTATTATCGGCCAGAATGGGATGATATAGGCCTACATTCTTTCCTTATTCCGTTTGCGATACATCCTTCTGGCAGGTAGATCTCAAATTGAGTGTTTTTCATTTTGTCCGAAGATTTGTAGTGTAGTTTGGTTAGGACGACTTTGAGAGTATTCGTTGACCCGGTTTAGTTTCTTTAGGGATTACATAGGCCTAATCCACTACCGACTTGATAGGCCGGTCGGTCGTAGCTTCAGTTCACCAGAGCCCGTTATTATCAGCCAGACTTTGTTTAGTTCCACTTCCATAGAGTGGTTGCACTGACATCAAGCCAACCTCCCAGTTCCATTTTCATCTCTACCCTGAGAGCGACATAACAACGCCAAAGGGAAATGAGATATGCAGAAGCAATTTTAGGTAATTTAAGCCCGTTTGTATATGTTTTAGTATCTTGGTTGTGTTGAAATTTGTGTTCAGGTATGTTTTTTAAATCCCCTGTGCGATAAATTGGATGGAGTAGTCAACGCCAGTGAAAAATAGAATTTTTTAAAGATTGGTTTGTTGGTTTGACCATTTGTTTTTCTTCTTCTTCTGTTTTATCCTCTAATTCTTCGTCTTCGTCTTCCGCCTCCTCTTTTTTTTTTTTCTCATCTCTCTCTCTCTCTCTCTCTGTCTCTGTCTCTCTCTCTCTCTGTCTGTCTCTCTCTCTGTCTCTGTCTCTGTCTGTCTCTCTCTCTCTCTCTCTCTCTCTCTCTCTCTCTTCTCTCTCATCCTCATGTGCCTTCTTCTTTTTTTTCCTTCCAGTTCCCTTTTTTTTTTCTTCCTTATCATCGTCTTTCTCGTCTTCTTCTTCCTCCTCTACCCCTCTTTTGCCTTAAGTTTCTTTTATTTCTCAACATGTTCACAGTCCTTGTCTTCTTTGTTGTCTTCCTACTTTTTTCTTCTCCTTTGTTTTTCCTCTTCATCCTGATCCTTTTCTTCATCATAGTTCTTCCTGTTCTTTTTGTTGTTCGTCTTCTTCTTCTTTTTCTTGCACCCCCCCCCCCTCCTCTTCCACCTTCTTCTTCGTCTTCCTCTTCTTTTTTTCAGTCTCGGTCTTCTTCCTCCTACTCTTCTTCCACAAAATTCTTTGTCTTCTTCTTTTCAATCTTATTCTTCGTCGTGTTCTTCTCCATCTGTTTCTTCTCTGTCTCCTGTTTTTCTATTTCATTTCTTCTTCCTCTTACACCTTTTTTGTTGTTTTTTTTTTGTGCTTTATTTCTGTCCAATCTTCTTCATATTTTTCTTCTTTGTCTTGTTTATCTTCTTATTATCCCCCCCCCCCCCCCCCATCTTTTCCTCTTTCTCCTTCTGTTTTTGTCTTTCTTTCTTTGTTTATCTTCTTCCCAATAATCATCATCATCTTCGTCATCTTTTTCTTCTCCTCTGCCTCATTTGAATTCTTCTACCTCTTCTTTTTGACACTTTTCCCCTTCTATTCCCCTCACCGACCTTCTTCTTTCTCGTCTCCCTGCAATTGTTAAAAGACCAAGTGTGGACTGACGTGTACCGTATGTGGCAAATACAGGAAATCAGGTTGCCGGCCAGACACCACACCGTGCACGAGCGATGACGACTGTGATGCGAGTTCGATGTGTGTGCGTGGACTTCCAGGCCAAGGCAATAAAGGAATGTGCAGTAAGTTCTGGCATCATTGTGTCCCTGGGTTGGATTGTGCAGGATTGGATCTGGTTGTATTTGGAATGAGCTAGACTGGTTCAGGCCAGACTGGTTTAGGTTGACCTGGATTGGCTTGTATGAGCTGGAATTGCGTTGGGTTGTATTTGTGCTGTGGACAGTCAACAAGCAAAGCCAGAACAAGATTGGGGCAGCCAAGATGTGGTTTCTAAGAAGAATGTTGACAGTTCCATGGACAACAAAGAAAACGAACGAGACAGTCTTGATGGAGGCAGACACAAGAAGATCATTGATAAAGAAGATTAGGAAAATACAGGCAATATTTATAGGCCATTTTATGAGGAAAGGCGAATTAGAGCACCTGGGCACAACAGGAAAGCTGGAGGGAAAGAGAGCACCAGGTAGCCCAGGGAGAAAATGTTGGACGGACTAGCAGGGTGGCTGAGGACAGACAGGGTGCAAGATGTGCTTGCGGCAACAAGGGATAGATACATATCGAGGACCATGATCGCCAACGCCATGCGGCAGGGCACATTATGATGATGATGATGATGTATTTGTGCTGGATTGGGTTGTATTGGAACGAACTGGATTCAATTAGATGGGATTGTATTGGGTTTGCATTGGATTGGGATATATTGGTTTGGACTGGATTGGGCTGCACTGGTTTTTTCCTGGGATGGGTTGGTATTGAAATGGGTTGAATTGAGTTGTACTGGTTTTGGGTCGGGCTGAATTGTATTCAACTTAATCTGATTGGATCGAGTTGTATTGGTTTGAGCTGGGTAAGGTTGTATTGGTTTAGATGAACTGAGTCGTATTAAAATGGGCTGGATTGGGTTGTGTTCATTTCGACTGGATTGGATTGTGGTGGGCTAGATTTGATTGGGTTGTGTTGGTTCAGGCTGAATTGAGCTGGAACAGGTTGGATCGGGTTGTCTTGGTATGTACTGGGTGGGTTGTATTGCTGTGACTGGATTTGGTTGTATTGGTACTACAATACTACAACTACTACTACTACTACTACTACTACTACTACTACTACTACTACTACTACTACTACTAACAACAACATCAACAATTAATGATACTACTACTACTACTGCTACTACTACAACTAATGATAATAATGATGACTTGTATTTACATAGAGCTTTCCTATGGACTTGGCGTTTACAAAGATTATTCTCTGTCACTCACACACACGCGCGCCCGCACACACACACACATACACACACACACACACACACACACACACACACACACACACACACACACACACACACACACACACACACACACACACACACACACATACACACACACACACCTGTTCACAATCTTACAGTGGAAACAAGAACAGGCTACAAAACATTAAACAGATTCTGGGGCGTAGAAACAGTCTGAAGAAATTACTTTTGAAGTTAGATTTGAACGATGAAACAGAAGTAGAATGTGCGATATCAGTTGGAAGGGAATTCCAGAGCCAGGCACCATACACAGTGAAGGAACGGAAGCCATGATACCTACGACTGATGCAGTTCTTCTGAAGAAGTCATGAGTCAGAGGAAGAACGTTGTGATTGAGAGGGACTGTACAGAGTAACCGGTTCAGGGGCAAAGCCATTGGCGATACTGCAGTAGATGCAGACTGTCTTGTGCTTAATTCTTTCAGAAAGAGCGAGCCAACGTATTTTCATCAATGAAGGGGTACAGGACTGATGACATTGAGTCTTCAAAACAAGGCATCTTCTGCAATGAACTAAGAGTAGAGTCAGGACAACCAGTGAGAAGAAAGTTGCAGTAATCTAACCTGGAAACACAAGAACCGACTTGATGACATCAGTCCTGCAGGGGAGAGTCGAGGCAAAGAGAAAACAATGAAGGCCGGCAAAATTCTTCATGGACAACATCGCTGACGCCTGCAAACTGGGGCTCCATGACATCATGCACAGAAGCAGAGGCCGTGTCGCCTGGCGATTCTTCGTGACAAGAGTTGAGCTCCCACTGTCGTCCACGACGATGGAGATGGATGATATTGGATGATGAACCTGGAAAGAAGACAGGAAATGATGAGTGTTTTTTGTGTGTGTGCATTTTCAGAAAGAAACTCTCTAACTGAGTCTGTCTTCTTGAGCTCATAGCAGCAGATCTGACAGACTGTCGTAACCTTTTGTTTCATAGTAATTTAGTAAAGGAGGAATCCACGAAGAAGCTAAAATTTCTTGCAGCGTTATAGAAAGATATGTCCTTTGAGCCAACAGCAGTTGTGTGCATTGGAATAAACTGGATTTGGTTGTATTGGAGTGGGATGGGTGGGGTTGAGCTGGATTGGCTTATCTAGATTGGATTGGGTCGGATTGGATTGGGCTTGGATTGTATGACTCTTGCATCTCGTAAATGTGCAATGCTTTGTGAGTCCTAATGAGTTTGGAAAAATAGCACTATACAAAAAAAAAGATCTATTATGCTTATTGATAATATAGAGCATAGAATCTGATTTACTGCTTTGTGTGCAGTGCTGGGGCCCAACGCGGACTGTTCAGGTGCAAAGGCGATGTCTTGTTGGCCAGAAGGGGCTTGCGACACAGTTGATAACACATGCAGTAAGTAGCAGTTACCAGAGGGTGGAACCCCCATAGGCTCAGATCTGTATGGTAGGAGGAACTGTTCAGACAAGAACTTTGAAGTGGTGAATGGTGAAGGGGTCCATGTGAACAACAGTTGAACATAGGGCATTCGGGCTGGTTGGTTCTTTTGATAGAGCCATGGACTCAAGATCTGATACTTCGAGTTCAACCCCAGTCTTCCACATTAAAAACTGGCATGTTCGCTGCCCATCTTAATGTTTCCATCATTCTGGTGGTGTCAGCTTAGTGTTTCAAAAGTCCCTTCCCTCTCTCCTCCCGAATTTAATTTCAAGATCTTGCCAGAGCATATGGTTTTGCGCAGGCTCAGGGAGACTGCTGGATAATTCTTGGCAGATTTGGGTGGAGCACATGAAAAAATAAATATGGAATTGTCCGAGTGCAATGAATCCCTCTTGAAAAAACTCCAAAACTCCAAACTGCATTCAGTCCTTAGAGAGAGAAATTCATTCTAATCAAGGCATTGTTGTCTGTATGCATCATGTGTGCAATCACTGGCTCAAGACGGATTACGATACCTTGGACCATCTGTTGTTATACCTGCTGATGACTGTCTCTATGGCAGACCCGTACAGGTAGGTAATTTTTTAAAGGTGACCTCTTGGCATCCCGGACTGTGATGAGTTCCGTACCACTACTGGTCCAGCTGCCAAGACAGAAGAATGTTTCTGATGCTATGCACTGACACTTTCACCAAAATCTCGTTCATTCAATGGTTCCGACAGCTGAAGTTCCAGACAGTTGTCAGAGGTCATCTTCATTCTCAAGGGTCACCCATTACCAGGCACATTATAGTTGGTAAGATTGGCATGGACTCCAATCAAGAATGTGCGAGAAGCATGAGTCAGTCAAGGGTATTAACCCTGTGACTCCCGCACCCTGTCCACTGGCACCCTGCATTGTCAACCATGTAAGCAAAGCAAAAACAATCTTTTGACTGCCTTACCCTGTCTACCAGCTTTCTGCAGGAAGCTGGTGGATAGGGTGAGGGAATCAAAAGAATAAATTTTTGCAGTTGGTGGATAGGGTGCGGGAGTCAAAGGGTTAGATGGTATTTTAATTAGACATACCGTACTGTGTTTCATTGGATGCAATAACCGGTTTGCCTGTCGCGTATCAGTACTCGTCCACCTTGTGTGGAAATAGCAAATCTGTAGGTGCATAGCGTGTGCCTGTAACTTCTTTTCCAGCAGCCTTATTTTCCTGTCCCTGCATCTATTTCTGCGGAGTGAGTTGTCTCATTTTTGTTCATTTTTCCAATCTGTCATTTGTCTCTCTCTTTTTTCTTTTTTTTTCCTCCTCCAAGGGTGATGAGGCATATGCCTGAAAATTGGGCGATCACGCCAAGGTATGCAAGATTTCAGGCGATGCCAAACCCATTTCCACTGCTAGCCTCTAGGTACTTGGTCTGATGACTCCCCCTATATCTTCGTCCTCATCCGTCCACTAACGCTTCGGTTTAGGCCAACATTCCTCACCCATCCACCCCCCACCCCACCCCCACCCAACCACACACACACACACTTCTCCCAGTACAGCTCGTAAGATCGAGGGGAAGGGGACTTGCTTTTCCACTCTCTTCTCAGTTTCTGTTCTTTTAGCCTTCCCCTGCCCCCGGGTACTAATGCTTTGGTTTTGGCCAGTAGTCCCCCACCCACCCCATCCTGCGGCACTACTACGGTGGGAGCAGCGAATTGAGGTTTACCTTTGTTGTTGACCAGCTGCGTCTCGTAACGAAGCCGAGTGGAAGGGGACTTGCTTTTCCACTCTTTTCTCAGTTTCTCTTCTTTTCGCCTTTCCCCTGCCCCCATAGGCACTAATGCTTTGGTTTTGGCCAGCAATGCCCCCACGCACTCACCCTGTGGCTCTGCTGTAGTGGGAGCAGCAAACCAAGGTTCCCCGTCGTTGTTGATCAGTTGCGGCTCGTCAACGGCTAAGAGGCAAGTGACTTCTCCTTTCAGTGCTGTGATTCCCAACCTATTGGGTTTCACTCATGCCGTTGTGCACCCACCTCGTTCCTCGGAGAGGGCGTGATCACACATAATGGGGAATGACAGAGACTGCCTTCCCGTTTCGGGTCATGCAGTCAGTAAGTTACCAATCATTAATAAGTGATTTCGTATTGCTAGACGCTATTAGCCCATGGGCAATAACCCTGTATGGCCCACCGGTTGTCTCTAGTTCAGGGGCTGCTTCCCTTGATCACCGAGGCCGCTGTGCCTGTTGGTACAATACCCAAACAGACGACGATTTCCACGGCTCCTAGAACTGTTTTAATGCCAACCCCAGGGGTCCTGACACGCCACCCCTCTTCTGGGGCCATCTGTGGCTGAGGCTGATCTATGTGCTTCTGCCCAAGGTTCATTGCATCGGCCCATCTTGAGGGAGTCAATGATGGTAGCTTATGCTATCTGTTCAACAACAGGGCTCTTCTCAGCCAGCTGAGTTTTCCTCGGGTGCTGTTTTGGATTTCCTGCTGTCCTTGCATGAGGAGCTATTCCTGAGTTCTCACTGTCCCTTTTCTAGGAGGATCTCCTCCTTTCTACCAGAACGCTCATTGTCTGCCTCATGCTCCATGCTCATCTCAGAGTGGATCCTATCCAAATGGAAGAGACAGTCCACAAAGGACTAAGTCATCATGGTGTTGGACTCCTTCCTTGAGGACTTAGTAGAGGTCCTTCAGGACTCCCCCTCCAGATTTGCCACTGGGAGAGGTTTTCAAAATCAGTCAGGAGCTGGATGCTCAGACCATCCTTCTCTTTAGTAAGACAGTCACCCAGGGCTTTTGTTTTCCATTCATATCTTTTGCATGCCTCCAAATGAACATGGTCTTGACGCAAATGGCTTCATCCATGGCCAAGTTTTCTGGATCGCGCTCATATCTCGTGGATCTGCCCAGCACATATGGCTCTCCAGATAGTGGATGGGATCTAAGGGTTATTCAATCAGAGTTTAGACTTCCCAAGAGTGGTCACCTGTCGGATAGAAACACCCTCTCTGTCCTCAGCCACCTTGCAAGTACGTCCAATATTTTGTCCCTGGGTCTACCTGGTGTTCTCTTTCCCTCCAGCTTTTCTGTTGTGACCAGCTGCTCTAATTTCCCTTTCCTCATAAAAATGGCCTATAAATGTTGCCTGTCTTTTCCGAACCCTCCTATCAATGATCTTCTTGTGTTTGCCTCCATCAAGACTGTCTCGTTTCTTTTCTTTGCTGTCCGTGGAATGTTAACATTCTTCTAAGAAACCACATGTCAGCTGCCTCAATCTTGTTCTGGCTTTGCGTGTCGACTGTCCACGCTCACAACCATATAACATTATCGGTTCTATATAACATTCATTCAAGAACTCTCTTCCTGATGTTAATTGGTAGGCATTTATTGGTAACAATGCTTTTCGTCTTCTTGAATGCTGTTTTGGCTTGGCCTAGAACTTACGGAACTTATATTATTCTAGAAGAAATGGGATTTGTAAATATCTTTCGCTGTGACGTATGTTTGGAAACGAAGGATTGCATTGAACAAATGTTTTGGAGGCGATTATATGTCAGAAGTTTCTAGGAAAAGATGGAAGAACTGTGGAGGTTGGATTCTGTCCTCTGTCTAAACATTAAATTATCTGAAAACAGAATCTTGATTGGTGCCGAGGAAAGAAGGAAAAGATATGTTTGTAAAAGCAGACTCAAAACAGACAGACAAACAAACAGACAAAAAAAAAACACCCCACTATCAGCCAAACATTGACTGTACTCCCTGTTGATAGATCTAGATCATTTTTTGAAGGTGTGGATGTCATGCTTCTGTTTCCAACTTTGAGTCTGTGATATAAATGATTAATCTTTGCTAAAAATGTTTGTCTTTGTATCTTGTTAAAAATAAATGAAAAGAAATTTGTAAAAAAAAAAAAAAAAAAAAAAAAAAAATATATATATATATATATATATATATATATATATACACACACACAGGGGGGTACAAAAGTAGGTATACAGTTAGGAAAAAAGAAAACACGTACAATACTCATTGCATTTGTTATACAAACAAATGAATATTGCATATACATGTAATAACAAGCACAGCCTTAATCCCTCAGATACTCAAACTGCTTGCAGTCGGTATTCACACACTCCTCTAATCGTGAGCGGATACTCATGCACACTCTAGCACAAAGATCTTTATCAGCATAAATTTCTTGACAAGCCTGCAAGATGAACTGAATCATGTCATTAACAGTGTGCGGCTTGCGTGCAAAAACCCTTTCCTTTACATATCCCCCCCCAAAAAAGGTCCATCTGTCTTCCAGTATTGTTTTAAAATCCATTTGCGCTCCTCGTCTGCCAAATTATCACTCATGGTTAAATTAAATTGCCGCTTACATCTAAATTAATGTGCCGCTTTACCTGCAAAAAAAATTTTAAAAAAAATTAAAAGTTAGTATAAAACTAGGTACCGCAGGCACGTCATTTTGCTGACATCAATGTGAAAAATTGACGATTTCACATCACTACTTCTTTAAACCATTATGAAAAAATATAGGTGGATTTCTCTTCTTTCAATTGAGTGTATTTTCGTTATTATTGAGCGTGTGTGGTGAATGGATGATGATAAAATACAAGCCGTGTGCGTGACCGCTTTCCGCGTATTGTACCACTTTTCGGTGGAGGCCGAATGAAACCCCAAACTGACCATCGCTTTTTCAACACAAAGTCAATGCGCGACAATCGCACTACATAGCTATATTTAGTATCAAAATGTCGGTAAGGCCATGACGAAATCGAATACCTAACAGCCCGTCCGATTTGATTAAACATTTACAAGATATTAACCCTTTTGTACCAAAGTTGCTGAAAAAAAGCGAATCCTGACAAACATGAATTATGAAAATATGCAATCTTCAGGTGAGAACATAAAACAATGATTACTCTTTCGTGTGCGCACGGTTACAGTTGTATTCATACGCTGTCGCGAATAGACTTTGTCAGTTTGATCGAGTACCGACTTTCGTCGTCTGCCAATCATAAACCATGATGGCGTCGAGTACTTTCGATTCTTTTGTCATCATGTTTTGCTGAAATTCGAGTACATATCGGTAAGTATGGTTGAATTAAATCACTATTTTTTCCCATGTTGTGAATTAGTTGTGAATTAGTTTTACACTGTTGTGGGTTTAGATGAGTAGAATTTATTATATTTGATTAGAATTGGCAACAGTCATCTCAGTCACGAACACAGACATCTAAGATATAGACTGCGCGCGCCTGTCTGCGAGCGTTGAGGCGAAATGGCCCCACCGCTGGCTGCGAGTGGCCGCCATTTTGGGGACCTACCACCGCTCAGCAGTCTGTTGCTTACTCTGTGTAAATGAATGACGAACAGAGGAGAAAGCCAGGCTGTATCGTTTAAATATTTTTTTTAAAGAAATCTCCGATGACCCATTATTAGGGTGCGTGTGGTGAGTGTGTGTGCGTGTGTTTGTGCGTGCGCGCGCGTGCATGCATATGTGTGTGTCTGTGTGTGTGTGTGTGTGTGTGTGTGTGTGTGTGTGTGTAAAGTTTGGCTCTCTCTTCCGCATACGCACACCACACGCACAGGCACGCGCACACACACGCACACACACACACGCGCGCGCGCGCGCGCACACACACCGCACACACACACGCACGCACGCACAAACACACACACACGCACGCACACACACACACACACACACACACACACACACACACACACACACACACACACACACGCATGCACACACACACCTATGAAACGATTTCCCTTTTCTTTTTCTGTTTGAACAGCCCCATGCCACACAAAAGGTTCCAGACATTTCCGTACCTCATATGGTCAAGTATTTGATATTACCAGAAAGCTCAAAACGTGATCTTTGCGAGCATACTATTTTCAAATAAGAACTTCCAACACTTATACGCATCACTACAACAAGAACAATGCCAGACTCTTGCTCACGTCCCAGTGGTAACTGTACTGTGCTGCACTGAAGTCTAAAGGAACCTTTGACACCTCTCTCTCTCTCGCTCTCTCTCTCTTTCACACACACACACACACACACACACACACACACATACAGCAAGAGAGAGAGGGAGAGTGAGTGAGTGAGTGTGTGTGTGTGAGTGTGTGTGTGTGTGTGTGAGAGAGAGAGAGAGCAGTCAATTTAGATGGTAAAGTTTATAATAACTCGTGAATTCCCATGCCTGGTAGGGGCCTACCTAGTAGACAGTTTATCAATAAGATAGTGCAGACCTAACACATGGCATTGTAATTTCTTGGTCAGGGGGGGTCACTTTATTCCGTTATCAGTCAAAGCATCAAGTGTAAAGCTACACCAACTAAACAGACTCTGTCCCTTAGCTATGACCTTCTGCTAAACAGTACTGGTAGTTGTTCCCGATATTTTTTTTAACAGTGATACATGTTTTTCAGTCAAATTAACACGCCGGTCATTACTAAATTGTACTACGCCCAGCTGCTGAGAGCGAGCAGACCGGTCCTCGGTAAATGGTGGCGCTATGGGGCCACTCGCAGACAGGCACGCGCAGTCTATATCTTAGATGTCTGTGATCACGAACGAGAACATGTTTTTCTAGGAGATTGAGAGTCCGGCAACTGAAGTTCGTCTTTTCCATAAATATAGACTATTACTGATCAAATAAATTGTGGTATTCGCAAAATACAACTGTTTTTAAAGAGCACAATTTTTTCTGTTGTGCAATATTTACAGAAAAGAATGGACACTGAAAATTAAAATTCCCTACTGGTTTTTGTTTTTTCAATGGCGGCGCGGTTGACAACATGTAAACTTCATTGCCGATGTAGAATTCAGAAATTGACTTGATGAATGTGATGTTGTGAATACTGTCATGGATGAATAAATTCCAGAAATATTATTTTAAAAAGTCTTAGAACCTTAACTTTTCATGAATGATTCTTTACAAATTAAACATGATTTTATATACAAGATTAGTGATGAATAATTCCCCTAAAAAGCAGTGTCTTAGAATCTTAGAATCTGAATTATTTTATGAATGATTGTTTAAAAATTAAATAAGATTGCATATAAAATCAGTGATGAATAAATTCCTTAAAAAAAATTATGGAAAGCGTATTAGAATCTGAATATTTTTTTTATGAATGTTTGCAAATTTAACATGATCATATATAAGACCTACTATTTCTGTAGGTAAAGAATGCAAGTGTTGTTGGATGTAATGTGTGTATGCGTGCGTTCGTTCGTTCTTTGATTTAACGTCTTTTCACTATGAGTGATATTAGACGGTATGTGTGTGTGTGTGTGTAAAGTTTGGCTCTCTCTTACGCATACGCACACACACACACCACACGCACAGGCACGCGCACACACACGCACACACACACGCACACACACACGTATGCGTGCGTGCGTGCATGTGTGTGTGTGTGTGTGTGTGTGTGTGTGTGTGCCCGCACTTCAGTGTTAGGTACTATGTACGTGTGCTATGTTTGTTAGTATTTTAATGAATTGTGCCACACTGACATACATTGTTTGTGACTTGTACATCATAATTTGAGAAGGTGGGTGTTGGTGTTTGTGTGTGTATCAGACTGAAGTATAAACTGAGTAATGTCTTGTCTCTTTTATTGCAGAAAATGATCAGTTCTTCAAACTGAAGTCAATTTTTCTCGCAAGTGGAAAAGGCTGTCGTCCTGATTTCCCACAGGTGACACTGGACAACACTTTGCTTCTGCAGGTTTGTAAACTAAATAAACGTAGTATGATGGTTTTCAGAAGGGCAGGGGATGAGGCAGGGTGTTTAATAAAATGGGGAAGTGGGGGGAGATTGTGTGATTGCAAACAGTAAAATTATGATAAGCGCACACACATGAATTTGTAAACCTCCATTTTTTTTAATTTAAAAAGGGACAATGTATCCAATCAAGAAGACTGAGAAGAAATATGTGCAGGTAAAGACAATGTTCTGTCCTGGGAGATTTCTAAGTTGTTTATGTGTTGATTTTCATCAGATGTTGATCTGTACCCTTAATAGGTTGAAAACATTCTGCTATCTCATCTACCCTTTCTGTCATTGTATTACATTTAATGAAACATTTATTTATTTATCTCAATATGGATTGCATATGATAGGTGTGATAATCAAGCACCGGGTAGTCAGAGCATCAAAACTTACTTAGAATATCTAGGGTTTGGGTCCTGTCTGGGTCTGATGGGTACCAGTAAATACTGAAAGGTGGAGATATTCCCCATATGCACGGTGAACTTAACTGCAGACCTGTTAGTGCCTGACCACCTTTGTGTGTAGGCATTCAGGAGATCAAATCATATAGATGTTATATGCATATTACTGATCCCATAATTCAAAAACTGATATGACTTTCTACTTGGCCGTTAAGAGCCATCAATGATAAATTGTACATATGTGATTTGCAGCTCATGAACACAAAAGATTTTCTTGTATTCAATCATTTTTCCCCAACACTTGTGAAGATACACATGCACTCATACACACATGCAGTACAAATTTGATCTCTCTCCATCTGTGCACACCAAATAACACTAAACAGTCACTGAGACTGTCTTACTGTATGTCACCAGGTGATGCTGCTGAAGGAGCAGGGCAACAAGTCATTTCATGAGGCAGCACAGTTTCTCCAGCAACTATTTCCGTCTGCTGAAATTTCCCGACTACGCTATCTTTTTCAAAACTCTGACACAAACTTAAAGGCTACACACCCATCTCACATAACAGCTTTTCTTTCCCAGACTTTGGAGATAACTCTGAGTGTTGGCCCTTTCCTTGAAAAGACTGGACTTTCAAGGTCACAACTTCTTTCGGGAAATCTGGTGTCATCTTTTGTGCTTCAATCTGTTGGTCTTCTCAAAGACTTAAATTGTCTACGAAAGAAGGAAGACAAGTCTTTTCAAGACATGTGCAAGTGGTGGCATCAAGTGACGGGGCACACTGTCGATTGCAAAACACTCAAAAACGCCACAGAGACATGCATGAAGAAGAATTCAAAGCTTCAAGCTGGTTCTGTCAAACCAAAAAGAGCTGAAGCATACAAGCAATTTCTATTGTCCTCACCTTTCACAGATCTGTCATCTGCTTCATCAGCTCCTACACCACTTCGGCCATCAGCAGAAAAAGATTCAGAGTCACTGATGGCATCAGTACTTTCTGATCAAACTAATTTTCATCTTACTGATGACAGTTGTACCCACCTACAACACCAACACCTGGTTTCAAAGTTGGCAGAAACCAGCAGGCAACTTGTAGCTGCTAGGAGAAAAATACAAGAAGATGGACGCAGACTGGAAGACATAAAACTGAAACTTGCAGCATTAATGGAGGAGAAAAGAGCCACAGTAATACAGATGAACCAGGCTAAAGAAGCAGAAATAAATCTGAGCACCAAGAACAAAACTTTGACAGAACGCCTGCAAGAATGTTCCGCACAAAATCAGTCAGATGCAGTAACCATTGCTATTTTGCGCAAGCATTTGAAATATTATCAAAAACAAGGACATCAGAGAAAAATCAGTCATCTGCAAAAGAAACTGCAAGAGGAAAAAATGGAGCATAAGAAAGCAGCCTGCCTTGCTCAGAAAAAACAGCAGGAAAGCAAGAAGACGCTCAGAAAACTGCGTTTGCTTCAACTCGGTCATAACAACATGAAACACCGTCTTCAACTTAAAAAGACTCGACATGTGCAGTCAGCTCTACAGCATCAGCATGAACCAGCACGAGAACAAATATATGTAGTTGAAGATCCCAGGGTAATTCGGCTTAAGGATGAAAGAGGTTTCTTTAAGAAAGAGGCCATTGTTTGTGTGATGACCTTGGCTAGGGAGTGTGAAGTGGCTCCAAACAGATGTGGAGCTGTTCTTGATGCAGTAGTGAAGCACCTTCTCAATGCCACCATTCCTCCAGGTGATTTGCCATCAGAAAGGTCGGCACTGCGTTTTGTTGATCAAGGCCATGTGCTGTCAAAAATGCAAATTGCTGAAAATGTCCTGGAAGGTAAAAATTGGGACCTGCACACAGATGGGACTACAAGAAGTGGGCACAAATTTGTCAGTCAGCAAGTAAATGTGGATGGACAGTTTCTCTACACAGGATTCTCCACCCTTCCTTCTGAAAA
Source organism: Monoplex corrugatus (assembly GCA_030674185.1). Taxonomy (NCBI): domain Eukaryota; kingdom Metazoa; phylum Mollusca; class Gastropoda; order Littorinimorpha; family Ranellidae; genus Monoplex; species Monoplex corrugatus. The sequence goes on from JAPXFY010000035.1 coordinate 23,745,551, forward strand.
TGCTATAACTCTTGTTGATGAAACATTCAACATGCTGCCAGAATTAAGTGAAATCTTTGAAAAATATGAAGCACAGCAGCACTTTCTTTTCATGCTGAAAAGTTTATCAGGCGGCATGACAGATCGTGCAGAGATCATGAAGGCATTCATGAAAAGGTTGCAGGAAGATAGGAAAGAAATTCTTAATCTTGAAGACCATGAAGCAGATCTACAGATGCTCCACTGCAATGCACACTTTCTTCTGGGTCTCAGCACGGAGACTGAGAAATTACTCTGTAAGGATGAGGAGGATGGTGGTGTGAAACTTGGAAGAGATAAACTGACTCAATTCAACCGCTTTCAGTCTTCAGAAAGCTCCACTGCCAGGTACATCCGTTTGGCCTGTGACCTGTTTAGGACCTAGAGGTGATGAGAAAAATGGTTGTAGATATACACTATGCACAAAAAGTTAAGGATCACTTGCACAAAAATTCATAACTTTCAAAATAAGAAAGCCAATGCGTTGAAGTTTGGCAAACATTTAATTCCATGCTTTAGTGATAACGATACACAATTGCCTTCAATTTCGAGCAATCGTTTGGTGTGTACATTTGATCAAAGTGGGTACGTATCGAAATTTGATTTCCCAAAGTCATTGAAATCACAAGACAGGGCATTCTGATGCTCCCAAAAGTTCAGTAATGCGTGTAACCGCCATGGCTGTTCTGGCACTCGACGCAGCGAGTCCTCATCGAGTTGACCAGGTTGGTGAAGATCCTCTGTGGAAGCGCCTGCCACTCAGCCTGCAGCATCTGGTAGAGGTATTGGGCATCCCTGGGAGGGGGGTGGTTGCTCCTCACTTTGCGATCCAGCTCATCCCAGAGGTTCTCAATCGGGTTGAGATCGGGACTGCATGCTGGCCACTCCATTCTGTTGACTCCAGACTGCTGCAGGAAGTCGTTGACCACCCTTGCCCTGTGGGGGCGAGCATTGTCATCCTGGTAGACAGCCGTCGGTCCCATCTGCTGCAGTGTAGGCACAGCCAGCGGTCGAAGGATCTCATCCCGGTATCGGAGGCCAGTCAGATTACCCTGTACATGATACAAGGGTGTTCTGTGGTGAAGGCTGAAGGCCCCCCAGACCATTACAGAACCTCCACCAAAGGCCACCTTTTCTTGGACAGTGGTGTCAATAAAGCGTTGCCCTGGGCGCCTCCAGACCCTCAGTCGGCCGTCGTTGTGGTTCATGGTGAAGCGTGATTCATCACTGAACAGGACCTGGGACCATTGCTGACGTGTCCACCTCACGTGACGTCTGCAGAAGGCGCGGCGTGCTGCCCTATGGGCTGGAGTTAAGCGTGGCCGTACAGCTGGGCGACGAGAACGGAGGTTAAACCCATGAAGGCGGTTCCGTATGGTCTGCTGGCTGATGTTGATGTTAGTAGCCACCCTCAGCTGCCTTCGAATGATGCTGGAAGAGGCTGTTCTTATCTGCAGGACTTGTCGTTCAATGAGATGATCTTCACGTGGGTTTGTCTTCTTCGGTCGACCAGATCTGCGTCTTTCATGGACCCTCCCAGTGGCTGTGAAGCGTTGAATCAGTCTGACAATGACCGAGATGGACACCTGAAGTCGCCTGGCCACTTCTCGCTTGGGAACACCATCTTGGAACCATGCAACAGCTCGTCCCCTCTCAAACTCGCTCAATTTTCGTCGTGGAGGCATTGTCAGATCAGGCCTACTACTGGTGGAATGTCTTCTTATAAAGCCAAGCAAGAGACAACATCTCACACATAAACAGCAGTGCTTGCACGTGCATAATGGTTTTTCCATCTGGCTTGTGCAATGTGTTCAGGCAGAACGGTCCAAAACAAGGTCCTTTTTCGCAAGTTTCCGCTTTTCCGTTTGCGGCCAAGCTCAGTAGTAGAGAATCCCGTGCAAATTTCGCACTAACACAACATCGCCCACTTACAGCTGAACAAGAATTCATAACAATTTGGCTGGACTGAGAAATAAATAACAGTAGCGAACTGAGTTTATTACGCACCTGTTTTCTCATAGTGATCCTTAACTTTTTGTGCGTAGCTTATGTGGACCACATTCTGCCTGATGTCAGGACGACATTCACTCATCACAAGCTTCAGAACCAACAGGTTCAATAACTTCTCTGAAGCTGCAGCCATGCTCCACTACCATCGCCAGGATATTCACGAATGTCTTGGAATGTATATCACCAAAAGAAACCAGAAACTTGAGAGCATCCTGCAAGACAACTCAAGTGAAGCAATCGACTGCTATCTTGTTGCCCTTGGACTGCTGTTCTACAGGGTGACGGGACCATACTGGGCACTTTTAGGTAGTCCTGTTGAATATCTGGATTTTCATGTACCAGTCAATAAACTGCGTTCATTCCTGGACAAATGGCAGCAAGATCCTCAGGATGCGTTTGCAGCAGACTTTGAGCCCCTGTTTGGTCAAGCTTTTAATCCAAAGCCAGATGTCTTTCAGTCTCTGCTGAACATCAGCCATGAAAAGCAGGGAAAAGTCAAGATAGTTCTCCAGAAGATCAGCAAAGGCATGCTTAGAGTCGTGGACCGTCAACTTGGCGATTTCTTGCCTGGGGGTCGTTACTTTGAAGTAAATGATCCACATCTCCGGGATAAAACGAAGCACAGCAAGGTGACAAATTTACTGGATGAGCGAGCTTTTAGTGATCTTGGCTTTTCCCTATTCAAGAGGCGGCATGCATCTGTGCATCACCACAGTAGCATCAACATGATGAAAAAAAATCGAACAGCCTCTGATTGGCTTATGCTCAAAGATGCCAAATGCCAACGCCAGCTTCTTGCCACTGCTGCTAAGCAAGCCCCTCAATTGAGAAAGAAACACAGGATAGAGGAAAAAGATGCAGTTGCAGCAAGAAGACAGTTTCTGGAAGAAAATCGTAAAAGGAAAGAACCTGAGAAGAAAAGGCGGATGAAAATCCAAGAAGTGATGGCCATGTTGCAGCACCACAATGGCCCCTGTATTTCTCCAGATGATGTTAACACCATGCTCAGCCGCTACAGCTCAAATAAAGAACGACTTCTCGCCATAAAAGCTGAACTTCTGTACCAGAAACTGATTCTCTGTCAGAGATCTCCTCTTCTTAGGCTGACTGGGAAACTTCTTTCACTGGCTGTAAACTTGAAAGTGTTTCTTGGCGCAAATGCAGAAGCTGCTGCAGTGGAGACATCACATCTGATGATTCAAGGACGTAGAAGTGTGGTAGCAGCTGACATGCCACAATGTAATCGTCAGAGGCTGTCTGTCTGCAATGAGTCTGTGGAAGAGTCAGATTCAGAGTCGGAGCCTGATGCTGCAGAAGACCCTATTTTACAAAACGATAGCAGTGACGATGATGACCTCCAGTTTAATTTCCATTTTGAGAGGGTGGGTCAACTGGTTGCTGTGTACTACAACAATGACTTTTACATTGGCGATGTGACCAAAGTGTTGTCTGCAGATGAAGGAGATGTCAATTTTATGAGCAGATGTACTGTCAAGTCAAATACTTTCAAGTGGCCAAGGCGAGAAGAACATGATGTAGTCCACAGAAAGTATATCATTTCATCAGACAGTTGGTCCCTTCATCAACCAGCAGAGGAACCTGGAGTTTGGCCAACTTGGATATAATTGAATCAAAATTCAGGCTTTATATGACCCAGTTTTGTTAAGTAAGAAAGCAAACTAGTACTACTGCTATTAGTAGTTTATGTAATAGTACAAATCTGTTCCTGTTGCGTCAACACAAATCATACAGTTTTTGTCATCTTCATAGACTACAGCAAAGCATTTGACAGTGTCAGTCATCTCCAGCTGTTCAACACAATGGTCACAATGGGCTTTCACAAACACCTTATTGTAGTAATTGCCTCATTATATAAAGATCAAAAGGCAACAGTTAGATGGAACAATCAGAAATGTTAACTTTTCAATGTCCACAGGGCAGTCAGACAAGGTTGTATCCTCTCACCTTATCTCTTTAACAGCTACACGGAACAGTCATGAGATGCTGATATAGCAGGCATGGGCATAAAGATGGGAGGAAAAATCTTACAAACTTGCACTGTGTTGATGATACTGCGCTGTTATCAGACAACATTACCAGCAAAAAAATAATTCTATACAGGGTAGAAGCAGCAGGCAAAAAGGCTGGCCTAAACTTGAACGCCAAGAAAACAAAAGTGCAAAATATCAAAGGCAAAGACACTGAAAACAATCATGACATCTTAATTAACAAAGTTCCTCTGGAAAATGTTAAGGATTTCAAGTTTATTGTCTGTAAAATCTGATGATGGAACCTGCTCTAAAGACATGAAAATAAGAATTGGAATGGCAAAGCAAAAAACGGTCCAACTCAACAACATCTGGAAAGACAGGGGCATACCAAATGGCCTGAAAGTTAGACTTTTAAAAATGTTTGATGTGGCCAGTCATGATTTATGGCTGCAAAGCCTGGACTCTGAGAAAAACCGATTGCAGAAGATTTGAGGCAGCAGAGATATGGTTTTATCAGAGACTACTACGTGTCAAATGGACAGACAGAAGAACTAATGAAAGTGTCCTGGAAGAACTTGATACCACCAGAAAACTACTAGCAGACATCAACAAGAGAAGAGTAAAATACATTGGCCATGTGTCACACAACAAAAACACGGACCTCCTGACAACCAGTTTTCAAGGAAAAAACAGTGGCAAAAAGGAAGAAAGGTAGACCTCCAATCTCGTTCATCAAGAACATAACCAACATCAGTGGCCTAAATATTCTAGAAAATGTCCACAAAAGTCAAGACAGAGCAGCCTGGAGGTAAGTGGTGGTCTCCAGGTCTGCAGCGGCCAACACCGAACCCGGTGACACCGACAGGTGAGCATTACGTAACACTGGGCTCATAAAATTTGGATATTTTAGTGAGGGATTTAACCTCATACCTTATTTAAATTTGAAAAAAGGTAAATAATATGAAAGAGGACAACATTCTGTATATTGTGTCCAAATTTGAAGTGAATCCAACAACTGGTTCAAAAGTTACAGTCGTTTGTACTCATGTATCAGCTTGGTGCCTCCGTCACAGGTGATTTTGGCAGTTTCATGAAGTTTTGATCTATATAACAAACAAACATGGCTATTGTTCATCTTCAAAAAAATTAGACTAAGTCTATATATACAGTTGCACTAAAGTACAGACACAAGTTACAATTAAAGCACATCTTCTCTGATATACAAACCTGTAAACATACACTGCTGTGCTAATTTGAACTTTTGAAAAATACGCATTTTGCCATTTTTGCTTCCTTATAAATCTCTTTGTAACTGAACAAATGCCCTGCTTTTTATTTTTCTGTAACCTTTCATTACATACAATCAGTTAATTTAAAATTAAATCCCAAGTTGATGTTTTTCTTTGAAATACACATAATCAAAAACAGCTTTCCATAGCATTTTCGCTTGTTACATAAAAAGCGTGATCTTAAAAAGTCATTATCTCAGGAAAGAAAAGAGATAGAGCGTTACTTTTTTTTAATTTTGTTTCTATTAAAAAGTTCTATTAAAAAAGTATGAAGGCTAATTTCTTCATGTTAATCCTAATTTTGCCTGCCAGTACCTAATAAAAGTACATACATATTATTAGTTACGATAAAATATAATTAATGACACTGAAAATATCGAAAATAAGGCCAACTAACTTAATGTGCTAATAATTTTAATGAAATAAGCATTATGATAATGATGTGATACTGTATACCTACTTTTCCACCCCACCCCTCTGTATAATTGTTTGTGTATATGTACATGTATATGTGTGTGTATGTGTGTGCATGTGTATACTCGTAGTATATACATGGTATCCAAAGTTGTATTTTGTGTATATTTGTCTAACGCAACCATGAAAAGCAATTGTGCAGTTCTAGATTCTCTCTCTTATGCCATCTGAGTGTGTGTGTGTTTGTGCGTGTGTGTGCGCGCGCGCGTGTGTGTGTTTATTCTTTGTGTGTGTGTGTGCGTGTGTGTGTGTGTGTTTAGTCTCTGTGTGTGTGTGTGTTGTGTGTGTGCGCATGTGACGTTTGCTTGCACAAGTATGAGATGATGAATGTAAATGAGCATGCCTATCACTTCTTTTCACAGAAATGCACCTACATGAAAATATTCAAACTTTTCACAGCAAGGCACTGTTTCACCCATTCCATCTATCTATCTGTCTATAACAGAGGTGAGACCTGGCAGATTCTGCGAAATTTACAAGCTTCATTATGATGTGATGAAGCCTTTTGCCCTGCCATGCGCCCAAGATGCTACGTGCCAAGATTACAGATGCAGTGAGTGAAAACACACACACAATACTTGTACACACACACACACAATGTCACACACACACACACACACACACACACACACACACACACACACACACACACACACACACACACACACACACACACACACACACACACACACAGTGGGGTGCTCAAGACTGATGCTTTGTACACAGCAATATTTATGGTGAGCATGATGCCATTCCCCATGGATTTGCCGGCGAGGGAGGGGGGGGGGGGGGAGTGTCTTTCAGTATAAATGATATCTCCACCCTCTGGAAATTCTGTGCAAGAAATCTCCCCATTTTTGTCACTCTCTTTGTTTCTGCCTTATTCCTTTGCTTTCTGTCATTTCTTCCTATCATTTTCTGCCTTGCTGGTCCAATCACCTGTATGTGTTCGATAAAGTCTTACGTACTTTTTTTTAGGACTGAGGGTTGGGTACATGTATTAAGTGTACTTTTGGTTCTAGGGAACGTGAGATATGCCGAAAAAATTTCAGGTGATCTAGGCTCGCTTTTATATGTTTTAGTGTCCTTATTTGTATTTAAACTTCTATTCAGGTATGTTTTTTTAAATCCCCTGTGTAATAAATTGGACAGAACCGAGGCCATTTTCTCGGCCACTTTTCATCGGAGAGCAATTTGGATGGTAAATTTGGACTCAGCATGCTGGAAATAACCTGATGAGATGTATCACAAGGGTAGGTGCAGATCGTTTTTTCGTCCAAAATGGCTGCCATGCCAGGTCTGCAGCTGTCAAAAAGGCCGGAAAAATGACCGATTTCGATTCTGCATCTCTGGTGGAAAACGATAGAATAGAATGTAGAGGTATGATTTATAGGCCTACTCAGTTTAATTGTTTTAGACCGTCAGAACCTATTTAAACAGGCCGATAAAAGTGATGTCTAATTTTCAAAATCGCTAACTTTGGAGACCATTTTCTCGGCCACTTCTTATCAAAGATCAATTTGGATGGTATATTTGGACTCGGCATGCTTAAAATAACCCGATGAGATGTGTCACAAGAGTAGGTTCGGACAGTCGCTTTTTCGTCCAGAATGACTTCCGCGCCAGGTCCGCGGCTGTCAAAAAGTCCGGAAAAATGACCAATTTCGATTCTGGTTTTTCTGGTGGAAAATGATAGAATAGAATGCCGGGGTATGATTTATGCTCAGTTGAATGGTTTTAGACTGTCAGAACCTACTAAAACAGGCCGATAAAAGTGATGTCTAATTTTCAAGATCGTTAACTTTGGAGGCCATTTTCTCGGCCACTTTTCATTGGAGAGCAGTTTGGAAGGTAAATTTGGACTCGGCATGCTGGAAATAACCTGATGAGATGTGACACATGGGTAGGTAGTATAAATAGTATATCCATCTTCTGGAAATTCTGTGCTAGAAATTTCCTCTTCTCTGTCACTGTCTTTGTTTCTGCCTTGTTCTTTTGCTTTCTGTCATTTCTTATCATTTTCTGCCTTGCTGGTCCGTTCACCTGTATGTGTTCGATAAGGTCTTACATACTTTTAGGATTGACGGTTGGGTATTGTACTAAGTGCATTTTTGGTTCTAGGGAGGTGAGATATGCGAAAGCAAGGTCGGGTAATTTATGCCCGTTTTTATGTATGTTTTAGTGTCCTTAGGTATGCTTAAATTTGTATTCAGGTGTGTTTTTTAAATCCCTTGTGCGATAGATTGGATGGAGTGGTCAGTAGTATAGTCAGGGGCCTCTCATCCCTCAAAAGATTAGATTGCTCTTGCTCCTAGGTCAGTAGGTCATGAGGTTAGGTCACGAGGTCATGTCAGTAGGTCACGAGGTCATGTCAATAGGTCACAAGATGCTGTCACTAGGTCAGGTGGTCAGGTCAGTAGGTCAGAGAGGCTGTCACTAGCTCAGTGGGTTATGAGCTCAGAAACGAATGGGTGAGCTCACGAGATGATGCGGTATATAAGAGAGGTGATGTTAAAAGATAAATAAATTTAAACAAAAACAGAAACAAAGATGGATCCATGATGGGCTCATCCATTTACATGTATCATTGCGGGGCCTACGGGAAGTGGAAAAACTGTTTGTTCAGAAAAGTTTTTAGAACATATATCTGAGATGATGTATCCTACTCCGGAAGAAATCATCTGGTGTTATGGGGAATGGCAGACGAGATACGAGGAGTTGAAAACCGTAAAACTGATAGAGGGGGTTCCTAAAACGGACGAATGGAAAGGGGAGAACAGACGTTTAGTGATTATTGACGATTTGATGAATGAAACGGACGAAAGAGTAACAAAACTGGTTACCAAAGGAAGCCATCACAGAATTGTAAGCGTGATATTGATTGTGCAGAATTTGTTTTCTAAAAACAAAGAGATGAGAACGATCTCATTAAACAGTCATTATTTAAGAACCCCAGAGACGCGTCTCAGATATCTCATCTGGCGAAACAGAGTACCCAGGCAAGATCAAGTATATTCAAGAGGCTTTTAAAGACGCTACATCTCAACCTCACGGTTATTTGCTTGTGGATCTGCGACAGAACACTCCAGATCATCTGCGTTTGAGAACGGATATTTTTACTCCACAAAAACAAGTGGTCTACGTACAGAAATAAAAGACATGTCACTCAGAGTCAAAAGAAATCTACCAATCATGAAAGTGTTATGCACCGCTAAACCGGCTGTGGCGAAAGCGATCTTGCGAGTGTTCTTTAAACATTTTAAAAGGCAACGTGCCTTTGACGACTCATCAGAAGAAGAAACTCTGCGCACACAAACGCTCGTTACGTCAATTGTCTCAGAAATCAACGTCTTTGAAACGCCGTAAAAAAATTCTTCAAAAAGGAGGATTTTTAGGAGCTCTTCTTAAACCCGTTTTGGGAATCTTGGGAGGTCTACTATAATGGAGTATATTAAGAAGATGATGTTGGTAGACCCTCGTATATTAGAAGGCAAGACGTCACCAGTTTCGAACGCAGCAGCGGAAAGCCTAAAAAAAATAGACAGTGACATGCGTGATGTATTGAATTCTGAAGGAGTGAGTGATTTTGAAAGTCCAAAATTTGAATCAGATGCTGTTTCGGTTTTTAAAGAGGTTTGAACAGTATAATAACCAACCGTTGGGGTATGTGAAGATGGCAACACCACCACCACAAGAAGAAATCGAACGAAAAAGAAAAGCATGACGATCTCGTGACGAGGGAAGTGTTAGACAGTATTCCGAAATCTATGAAGAAAAAGGCAGAAATGATATTGCGTCGCATCAAACAGAACTACTTTTACCCAGTCTCACAAGAAGAAATTCTCAACACAATCAGATCCATGTCGTTCAAAACCTGCGAACTGGATCCTCTTCCAGGTTCTCTCTACTCTGACTGTCTCCCTACTCTCCTCCCATTCATCACTGACATCATCAACACTTCTCTTCAAACTGGAACTGTCCCAGATTCTTTCAAGTCTGCTATTGTTCACCCTCTCCTCAAGAAATACAATTTAGACCCAAATGAACTGAAAAATTACCGACCTATCTCTAATCTCTCTTTCTTGTCAAAACTCATCGAAAAAGTTGTCCTCAACCAGATGAACTCTCACCTGTCTGCCAACAATCTTCTCAATCCTTTCCAGTCAGCCTACCGCCAGTGCCATAGCACTGAAACTGCCCTGCTACACATTCTCAACAATCTCCTCCTTGCAACTGATACTGGCAAAGTCTCTCTCCTCACACTCCTTGATCTGTCTGCATCCTTTGATACCATTGATCATGGTATTCTCCTTTCTAGACTTCATCATACTTTTGGCATCTTCATCAGCCTTTGATACCATTGATCATGGTATTCTCCTTTCTAGACTTCATCATACTTTTGGCATCTCTCTCCTTTTTCACTTCATATCTGTCAAACAGAAAACAAACTGTTCTCATTAATGGCACTTACTCTCAACCTGCATGCCTGACCTGTGGTGTTCCACAAGGATCTGTCCTTGGCCCTGTTCTTTTCACTCTTTACACCTCCCCCCTGTCCACCATCATCAACTCCCACTCTATAAAACACCACTTCTATGCTGATGACACCCAACTTCTAGACAGTGACACACCAGACAATATACAGCGCCTCTTGACTCGCACCACTGAGTGTTACTCGGACATTAAGAACTGGATGACGTTCAACAAACTTCAGCTTAATGACGACAAGACAGAAGCTATCCTCATTGGCACCCGTCAGAAACTTTCTCAGCTGCCTCCTCTTTCTCTCCCATTATGTAACACATCAGTCCCAATTTCTGATTCAGCTAAAAACCTTGGTGTCTGCATTGACTCTACCGTCTCCATGAACAACTTTGTTTCTCAAACTGCCAGATCTTGCTACTATCACCTCCATCGTATAAGCTTGATCAGGAAGTATCTCTCTGTCGAAACAACTGCAAAACTCGTTCTCTCCTTCATAATGTCTCGCATTGACTATTGCAATTCACTCCTGTCTGGTTTTCCTGTCTCCACCACTCACATCCTACAGCGCATTCAAAACAATGCTGCACGCCTTGTTCTCAAAAAGAAAAAAGCTGACCACATATCTCCTCTCCTGGCACAACTTCACTGGCTCCCTGTATCAAAGCGCATACAGTACAAACTAGACACCATGTGCTACAAAAGCCTCAATAACGCAGCCCCCGATTACCTGTCAAGCCTACTTGAGATCTATGTTCCCTCACGTACCCTCCGCTCTGCCTCCGATCCTCTGACTTTTCGCTTTCCACGCACCAAGCTCAATACCTATGGTCCACGAGCCTTCTCTGTTTCAGGTCCACTTTCCTGGAACAAACTTCCTCTCTCTGCCCGTCAGGAACCTACTTTTGTCTCCTTCAAGTCCGCTCTCAAAACTCACCTTTTCTCCTCTGCATAAAATCCTGACCTCACTCATCCCCCCTCTGTAGCCTGTCTCCGCTCGGAGGGGAATCACATTGTAATATATATTTGTATATAATATGCTCTCTATAATTTTCCATTGCTTTTATTCTTTTTCCCCATTTATAGCCATGTGTAAGTGTGTGTGTGTGTGTGTGTGCGCGTGCGTAAGTGTATGTTCAGCGCTTAGATTTGATTTTTATCGAGATTTTGCGCTATATAAATATTGTAATTATTATTATTATTATAACACGGACCTGTCTTGGGACAGTCGAGGGGAGGTGACTTACCAAGGACAAACGTTGAGACGTTCAAACCTCGTAGATTTGATAAATGATGTATTAAGAAAACGTCAAAAAAAAGATAGTCCAGCGGGATGGGAAACCTTTGCTCAGGCTAAGACAGATGAACCTACCTCAAGATCTGATCGGCAATCCGGATCGTCGGAGTTTAATCCGCGGAGAAGAAGAGAAGAAAGAAGAACCGGATCGGAAAAGAGGAAAGAAAAAAAAAGACAAAACAAGAATGGGAAGGGTTTTAGAGAGTCAGTATTACAACCCCGCGCATCCAGCAGGGTTCGGAGGTGCGAGGAGACTTCCAAAATCGAAAAAAGTGAAAGAGTGGTTGAGTTTTCAAGACGCTTACACGCTACATAAACGGGTCTTGCGTCGTTTTCCGAGACGTAAGGTCGTCGTTGGAGGGATAGATCATCAATGCAATGCGATCTGATCGATGTACAAACTTTAAGAAAGCATAATGAGGGATATTCGTTTCTACTGACTTGTATCGATGCGTTAAGCAAATACGCGTGGGTGGTGCCTTTAAAAAAGAAAACGGGAGTGGAATTAGTCCGAGCGTTTGAGAAGATTTTGACAGGAGGTAGAACACCCAGACGTATACAAGCAGTTTCAAAAGTTTTTAAAAAACGAGGGTATCGACTTTTTTGTTACTGAGAACGAGGATATCAAAGCTGCGATCGTCGAACGTTTTAATCGCATGCTGAAAGACAAGCTATGGCGATATTTTACCTACAAAAATACTCTAACCTATACGGACGTGTTGTCTCAGTTGGTGACTGGTTATAATCACGCGTATCATCGTAGCATCAAGACGAGACCGGTAGACGTGGACACCACTAATCAAGAAGAAATCTGACACAGACTCTATGGAGACAATGAAGAATATAAAAGACCCCGTCTGAAAGTAGGAGATACAGTGCGTATCAGCCAAAGCAGAAGAGTGTTTAAGAAAGGCTGCCTACCATCGTGGACGGAGGAATTGTTTATCATCAACAGAATCAAAAAGACGATTCCAGTGACCTACCTGTTAAAAGACGAAGCGGGCGACGAACTGAAAGGTTCTTTTTACGAACAAGAACTACAGAAAGTAGGGAAAAAAGACATCTAACGCATAGAATCGGTTCTGAGATCGCGGAAGAGAAAACAAACGAGAATATTTTGTGAAGTGGTGGGGTCACCCCTCTTCGTTTAATTCTTGGGTTTCTGAGAAAGATCTCGTGTCATGGAGAGTGTAGAAGAAGAGCAAGAAGAAGTAGTAAAACGATCTTCTCGCTTTTGGGATCTGTTTGGCAAGCAGCTTCCACGCAGCGAGATCGTTTTTTTCAGTCAGATGTTTCTTATTCACGTGGTGACAGCAGTGTCTCTATACAATTTATCTCGAGGGCACGGACCAGATAATTTGTGGATCACTCTGCTGGGGAGCTGTTTGGGATACGTGCTTCCAAATCCGAGGATTGAGAATCGCCGCAATTAAAACAACAACAACAACAAAACTATGGCCTTTTACCTGACTCTCCCAAGCAACAGTTCTTTAAAAAATTTTCCTGACAACCACGCCAGCCATTTTTTTACCAAGCTACCGCAAGAGATTGATCTGAAAGGTGAATGGGAAGTGGTCCTGGCTGAAATCCAGTTTACCAATAATTATCTCAACGTCGGAGAAGACATGGTATGGTTGGAATATACGACGCCAGATATACAATCCCAAAGCAAAGAGTTATGAATAGAACCCTCAACCCAATCTTCGGGTCACGCTCTATGGGACATACCTACCACACATGGAGTCACGATGAACAGCAGCTTATTTACGACAAACGAGGACTTTATTCGAGAACTGAATGATGAAGTTATGAACACAAAGTATTTCAGGGACAAAACTGAGAAGAAGAAAGAGGAACCTCTCACCTTTAATACAACAACTCTTCAAAGAAAGTGAAAATAAACACGATGGAAAGAGGATCGAAACTGAAACTAAGCCCCGCTGTTTCAGCCCCTATGGCTGAAGGGCGACACGGGTATGGGTCTCCTTTGGGAGGCAGGAAGGCCAGCACCTTGACAGAAAATGGCTCACCCCCTGGTTCGCCAGGCGGGACGCCCCCTGGTTCGCCAGGCGGGCCAAGGGAGACAACCCCCTATTACGGGCGTCAGATCATAGATCTCCCTCCCTGCAGCCTGCTTTTGCCCTCAACGCAGCTGTGGCTCTGAAAAAGGCTCACCCCCTGCTTAGCCAGGTGGGTCATGGGTGACAACACCCCTGCCGCGGGCGTCAGACCGAGGTCCGCCCTGGCTTGGTCATCACAACTCAACTACGGTTCTGTTGCCATGACCACGAGCCACTTGGCAAATGCCAAGCGACCCACTGCGGGCTGGCACATCTCTGTCCCATTGTGGACAGAGCGCTTAGTCGTCTTGGCAAATGACAACCGACCCCCAGCAGGCTGGCCCCTTGGGCACTGGGGATCCGGGGACTCCATCGGCTCAGCCCATGACGCCTCCCATGGCACCATACATGGCGCCATGGCAGCACTACCCATCTATGGGATTTCCCCTTGCCTCGTTCGCAGGGTATACTTGATAGCCCTGCTTTATGCCCAGCGCCCCACCCACGCAGGCATCTGCCTTGACCACCCCTCTGGATCCCCCCCCCCCCCAGGTCGGATTCCTCCCCAAGGGGGCCTCCCTGGGGCTTCTGACCCCAGTCCGTTTGGAGTTTGCCCACACTTGGGCACTCCACAGTCCATCGCCTCCTCTGTAGGTGGGCCGGGGGTACACTGACTCCACAGCCCCAGCCTCCCCTTTCCTAAAAGAATCAGGCTTGGTGGCTGACTCGGTGAGGAGGGCCCATATCAAGGTGAGGGGCACTGAGGCACAGGACATCCTTCCAGGCTCTGTGCCCGACTTCCTTGGAGCTCTGGCTTACGGGAAATTCCTGAGGCCAGAGAAACTCCCTTTCCACAGAGTGGTCCTCACGGTCCATGAGGCCATTCCAGAGTCGCCACTCTCCCTCACACAGGATAACCTCCTCTTAGCGCAAGAGAGGTCTCAGGCCCAGCAGCGGCATATCACCCTCTCGCAGCGCTGCCTGGCAAACTGGGAGGAGACTGCCAGGAGGGGTCTGGAAGTGGATCCAGTGGTGGATTCCTTCTTGGGTGTGTGTCTGGTGTCCGCTCTTCAGGACCCAGACTACGAGCCCGCTTCTCTCCGTCAGTCACCTGTCTCTCCCGCAATGGTTGCTCCCATTCACTCCATGGCGGAAAGACCTCAAGCACTCGGCCAATGCCCTTCGCCAGATTGTACCTCAATTCAGTCCTGTCAAAGCCAAATGCAGTACTCTTACCATCTTTGGTCACCCGCTCTTCATCTGCCAGAGCTTCCTCGAGAGCTGTGCCACTTAGTTCTGGTTCCCTCTTCGGGACCCATGTGCAGGCCACTATCAAGAGTCAAGACGAAATCAGGAGAGACCTCGCCCTTCACTCTGGTCCCGCTTGCCCCGCGGCAAAGCGCCCTGCTCCGGCGGCTCCCCCACCTTCCAGGGGCCTCCACAGGAGACGTTTTGCGCCTTCTTCAGCCCCAAAGGGGCTAGGGCAAGCACCCACCCACAGACGATCCTGTGGGCAGTCTGTCCCGACACATAGACACTTTCAGATGGAAACCCCTAGGTCCATCTGTGATGCCTTGCTCCCGGACGACTGGGGGATTTCCATTGATCTCAGAGATGCGTATTCCCATCTCTTTATTCACCCAAGGGACAGGACGTATCTTCAATTCGTTTGGAGGAACCGATTCTTCCAGTTCAGGGCTTTTCCCCAGGGTTGCTTGGGACCAATCATCAGTGAGCAAATGGCACTCCCAGTCCCGGTTAGCCCAGGGAGTCCATATCACACACACCCCTCCTCAGCGGATTTGTTCACGGATGCGTCCTAATCCGGGTGGGGGGCCTACGTGGGCCTGCTAACAGCAGCAGGTCAATGGTCACAAGACCTCC
>JAPXFY010000035.1:23761155-23783655 GCA_030674185.1 Monoplex corrugatus
GGATTAAGTTTTTGCAGCTGGTGGATAGGGTGCAGAAGCCAAGGGCTTAAACAGTAGCTTTACCTCATAAAATTTCAATCAGTATCGCACAGTGGCATTGATCACATCATCCCCCTTCAGCCTTAACAAACGGCATCGTAACTGGTGACACACTTATTGACTTATCCTTTGGACTGCCGCACCCTATCTACCAATTACAAAAACTGAACCCTTTGATTTCCTCACCCTATCCACCAGCTTCTTGCAGGATGGATTAAATGTGTGTTGGTGTGTGTGTGTGTACGTGTAAGACTCACGTTACATAATCCTTCGTCCACAGAGATTAAATTAAATGTTTCCACATGTGAGAAAGATTAAATTGTGTGACAGAGTATGTGTGTGTCTTTAACCTTTTGACTCCCATGCCCTGTCCACCAACATCCTGCATTGCCAACCATGCTAGCAAAGCAAAAACTTAACCCTTTCTCTCACCCTATCCACCACCTTCCTGCGGGAAGCTGGTGGATAGGGCGAGGGAGTCAAAGGGAAAAGATTTTGCAGTTGGTGGATAGGGTTCAGGAGTCAAAGGGTTAAGATTGATGATTAATAATTCCTTCTTCCTAGTAGATTAAATGCATGTTTACTTGTGCCAGATAATGCCGAATGCAAGGGTGTGAGTGTGTGTGTGTGTGTATACACAATCTGATCTTAATAAACGATGTAACACACTAATGTGCCACTATAGGGAATGAAGTGGAAGGACTAATGTAATGCAAATGAGGGATTATACTATGATTTTTGTTTTGTACGTTTCACAATACACACCGTCTATGCAGGCACACAGATCAACAGAAAGCAAAAAAATCACTTTCCACTTTATTATGCAGAAGGACTAGCCGATCCAGCCTTGGAAACAAGGACAACACAATAAAGGAACACCTCATATGCATATTTGTATTATAATGAGAACCAGTGGAAGAACACACAGGAAAGTTTTGGTAAAAAAGAATTTTTTTAAAAAAGCATAAAAAGAGAGAAAAACAAATGACAATTATTTCCAATTTCCTCAAAATGTTTTACAGGTAAACTGACCGTGCAAAGACAAAATGATCGAAACAGTTAATAATGAACTCTTCAAAACTGGATCCAAATCTTTTTCAACATGAATGAACCATATATTCTACTTAAATCAGCAAAGTTTGTGAGAAAATGTAAGGACTGCTTAATGACCTAATCACTTAAATTCAAAATATGTGTTCCCCACATACCAAAACTGGTTGTACTTTTAGAACAAGACCTCTAAATTTGTTTAACATATTAACCTTTCCTTAGTAACTGGTAAAACTTTAAAACAAAAATCAACGGGGCATTTTTTCTTTCTACAAACTTCAATTGGTCAAACTTTATGATAAAAATCAACAGGACATACTTTCTACAAACTTCAACCAACATGAAACAAATAAGCTGTTATTGCAATCAGTATAGAAATTGGATAAAAGAAAGGGCAAATCTGTTTTCTTGAAGTAACTTTTTTTTTCAAAATACAGAATGAACTCGGTAAGAGGCACTCTCCACAAATCCATCTGCATGACAGAAAAACATGATTGTTCTTTGAGAAAAAAATGTCTGGGTGAGGTGATATAACGAAAAAAACAACAACAAACAAACAAAAAGAAAACATACACACAGACAAACGAAAAGAAAAACAACTGATTATTACAAACGAAAAGAAAAAACATAACTGATTATTATCTCCACAGCAGTCGCTCCTCCCCAGCCCTGGAGCATTGCTTGCTATGTCAGCCAGTCCGAGTTAGCCTGGTGGCCAGCCCAACTGTCGTTTGCCCATGACATGGACGTGGATATGGTAGACTGACTGTCCTCCATCGGGACCGTCGTTGATGATGACACGAAAGCCTTGACCAGGCCTAGTTTCTTGGCCACTTTCTTGGAGACTATGAGGAGATGACCAAGCAACTGAAACAAGCGTAATGTGTCAACATGAAGACCATTTCCCAGTTTGTCCCACATCATATGACAGCAAGGTCGCAGGCCTTGTCTTTTCTTGGGCCAGCACCACAAGGACATTCACTGCCTTATCTTTTCTTGGGCCAACATTACAAAGACATTCACTGCCTTATCTTTCTTGGGCCAACATTACAAGGACATTCATTGCCTTATCTTTTCTTGGGCCAACATTACAAGGACATTCATTGCCTTATCTTTTCTTGGGCCAACATTACAAGGACACTCACTGCCTTATCTTTTCTTGGGCCAACATTACAAGGACATTCATTGCCTTATCTTTTCTTGG
The DNA here is from genome assembly GCA_030674185.1 of Monoplex corrugatus. NCBI lineage: Eukaryota > Metazoa > Mollusca > Gastropoda > Littorinimorpha > Ranellidae > Monoplex > Monoplex corrugatus. Next base: position 23,763,449 of record JAPXFY010000035.1, read on the forward strand.
GCCAGCATCACAAAGACATTCACTGCCTTATCTTTTCTTGGGCCAACATTACAAGGACATTCATTGCCTTATCTTTTCTTGGGCCAACATTACAAGGACACTCACTGCCTTGTCTTTTCTTGGGCCAGCACCACAAGGACATTCACTGCCTTATCTTTTCTTGGGCCACACTACAAGGACATTCATTGCCTTATCTTTTCTTGGGCCAGCACCACAAGGACACTCACTGCCTTATCTTTTCTTGGGCCAGCACCACAAGGACATTCATTGCCTTATCTTTTCTTGGGCCAACACTACAAAGACATTCACTGCCTTATCTTTTCTTGGGCCAGCACCACAAGGACATTCATTGCCTTATCTTTTCTTGGGCCAGCACCACAAGGACATTCACTGCCTTATCTTTTCTTGGGCCAACATTACAAGGACATTCATTGCCTTATCTTTTCTTGGGCCAACATTACAAGGACATTCACTGCCTTATCTTTTCTTGGGCCAACATTACAAGGACATTCACTGCCTTATCTTTTCTTGGGCCAACATTACAAGGACATTCACTGCCTTATCTTTTCTTGGGCCAACACTACAAAAACATTCACTGCCTTATCTTTTCTTGGGCCAACATTACAAGGACATTCACTGCCTTATCTTTTCTTGGGCCAACACTACAAAACATTCACTGCCTTATCTTTTCTTGGGCCAGCACCACAAGGACATTCATTGCCTTATCTTTTCTTGGGCCAACATTACAAGGACATTCATTGCCTTATCTTTTCTTGGGCCAGCACCAACAAGACATTCATTGCCTTATCTTTTCTTGGGCCAACACTACAAGGACATTCATTGCCTTATCTTTTCTTGGGCCAGCATTACAAGGACATTCATGCCTTATCTTTTCTTGGGCCAACATTACAAGGACATTCACTGCCTTCTCTTTTCTTGGGCCAACATTACAAGGACATTCACTGTCTTATCTTTTCTTGGGCCAACACTACAAGGACATTCACTGCCTTATCTTTTCTTGGGCCAACATTACAAGGACATTCACTGCCTTATCTTTTCTTGGGCCAACATTACAAGGACATTCATTGCCTTATCTTTTCTTGGGCCAACATTACAAGGACACTCATGCCTTATCTTTTCTTGGGCCAGCATCACAAGACATTCACTGCCTTATCTTTTCTTGGCCAGCACCACAAAGACATTCACTGCCTTATCTTTCTTGGGCCATCACTACAAGGACATTCACTGCCTTATCTTTTCTTGGGCCAGCATCACAAGGACATTCACTGCCTTATCTTTTCTTGGGCCAGCACCACAAGGACATTCACTGCCTTATCTTTTCTTGGGCCAACATTACAAAGACATTCACTGCCTTATCTTTTCTTGGGCCAACACTACAAGGACATCCATTGCCTTATCTTTTCTTGGGCCAACATCACAAAGACATTCACTGCCTTATCTTTTCTTGGGCCAGCATCACAAGGACATTCTCTGCCTTATCTTTTCTTGGGCCAGCACCACAAGGACATTCACTGCCTTATCTTTTCTTGGGCCAGCACCACAAGGACATTCACTGCCTTATCTTTTCTTGGGCCAACACTACAAGGACATTCATTGCCTTATCTTTTCTTGGGCCAACACTACAAGGACATTCATTGCCTTATCTTTTCTTGGGCCAGCACCACAAAGACATTCACTGCTTTATCTTTTCTTGGGCCAGCACCATAAGGACATTCACTGCTTTATCTTTTCTTGGGCCAACATCACAAGGACATTCACTGCCTTATCTTTTCTTGGGCCAGCACCACAAGGACATTCACTGCTTTATCTTTTCTTGGGCCAACATTACAAGGACATTCACTGCCTTATCTTTTCTTGGGCCAGCACCACAAGGACATTCACTGCTTTATCTTTTCTTGGGCCAACATTACAAGGACATTCACTGCCTTATCTTTTCTTGGGCCAGCACCATAAGGACATTCACTGCCTTATCTTTTCTTGGGCCAACATTACAAGGACATTCATTGCCTTATCTTTTCTTGGGCCAACATTACAAGGACATTCACTGCCTTATCTTTTCTTGGGCCAGCACCACAAGGACATTCACTGCCTTATCTTTTCTTGGGCCAACACTACAAGGACATTCACTGCCTTATCTTTTCTTGGGCCAACATTACAAGGACATTCACTGCCTTATCTTTTCTTGGGCCAGCACCATAAGGACATTCACTGCCTTATCTTTTCTTGGGCCAACATTACAAGGACATTCATTGCCTTATCTTTTCTTGGGCCAACATTACAAGGACATTCACTGCCTTATCTTTTCTTGGGCCAGCACTACAAGGACATTCATTGCCTTATCTTTTCTTGGGCCAACACTACAAGGATATTCACTGCCTTATCTTTTCTTGGGCCAGCATTACAAGGACACTCACTGCCTTGTCTTTTCTTGGGCCAGCACCACAAGGACATTCACTGCCTTATCTTTTCTTGGGCCAGCACTACAAGGATATTCACTGCCTTATCTTTTCTTGGGCCAGCATCACAAGGACATTCATTGCCTTATCTTTTCTTGGGCCAACATTACAAGGACATTCACTGCCTTATCTTTTCTTGGGCCAGCACCACAAGGACATTCACTGCCTTATCTTTTCTTGGGCCAGCACCACAAGGACATTCACTGCCTTATCTTTTCTTGGGCCAGCACCACAAGGACATTCACTGCCTTATCTTTTCTTGGGCCAACATCACAAGGACATTCACTGTCTTATCTTTTCTTGGGCCAGCACCACAAGGACATTCAATGCCTTATCTTTTCTTGGGCCAGCACCACAAGGACATTCACTGCCTTATCTTTTCTTGGGCCAGCACCACAAGGACATTCACTGCCTTATCTTTTCTTGGGCCAACATCACAAGGACATTCACTGCCTTATCTTTTCTTGGGCCAGCACCACAAGGACATTCAATGCCTTATCTTTTCTTGGGCCAGCACCACAAGGACATTCACTGCCTTATCTTTTCTTGGGCCAGCACCACAAGGACATTCACTGCCTTATCTTTTCTTGGGCCAACACTACAAGGACATTCATTGCCTTATCTTTTCTTGGGCCAACACTACAAGGACAATCATTGCCTTATCTTTTCTTGGGCCAGCACCACAAGGACATTCACTGCTTTATCTTTTCTTGGGCCAGCACCATAAGGACATTCACTGCCTTATCTTTTCTTGGGCCAACATTACAAGGACATTCATTGCCTTATCTTTTCTTGGGCCAACATTACAAGGACATTCACTGCCTTATCTTTTCTTGGGCCAGCACCACAAGGACATTCACTGCCTTATCTTTTCTTGGGCCAACACTACAAGGACATTCACTGCCTTATCTTTTCTTGGGCCAACATTACAAGGACATTCACTGCCTTATATTTTCTTGGGCCAACATTACAAGGACATTCACTGCCTTATCTTTTCTTGGGCCAGCACCATAAGGACATTCACTGCCTTATCTTTTCTTGGGCCAACATTACAAGGACATTCATTGCCTTATCTTTTCTTGGCCAACATTACAAGGACATTCACTGCCTTATCTTTTCTTGGGCCAGCACTACAAGGACATTCATTGCCTTATCTTTTCTTGGGCCAACACTACAAGGATATTCACTGCCTTATCTTTTCTTGGGCCAGCACTACAAGGACATTCACTGCCTTATCTTTTCTTGGGCCAGCACTACAAGGATATTCACTGCCTTATCTTTTCTTGGGCCAGCATCACAAGGACATTCATTGCCTTATCTTTTCTTGGGCCAACACTACAAGGACATTCACTGCTTTATCTTTTCTTGGGCCAACATTACAAGGACATTCACTGCCTTGTCTTTTCTTGGGCCAGCACCACAAGGACATTCACTGCCTTATCTTTTCTTGGGCCAGCACTACAAGGATATTCACTGCCTTATCTTTTCTTGGGCCAGCATCACAAGGACATTCATTGCCTTATCTTTTCTTGGGCCAACATTACAAGGACATTCACTGCCTTATCTTTTCTTGGGCCAGCACCACAAGGACATTCACTGCCTTATCTTTTCTTGGGCCAGCACCACAAGGACATTCACTGCCTTATCTTTTCTTGGGCCAGCACCACAAGGACATTCACTGCCTTATCTTTTCTTGGGCCAACATCACAAGGACATTCACTGCCTTATCTTTTCTTGGGCCAGCACCACAAGGACATTCAATGCCTTATCTTTTCTTGGGCCAGCACCACAAGGACATTCACTGCCTTATCTTTTCTTGGGCCAGCACCACAAGGACATTCACTGCCTTATCTTTTCTTGGGCCAACATCACAAGGACATTCACTGCCTTATCTTTTCTTGGGCCAGCACCACAAGGACATTCAATGCCTTATCTTTTCTTGGGCCAGCACCACAAGGACATTCACTGCCTTATCTTTTCTTGGGCCAGCACCACAAGGACATTCACTGCCTTATCTTTTCTTGGGCCAACACTACAAGGACATTCATTGCCTTATCTTTTCTTGGGCCAACACTACAAGGACATTCATTGCCTTATCTTTTCTTGGGCCAGCACCACAAGGACATTCACTGCTTTATCTTTTCTTGGGCCAGCACCATAAGGACATTCACTGCCTTATCTTTTCTTGGGCCAACATTACAAGGACATTCATTGCCTTATCTTTTCTTGGGCCAACATTACAAGGACATTCACTGCCTTATCTTTTCTTGGGCCAGCACCACAAGGACATTCACTGCCTTATCTTTTCTTGGGCCAACACTACAAGGACATTCACTGCCTTATCTTTTCTTGGGCCAACATTACAAGGACATTCACTGCCTTATATTTTCTTGGGCCAACATTACAAGGACATTCACTGCCTTATCTTTTCTTGGGCCAGCACCATAAGGACATTCACTGCCTTATCTTTTCTTGGGCCAACATTACAAGGACATTCATTGCCTTATCTTTTCTTGGGCCAACATTACAAGGACATTCACTGCCTTATCTTTTCTTGGGCCAGCACTACAAGGACATTCATTGCCTTATCTTTTCTTGGGCCAACACTACAAGGATATTCACTGCCTTATCTTTTCTTGGGCCAGCACTACAAGGACATTCACTGCCTTATCTTTTCTTGGGCCAGCACTACAAGGATATTCACTGCCTTATCTTTTCTTGGGCCAGCATCACAAGGACATTCATTGCCTTATCTTTTCTTGGGCAACACTACAAGGACATTCATTGCCTTATCTTTTCTTGGGCCAACACTACAAGGACATTCATTGCCTTATCTTTTCTTGGGCCAGCACTACAAAAACATTCACTGCCTTATCTTTTCTTGGGCCAACATCACAAGGACATTCACTGCCTTATCTTTTCTTGGGCCAGCACCACAAGGACATTCACTGCCTTATCTTTTCTTGGGCCAACATCACAAAGACATTCACTGCCTTATCTTTTCTTGGGCCAGCACCACAAGGACATTCACTGCCTTATCTTTTCTTGGGCCAACATCACAAAGACATTCACTGCCTTATCTTTTCTTGGGCCAGCACCACAAGGACATTCACTGCCTTATCTTTCTTGGGCCAGCACCACAAGGACATTCACTGCCTTATCTTTTCTTGGGCCAACATCACAAGGACATTCACTGCCTTATCTTTTCTTGGGCCAGCATCACAAAAACATTCACTGCCTTATCTTTTCTTGGGCCAACATTACAAGGACATTCATTGCCTTATCTTTTCTTGGGCCAACACTACAAAAACATTCATTGCCTTATCTTTTCTTGGGCCAGCATCACAAAAACATTCACTGCCTTATCTTTTCTTGGGCCAACACTACAAAAACATTCATTGCCTTATCTTTTCTTGGGCCAACACTACAAAACATTCATTGCCTTATCTTTTCTTGGGCCAACATCACAAGGACATTCACTGCCTTATCTTTCCTTGGGCCAGCATCACAAGGACATTCACTGCCTTATCTTTTCTTGGACCAGAACGAGGACAAACCAGACATTTTACTTGATCCCATTCATCTGATCAGAGAAAAAGGAGGAAGAAAAGATAACCCAGAGATCAAACATTAAATGATCAGCTTAAAGGGGTAACATCCGATCCAATGGATCGGGACGCTTGCGCAGTAAGCAAGGGCGGGGCTAAACTAAATAAAGAAAAGCACGTGGCTTAGGGTAGTAAACAAACACGCTAACAGTGACGAACAAAACAGACACTTGCTTCTTAGTAACTGAGAAGAAATTGAAGCAAATTCCGTCCACACAGCTCCCCAGAACTCGAACGTTTTCCTACGTAACACATGACGTGTATGAGGAAATGTGTTTTGTAAGTTCATTTTAGGGGGTGAAGGTAGTCAACTTATGCTTTCCGTTGACTTTTCTTACAGGAAAAGCATGATGTAGTTTTAGAGAAATTATAGCTTGGTCCCCCTTCAATGGGAATCAGTACACCCCACAGCTTGTCCCTTCAATGGAATCAGTACACCCCACACTATCTCCGCATCCTGGTTGTCTCCTGCCTGGGGCATAACCAAAGTTTGGACAGGGGGACATCAGTTTGTGTTCAAGACTATTTATCAAATAGTATGAACACTTGATCAGAAGCCTTTGTATTTCTCGACAGTTTGTCATACACACACGCTGCATTATTACTGTTGAGAGCCCCTGACTCCGTGCGCAGATCTAAATTACAGATTGATAACCTCATCCCTTCACCCCTAAAACAGTTGATTACACTCCGGGCTGGCACGCGGTAACTGGGGCCTTGACTAGGAGATCCGGTAGATCTAAGTAAGTTACTTGAACCTTGCTGAGAATGAGAACAAAAGATGAGAAGGAAAGGATGGTGCTAATGGAAACTGCATGACTGCTATCCCATGCTTGGCCTCTCTCACGGTGTGAAAGAAATAGCGCCAGAAATCTGTGGTCAGACCTATCATTGTCTGTAAGCAAATTTGCGCGCTCATTCTTTCTGGGTTCTACTGAAAACGCACACGTCTAGTTTGAGAGAGTTTGTCTTTGACGAAATAATAATTTTAATTTATTATTGCTGGATATAAACGAAGAAAAGAAGGAGGCTGTAAGACAACTGTTTGAAAGCTGTGGTTGGGAGTGGAAATGTGAAGTGCTATCACAAGTTACAATCAGTGAAGCTGACAGTGTCAGTGAGAGTAGTTCTGTGTGTGTTGCCAACATCTCCTGTGTAGATACCACAGCATCTTGTACACCTACTTCAGTGGCTACACTGTCCTCAGCAAGTTATAGATTTACACCGGCGACAGATGTAGTGTGTTCCTCATCTGGTGCTAGTGTCAGTGTAGGTGATAGATCTAGTGTTACTTTACAGCATGCAGTTAGGGCAGATGACAGTTTTGTTTTTGTGAGCCGTTTGTTACTGCAAACTGTCAGAGGTGGCTGGGTAATGGCCAGTCAGTACAAGTTAGGAATTCTGGACTTAGGAAACAGATATATAGAAAATTTTGGAACATACTAAATTCTAGGAATGCGTGGAGACATCCACAATATTTTCGAAAGAAATGGGTGACTATGGAGCGTGATGGTGTAGATGAATGTGTGGTGACAGTCCTTCATGAGATAATGCCAGACTGTGTGCTGTCGCTTGTAAGACTTGTACCCTAATCCACCTGGTAAGCAGTACATGGGACATAAGTGGTGGTGACTACAGGTCAGTGTTGTATTCGTATTGTGCTCCGATGTGTGTGTGTGTGTATGTGACTGTGTGTGTATGAGTACGGTGTATGTGCGCACAGCTTGTGTGTGCAAATAGATCTATTGCATGTGCTTGATTTCTTTTCATACACTACACAATTTTAATTAAGCTGATCGTTTAATTCTCTGGACGTCTATATTCTAGGCCTTTCAGGTGTGCGTGTTGCGACAACATGCCTTCGTTGTTTTCTTTCCACGTGCTTTTCTATTTTTGGATGGCGTGCCTGTCAGATGTCTCGTCATGTTTTGTAGCCCCGCCTCTAAGTTCGTCCAATTCAGATTTTAATTTCCTAATAAATGCAAATACGCACATTTTTCGATAAAAATATAACAACAGTTTAAAAGCAGGGATTGAGATTGTACTGTGTGACAAATATGAGCCAGGTAGCTCTCCGACAGCGTCCGAAATCTGTAATTAACTCAGAGCAGACAGCTGGTGTTGCTTCGGCAAACATTTGAATTCAAGTGACTTCCGATCTACTTCCCGCCTTATATAGTCCTGCTGCCCCTTTAACCCAGCTGGAGTTTATGTGCCCACTCTAATCAGCAACACAAGAACCTGAAGTGCTCTGGTTGCCTCATGCTTATCAAGACACAGGTGCTACTAAGTCATTTTGAGTGGAGTAAAACCAATCATTTTCATAATTTTCCTTTGAAAAAAGAGTGGGGGTGGGGTGAGGGTATTAACCCTTCTACTCCCACACCCTATCCAGCAACTGCAAAGCTTTAACCCTTTGACTCCCTCACCCTATCCACCAGCTTCTTGCATCACCCTAGGGTGAGGGAGACGAAGGGTTAAACTTTTCCTTTGATAGCATGGTTGACAATGTGGAATGCTGGAGGACAGGATGCAGGAATCAAAATTTAATATCTCTATAAAAATATGACGTGGAGGAGGCGAGTTCATCCAGATTTACCAGTACCTTCTTCTCTAGTGGAAATAACAAAGTCTTTAAGTGAGTACCTTCTAGTTTGACAAAACGGTTTGTACTGACCTTTTCATCAGCATCTTGAGCATCGGCCAGCTGTACAATGGGTTTCTTTGGCACCACCAGGAAATGCACTGGTGCCTGAGGGGTCACATCATTGAAGGCTACACACTGCAACACACACACACACGCACGCACACACATACACATGCACACACATACACGTGCATGCGCACACACACACACACACACAAGCAAAACTATTTGTGAAACAGTCATCAAACTTTGGAACTTTCACATTTCATCCAAACATAACACTTCATCATCATCATTATCATGTGCCTTGCCGCATGGCATTGGCGATCATGGTCCTCCATATGCATCCATCCCTTGTCGCCGCAAGCACATCTTCTATCCTCTCTATCCTCAGCCACCCTGCAAGTCCATCCAGTATTTTCTCCCTGGGTCTACCTGGTGTTTTCTCTTTCCCTCCAGCTTTCCTGTTACAAAACACTTAGGTTTTGAAATGGTCTGTTACCAAATAATCTTTCTTCTAAACCATCTGGACGTGGTAGCCTTAAACTTCAGCCTTAAACTTCATTGTGTCTAGTTCTCTACTTTTTAAAGCAATCAATTTTTCTGTAATAGAAGACGGGCATAATCACTTAAAAGAATCACTTAATTTCAGCTGGGCAAAACACAAAATATGCAAGGTCATTGTTATTTCTGTTTACAGCCCGGCCAACTGCATAGAGTGATATCAGGGCTATAATGTTTCATAGTGTATGCGATAATTTATTGTTAAAACACAAAACATTTAAAAAGTACCTTGTTTGTAAAGATCCTTTGGAGTATAAAAACTGTTTTCAATACTGCTCTGTCACTTTTATTTTCCACTTCTCTTTCACTTGACAAAGGGCCTGGGCTCGAAACGTCGTGATTTTCACTCCAAAGGATCTTTTACAAACAAGGTACTTTTCAATTTTTGTGTTTTACCCTCAAGATCCAGCAGTCATACTTTTTATATACCAACTGTTATTGTTATTTTTGCTTAAAGCCCAGCTGACTGTGTAGAGCCATATCAGGGCTGTAACCTTTCAAATACATACACAATACTCCAACAGGAAAAAAGAAAAAGAAAATTAAGTACATATATCATTATCAATACGATCACGCAGACTGGCCTAAAACTAGTAAAAGATGTGCAGCATCACCTTTGCATCAAGCAATATACTGCTTCTCAATGTACCACCACTCAAACAACAGGATCTGTCCACAGCCTTGATCTCCTGGTTGCTTATGGTAATCAAAGGTGTTGAAGCACCAGACGCCTGAGATACCACTAGCTGGAACACAGCCTCCATTTTGATGAGGCTAACTGTAAGGCCCAAGCATTTGCATTTCTCGGTTGCTTATGATAATCAAAGGCACCAGAAGCCTGAGATAGGGCCTACCATTGGCTGGAACAGAGTCCATCCTGCTGAGGCTAACTGTAAGGCCCAAGCAATGGCAGGCTGTATCAATCTAGTCAGTCAAGCTCTGTAGGCCTCATGGAAGCATGTGGCCAGTGCCCAGTCATCTGCACAGAGAAATTCCTGCAGGATGACTGTGAGCACTTTGGTCTTTAGCTTGGAGTAACTTCAGCAAAAAACAAAAAAACAAATCATGGTGGAAAAAAAATCCCACACTTCAGTTCAAACCAAACTCGTGATCCCATTAAGATGAAAACTCAAAGAAAGAAAAGAAAATTTAACAGTCACTATTTTCAGTGTCAACACAGGTAACACTGGCAGAACATGAATCACTCACTCACTGTACCACATATAAACAATGTTCACCAGTCCTTCCACTCTCTCCACATAAACAACAGTCACCAGTCTTCTCCATATTTTTAGTTGCTTGCTTTCCCTTTTCTTCTTCTTGGACTCAATTATCGACAGCATCATCCATGATCAGCAGTTGCAACAGATGTTACTTGGTCCTGTGCCCCCTCCTCTTCCTCGTGTTTTTCCCCCTTACACCTTCTTGTATTGTTCTGATGGGCCACCTGTGACCCTGTTGGCGGTATCGTTTTGTGTCATTGATGGTGTGTGTGTATGTATGTGTGTGTATGTGTGTGTGTGTGTGTGTGTGTGTGTGTGTGTTGTGTGTGTGTGTGTGTTAGTGTGTGTTGTGTTGTGTGTGTTTGTGTGTGTGGTGTGTGTGGTGTTGTGGTGTGGTGGTGTGGTGTGGTGTGGTGTGGTGTTGTGTTGTGTGTGTTATGTGTGTAGTGTGTGTGGTGTGTGAAGGCGCTATCATGTACGTTATTACCCCCATGGATATACTGGGGGGGGGGGGGGGGGGGCTGTTTCAGTATAAATAGCATCTCCAACTTCTGGAAATTCTGCACTAGAAATTTCCTCTTTTCTATCACTCTCATTGTTTCTGCCTTGCTCCTTCACGTTGTCATTTCTTCCTACCATTTTCTTCTTTGCTGGTCCATTCACTTGCATGTGTTCTGTAAGACCTTACATACTTTGTCCTGGGATTGATAATTGGAGTGCATTTTGGGCTCTAAACTTTCTCAGTTGCCTCCTCTTTCTCTCCCATTATGTAACACATCAGTCCCAATTTCTGATTCAGCTAAAAACCTTGGTGTCTGCATTGACTCTACCCTCTCCATGAACAACTTTGTTTCTCAAACTGCCAGATCTTGCTACTATCACTCCCATCGTATAAGCCTGATCAGGAAGTATCTCTCTGTCGAAACAACTGCAAAACTCGTCCTCTCCTTCACAATGTCTCGCATTGACTATTGCAATTCACTCCTGTCTGGTCTTCCTGCCTCCACCATTCACATCCTACAGCGCATTCAAAACAATGCTGCATGCCTTGTACTCAAAAAGAAAAAAGCTGACCACATATCTCCTCTCCTGGCACAACTTCACTGGCTCCCTGTATCAAAGCGCATACAGTACAAACTAGACACCATGTGCTACAAAAGCCTCATTAACGCAGCCCCCGATTACCTGTCAGGCCTACTTGAGATCTATGTTCCCTCACGTACCCTCCGCCCTGCCTCCGATCCTCTGACTTTTCGCTTTCACGCACTAAGCTCAATACCTATGGTCCACAAGCCTTCTCTGTTTCTGGTCCACTCTCCTGGAACAAACTTCCTCCCTCAGTCCGTCAGCAACCTACTTTTGTCTCCTTCAAGTCCGCTCTCAAAACTCACCTTTTCTCCTCTGCATAAAAATCCTGACCCCACTTAACCCCCTCTGCAGCCTGTCTCCACTCGGAGGGGAATCACATTGTAATATATAATTGTATATAATATGCTCTCTAAAATGTTCCATTGCTTTTATTCTTTCTCCCCATTTATAGCCATGCGTGCGTGTGTGTGTGTGTGTGTGCGTGTGTGTGCGTACGTGCGTGCGTGTGTGTCTCTTTCAGCGCTTAGATTTGATTTTATCAAGATTTTGCGCTATATAAATATTGTAATTATTATTATTATTATAATCATCTGTGAGAAGTTTCAGCCACAGTCACGAATGCCAATGCTATATGGACAATACTGAAGAAAAACAGCTCTTTTCCCTTCAAGCTTCACTCTCACATCCCACCCCACCAGCCGTTATCATCTCAAACTGATCTAGACACAAACTTATTTTTTCTACAGTCTCTCGCCTAGTGTATTGTGGGATTAAGACACTTTGCTGCAAGTTACACAGATCATCTTTCCAAAGTGAAACTGGCATGAGGCAAATCACTCCAGATATCTAGGTTTCAACTTTCATTTCAAGTCCTTTGCTTGTCTCAACAGCAGCAGTTCTGTCCATTGCCATTCCTCTTGATTTCACTACTGAATGGATATCAGTGCATGGCTTACATCCATGGCTTTGAGATTCAGAAGAAATAGCAAGTATGCATAAGCAGGTTTTTACTGCTAATGACAGGTATTTTACATGTACTTGCAGCAGGCTAGAAAAGTAGAATGTATCATATATACTCTTTATCTTCAATCGTGTGGATGCAAGTTGATAAAAATTTGTAAGTTATAATGACACACAGGCAAAAATTGTTGTGCATCAAAGTTGAACTTCAGTGTGTCATTGACGCACATACATGCATGTTGGGAAACACTGCATCACATGGCATTTCTCCTGTTAAGACTCGGTTCCAGTTCACTGCCGACTTCCATCTCCCCATTGCACCCAAAATGGTGCAAATGGTCAGATAAAGGGTCGGGGGGGGGGGGGGGGGGGGGGGGTGAATGTTAGATTTCTGTGTTTGGGTGGTGTAACACACACACACACACACACACAAACACACACTCATGCATGCGCGCGCACACACACACAAACACACACTGAATATGGTCTGTTTAAAATGTATTTATTAGTTGATGCTTTGAAGTGTATCATGTTAGACATGTTTGAAGCTGCAAGAGAAAGACGGCAGTGGATGAATGAATGAATGAAATCCTGGTACTGGTAAGAAGACTGTTGATTGCAAATCAATAATGGTGGAGACGTGTGAATAAGAGTACATAATGGCCAGGGCCTTACTTCAACTTGAAACCACCCCCCCCCCCCCCCCCCACAATCCTCAGACACATTAAGCTTGCATACAGTTGCTAAAGCTGCTACAAGGAGAAGCATGTGATGGGCAAAAAAGGTGTGTAGTTGAGCAGGTTAATTCTAAACATGAACAAATATTTGACAAATTACTGTAGAGGTGTGCACATCACACCTGGAGGGAAAAATCCCCCCCAACCATCTAGACAAGTGTGGATTGGAATTCAGTTTCAGTTTCAGTTTCTCAAGATGACGTCTCCGCGTTCCACAAATTCTGTATGCACTAACATATGTAGATGACCCAGATTACCAGCCTGGTGACGGACAGTCCAGTGAATCAACTTTATCAAGTGAAATGAGGGAAAATGAAGAGGAGATACGAAAACCGACATCGGAGAGCACTAACAGTGACAGCTCAGCAAGCTAGGCCCGGCGCTTGCACTGAAACGCCTACACACACTCAGCACATTGGTAGCACAGTAGGCCAAGCTAGAGGACGGAGAAGAGATGGGTGTAATAACCTATTGTCTCGTAAAGTACTTCGCTGACTGTTGTGTGCATGTATAATCTGGCCAGTGTATGAATTGGGCATGGCAGTGTGTTTTGTGTGTGTGTGTGTTGTGTGTGTGTGTGTGTGTGGTGTGTGTGTGTGTGTGATACTAACACTAGTAATAGATATTGGTTGTACTTAGGGTGTGTGTGTGTGTATGTGTGCATTTCTGTCTCGTGTATGTGTGTGTTTGTGCATATTTCATGCTTATCTTTAGGACTTTTACAGTTTTAGGTGTTACTACAGGCATGCTGTGACATATAATCATAAAATACGGGGGGGGGGGGGGGGGGGGGGGGAAATGTTCAACTTCATAGGCCATGTACTATGAACGCATTAGATAAAATAACGTTAAAATTATCATAAACGAAAAGTGTGTTCAATTCTCTTTCAGAAAAATATAGGTTTTATATACTTTCCTTCAGTAGTTTGCATGCTAGAATTCATTGTTAATTATTACCTTCCACAACCAAAAAAAACCCTTGGCAAATAGTTGTCACCGCGCAAAAACAGGCCTGGCAGTGAAGGGGTTAATTTAGATCTAATTCTAAGCGGCAACTTAATTTAACCATGACTGGTATTAGTGGTAATTTGACAGACAAGGAGCGCAAATGGATTTTAAAACAATACTGGAAGACAGATGGACGTCTTTTTGGGGGGATATGTAAAGGAAAGGGTTTTCGCACGCAAGCAGCGCACTGTTAATGACATGATTCAGTTCATCTTGCAGGCTTGTCAAGAAATTGATGCTGATAAAGATCTTTCTGCTAGAGTGTGCATGAGTGTCTGCTCTCAATTAGAGGAGTGTGTGAATACCAACGGCAAGCAGTTTGAATATCTGAGGGATTAAGGCTGTGCTTGTTATTAGATGTATATGCAATATTCATTTGTTTGTATAATAAATGCAATGAGTATTGTACGTGTTTTCTTTTTTCATAACTGTATACCTACTTTTGCACCCCCCTGTATACATACTCTGACATAAGAGTCCTGTTCTCCCAGTGGATGAAGCAGCAGGGAAGTTTCAGTCTTTTTCTTCTAATGTTTGTATTTGGCATTTGTTTGTAATCTTACATTCATGTTTGGCAAAGGCCAGTTGGCAGAATATTTGTGCCTGTCTTGTCTGGTGATATTAAATATGCATCTGATGCTATTTTCGTGTTTTTCTGGTTCCTGTTTGCTTGAACATGGGCATTCGCATTTGTTGTGGATAAGAGTGTAGATAACTTTTGCTACTTGGCCAGCAGTGGGTCTCAGATGGCATGTGTATGGTGATCATGGCACATGCCTTAAGCCTGCACATAAACCCATGAGCTGGCCAGGTCCTGAGACCTTACCTAGCTTATGTTTTATCTAGTCTTTATGTTATACTGGTATTGTATCAGCCTATCACTGGAATAATCTTGGTTACATGTAAATGACATGCGTATCTGTGTATCTTATCTGCAGAAAAAGGAACATACATATAAAGCCAATAAATAAACAAAGGTCTGAATCACAACACAACTACCTATTCTGTATAAACTCGTCCCCCCCCCCCCCCCCAAAGTCAACGCAAAAAAAGCCATTTATCATCATCATCATGCCATCTCCATCTTCATTTACAGGTCAAGTACAGTGACCTAAAGTTTGTGTAATGCCCCTCTATGGTCAAGAGGTTTACAATTTGTTAGTATTTGTAAGATGAAGGTACACTTTAGGTCTTTCTTGGATAATGACCAAGTATATAAAGGAAATTTTCCTTCTAAAATTACGTTTAATCTAACATACTTACCGTGGCTCACAAATGCAATAAGCGGCAGCGGTTTGCCAATTCTGCCTCGTAACAATAAAGTCCGAAGGGACAGTAACTCTGAGAGTGTCTACGTCTTGCGCATGCGCAGGTGCTCTTCCTCTTTTTGAGGAGACCTTGACCTTGACCCTGACTGTGGCTAGAAGGAACCAGGAAGGCGGGGAGGTCGGGAGGGACTCTGCGTGAGCCACGGTAAGTATGTTAGATTAAACGTAATTTTAGAAGGAAAATTTCCTTTTAATTACACATACTATACCGTGGCTCACAAATGCAGAATAGCACTACCCGGATGGAGGGCTTACCTGGTTAACGCCTGGAGGAATGGCAGGAGTCAGGGCGTGTGGCTGAGATGGGGTGTTGGGCCACCACAGCGGAAGCGATACCCCTGGACCCATCTTCGCGCAGACGGGAGACGTCGCGCAGGTAGAACTGGATGAAAGTGCCCGGGGAACGCCAGTACGCGGCGTCTAGGACGTTTTGGATGCTGGCATTGTGGATGACTGCCAGCGAAGAAGCCCATGCTCTGATCTCATGGGGCCTTGGGGAGAAGACAGCTAGCTCGGCGCTCGACCTGGCATACGCAGCCTTGATGACTTCCCTCAGCCATCGAGAGATGGACGTGCGTCTAATGTCCTTTCTATAGTTTTCGTTGTAAGAGAGAAAAAGGTGGCGCCGCTGCTGGCGAGAAGATTTCGTCCGCTTTCTGTACGCTCGCAGTGCGCGAACCGGGCAGAGAGTGCGATCCTCGTCGTCCGGAGCGAGGATAGACGTGAGGGGATGGATGTGGATGGCCGGCGAAGGAGAACCTGGAGACTGGTTCTTGGCCAAGAATTCCGGGAGTAGGCGGAGAGACATCGAGCCATCAGGTTCGAGAGCAACATCTCCGGGGAGACCACTAAGGGCGTGCACTTCGCTGCAGCGCCTCCCCGATGCGAGAGAGACGAGAAAGGCCGTCTTGAAAGAGAGGAACTTCAGGGAACACTCCCTGATGGGTTCGTAAGGGGGGAGTCTAAGGGATGAGAGGACGAGAAAGAGATCCCACGCCGGGGTTCGGCGGGGGTTCCTGGCTTCCTGGAGAGAAGCCCCTCTGACGAGATTCCGCAATAGAGGATCGTGCTCAAAGGAACGACCACCCAACTGACGGATGGTGGTGCAGATGGCCGCCCTGTGGACCTTCACTGAGGATGCGGAAAGCTTTTTCTCTGTGGACAGAAAGCCGAGGTAGTTGGCCAACTGCAAGCGAGAGGGTGAATGGGGTGACACCTCATTTGAGGTGCACCAAGAGACCCAGCCATTCCAGTGGGCATTGTACACCCCCTGTGTGCCCGGCCTGTGAGCTTGCTGCACAAGGCCGATTACGGCCGGGGACAGGCCTAATGAAGACATCGAGTCCCGCACAGCATCCAGGCGTGAAGGTTTAGAACGTCTGGATTGCCGTGCGGAATGCCTGACCTGGGTTGGAGGATGGAGCGGCTCGATACCGCGAGTTTTAGCGGCGGCACATGGGACAGGTGCAGAAGTTCTGGGTACCATGCCTGTGCTGGCCATTTGGGTGCGACAAGGATTAATGTCGCTGCGTCCTCCCTGGCTTTCCTCAGCACTTTCCCCATAATGGGGAACGGGGGAAAGGCATAGCCGATGAGGTTCGACCATGGAATGGATAGGGCATCTACAGCCCAGGCCGCTGGGTCCGGAACTGGAGAGACGTACAAAGGGAGGCGGTGATTGAACCTGGTGGCAAAGAGGTCCACGTGTGGTTTGAACCATGCTGCCCATACTGGCTCCAGGACTGCATGGACCAGTGTCCATTCCGAGGGAAGAATCATGTGGGATCTGCTGAGAGAGTCCGCAAGTATGTTGATCTTCCCCGGGACATGCTTTGCTGAGAGCTGAATCGAGTGTTCCTCGCACCAGATGAGGAGCTGTTCCGCTCTCCGAGACAAGGAGTGGGAGCGGGCGCCCCCTTGCTTGTTGATGTAACAAGCTACTGTGGTGTTGTCCGTGTTGATGCGGACATGTTTTCCCTTCAGAAAGGGGAGAAACTCCCCGAGTGCCAGGCAAACTGCCTCCAGTTCCAACATGTTTATGTGGCAGGGCATGAGGTCGGTCGACCACCGACCTGCGGCTGTCAGCGTGCCGACATGGGCTCCCCACCCGGAGGTGGACGCGTCCGTGAACAAGTGCTCCTGAGGAGGGGGCAGTGTGATGGGGACTCCCTGGGCCAGGCGTGACTGGGAGCGCCATTTGGTCACTGCTGATATGAACCAAGGGCCCAGGTGGACCGGGAGGTCCCATGGCTGAAGCGACTGTGACCAACGCTTCCTGAAGCCGCGTTGGAATTGCCGCTTGAGAAGACGACCCAGTGGCACTAGGGGTGCCAGCGACTCCATAAGGCCCAGTAGGGAGGCCAGCTTCCTTGCTGGCGCTTGGAGTTGGGGGAGCAGTTGGGCTAAGAGGCCCTGAAGGCGCAGTAAGCGCTGGGGAGACGGGGTGACCCTCCACTTGGAGGTGTCGAAGGACATGCCCAGGAACTGGAATTGTTTGGAGGGAGTTAGGTCCGACTTCTCCTCGTTGCAGACAAAGCCCAGGTTGTGACAGAGTTGCAGGACCTGGGATGCTTGTTGCGCACACTGTTCTTTGGAGGAGGCGAGTAGAAGCCAATCGTCTAGATAGGCCTTGAGGCGGATGCCCTTCTCCCGAACATGCATGCAGAGTTCCCTCGCCACCTTCGTGAAGAGCCAAGGGGCGGGTGCCAGACCGAAGGGCAGTGCCCTGAATTGGAAGATCCGGTTCCTCCAGACGAATCTGAGGTACTTCCTGTCCCTGGGGTGAATGAGGAGATGGAAGTATGCATCCTTGAGGTCGATGGATATCCCCCAGTCGCCCGGGTGCAAGGCCTCGCGGATGGACATAGGGGTCTCCATACGGAAATGGAGGACGCGGAGGAACCGGTTTAGGGAGGAGAGGTCCAGGACGGGCCTCCAGCCCCCCGAAGTTTTGGGGACCACAAAGATGCGTCCATAGAATCCCGGGGACGCAGCGAAGGAAACTTCCTCCGTAGCCCCCTTGGCTAACATCGAAAGAACCTCCTGATCCAGGGCCTGCGAGGCCGAGCGATCTTGAGGAAGTGCGAAAGCAGGGGGAGAGAGCGTGAGAGGAGCCTTCCTTGGGCCCCAAGGAAGGCGGAACCCCGACCTGATCACCCGCAGGGCCCACGGGCTGGCGGGCAGCCTCTCCCACGCGTCGATGTGTCTGGAGAGACTGCCCACAGGATCGCCCGTGGGGGGTGATGGCCTCAGGCCGGGGGTGAGTCATTGGGGGTTGGCCGGCTGAGAGGGAGCCGGCCTGCGGGCCTTAGGCCGGGCCACCGGCCTGCCCGAATGCTGTTGCGGTCTCCTGTGCCCTTGGGGCCTGGGATCGGCCCGAAACTTGGTGTGGGTGGGCCTGTTTGGCGGGTAGGCCGCTGGAGCCGGGCGCTTCACGGCAGGGCGAGAGGGCCTCGAATGGAGGGTGAGGTCCCTTTTTATGTCCGCCTGGTGCTTCAGGACGGCCTGAACATGGTTCCCGAAGAGGGAGCCCGGCTGGACGGGCACCGCGCGCAAGGAGGCCCTTGCCGACGGTGAGGTGGCAACCGAGGATGCCGCGAGAATGGCATCCCGCCTCGCCATGACGGCGTTCAGATACGTGCGTGCTTGCGATTCGGCCACGGATCTGAGCCCCTGCGCCATGGCCTGGATAAAGGCCACGATGGTTGCCTGGTCAGGCGCCTGGCGGAGCGTGAAGGACTGCTGGTTGGGGTCCTTCAGGGCTTCCCCTAGGCCGCCCAAGAATGAGTCCAGGGCGGAGGTTGCCACCAGCCCCCGTCTCGCGTTCTCCTCCCATTCCGTCAAGCATTTCTCCGTGATGGAGATATGCTGCGGCTGGGCCCGAGAGCGATCGTTCACAAGGAGGAGGTTCTCCTGTGTGAGCGAGAGGGGAGCGTCAGGGATAGGCCCATGGGCCATGAAGGGCTTCCGCTGGAAGGGGAGCGGTGCCGGCTTCAGGAATTTCCTGAAGGGCAAGGCTCCCGGGAAGTCAGGCACAGATCCTGGAACGAAATCTTGTGCCTCTTTCCCCCTGGCGGTGTCCTGGGCTTGCCTGAGGCAGTCAGCCACCATGTCGGACTGTTTTAGCAAGGAGGCCCGTGGGGCTGAGGTAGGGTGAGCGCTGAAAAGGCGCTCGGCCGAGCCAAGCTTGGGAGCCTTGGGCTCTGGCACAGTGGACACCGCCTCCGGTGTGAGTTGTGCCAGCCGGTCCATGGCATCCTGGAAGCAGAATGCCATGTGGGCAGGGGCCTCATCCTCTGAGGCCGAGTCCGAGTCCTCTGGCCCGCCTATGGAGGGGGCGAGAGTCTGCGGAGAGTCTGACCGGGGTGCCACGGTTGTGGGACCCGGGTCAGAGCCCCCAGGAGGCAGCCCCGGTGTTGTGTCCAACACGGGTGGTGCCGGGGGGGCTGGGCAGGGTGAGTCCTGCGCTGGTGGGGCGCCGGGCATAAAGCCGGGCCACCACGTGCATCCCGTGGCCGAGGCCGGGGGAAATCCCAAGGATGGGTGCCACGGTACCATGTGCGGTGC